>JAYRBT010000001.1:1230585-1279325 GCA_036023395.1 Myiotriccus ornatus
GGGAGGGGGGGATTCTGCCCCTCTGCCCCCTCAGGTGAGACCCCCCTGCAGAGCTGCTCCAGCCCTGGGAACAACAGCACAAGGACAGGGAGCTCCTGAGAGAATCCAGAGGAGGCCTCGGAGATGCTGCCAGGGCTGGAGCCCCTCTGCTTTGGAGCCAGGCTGGGAGAGCTGGGGGGATTCACCCGGACAAGAGAAGGCTCCAGGGAGGCCTGAGAGCCCCTTGCAGGGCCCAAAGGGGCTCCAGGAGAGCTGGAGAGGGACTGGGGACAAGGGATGGAAGGACAGGACAAGGGGAAACAGCTTCTCACTACCAGAGAGCAGGGATAGGTGGGATAATGGGAAGGAACTCCTGGCTGTGAGGGTGGGGAGGCCCTGGCACAGGTTGCCCAGAGAAGCTGTGGCTGCCCCTGCATCCCCGGAAGTGTCCGAGGACAGGTTGGAGCAACCTGGGATAGTGGAAGGTGTCCCTGCCCATGGCAGGGGGTGGAAAAAATGATGTCTAATGTCCCTTTCAACCCAAACCATGCTATGATTCGACGGTTTTAAGCCATGAGAGTGGATTTAGGGGTCTAATTGGAAGGTGAAGGTGGAGAGAGTGGGACACATGAGCTGGTGACACACTGGACAGTAAGGTGACCACAGTCACCACAACCTCAGCTCCACTCCTCGTGGCATTTACACCCCTTAGGAAGGTTTGCACAAGGCCAACCCTCCCCTCATCCTGCTCCGGGAGAGGAAATTGCGGCAGGAGGTGCCGTTAAGGTCGGCACAGCTTCCTGCTCCTCTGCAGGGGGTGCCAAAGCCCCATAGCCTGTCACCCATCCCGCCGATACCGCGACATGCCACCTGCCAGGAGCCCAGCCCAGCCCAGCCAAGGGGGCAGGCATGAGGACACTGTTGGGGACACAGTTCTGCGGGTGCTCTGGGCCCGTGGATGCTGCACATGCCTCCTGTCCCTTGGTACCCCACTGAGTGCCCCTGCACCCCCACTGAGCCCCTCGCACCTTACTGAGCCCCCAGAACCCCACTGTGACCCGCTGAGCCCTGCTGAGCCCCTCTGCCACCCTGCTGTCACCCCAGCTCCACGCAGTCCCAGCACCCACCTCCGTCACCTCCAAGCCAATAAGTGCCACAGGGCTGCGGAATTCCCTATCCCCTGAGTCCCACAAACCTCTCCTGGGACCCCCAAACCTCCCCCAGGACCCCCCAAGGTTGGGGCAGCACCCACAGGAGCCTCTGCCATCCCGTGTGCTCTGCCCCCGAGGACGTGGGGACAAGGTGGCCGGCAAATGGGTCATTGGTGGGAGAGAGGGGGCTGGGAGAGCATCCTACCTGCCCGGGTGCCACAGGGTGCCAGCGGGCGCCACGGGGTGCTGGGACCTGCCGCTGTGCCCAGCACGGGGCGGGTCTGTGCCCCCCGGGGCGCTGAGCAAGGAGCGCTTCCCCTTTCCAGCCAGCCGCAGCTCCGCGGGGAAACGGGAGCGGAACCGGGGTGGCAGCGTGGGCACCGCACGGCACCGCACCCCGGGCTTCACATGGCGTGGCACGGCGGGGTGGGCACTGGGCTGCGTGGAGTGGCGCCGTGGGCATCACGTGGACCCACCCCCACCCCTTCCCCCCTGCCCACACGGACACCCCTACAACATGGGCACAGCTCATGGTGGGGCCGAGCGGGTCATCCCCAAAATGGCTTTTCTCACGCCAAAAAACCCTCACGGGAATCCCTGCCGGCCCCAGGGGAGACGGGGCTGGTGCCTCCCAAGTCCACGGGATTATGGTCCTGGTGCCCTGATGCAACAGTGCTGGCGAAATCCATTGGGAAATGAGACTTTTAGGGGGGAAAGGGTGTGCCCTGGTGCCACTGTGATGGGCAAAACGTGAAATCCATTGTGAAATCAGACTTTTAGGGGGGAAAAAAGGGGTGCCCGTGGTGTTGGGGTGCTCTGGAGGATGGGATCACCCTTATCTCAGGGATTTAAGGTGCATATGGAGGAGGAACAAAGGTTGGGAAAGAGAAGTGGGATTGTTCTGTGGCCAGATGGGGAAGAGATTAAAAATAATCCCTGGTCCTGCTACCCAGCAGCCTCGAGCTTCCCCTGTCTTTGCCCACCTCCTACCATCTCATGCCAGCTCTTCTCCCATGGAATTAGCTTTAATTAACACCCTGTATTAGCAGGAAGGGAGTTCTGCAAGCTGGAGCCAGTGGGAAAATATCCTGGCTGCAGCTGTCCTCAAATAGGATAAAGGAAGGGGGTTTCCTGCCTTGGAAACCTTCCTCCTTGGTTTGTCCTGCCCACCGTAGAGGGGGTTATTGTGGTTCCCCAGCAGGGCTGGACGACCCTGGGCTGGAGGGAAGCGAAAGCTCCGGCTCAGCAGATTTCTGGGGATGAAGGGGTGACACTCCCCTGCCGTGTGTTCCTTTGTCCAAAGCCACCACATCCTTGCCCCCAAACACTGCCTGGCTGATCCCAAGGTGGCCAAGGATATATCCCCTCTGCCCAGGACTCCTCGGTGGGGACCAAGTCTTGGCTGTTTTAAGGGAAATCTCCAATTAGGGAAGCCTGGGGGGTGTAAGGATGTGGACAAATTGGGAATTTTGGGGTGTTAAACATGGACTCTCGGGAATGGGACACAAGGATGGTCACACTGGTGCCTCTGCCACCAAGGTACCCCGTCCCTGGGTGACCCCCTCCACCTCTGCAGGCTTTAGTGCCCCATCTCCTAAATCACCAGCCCAGTCGCTCTGAGCAGCTCTGAGCAACTGGGCAGCGTTTCCCTGCTGGAAACGGGAACTGCTGGGAAGGTGCAATGAGCTAGCCTGGGTTCAGAGGGCAGGGCTGGGTTTGTCTAAACCCACACATCCACAATAGACTTAAAGGCTCATATATTTGTACACCCACACGTGCATAAACACTTATACAAGCACATGCACCTTTCTGTATAAATAATATATACAGCTCTCTATATAAATATACGTCTCTCTCCATCTCTACATTTATCTCTCTATGTACACACAACCACATCTATGGCTCCTCACACATATGCATGTCTCTCTACATATATGTGTCTCCAGTCACACACACACATATACACAAACTTCTACCCCTCTCTACACAAATACCTGTCTCTGAGCACAGGGACTCACCCTCGGGTATATACAGGACTCCATCCACATACATACAAATATATTTATGCTTCTATACACACATTTGTGCAGATATGCTCACATATACAATCTATTTATACCTCTGGATGTATATATGCACAAACAGATATATGTATATAAAGGCAGGGGCCAGGCTCCCTGGTCCCATCCCGCCCAGTTTGCTTTGGCCCTGTCGGGTCCCATCCTGACTGGTTCAGGCTCACTCCCTCGGGTCTGATCCTGCTCAGCCCGATCTCATCCCGCCACATCCAGCCCTGAATCTTGGGTCTCATCCTGACCCAGTTTTGTCTGACACTTCTGGGCCTGATCCTGCCCAGTTTGCACCCATCCTGCCCAGTCCCTTCTGAACATTTCGGGTCTGATTCTGCCCAGTTCACCATGACCCCCTGTTGGGTCCCATCCTGTCCTGTCCAGCCCCATCTTACCCAGTTCACTCGGACCCTGTTGGGTCTCTTTCTACTCATTCCAGTCCCTTCCTGACCAGTCCAGCCCCATCCTGCCCTGTCCAGCCCCATCCTGCCCAGTAAACTCTGAGCCAGTTGGGCCCCATCCTGTCCTGGTTCGGGGTGTCCTGTCCCCCCGCTGTGCATCATTTACTGGCAGCGGGATGTGCCGGTTGGCAGCAGGTTCACTCTGACACTCTATAGGGTCCCATCCTGCCCTCTCCAGCCCCATCCTGCACAGTTCTCTCTGAGCCAGTTGGGTCCTATCTCACCCCGGTTCTGTTGATCCCGTTTCCTCTGTTCCTGGCACTTACTGGCAGCGGGATGTGCTGGGCAGCAGGGGGTTCACTCTGACCCTCTTTAGGGTCCCATCCTGCCCTGTCCAGCCCCATCCTGCCTGCTTCACTCGGCCCCTGTAGGATCCCATCCTGCCCGATCCAGTCCCATCCTGTGCTTCCATCCCAATCCTGCCCGTTTCACTCTGACTCACGCCTGTCCCATCCTCTCCCGGTTAGGGTTGTTCCATCTCCCCACCCCATACGCGGCACTTACCGGCAGCAGGATGAGAGGGGCAGCGGCTTCACCCTGACCCTTCAGGGTCTCGTCCTGCCCTGTCCAGCCCCATCCTGCCCAGTTCCCTCTGCCCCAGTCGGGTGTTCCGTCCTGTCGGGTTGGGTCTGACCCTGTAGTGGTCCCACCCCGTCCCATCCTGCCCGGTTCCCCCCGACCCAGCCGGGTGCCCATCCTGCCCGGTTCCGCTGGATCCCGTTGCCCCGTTCGCGGCACTTACCGGAGCGGGATGCGCGGGGATCCAGCGCCGCTCCTCGCTCGGGGCCGCCCCGCCGCCGCCGCCGCCGCCGCCGCCGGCCCCGCTCCGCCCCGCGGCCGCCCCGCTCCGCCCCGCTCCGGCCCCGCACCTGCGGGACGGCCCCGCAGGGGGCTGGGGAAGGGGCACAGCTGGGCTGGGAAGTGGGGGGGTGGTGGGGGAAAGAAGAACAGCTGGACTGGGGGCCCGACAGCTGAATGGGGGGGGGTCTGCCCGGCAAACACCTGGCTGGGCATCCTGGGCGAACATCTGTATGGAAGAGGGCGTGGGGGGGGGGGGGAGGGCTTCCAACAACCCTGAAAGTGGGATTTATAGACGTGGGGTGCTCCGGCCCACTTCTGGATTGTCCCTGCTGGAACCCTGGGAACAGGGTGTCCCTGCGGCACCGGGTCCCGAGCAGAGGGGTCGGTGGCTCGGGCACTCATTAACCAGTCGGTCAAAGATCTGCGCTTCCTGAGCAGGGCCATTAAGGAGTAATAAGGAAAGGAACCCCGGGGGGACGTGTTGGGAATGAAACGGCCGATGCATAAACAGCCCAGGGATGCCGGGAATACGGGAATACACGGGATGATGGGCTTGGCCCTTTCTTTCCCTGGAGGGCCGTGTCACCCTCCAAAATTATTACCTGCTCTCCTTCTTAGGGCTTGTGATGGGTCTTGGTAGATGTGGAAGGGAAGAAGGTGCTGAACAGCATCTCCTGGATGATGGGAGCACCATGGGTGGGGACTCCCTGGTGTCACCTCATTGCACCACCACAGCAGGACCCAGATATGAGCTGAGGGGTATCGGGATGGGATGGGATGGGATGGGATGGGATGGGATGGGATGGGATGGGATGGGGAAGTGGAATGAGGTGTCTGGATCCCGTTGGCGCCTGTGCTGCAATGGACAACGTGGGCTTTCATTGATCCTGGCACGAACCCACGGCCAAGCCGAACACTGGGGCCAGGGGGAGATGGGCTCTGGCGGGAGCTGCCAGGAATATTTGCAACCACAGCCAGGCTGGAGCCATCACCTGCATCTTGGGGCTGCCCGGACTTGTGGGGTTGGGTTGGTGATGGCTCGGTGCCCTGCTGAAATTCTCTGCTCCCTCAGCCCCCACCGGGAGACAGAAAGTGGGGGGGGGGGAGGGGGAAGGGAAGTGTCTTTCCCCAGAAAACATGCCTTGTGCAAACAAGCCCAGCATCCTGTGATGGGGAGCCCAGGACTTTCCACAAATATCCAGGGAATGCAGCTGAGAACGGACACAACTCAACCCTCTGATGAGCCATCGGTGAGGGCACTTATCCCACCTCCAGTGCCGTCTCCCACGAGCCCCAAGCTGGTGAAAAGGAGCAGGTGGTCTCCTCCCTGCTGCCACGTGGGTGTCCTTGCGGGTCCCCAAGGTGAGCAGCCGGCTGTCCTGCTGTGGGGACACTGTAAATACTGGTGGGAGTGTTAAAGAGAGGGAAATAAAAGAGTGGCTCCTGGCTGCCTGCCAGCCCCAACTGCCTCCGCCTAGCCCGGCACCTGGACCCAGCCCTGGAGCACCTGGAATAAACAGGAATCCCCCCAAGAATGCCAGGGACAGGAGAGCCAAATTCAGAGGCAGCATCCAGGGCTGAAAAAGAGAATGCAAGCAAAGCTTTGTTTTGACGCCTCTTTTTATCCGTACGACATTTTTGTTGGGAAAAATCATTGAGGAAAGGATTCCTCTTGGAGTCTCCAGTTGAATTAATCCCTGGCAAAGAAGGCCTGGCACGGTGGCTGGACTGGGCTCCCCGAGAGCCTTTGGCCGCCTGGTTTCTGCTCCTCCAGCTGCTCGTTGCGAGGAACTGCATTAGCTACTGATTGCAGGCAGCCTTTGCTGCTGCTGTTCCCTAGAGGAATCTCACATTCCTACCAGGTTCCAGGTTTCCAGCCTCCAGCAGGATGCTTGGATACAGAGAGGAGCATCTCCGGTCAAGGTCAGGGAAGCGTTTGGGAATAACGCAGAACTCTTGGAGGTGTAAAGCAGCATTTTTGGAATGCTGGAGCTCCAGGGAAGTGTTTGGGCTGGGATGTCCCCACGAGGAGGTTCCTCAGGGCTTTGAGGGACTCCCACAGCACAGACGCTCCAAGGATGCAGGCTGGTCCCTCCTGCCTTGGGCTCCAGACTGGAGATGTCTTGCATGAAAAACTTCGTGCCATCTGAAAGCTGTTTATAATGGACATGGAGATAATTCCTGGAATTAATGTCCTGACCACACCAGCCTGTCAGAAGGGGTGGATCTCGTTGGGCTTGCTCATGAAGAGGCCATGCTTGAGGGCAGCTTTCCCTTTTTAAACCAGCTCTGGGGATATGCTCACCCTGCTGTTTGAGTCCCTACATTTTTGGCAGAGAAGGAGCTTGGTGGGGAGGTCTCACCTCCTGAGGTCTGCTCTGATGGTGCCCTCCATCTTCTTGCTGCACTCACAGTTCACCACAGTCAAACCAGTGCAGCCTACTGGGGGAAAAACCCCAACAGGAGATGCCAAGTTGTCTTGCTGCTGGACCTCTGAGCTGGAGAAACTGGTCAAGCTCCATCGCCATAACTCCATTTCCACTATAAACAGCTTTCAGATGGAGTGAAATTCTGGGGTCCCAGGCCCCCAGGCCATCCAGTGCAGATTTCCTTCTGCAGGTGAGAAGTTTCCAGCAGGAGCCTGTGAGTCCATTGCACCCGCTCTGCCAGGACTCAGTGGGGGCTCCAGGAAACCTTGGGTTTGTTGGGAATTCAGAAGAAGCAGCCTTGGCTTTGCTCCAAGATCTGACCCAGAGTTTCTCGAGAAGTCACATTTTGGCTCATTTTCCTCTCCAACCTGCTTTCCTGCAGCTCCACGGCCGTCAGCAGGGGAGGAAGGGACTGCTGAGCCTCTCCTCCCTCAGATGATTAATGCCATGATCTTCACAGGCTTTCCTTTTCCTCTCCTCCTGCTGGCACACCCTGACGTGCCTCGGGGATTCAGGGTTGCTTTCCGTTCCTGGCTTTGCTTTGCCCGGGAATCCTCAAGGAGCAGTGTGGAGCACAAGGATCCAGGCACAGGTGGTGCTCCAGGCTCCAGCTTCATCCATGACTTCAGCAAAAGTGGTGGGTGTTTTGGGAGACCGCATCCATCTTCCGGTGAAGCAGTTCGGGAAGGGAGATTTTGGGACTCGCATCTGGGATCTTTACAGGCCTGGAGGTACCTTTGGTGTTTCCCACCCAGGAAAGATTTAAAACAACTTCCCTCAATTCGTTGCTGTTTCCTCAACAGCTTGTTTGCCTTGGCTGTTGGACCAGAGGCAGTTCTCCAGCTGGAGAGCTCTCTCTGGGAAGTGATTGATCCCAGTTGCAAGGAGGGATGAAGGGTGGAAGGACTGATGGAGATGCATTTGGGGTACCACCATCCCAGTGGAACCGCAGAGCTGGACACACTAACAGGGGGAAAACAGCCATTTTAAGGTTGAAAACCAGCATCTCAGGGCTGAGTCAGCCCAGGGAGCTCCATGGTCGTGGTCCATCACCATAAACCAGGGCCAGACACAATTATCCCAACTTGCCACCATATGCTGCTGCAGGAGCACAGATTGTCCCCTGCCTGGTGGATGCCCAACACTTGGGTCTTATGGATGGGACAGAGATGGACAAGTTTCACCAGGAACCAGCAGTTTTGTGCAGCACAAATTCAATGCTTTGCATTAAAAACTGCCTGGTGTGATTTCCTGGTGCCTCGCCAGGAACCCCCTGCTGGGTTCTGCAAGGAGTAAGGAATTCTGCATGTGACTTCCAAGCCATGTGGCTCAGATCACCCAGCGGGATGGATGTGCAATTTTTAGTCCCTGCAATGAGTCTGAGCCTTTCTGGAATGGGATTTTTGAGTCTTTCTCTGCTCCTTTTGCTCATTAATACCATTAAATACCGTGCTGTTGGCTCAGGGTTTCCATCCCCTTGCTGAGGGACCAGCAAAGACCTCAGGGACTCTTGAGAAGCCAAGATAACATCCAGCCATGAGGCATCTCCCACAGGCACCAAAACCTTCCAGGAATTTAAACTCGGGGCGTGGGCCGTTTTGATTCCCAGGAGCACTCAGGGATCTGCTCAACTCTTGGGCTGCTTCTCCTTTCCCTGCAGGTGGGTCCATCACATGTGGCCACCACAGGAAATACTTGAACCACAGTGTCCTGTTCCTTCCACTGCAGAGGCGACAGAACTGGACATTTATTTTGGGAAAAAAGCATCTGTTTCATGTCTGGCACCACCAGTGATGTTTTCTGTGGGAGCATCTCACATGTCTTCACTTCTCCCTTTCGATTCTGCTTCTCAGAAGATCACAACGTGCTCTTGAAGTGCATGAAAGGGGAAGGCACGCCCCCAGGGATTTATTTTTTAAATTCCAAGAATTTGTCCCTTTCTTATAAGAAATAAAATGTTTGGGTTTCTGTAAAAGAACAGAATTACAGAATTTAGACACAGTTTTCTCCTCCGTCGCTCACAATGGGCAAAAAAACCCCTTCCAGTGCTTGAGGTTTCTACTCAGCTAAACCAAAGGTGATGGCAACATTTTATAGGAAGGTTTTGGAGATATCCCAGATATCATCACCCCTTGATTTATGGATAGCAGGTCATTCTGTGCTGCTTGCTGGGAGATGACTGAACCACGACCCGCTGGAGGTTTTACCAGGAGCGCCCCCACAGAGGGACCATTTTACATCTTCCATCCTCAAATGGGGATGATTCCTATCTTTTTCTCCCCAACTCATCCAACAGGAAACCCTGTGCATCCATTTCTGTGCAAGCAGGGAAGGGCTCAAAGCTCCAGCAAAGCCCCCTCAGGGCTTTCTGTAGGGTTTGCTTTGAGTTATGGGCAACGTTAAGAGCAAGAATTCGGGGTCCAGGGCCAGCTCAGTGCCCAGGATAAGGGGGGAAACAGGAGCAGCTTCCCAGGATGGACTCAGTTTTTGCAGGGACGTGGTGCTGGGTGCAGAATTACCTTGGCAGCACCTTCTAAACAAAGCTCAGAGCAGAGCCAGTGCCCAGACACTTCATACAAACACCAGGGGGGAAATCATAACAAGGGAAATACAATCCTGGGGGGTCCTGGCCATCAATTGTCTGGCTTTGGGCACAGCCAGCCTCGGTTGCTGCACCTTTTTTGGTGTGCTGGCTTGCATATGTTGGGGGTTTGGGGTGCTACAGGCAGGGAGGAGGATATTTGGGTGCCAGCAGATGCTCCTGGATTGTCAGGAGATGCTGATATGGATGGCAGGACACGGAGGTCGGGTGCACCCTCAGGGGTTGTAAGACCACCCCAAGCAAGGTGGTCTGTGCCCATCTGGGGTTAAACCATGACAACCGTCACTGCTGGCGTGGACAGGGTGGGCCAGGGAGCTCCTGGGTCATTGTGATGCCCCCAATCTTTGCCTCAGTTTGTCCAGTCACAGCAAATGAATGCCCAGTCTCCAGGCAACAGCCCTAAAACACTCCAGGACCCTCAGAGGGTTGGACCCCATGTCCTGGATGAGCAGGTAGGGCCCCCCTGCCCTCAACCTGCCTTGTCCTCCAGGACACCTGAGACCTGCCCAAGCCAGAAATGTTCGAGCAGGTCCATCCCCTTGTTGCAAAACCACAGCAGTGGGGAAGTTCTGTGGGGAGGGAGGAGGGGAATGTGATGGGAAACAAGACCAGCTAGTTCCCCTCGAGCTGGTGTGTGCTGGCAGGAACACTGGGTGACATCATCACAACACCTTTTGCAGTGTTTCAACCTCTCTAATGTGTGTGTGTGTGTGGGTTTTCATCATTTTCCTGCAAATATGGTTTGATTTTATTCTATTCTACTCCAAGATATTATTTTTAAATCCATTTATTCAGGCCAGGAGCTGCCAGGGCCTGGGTTACTCTCTCTCCGTGCACGTCAAAGGGAGAGCCCTGATCCCACCAGGGTGGCAACAGTTCTGACATAAACTTTAGGGATAAATGTCTGGACAAATCCAGCATAAACAGAAAAAAAAGAAGTTGTGAAATAAGCTTGATTTACTATATCCAGTAATCCTAAGCATTCTCACTTCCTTCCCGCTATTATCCCATGTCATCTTCTATTCTGGGATTTGCAGAGAAATTCACTCGTAGGAAAACTGAACAATAACAAGGAGGAGATTAAAATAAAACCAGGAAAATTATGGGAATGATGGGTGAGAAGTTGGTTGTGATTCCGGGAAGGTTCAAGGGAATCTCCTGTGCAAGGATGTGACTGCAAGGACCCCAATTCCTGCTGCGGGGGGAGGAGAAGGAGCTGCGGTGCCTTCAAGACCAACTGCGACGGGTGGGTTTGGTCCAGACCGGCTCATCTCAGCAGGGTGGTTGGAGAAAGAGCCCTGGGATCTTCTCCAGGATGTGTTGTGGAGGGCTCTGGACCTGCTGCCCACGGATCTGAGCACAACTTACTGGAGCTCAACAGGACCTTGTGTTCCGGAGGCCAAGGGATGAGCCGCAACCAGGCTGCTGCAATTAAGCACCTCATTAAACCTCTATTTCCCAGGCACTTTGACATCTGTTTTTCAGCACAGACACGAGAGGAAGTGCTGGTTTTCTCCACCAGGACAGGAGCAGGTGCAAACAACTCTTGGCTAACCAAGACCTTGGGGTGGGACACGCCTTGCACTCTCCTCTCAGCCTGACACGCCTGAACGTGCCTCTCTGCTCAGGCCCAGCTTAAGGGCTGAGATGCATCCCATGTGCTTGATCTCCTCCTGGCTGAGTGTCCAAGTGCCCCAGTCCCTGGGATATGAGAGGCACCACGTGGCTCACGAGCCAGCAGGGCATTTGTTGTTTGGGCCATTCCTGACTTGGTAGTTTACAGCTCCAAACCCAGCACTCACCTCTGTAGTGCTCGTGTGTGCACAAGGCTTTTCTGTCTGCAAACAAACAGGACAGCTCAAGGGCTTGCCTCCCACCCTGCTGGCTTCTGGATTTGTTCCTCTGCTGGCTCTTCTCCATCTTCCTTGCTCCGTGTTTCGGCAGGAGGGCTCTGCTCCTCCCTCCTCATCACTTGCCAGGTGTTAACATGGGAGAGCTCCCAGGTGTCAGAGATGTCACCACGTCACTCCTCAGGGGCTTGGGACCCGTGTGCTGACTTCTCTGGGCACCTTCCAAGCAGATGTGTCCAGTGGGATGTGCCCCTCCCTTACAATCCCCAGAAAGCCTTCGTAGGTATCGTGCGGGGCCTGGAGAAAACAACGATGTCCACGTAGGTCCTGGGATTTTCACATTGTCCTAGGACTGCTATATTGTCTTAGAATTTTCCCCTTACCTAGGAATGTCACAATGTCATCCGAGGACCAGGGAGCACCAGCATTCACACCAGCAGATCACATGAAACCGCTCACCGGGGTGGTGGCAGTGCCAAAGGGTCTGGTTTCTCCTCCTCCTCCTCCTCCTCCTCCTCCTCAGGCAGTTAATATTGATTGGGTTTATGAATTAACTTCCCTCAGAGAGACAGCAGAGCCGGAATGGGGACATTAAACAAACATGAAGCCCTTTGTGACTCAGGCTGTGGCCCCGTGCCAAGACAAGCACACAAGGCCTCAGCTGGGCTTTGGGAATTGCTCACTGTTAAATCCACAGGGTCCTGGAGAAGACACCGGGTGGGTCTCCCCCTAAGTGCAGCTGGGGTAGGTGAAAAACTTCTCCTCTTCCCAGCTCTGCTTCTCAGGACCTTTGTCCTTCAAGCAGAGCAGAGTCAGAACATCCCTGCTCTGGGAAGGTGATAAACCTCATCCCTGAGAGGCACCCAGGTACCAGAGTGGCACAGACATCCTCCTGGATTTGGGAAGGTCCCTCTTCCACCCCACACGTGCTCCTGCACGGGGATGATGCAGCCCTGTCCTGCAGACTCCCAAAGCTCTCAATTTCTGAGTAAAATGAGTAAGAGCTGATTGTTCTTTTGGGTGAGAATGATTCAAGAATGATTTAAACAGTAAACCTGTCCTTTTTATATGGTTGTTTCCCTCTTTATTCCCCCTCTTGGCTGCTGAGAGGTTTGTAAACATTTATTAGAATCTGCTTTGACATGTCAGGAGGAGCATTTCCTTTTGGCTGGCTCCTTACACGTTTGCTTCCATCCAGATTCCCATACAAGGACAATGGGGAGCCAAACTGCTTTCATCCCTCAGAGCCTGCCCAGAGCCCTCTCCAGGGTCATGGCTGGGGACCAGGGAGGCTGAGACCTTCCCAAAGTCCTGGCTGAGACCTCCCCAAAGTCCTGGTCGAGACAGATCCTTCCGACGATGCCGCCTCCGTGCTAAGGAGGGGGATTTGTCCTGTTTGCAAGACAAAAACCCAAAGACAACAGAAAACTCCTGACAAAAAAGGGACCTCCATCACTTTGGGCCGTGGTGTCTCTTTGCACGGATCCACTCTCAGCAGGAGGAGAGAAACGGAGCCAAAGCCTTTGGGAAACATTCCATGGCCCAAAGCAGGAGGGGCAATGCCTCTTCTTGACCCCCAACCTCGCAGCTTTTATGATCTCCAGCAGAAGACCAGCGCTCTCTGGCCAGGTCTTTCCAAACCCTTCTTACACAAAGCTTCCCCCCCCCCCCATCCTACCACAGTGCACATCAGGAGTGCAGTCCCCTGCCTTTGATCCACGTGGCCTTGCCAGGACACCGTGAGCTCATCCCCCTCCTCCTCCCTCTCCGTGAAATCCCAGACATCCTCCAGATTTGCTGCGGAAGGATGAGCACCACGTGCTTGTCATTAGAGCCTACATGAAAGCTCTGGCCGAGGAGGATGAACTCCCGTCCCCCAGAGCAGGTACTCCCGCAGGACAGCAAGGGCCAGATGGTCACGCCACTGGCAGGGATGTGCTTGCTCCTGGGAGCTGGGGGGGTAGAGGCTGGTCCTGGAGAAACATCAGTCTGGTTTGGAAAGACAGCCCAGGTTCAGCTGGAGAGGAACAAGAGCGGGAAGCACCAACATCGCTCCTGACAGAGAGGCTGAGCAGCCTCACCAGGTCATCGTCCCACCCCAGCTGCCTCATTTGGGTTTGATGTGTCCAGACGTGTTCTAAAAAGCCCGAATCTCGAGGCTGCTCCTGCAGGTCATGGGGAGAACCAGCTGCCTCCAGAGAGGACAATTCCCCTTGAACCCTTGAGAGATGGCATTGGCTGTGTTTTGGGAATACCCTCCAGACTCCTCCAGCACTCCCATGGTGGACATTTAACTGCTGAGACCAGGCTGGGTGAGCCCCCTCCTTCCCCCTGGAGAGGGATCCATACTTACCCAGGAGCCCTTAAAGGTGTTCTCAGAGCTGTGGAAAACCTCAGCCTTGAAGCTTTTGAGAGAATCAGGTCCCAGTTCCCACAGTTCTGCTCTGGAGAAGGTTTGCTCAGAACATCTGGGAGATTTGCCTTAAGTGAAAGGCTGAACACAAAGAGCCCAGGTGGCTTCTGGTTTGGGGGAAAAACAAGAAATATTGGGCTGGTGAGAAACATGGTTGTTGAGTGAAGGTTAAAGAAGGATTTGTGGCACTAAGAGGCATCTACTTTCATGGGATCAGAATAGTTTGGATTGGAAAGGACACAGGGCTCCGGGCACAAAGTGCCACCTGGTGCTTTGGGGGCATCCCAGGCAGTTTTGGGGGTGCAGAGTCCCACCAGTCAGTCCCCTGATTCCCAAAGAACATTGCTGAGCATGGCTTGGAGGTGGTCTCCAGTGACAACAAATTCCCTGAAATCATTACGTCCCCAGAAATCCCAGCTGGAATGGACACCGGGCTTCTCGATCCCAGCAGGTCCCATGTGTGGCAGGGTGTCCAAACCAGGCCCTTTGCTCCAGCTCCTCACCCCGACCACTTCAGCAAGGTCATCTTTCTGGGGGCCTTCAGAAGCTCTAATCAGCTTCTCCCTCAGCCCAAACAGTCCCATTCCCTCAGGCTCCAGCCTGGGCTTGCCCTCCAGGGCTGCTTGGCTCGGTGCCCTCAGGGGCATCCTGAACATTCCACTCACTGTGGATAACGGGAGAGGGCCACCAAGCCCCACATTTCGCTCCACAGGGGGCAGGAGGTCCCTGTCTTCCAGACAAACCTCCCAGTATGCCTTTAACACCCCTCCCAGTGCACCTTTAACACCCCTCCCAGTGCACCCAACCTCCCAGTCTGATCAGGGAAGCTCCAACCTAAAGAGGAAGGGTGAAAAAACAGAGGGAAAATCACTACAACCCCACATTTACTGCCCCGAAGTGCCCCTTCCTGCCACCCTGCAAATACAGCAGACAGGGATGTGCTCCCATTGTAAAAATGATCCCAGCTGAAAAGTTCTCCCATTTAGAAGTTCTCCCAGTTTAAAAGTGCTCCCAGTTTTTAAAAGGTCCCAGTTTCTAAGTGCCCCCAGTTTCTAAGCACAGGGAGAGTGTTTGGGGGGAGATAAGGGCTGGCACAGACACAGGGAGCTGGGCTGAGATAAGAACAGCCATGGAAGTGTTTCAGCTCCATGGAGCTGCATCCAGGGCCAAGAGACCCTGGACAGCTGCAGAGATAGGAGAGGGACACACAGTGCCAGCCTTGGGGGCATGGGCACAACCTGCCCCTCTGGGATTCTGTCCAAAATCCCAGGTGTTCCAACCAGATCCCTTTGCTCTGGTGCCCTTTGCATCCCTGGGGCGAAAAATCACAGCTATAAATAACAATAAACTCACACCTCGGTCCAGGCAGGACTCAGGAGCTCGTGGGAATTGGGATCAAGGGATGTAAAGAGGTTAGAAAGGGTAAAAATGGCCCTTCAGCAGAGCTGGATGGTTTTCCCAGCAGGTCACAGGGACATGTGGGACCTGCTGAGTTGACACTGAGCAGCCAGACACAGTGTCCTCTGGCTCCTGCTAATTTTGGGATGCTTGGAGCAAAGTGCAGTGCAGGAGGGAAGGTGTCTCCCTCCTTAGAGGAAGTCACGAGGACATCCCAGCGGCACAGCTGGCCAGAATTCCATCCATGCACCAGGAATAGCTCCCCTGTCCTCACCTGGAGAGGGATGCAAGTGGTCACTGCTCCAAGCAGTGGGTGCAGAAGATCTCCATGACCAGCTTGGGTGTGTCTCTCCATCTCCCTTGTATGTGTCTCTCCATCTCCCTTGTATGTGTCTCTCCATCTCCCTGTATGTGTCTCTCCATCTCCCTGGCTGTTCAGTTGAGTTGGAACACGCACATGCGGGCAGGAGAGACCAGCACAGCTCCACCCTTCCCTCTGTGGGATCCAGGCTTTTGGCCCCCTCTCCAGTTTTCCGAGGTTGTTTCCCTTGAGAAATCACCCTGGCACTGGGTATTTCCCTTTCCTTGGCCTTTCCTTTGCTGTTTGGATGTCACCTGCCCCAGGTCCTGCTGCTTGGGCCAGCGTTAATGGTTGGCCTAGATGATCCTTGAGGTCTTTTCCAACCATAATGATTTTATGATTCTATATTTCTATATTCTGTATTTCTCTCCTCCCCTCCCCTCTCTCCTTCCCCCCCTCCCCATCTCTTTGGATTTCATGGATTCATAGAATGTTAAGGGGTTGGAAGAGGGGCCTCAAGGATCAGTCTCAACCTGCCATGGGCAGGGGCATCTCCCACGAGATTCAAGGCCTTATCCAACCTGGCCTTGAGCACTTCCAGGCTTGGAGCACGCACAAACTCCCTGGACAAGCTGTTGCAGTGTCTTACCACCCTCTCAGTAAAGAATTTCTCCCTGATATTTCCACATTGTCCTTTGCTCAGCAGGTCTGAGCATCCCCAAGGATTTGCCCGGTTCCCTTTCCCTGAGGAAGGATCCTGCTTCGTTTATCCATCCACCCAAACCTTGTTTTCGAAGGACAACGCAAATATTTAGTGCCACAAAGGGCATCAACGAGCGACCTCTGAATATTTGGGGACAAGGCTTGGGATTATGCAGAGCTTTTTCCTGCCTACCCCCTGAATTACAGTGACCTCCCACGAGCAGCCACAGTGGGAGCACTGGGGAAATACCAGTGCCTTGGAAATGCTGCACAAACAGCACAGGCAAAGCCAAATATTTGTCCTTTCACGCTCCCCTAAGAAGGGTTTCTTCTGTAGAGCTCTCCTGACTGCAGACTGGGAGGAAAGGGAAGGGAAAGAGGCTGGAAAATAATACCAGGGGCAACCAAGCAGCACCAGCATTTCAGGCAGATCCTGGACAGCAAACTCAGCTCCTCTTCCTGGTGTTTCCCAGGACACCGAGTCTTCTTCCTGGATAACTTGAATAAATCATTAATGTGGCCACGTTTCTTGTGGCACTTCAGGGTGTTTGCACCTGGGACATGGTGCCAGAGAAGGGCAAAAAATGGCGATGAAATAGGGAGCAGAAATCCCAAGGAGCTTGGAGAGAAAGGCTGATGCTTCAGCCACATCTCCAACAATGGGTATTCATCCACTGGTGGGGAGGAGCTGCTGGTTTTGGTGGGCTTGGCCCAGCTGGGACACTGGGAAGTGCCATTTCCTGAGGTTTCAGGTTTCTGGCCCCTGTGAGGACAAAGGATGCCTAGAAAATACTGGAAAACCCCTCTGATGAGAAGATAAATAGTGGGAATGCAATACTAGAACATGTCTTAGAGGCTCTTGTGCTCTAGAAGGAGATTCTGGAGGGGCCTGACAGTGGCTTTTCTAAGACAACAGGCACTGAGCAGCACCCTGGAGTGTGTTCCAGAGAGTCATGGAATGCTTTAGGTTGGGAGGGACCTTCAAGATCATCTCACCCCAACCCCCTGCCACGGGACACCTTCCACTAGGCCAGGTTCTCCAATCTGGCCTTGAGCCCTCGCAGTGGTTCCGGATCAGGGAGCCAGGGTTTCATCCTGCCCCTGCCATTCCACAGCCACAGGCACATCCCTTCAGGCCCTTCCCACCTCTGTGAGGAGGAGCAGAGCCTGGTGAGATGCAACTCACCAGGTCAACCTGCCCTGGGCTTTGTGTCCCAGTGGTCCCTGTGGCTTCCCAGCTGGCACCCGCTCCACAGCCAGGGGGAAAGGGCCGGGAGATCACAAACTGTCCCCTCTCCATCCTCCTTCCCTCTGTTCTCTGGGCTATTTCCATTTTTGCTCCCTCTGGTTTATGTTCAAACCCTCAGGCTGCACAGGACAACAGGAACAAGGCAGGGAATGGTATTTAGGGGACAAAGATGCTGTCCCCAACCTTGGTTCTCCGTGGAAAGCAGAGTGGTCAGGAAAGGGGACCCTCAGGATATCCACGTGGGATTTTTATCTCCTGGCTTGTGCTCAGCCAAGCAAGGAATTATCCACCTGGAAAAGGGGGATGGCAGCACATCAGGGGCATCTGCTGTTCCCCAAAACATTTTTGCCCCACAAAGAGGGCCTTTGGTGCAGCTGCACAAGGCAGCATTTTTACACCCTGGTGCAAATTTACAGAGTTTTGAGCTTTCCTGGGGGAAAAAAAAAAAGGCTGTTTCTTGCCTGGGTGGGGGGGCAGATGCACCAGCAAACCAAGGAATTTTGTAGGTCTTGCAGCACTAAAAGCTGAGGATGCTTCTCCTTAGCTTTTCCTCTCCTCCTGTAGGATCTGTGGATGAGCTCAGGGTGCTGCCAGTGGGCTCTGAGGGGCCAAGCTGTGGTGGGGGAGCCAGGACAAGGTATTGGTTGTGCTGGGACACCCTGAGCAGAGACTCTGCAGGGCTCAGGCTGGGAAATTAAAACGTCCTGGCCTGTGGCCAGAACAAATATCCCTCTCAGACTCATCAGACTAAGGCTGGGAAGTCACTGAGGCTGCTGGCTGGAACACAGTCCAGAGGGGTTGTCCCTGGAGCGGGGTGGTCAGGGGACACTGTTGGCCCTAAGGGTGACCACAAACTGCCTCAACTGGGCAAAACCCAGAGCAGAAATGGCCATAAAAACCCGTTCTTGACTGAAAAACCCTTTGGTTCCCACTAACTCTGGCTGTCCCAGTAGCTTGTGTGTGGCAGGGAGGGATCCCCAGAATAGGGATTTATGAGGATTTATCCTTTGCAGAGGACAAATGCATGACCAGCTTACAGGTTTGACCATCCTTTGGGCATTAACTTGGGGGGGTTCAGCGACCCTTGCCTGGCCATGATTAGTTTGGGTTTAGCAGAGAAAGTCCCTTTCCCGTGAATTATTTTTAGTGGGAAAAAAAATTCCTGCTACTGCAGCATTTTACTGAAAAAAAAAAAAAAAAGAAAATGAAAAAAAAAGGGAAATGACAGAGAAATGAGGAAGCTCCTCAGAATTAAGCAGCTGAACAGGACGAAATGTTTGCAGAGGGAGTGGAAGTGGGCTGAGGATGCAAGTGCAAAGCACTGATTCAAAGAAGGCCCGGGGCAGCCCGAGCTGAACAGCAGGTTCAAAAACGTCATTGGAAGGAAAGAAAATCTCCTGCAGAAGGTCCATGTCACGTCCAAAGGGTCCCTGTCATGTCCCACTCAAGTGCCTACGGAAAATTTTGGGGAAGAAGTGCCCAGAAGGTAAAAAAGGAGCTCACAGGAAGCAAAGCCCACAGAGAAGAGCTGCAGAGCTCCGTGGTGGTGGGTAAGATGAGTTGTGCCGAGTTGCTGAATCGGTGGTGAGGAGGTGCCAGCACCTCCTGTGAGATGTCCCTGTCCTGCTGTTCCACAGGGGCATGAACTGGATAGTTCCCCAAGGGAAATAAAGATCTCAGCCAGTAATCAAGCTCCTCATGGTTGTAAAGAACTCTCCAAGCCCCTGGATTAAGATCCAAGATCACCTGGATGGAGCTGCTGGGACTGATCCTCCATCACCCACCCCGGGTTCTGCCTGGAGGGTGCAGGGTGACTTGTGGAGGTTATAGAAGTGGGAAAGTTTCCAAAGCGGGGCAATTTTCTGAGGATTAGAACCCCACCTCTGCCTCACAAAACCCTGCAGCCACCAAAGCCGGGCGTGATTCCGAGCAGGGATCACATTCCTCATTCCTTACCCTTGTCCCTCTCCCAGTGCCCTCTGCCAGCAATGGGACACCAGGGCTTATGCAAATACATATAAAAAACGCAGAACACATTTAAAAACCCCAACATAAATATATGTTTATATAAAAAATGTTTCACAACACCTTTAAAAAGTGTCACCAGGACCTTCAGGAAATTCCCCGGTGGGCAGGACGTCTCCGGGTGAGAGGAACACAAAAGAGGCCCTTTTGGGTGGGATTAAAAGCATGTGGTTAAACCTGAGATCACCTGGGGTCAGTTTGCACCGTGCAGGGTAAACATTTACTCTGACTGGATGAGGATTTTTTTGGATCCCTCCTTCCCTTTTGTGACACTTAATCTGGGGAGGGGGTGGTAAGGAAGCCACTGAGTCTTTCTCTTTTTCTTTTCTGAGGAAATCGGGTTTCTTACAGTCCTGCAGCTGATCCCTCCTCCCCCACAGGGTAGATGTCCACCAGTTTCACCATAATCCCATTAAGTCACAACCAGACAAAAGCCACAAAGCCAGCCCGAGCGGCAAGGCCATTTGAGGCACGAGGCATTTTTCCTCCCAAAATTTGGGAGGAAAACCCAATTCCAGTCAAAGGGAGGTCAAAGTGAAGAGGTTTTGTTGGTTTAACCCTTGCTTTGTTGTGGCTTTCTTGCTTTAAAAAAAAAAAAAAAAAAAAAAAAAAAAAGTGTGGAGGGGTTTTTTTGGTCAAAAAAACCTAGTTTTGAAGTGAAAAGTCAAGCGTTTCATATCAGAAAAGGGGAAGGGGGGCAATTCCGAACTCTGGAATAAAAGTTCTTCCGCTTTATTTTGTATGAAAAGAATAAAAATCTCCCGTAATTCTGACATGCTCTGGGAGTTGAGTTATTCACAGAAAGCATGGAATCACAGGATGGTTTGGGTCGGGAGGGACCTTAAGGCTCATCCAGTCCCACCCCTGCCATGGGCAGGGACACCTTCCACTAGCCCAGGTTGCTCCAATCCCCATCCAGCCATTCCCAACTTCTGTATTCCCCTCTGAAATATCTCCATCCTCAACTAAGATCAGTGTCTGGGCAGCAGAACAACTCTCTGGGGGTAAATCTTCCTCCCCATCTACCCTGTGGTGCTCACCTGGAATGACTCATCCTCCTCGGACATCGTCGGATCCAGAGCCCTGGGCTTGTGGATTGTCCAGGTGAATCGCTGTGGCATCACTGGCATGGCTTGAACTGGGACTCCCCCAAAACAGCTCATTGTTTTTTGGGATGCCCAAATGTCTGGATGTGCCCCGGAGTGTCCCCAGGGGGTACATGTGGTGCTGGAGGGACCACCTCTGTCTTGTAACAGGGTCTTGTGCAGGCCACGACCAACATCTTCCCTAGGGCAGGCATTAATGCCCAAGCCAAGGGTCTGATGGGACAGAGGAGGGAGGAGGAGACCCCCCCAAAACAGCAGGTGACCTCCTGAAGCCAGAGGCTGCAGGAGGGAGCCCGAAGGGGTGAAGCTCTCTTCTTCCACCTACGGGCAACCAGGAGGAAGAACAGCTGCTACAAAGCAAACTTCACATCCCATTTCAACCAGAACTCGGGAGTTCTTTGCTTGCTGGGGCAAGAAATGGGAATGTTTTGGAGAGGGGGAGGATGGTGGTGCTTCAAGGGGTTGTTGTGAAGCGTTTCTCTTCCTGCAGGCTTTGTGCTGCTGTGATAAGAGCCTTGTCTCACCAGCCAGAAGCTGAAATGCAGGGGTGGGTTGCAACATCTGGGAACGGAATGATGGATTTCGAGGAAATGACCTCAGAAAGTCGGGATGAGGCTCAGGACTGCGGGGCGTTAATCACCAGATGCAACCGGCATCACGGACATGGCACTCACTGCTGCCCACAGCCCTGCCTTGAGGCACCACCCACATGGATGCTGCTCAATCCCCAAATCCCACCCTCCCAGCCCTGCCGGTGCTCCCACACCTGGAGCATCACCCCAGGAGCGGGACACAGAGGGGGCCCCCGAACCCAGACCGCCCGTCCACAGGAGAGCCCACGGGAGGAGCAGACGGGGAGGCACCGGCAGGGGGGTGCTCCAGGGCTTTGGATGCCTCCCTGGCAAAGCCCCGCGGTTTCCGGGATGCCGTGGCGTGCAGATGGATTTGGGAACGCTGACGTGTGCAGCGCCAGCGCTGCCCACCCGCTGCTGCCCCCGCTGTGTTATTTTGAGTGCCAGCCCCGTGAGCTCATCCGTGGACGATGAGCGAGGGGGAGACATGGGAGCACCAGCATCTTGCTGAGCACGGGGCCGCAGGAACTCTTTGGGGGACACTTTGTGTCGCTTGGCAACTCCCAGCTGGCCAGATGGGTTTTCCTGAAGGCCAGAGGAGAGGAAAAGGCCTTTCTGGGCCACGCAGCCAAGGACCTCCTTGAGATGTGTGTCCTGGAGGGTGATCTGACCCTGGAGCCTGTTCTGAGCATGGGTTGGATCGAAGAGCTCCACGTATTCCTTTCCTACATCCTGTCTCCTGTATCCCCCCACCCAGGTCCACTCAGGTGGGGCACGTACCCCTGGAGACCTGGACCATAAGGAATACATCTTCTCCTTGTGGTTGTGGCTCCTGCACACGAGGAGGAGCCTCTGGGGTGTCCAACTGCTCCCTGAAACCACAGCAGTGTCCCTTTCTCCCAGCCTGAAGCGGAGCTCATCCATTCCTTTGCCCGAGGAGGACCAGCAGCTCTGCCAACCCCACGTGGCATTCCCTGAGCACCTTCCCCTTTCTGGCAGCCTTTCTGCCCTGCATGGAGCTGTGCAGAGTGTCACAGCCCCGGTGAACCCACTGGCCAGGGCCACCCTTCCCAAATAAACCCGTTTCCAAACACAGACATGGTGGGAAACCCCATCGGGAAGGGCACCTGCCAAGGTCCTTCCCAAATGGAATCCAACTCCATCCACGCACTTGGGCTCCTTCCCCACTGGTGTCCAACCAGTTCCCAACCCAGCTGAGAAAAAGGCTGGAATGATGTTAAATGAGCACCAAACCTTTCCACAGGGAAAGGGATGGAGCTGGACCAGCGGCTGGGAGGGTGGGTGACGAGCTGATGGTGACCAGGCTCTTTCCCTGCCAGGAAAACCACAGGGCACACGAGGAGAGGCCACGAAAGGGGGAACTTCAGAGCAAAGAGAAGACTTCCCAATTCCCTGGAAAGCCCCATGGGTGAAAATCGGGACCCTGCCTTGAGTGTCTGTGCGTGCCTGGGTAGGAGTGGAAGGGACAAGGACCCCAGTCCTCCCACTGCTCTCCTGGGACTCTTCTCCCATCCCTTGGTGTGCTCTCAGGGTCTTCCTAGGGAGTTTTAGTGCTCCCATGGGGTCCATTTTCCCTCTGGATTGACCCCTCCCTCGCTGCCACATCCCCTCAGCACCAGCAGAGGACTCTCCTGCAGCAGCTTCAGCCTCTTCAGCAGAACTGGTTCCCAATTAAAAATCAGCACAGGATGGGTTTTGACTACTGGGATCAGGGTCTTCCATGCACCTTCCATCGCCTTCCAAGATCTCCCAGTGCTCATCCCAGCAGGTGGGATCTCAGCTGAGAACCCCCCCATCCCTTTCTTCCCAAGCTGGGTGTTTTGGGGGCATCTCAGGGCTCCCCCAGGATTTGGAGGGGGCTGGAAAGGGGGTTGTCACATGTTGCCTTGCCACAGTGAGTGGCAAACGCAGAGGAGCAGGATCTGGCGGAGGAATTTCCCACTCTCCCAGCAAATGGGGCTGCAAGCTGCGTGGGATCACCCAGTCAAGATGGGATTCAGTGTGACAGTCCAGCTGCTCCCCAAAACACACTCCACGATGTTGGTGTTTAGCCAGGGCTTAAGCCTGCAGGTATTTGACAAGAAATTTAAAATAAACAAGAAAAGAGGATATTTTAAACTTTCAGTCTTTCCTGAGCATTTATTTGTCAAGGAGTCTGCAAATATTGGTATTGAACCTGTGAAAGCCTTAAAAATAAACTCCTCACAAAGCCGGGTGATTGATGTGTTATTTCAAGCACCCACTGCTGTGGTTTCCTTCTAAGAAATTGCTGCCTTGGACCATCCATTTTGGGGAATTTCTGCAATAATATTAGTCTGTGGGATTTGGGAATCTCCTCCCCCTGTTCGAACACAACATTGGTGTCCTGGATGGCTCTGGGCCACCATTTGTCACCTTCCCTCCCTCAGCACTGAGGGACACTTTCCCCAAGCCACCACAGGCATGAGGGAAGCAGGGGAGGTTTCTCTGGTGTCTAACACAGAGTTTGAGCTCTTGGGTGGGAGCTCCTTTGGCTCCTTCTCCTTCCTATCACAAATGGTTTTTTCCATGAAACTCGTAGGAGCTCAGCAAGGTGGAGACTTTGTCCGTCTATACTAAACTGGCCAAGCAGATCAGAAACGATTTGGAGGGGCAGACAGACTTGTCCCTCAGAAAACCAAGCTCCAAGAAGGAAAGCCAGAATTAAAATGGAGCCAGGACTGGAAAAAGAAGTGGATGTAGCGAGTGTTTTACAGTAACACATGGCCCGCTGCCTGCCTCGCTCTGATTAAGGATCTGCTTCCTAAAAGGCACGATGAGGAAGGAAAAGCTCTCCTCCTGGATGCTGGGAAGGCCCAGGAGGAGTGTCATCCCTCAGGCCCACGTGGCAGATTTATTGCCTTGGCAGGGAACCATCAGTGCTCTTAACTTTCGTTTCCTGCCCCGAGTGCTGAGGGATCCTCCGAAGTGGTTTGGGCTCTGCGTTCCCTGACAATGGATATTTTTCCTCCTTAATTCTCATTCTTGGCTGTGAATGACTCACATGAGTCAGTGCAGAAAAGATCTGGATGTGATGCTGTAAATCCCACGAGCTAAACCTGTTCACGTCAGGCCCCTGGAATTCACCCCGGAGCAGGACTGAACCCGGGCTGAAAATCAAGAGGGGCTTTTCAGGAGGTCTGTTCTGGGACATCTAATTTAGCGATTTTGGGGGTCTGCAGCCGTTTCTTTGTCTTTATGCTCTTGAGGCTTTGTGTTTTGGCAGCTAGAAGGCTCTTGAAGAGAGAAAGCAGAGCTGAGCTTTCTCCCCCAGGGCAGGGGACCATGAAATGCTTCAGTCCCACACCACAGGGGCAGTGGGACATCAAGTGTAAACTGATTTGAAGGCTGGAGAAATCGCCTTTGGGATGAAAATGAAGGAATCCATAGGATCACAGAGTCATGGAATCCCAGAATGGTTTGGACTGGGAGGGCCCTTAAAGCTCATCTCGTTCCAACCCCCTGCCATGGGCAGGGACACCTTCCACTAGCCCAGGTTGCTCCAGCCTGGCCTTGGACACTTCCAGGGAATGCACAAAGCAGTGGGTTTCTACGAAATTACAATTCCAGAGATCATCCATATCACATTGAAGTTCCTTTTTGAGCTGCTCAGAGCGTTGCTGAGCAGATTCCAAGGTGATTAATCCCAGTTTGCAATAAATTCGTCAATGGAGCTGAGTGTGTCCCGAGCCTTGTTCCATCATCAGGGAAAGGCCCAGGCTGGGGACCAAGATAACTGCAATGGGAAACAGAATGTCAGGAAACCTCCTCCTGGTGTCTGCAGGGGAAGGTGAGGAGCCTTTGAGAACAAGAGGATTCAGCACATGGAGTGAAACATCTTTGCACGCATCAGAGGAGACATCAGGAGAGTGCTCATAGAAATAAACTCATTTACTGTCAGAAATCTGAGGTGTCTGCACGTTACAAAAATAAAAATGTACAGTCATATCATCATAAAACTCACCTTTTTTCTTTTTTTTTTTTAGTATAAGTTAGTGCTTTCACAAAGAAACAAACAAAAAAATAATGTTTCTAGATACAGGTTTCCAGTTGGTACCTCTCCAACTGCTCAGTGGCACTTGGGGATCAGGATGGCAGAGGACATCCCTGATGGGACTGGCAGTCCAGACTTGCCCAGAGGATAATGGTTTGATGCCAGCTGGGAGAAAGGTGGGGTCTCCAGGCGGAACTGCAGGAACTTTTGGGCATATTTTTGGAACTCGGAGCATGTTTTTGTTGAATTATTCTCAGCACGGAACTCTGTGCTGGTGCTGCATTTTGGCAAGTGCAGGAGCCCAGGCCAGAGCTGGCCTGGAGTGACGTTTGTCCCAGTTCAGCACTTGCCTTGAATTCATTTCTCCTCATTTCCCCCAGCGATTTGTCTCGCCCCGGTGACCATGCCGTGACCTTGCCACAAAGCCAAGCTCCCTTCACAGGCCCCAGGGAAAAAAAAGGTGCTGCCACAGTGCAAGTCCTGCCTTAACCCAATATTAGCCTAAAGGGCACTCGAGGGTGGGATGAACCACCCTAAAAATGTCCCCTTTGCCTTTGCTGATGGTTCTCAAAGCAGTCACAGCGCCATCCTTTGCCTCCTGTGCTGGTGACAGTGCTGGGTGGGCTGAGACCCCTCCATGGGACCGTGACTCCACCAAGGTGGGACCACAGGAACCTCCCAGTTAACCCTGACCAGTCCCAGTCACCCAAATCCCACACAAAACCGTGACGTGTCTTTGTCTCCACCAAACCACTTCACAAGAAGGGGGAGGTGGGGGTGGGAGAAGCTGAGGAGTGGTCTGAGGTTTTGGTCTAAACCAACATCAAACGTGTTTGTCTAATCCTAAAATGGAGCTTTTACAAAATGTGACTCGTCCAGTGCTGCAGCACGAAGCAATTTTCATTTTTGGGGAGAGGAATCAGCGCCCTCGCGGGAAGGAAACCACGGACTGGGGCTCTTGGCTCTCCAACCCAACAATTACTCAGGGAAAGACCAAGTGGACCTCCAGGTGAAGTGTTCTGTGGATGTTTCTTTTGAACTGCCCTGGTTGATGAGGGATGTGAGGCCAAATCCAGACAGGATTTGGGTTAATCTTAGCACCATGCTTACTGGTGTGGCTCCTCAAACCAGGATTTAGCACTGCCAGACTTCCTAGGGAAGGTCTGCCTTGTCTGTAAGGGATACCCTGACTGGTTCCAGTGGAGCACTGGGAATAGTGGGATGATGGGGAGAGCAGACAGCAGCATCTGGGCAGCATTTTGAGTCATGCCAAGCTGCTAAAGGATGTGGCAGCACCAAGGGGATGAACACCGGGCTTTGCCCCTTGACTGGAAACATGAGCCACCAGCGAGAGGGTCTAAAACAAGCCACGAGGAGCCCACCTTAAATTTTAATGAGCTGGAGATGATTATTAAAGTCAGCAGCTGGAAGGAAGCTCCTAAAGGTTCCTAAAAGCTTTTAAAGGGTGCACGTTGCTGCTGGGAAGCACTAATGGGTTTTTTGGAAGATGTTGGCCCCACTGGAAAAACCTACAGGGGACCTGCTTGATGGTGCCAGTGAATTCCAGTGGAGTGGAAGGTCCATCAGCACCCTTGCTGATGGGAAGCCAGCCCTTGGACAGGAACTAGGAGTGCCCTCCCAGCTCAGCCAGCAGGTGCCTGGGCTTGAAGCTGGCAGAGCGTTTCTTCAGGGATGCAAAGCCCTGGGAGACCCTTTCCCACTCCCGGTGCATATTTGCACTTGACATTTTCATGAACCTGTTTAGCAGAACCACAGCTCCTCACAGACCCAAAGCCTTTCCAAGGCACAGAGAAACTCCTGCTGCCTCTGTGCCAGGAGACCTGGAGACAGGCAGGAGGAATTCCCTTTGGGGGGGGACCTTTCCCACACAGCATTTTTGCTTTAGAAAAATTGCTTTAAGGCATTCACGGCATGACTTTTTCAGCAGATTCGGTCACCTGACTTCACGGGTGGGGAGATGCCCCAACAGAGGGGCAGGTTTGGATGACGGGGCAGAGATCCAGGGTTCATGTGCGGAACCACAGCTTCATCTTCCCGAAAAATATACATTTGGAACAGCAACAAGCAGAGGAGCACGCTGAACGCCATCCACGCTGGAGCAGGTGCTCGGCCAGGCACTGCAAACACCCAAAGCCTCTGGCCCTGGAGCACCCCAAGCTCCCTCCACCCCCGGGATAAACTCTCCCGCTGCCGGAGCAGAGCCGGGATTTCTAGGATTTCAGATCCTTGGACAACGTGTCTGTGTCGTTGCTGGTCCCCAGGTGGCTGTTGGGCACGATGCCCAGCGCCACCTCATTCTGGGGCTTCCCCAGCATTTTGTTCCCCCTGAACTTCATGAACCGCTGCCCTGCCAAGAAGTACAGGATGGGGTCCAGGCAGCTGTTGGTGCTGGCCAGGGGCCGGGTCACCTTGTAGGCCAAGTTGATGGCGTTGAGGGTCTGGCAGCTCAGGTCCCAGCTCCGGAAGGAGTAGTAGAGGGTACGAGTGACGTGGAAAGGCAGGAAGCAGACAATGAAGACCACTAGGACGATGATGATCATCTTGACCGACTTCTTCTTGGAGCGGGAGAGGCGGGAGATGCCGCGCGTGGGCTGGAGCAGCCGCCGCGCCATCAGGCAGTAGCACACGATGATGGCGAGGAAGGGGATGCAGAAGAGCAGCACCAGCATCACCGAGCTGTAGATGACAAACTGGCCGAAGAGGTCCTTGCTGGAGGTGTCGTGGCAGGTGATGGTGTCGCCCTTGGCGCTGGTGGTGACGAAGAAGAGCACGGGCGACTGGCAGGCGACGGTCACGGCCCACACGGCCGCCGACACGCGCCGGGCGTGCCGCACGTGCCCCCACTGTAGCGAGCGCAGCGGGAAGCAGATGCCCAGGAAGCGGTGGACGCTGATGCAGAGCAGGAAGAGGATGCTGCAGTAGAGGTTGGTGTAGAACAGGAAGCGGACAATCTTGCACAGGCCCACGCTGAAGGGCCAGTTGTCCCCCATGGCGTAGTAGTACACCAGGAGGGGCAGCGACACCACGTAGAGCGTGTCCGAGATGGCCAGGTTGAACATGTAGGTGGTGGAGGCATTCCAGGTCTTGATCCTGAAGATGAAGGCGTAGAGGGCCAGCAGGTTGAGGAAGAGCCCCACCACGCACACGATGCCGTAGGAGACGGGCAGCAGGACGTACTTGAAGTCCTCGTCAAATACGCACTTGTAGGGGTTGTCCTCTGTGCCACCTGGGTCCAAGGAGCTGTTGATGACTCTGGTCCAGGCTGGAGGGATTGTGAGGTTCGCCATCGCCCTGGAGGGGGAAGCAAAGAGGCTGTAAGGACATGGAGTGAGGATTCATCCCTGGGTGAGGGGGGTTAGATGAGAACACCCCAGTGCCACAGTGCTGGGACACGCTGGGAGGTCTGGATGTCATTATCACTGTTCCTACACCCTTCCCTTCTCCTCCCACCAAGGCTGCCATCAGTGCTTGGCTGGTGCTGTCCCAAAGCCACCCACAAGCACAGTTGGCAGTGCCATCTCTGCAGGTGACAGTGGCTCCAGGCTGGCCCTGTGTGCCTCCTGCCAGCTCATCATCACCTGCCCACAGAGACCACGGTGCTGGGTGCTGACACAGCTGAGGTGGTCCCTGCCACGGAGGATTTATGGTCAAGCAGATAAAAGGGAGTTTTACTTAACCTCATTTTGCATCTGGAGCACAGAGGTGGAACTAAGGTGCGCCAGCAAATCCCAGGCCCAGTTCAACGTCCCAGTCCACCTTTCCAACCAGGTTCCCAGAGAAATTTGGATTCCTGTATCCCAGAGCAGGAAAGATGCTCCATTCTGTGTTTAACCAGCCACGAGGAGTGACTCAGCTGAGCAGCACGAAAATTGGGCCCTACTAAACCCCAGGCAGAGAGGGCAAGAAAGTGGAGCTGTGCTTTTCCAGGAGCAATCCCTGGGATTGGTCCTGATATCAGAGGTCCTCAGCTCCTTCTGGAAGAGGAAACATCCCCACATCTGTAATCAAACCTCTGCAAAGGGAGCGTGTTCTTCACCACAGGGGCTCTGCCTGGGCTGGCTGCTATCGGTGAGGATGGTTTTAACGGGGTTAGTGTCGGGCTGACGGTGATCAGTTCCCAGGTCCTGCTCGCCGGCCTCGAGACCTGGTTCTCCAGCATCCCAGCTGGTATCTGCACGGGAATGATCAGCCAAGAGGAGAAAAATGGACTTGAAAGAGCCTCTGCAGGCACACAGAGTCTGGCAGTGTCTGCTTGAGGAGGGACAAGGGCTCTTTTGTGTGTGGGGACAGCCCCGGACCCAGCTGACACCCGATCCCTGAGCAAGCCCATCACTCGGGAATCAAATGAAAATGCATTTCCTCCCTTCCCGTAAGAGAGGCCGCTGCGATCCCAGATCCCACTGCTGCGCCCTGTTACGGGAAGCTGCGGAAACGGGGGGTTACAGGGAGATGGATCCAGGGCAGCAGCTCAGGGACCCGGAGAAAGGGTTGCAGTGGAGGTGCCCTGACCCAAACCTCACCATGATTTTTGGTGGAAAACCTATCCCAGCCCTCTCAGCTCTAACCTGGTGCCACCGGGCTACGCCTTTTCTCCCTCACAAGCACCTACCCCTTCCTCCCCCCCAAAAATAGCCAGAACCCCTCATTTCTCCCAAATTAAGCTTGCAAAGGATCCGTGTTTCTCTTCTGTCCCCCACCTTTGGAGGGCAGCTCCACTCCAGAAATGGAGCTGTCCCCCTGAAGCAGCCACGTGCCTCGGTTTCCCCTCCTGTCCCCAGGCTGAGAAAGAGCAGAGCTGAATTAGTTTTCTGCTTGAAAAGTATATTTCTGGGGGTGTTTTGGTTTCCTGGAGGGTTTTGCAGTGCCTTGAGCCAAGTTCAAAAGAGAAAAGGGAGCTTGGATAAAAGAGGTAATGACTTCATGGCTTTGTTTAGATCCAGAGCTCTCCTGCACCCATCCCAGGTCAGATCCTGCAGGGAAGAAGGCAATGACAGTTTCCTGGAAGCTGCAGACCTGCCTGATCTCTTACTCCTTAAAAAGCACCTGGAGCTGATGGAGGAGGCGTGAAGTGATGCCTCCAGCCCATCACAAGGGGACACTCCAGTCCTTGCTCCAAGGACCGGAACAAACCTGTCCAGAAGTGGCACAGACACGATCCCTGCTGATGTTCCCCCCATTTTACTGCTCTTCCCTTCCCAGCAGACCACAAGGAGAACTGGCTGAGGCTCCCACTGCCTAGGGATGTGGGTGGAAACCACACACATGCTCACGTCCCAGCTAATCTGCAACATCTGTAAAACCCCAGATCTAACTTTGGGAACCACTGTGATGAACACGAGGAGCCAGCACTAATCTTGCTCTGTCCTGCCCTCAGGGCTTCACTTTTCCTGCACTCAGGTCAGCTCTGGTCCCATCCTGCTTCCCTCAAGCCCTCAGCAGAGGGCCTGTGTGGAAGGAGAGGGTTAACAGCGCTCAGGCAGATGGGAAAACACTTCCCAGCTGCTCTTCTCCGCAGCTCCTGCCTTCCCTCTGAGCTCTGCAGATCTGTGGCCAGCCAGAGGGAGGTTGCCCACAGATCTGGCAACACATTAAACGGGTCAGAGAGGCCACCGCGGCCGAGAGGAGCCACACAAGATGCCCTAAAAGGCGCAGGGAAGGGTGACAGGGTTCCAGAGGGTTCCAGAGGGTTCCAGAGGCTGCAGCCTTGCAGGGGTTTCTCTGTGCCTTGCCATCTGCACCCCCTCTATCCCCTGCAGACTGATGGGGGCAAGCTCACCCCCCTTTCCAGCCACCTCCCCACAGGCTCCTGAGCTAGGAAAACCCCACAAGGTGTTTCAAACCCCTCATTAAGCCAAGGGGGGGAATCTCCTCCAGCTGCCACCATGAAGCCAGGGATGTGCCACGTTGCTCATTTCCATCTCCAGGACAAGGAGCCGACGGGGCTCTCTGGCTGAATGGAGCCTTGTCCCTGCTGTCGTGCTCTCCCTCCTTTTCCTTCTGGAAATGCAAAAGCCTTTCTTTTTCATTTCCACCCCCCCCAGTTTTGCCCAGAACACTCGGGACAAAACCTGCTGTGTCTGCGGGGCCTGGGGCTGCATCCACCCCCTCCACCCCGGCCCCACGGCGTCCACAGTGACCCGCGGGGGACACGGGCAGCCGAGGCACGTGAAGGCACAAAGGCTGGCACTGGAAGCTGCCTTTTGCCGCGCCCACGGGCCGGATGGCACCGATACCAGCTCTGCCAGCGACACATCCAGCCTCTGGCAGGGATGAGGGCACGGCGGAAGCAACGGCCATCCCGGAGGATGCCAAGCAGGACAAATGCTTCCATCGCTCCCAGAAAAGTGACAACCCCCTGCATCCGCTCCATCCTGTCTCACAGCCCTTTCTGAGAACCTGGTGTGCAGTGGCTGGAGCACCTCTCTCTCCAGCATGTTTATCCTATGGGACACGAAGTGGTTTTTTTTCCCAGAAAACTGGTAGTGAATGGTAGAAGAACCTGGTGATGAGAGGAGCCTGGGCAGATCCGTGTCCTGGCAGCCACATGCCCTCCAATATATCTCCCCACAGGCATGTGCATGTGTTGTCAGCATCCCAAAATGCTCCTGTAACAGTATCTCCCATGGATATTGGGATGAGTCAGTATGGGGAAGGAGGGAGCTGTCACCGGAGAAGGTCACAGTCAGCACCCCGGGCCAGCATAAAGGGACCATGGGTTGGACACTGAATTGCAGAGTAAAGGGCTTTAATCCTGATTTCTACGCCATTTTTCGGCATTCCCAGTGCCATCCCAGCGGTCACCATCCATCCATTCCTGGGGAACCTGCCAGCAGCAGCAAAGTCCCTGAAGACCACAAAGCCCGACCGAATGATGGCTGCGATGGATACATTTTCACAGGAGGAGGTTGATGAGGTTTAATTGACCTTCCCAAATAATTAACGTGGATTAATTCACCAGCAGGGCCTCACAGATGCAGCCCTTTGTTCTGCCACAGCTCCCGCCGTTTCCCGCCGAAGGAGGTCGAAACCACGACCCACTTCCCACATCACCACGGTTTTTCCCTCCTCTGGGACTGTGGTCAAACCCTCCGTGACCCGAAGCAAGCCAGCGGCGCGTTCGGATGCCCCCGAGCCCAGCGGGCTGGGAGACAGGAGAGGGGACCAGGCTGAAACCTGAGCCTGCCCAAACTGCCTGGTTTTCATCTGCCCTTTCCCCTTGGCTCCTCTCTGCCACACTGACCTTCAGTCTTTTTCTTTCTGTGCTGACTCCAGCCACCAGCATGGGCTGAGCACACCTCCAGCTGTCCCACTTCCACCACCCCCTGCTGTCCCAGTGTCACCAACCCCAGCTCTCCCAGTGCCACCATCCCCAGCTCTTCCTGGAGCTTCTCTCCAGTGATCCCAAGGCAAGATACCTCCAGGATATCCAAGCAGCTTCAGGGGCTTCATCCATCTCCCTGCACGTCCCTCTTTTACCTCCAGTGGGTCTGACCTACCCCTTCCTCCACCCCAAAAATAGCCAGAACCCCTCATTTCTCCCAAATTAGGCTTGCAAAGGATCCATGCTTCTCTTCTTTCCCCCACCTTTGGAGAGCAGCTCCACTCCAGAAATGGAGCTGTCCCCCTGAAGCAGCCACGTGCCTCGGTTTCCCCTCCTGTCCCCAGGCTGAGAAACTGCAGAGCTGAATTAGTTTTCTGCGTGAAAAGTATTTTTCTGGGGGTGTTTTGGTTTCCTGGAAGGTTTTGCAGTGCCTTGAGCCAAGCTCAAAAGAGAAAAGGGAGCCTGGATAAAAGAGGTAATAACTTTATGGCTTTGTTTGTAGGTCAAATAAAATGTTTTGCTTTGGGACAAACGACTTTCTCAGGGAATTTCTGGTTTCCCCCAAGAAACTCCCCGAATTTCTCCCTGAATCAATCCCCCTTCCAGCCTTTGCTTCCCAGGCGGTACCAAAACCTTCTGCCTTGGTCCCCACCACAGGAAATCAATCCCACTGATTCCCAGCACTGCAGGTCTCTGGAGATGGATCCTGCTGGAAGCAAACATCAACCCAGGCCAATATTTAATCCCTTCATCAACACTTCCTTCCTGCTTTGGCAAAGGTGATGCTCCCTGCCTGTTTTCCCCCTGCATCCCTATTTCACCTTCTTCACCAGGAGACCCTGGAGCATCCCATGGGATCGGAGGAGGATCCTATTTGAGCCCCCAGACCGTGCTTTTTACTTATTGCACATGAAAAAAGAGGTACTTTGCATCTTTTAGGCTTCCTGGAGGTGTTTATACCAGGAGTCTGGCTTTGGTTTTGCCCTCCACGATTTTCTGGTGCTCACTGGAGGAAGCAACAGCTGGAACCCGGAGATGAGCATGGGACCAGTTTCCGTCAATCACCTGCTTTTTGGTGACTGTTTTCCCCTCCAAGCCCCATAGCTGGGAGAAATGACATTTCCACGGGGACCTACCAGCCCAAGGGAGCCACCCAGCAATAACCACAACCACCCTGGCAACCCCAAACTTCTGGGAGATAACCAGAGACCTCGGCTAACACAATTATCAGGCTCCACCACGGCACCAGAATTACCGGGAAGCCAAAGCACCACCAGGGAGTGGACTTTGGGGGATGATTTTCTCCTCCGTGGAAGCAGCAGGGTCTTTGCTCCATGGACTGGTTTCCTGGGGGGTGCTGAGTCGGGAGGAGGGAGCCTGGGGTGGCCCCAGCACGCTCCAGTGCCGGCCAACTATTCATGGTTTTGGCTCCATGTCAAGAGCCGGAGATAAAAATCGCACTGGGCAGAGACAGGATAAAGTCACTCAGTGCCATGACAGTCAAAAAACACTTCAGGGGCTTTTAGAAACCGCTAAACCCCAAAATATTGCCATGCTTCAAGGCTTAGCACATTTTGGGGTCTCCTCCTTAACCCATCAGGCACCAAGGCTGAAGTTCCCTTTGCTTGAGTAGAAATAAGAGGAATTTGGTGGCACAAAACGGTCCAATTTTGGCAGCAGTGACCTCGAGCCAGGGGCACCATCCCCCAGTGTCAGTGGCCCCACAAGAGCAGGGTTTGCTGCTCCTCACCTCGTGCACAGGAAGGCAGTGGGTTGCCAAATGGGTTTTGCAAGAACCCGATAAGAAAACTGGAACAGAAAGAGAAAATTCGACGTTTTGCCCTTTCAAGTTGTTCCTGCAGTGATGCCAGGCAGTGCCCAGTGTGGGGAAAGAAGGGTGTTTGGGGGAAAAGAAGGGTGTTTTGGGGGTTGGGAGCTGCTAAAAGGAGCCAAAGGGTTTGAAATCAGAGTGTCGCCCATTCCAGTGTAAATTAAAACACCCTTAAAGAGTTTAAACACGGACCTAAGCATGCGAAGAGGTGGAAAAACACACGTTGGAGCAAGCAGGGAGCGAGCTCCACGGCTTTAAGCAGAGGTGTGTACGGGAAATCCCGGATAAACAGCCAGTGAATTCCCCCGGGAGGGGAGAAACCGAGCGGCAAAGAGATGATTGTGAATTAATGCATAAAAAAAAAATTAAAAAATCAAATGAATCAGGCCACGAGGAGCAAAGGGAGCAGGAGCTTCCTCGAGCGCACCGCTCGACCCGTCTGTGGCAGCTCCTGCCAGCGGCTCGGTGCCGGCTGCTGCTCCCACCCACCCTCCTGCGGGCATTTTTGGGGGGCTTTGGGGGCAGTTTGAGTGGTAGCACAGGCAGTTTGGGGGGGGTGTGAGGAGAAACGGGGGTCGGCTCCGCCCCTGCAGTGCGTGGGAACCCCGTGGCACCCGTGGCACCCACCCCGCAGCAAGTGCCACCCCCGCGTGTGTCTCCGTGCCCGTGTGTCCGTGTCCCACCCATGTGTGTGTCTGTGTCCCCCACCCACGTGTGCGTCCCACCCGTCTGTGGGTGTGTCCCCCACCCATGTCCCCGCTCCCATCCGACTCCGGGGGTCGCCCCCCCCCCCATCCCGATCCCTCCCTGTCGCAGCCCGTCCTGAGCGGGCAGGACACGCACTACATTGTCCCCCCATGGTCCCATTACCCCTCGCCCCTATTATCTCCCCGCTGTCCCCTCCACTGTCCTCCTCTTGTCCCCCCGGGTTCCCCCCGCGGTCCCCCCGCAGCCCCCCGGCCGCTGCCACCGCGCTCACCGGGCGATGCCGAACTGGGGGTCGGTGCCGGGGATCGGTGCCGGGGTCGGAGCCGATGGACCCGCTCAGGAGGGCTGCGGAGGCAGCTCCATGCCCTCTCCGCTCCTTCCCCGGCTCCTCGTCCCGGTCCCGGCGCCTCGCGTGAGCCGGGACGGGGTCGGGGGTGGGGCCGCACCTCCCTCCCGGGGCTGGGAACAGGACTGGGAACAGGGCAGGACCGGGGCCAGGACCGCCCCCACCAGCGCTGGGACCGCCCCCGCCCCCGGGACGGGACAAGGAGGTCTCGTGCCGGGACGGGGACTTGGAGGGATTAGGGCTGGGACACAGACGGGACACCTCCCGCAGGGGTTGGGATCGGAACAGGAGCCGGGATGGGACCGTGCATGGAACCGGGATTAGGGCTAGAGCAGGAGGCCCCCGCTCCCTCCTCCGGGAACGGGAGTATGCATGGGATCGGGGCTGGGAGCGGGACCGGACACCGACCGCTCCTCGCTTGACCCTCCGGGAACGGGACCGGGGTACGGGCTAAGGCAGGAACGCCCCCATCCTCCAGGAATGGAGCATGGATGGCATCAGGGTTGGGACTGACACTAGAGAGGGGTCATCGCCCCCCAAATCCTCCTCCGGGGACAGGACCGGGGACGGTGTTACCGAAAAGCGGCAGAAACCACTTCCTTAACAGCAATTTGTAGGTGTTAAAAAAGGGCATTCTTTATTGTTCCTCTCTTGGGAACTGCGGGGGGCTGGGCTCAGCCACAGCCGGGGGGCGGGGGCAGACCTGTCCAGATCGCTCTGCTGGGATGCAAAACATCCACAGAAACATAAGGGGTATTGGACCACCCTGTAGAAGAGAAGTCCTTCAAGGGCCCTGCATTTTTGGGAGAGTTTGGGTGCTGTGGGTGTCAGCTGGGAGGTTGTGTCTCCTGTTATCACCCCAACACCCTATGGAGACGCTCTGGGATCTGTATCCATCCATCCCTGTCATGACAAGGCCTCCCAAGAAGCTTTGGGAAGCTGTGGAGGGCCATCACCCCCTCCCTGCGGGAGGCTGCTGCCCCAGGGACGATGGCCAGGTCCAATCCTACATCCCCTGTGGGGGTCACTCACCTGGGCGACAAACCTCCAGATCAGGGGGGCCTGGAGGGTCCCTGGCCAGGCTGGGGCTGGAGAACAAGCCCCGCTGATTCATGTGCAGGTGGCCCCGTTGTTTTCCATCGCTGCGAGTTCCCCCCGTGCATTCCCCATCTGCGGCCCTGGGTGGGAGCCAGATCCTCCTGCTCCAGCTGGATCTCATTCCACGGAGGGCCTCCTCGGATATGGCCAGGGGAGGACCATAAAGCCCCCGATGGAGGAAGGGAAGGGCACCAGTGCCATCTATTATTCAGCAGGAGAAAGCAGCAGCCGGCTGAGGAGGAGGATATGAAGGCCTGGCACGGAAACGGGGGCTGCAGAGATCTTGCTGGTGGACATCCATGCCAGAAGAGAAGGGGAAAAAATATGCCTGTTTCCTTCTTCTGATGTAATTTGTTTGAGGAGGGAAAACAATACATCACGTTGCAGCTATTTGGGGCTGATAAGGAGGAAGGACAAGCTCCTTGCTTGCACAGAGGGAGATGCCTGGGCAGAGCTGTTGAGTGAGGCTCAGACTGGTGATGTGCCCCAGGGTTCCCAGTTAAGCCCATCTCTCCCGGATTTGGAAGCACTTCTTGGGCAAAGGTTGGGTTAACCGGCCCCACAGCACCTTGGTTTTGTCCTCCAAATCCTTCACCCCGGCTCCCTCCAAAGGAGGGACGACGTCCAGGGGCGATGGACGGAGCTGTGGATGATTTCCAGAGGCTCGTTTGTGACCCATGGGGGGGTTGCTGCTGCTCAGGCAGCCCTTGTCTGGCACCGTCTCCCCCAGCCTGGTCCTCTACGCGCTGAACACCTGCAGCTCTTCCACCACAAGGTGAAGCCAAATGGCTCAAAAACAAGAGGAAGGCGCCTTTTCCATTTCCAAGGGTGATTAATTATGACCACGACCTCTGGAGTGCTTTGGTTGCTGGATGCTTCCACAGGCAAGAGGAGACGTTTTTCTGAGAGCCTGTTTGGAGTGGGGAAGTGGTCCCTTGGAGAGTCCTCTTCCCATCAGACCTTTTCCAAGCCTGGTTGAAGTCCCAGCAGCTTCCAGCAAGCAGGAGCTTCCCAGCTTCACTGCCCACTGCAAGGAAAAGCCTTTCTCTCACTTTTTCCCACTTGTTTGGGCCCGAGGGAGATAGGAGGAAGGCGCCCACCCTGACCCACCTTCCTGATTCCCGTCCTTCACGCAGGCGACGCTCGCCTATTACCCAGGGCACCCAAACCAAGAGCGAGCCTCCCTGCCCCCAAATCTCCATTTCCCGGCTCCAGAGCAGCTCAGAGAAGCCAAAGGAAGAGGCAGATGTTTCGAATCCCGCTGAAAAGGGAACGATTTGTGCAGCTGCAGCAGCAGAACGCGGCGGTGAGCGGCGAGACCCGTGCGAGCCGACCTGGAGAGCGGCCCCACGGTTCTCTCCACGGCTTCATTTTTCAACTGTTTTGGCAGCAGGGCAGGTTTCTAAGACACTTTCAAAACATTTCCATGTTGACTAGCGGGGAGGAATGCGATACAGGAATGGAAGGAGCCAGGTGGCCACGGCAGAGCCCTGCTGTGCTGCACCCATGGGTGCAGCTAAAACCTGCAGTGCGGGCAGGGAGACACCAGAAGGGCTTGAGAGCAGCTGGGATCTATCAAGTCTCTTTTCATTGCTTGTGTTTTTTGTGGTTTTTTGTAAGTCTTAGTGGAAGAAAGAATGGAAGGTTCACAGATTTGTCGGGTTGAGCCTGCGGACCTGCCTGGCAGCAGCTGGTGGGAGAGGAGAGGGTGGATGTTCACCCAAATCTGTGCCAGTGCAAACTGATGCCCTGATCCAACGTGATTTGGTCACTTCTCATGGTGTCTTGGCTGGCAAGATGCCCAGCCCCACCAAGGAGAGGGCAGAAATGTTCCCTGTGTGATGCAGGAGGCACATTCCATGGGAGCAGCTCTGATTTTGGTGCCTCCCAGGGTGGCTGCGTTTTCCCTCCAGGATGCCCTGATTCAGGACCATCAGCAACTTTGAAGGGTATATAAGGGGCAGCAAAAGCCAACCCAGCTGGAGAATGAATGCTTTCCTCGTGGTGCCAACGGGGTCAGGTGGGGCTGGTACCCACTGGGTGCTTTGGAGACATGGGAGCACCTTCCCAGCAGCCAACAAGCTTCAAAATAGGCTTGATTAGTTGAAGGTGGGGCGGGAATATGGTTGGAAAAGTGCCCTAAGATCGACTCTGACTGTAAACCCAGCACCACCAACCCACGCCTCCAAGTGCCACATCCACAGGTTTTTTGCACAGTTCCAGGGGCTGTGATTCCACCACTTCCCTGGGCAGCCTGTTGCAATGCCTGGCCACCCTTTCAGGGAAGAAATACCTCCAAACATCCAATCTAAGCCTCCCCTGGTGTAACTTTTCTCTCCTCCACCAGCAGTTTGGTTTATTTTTCAGCACAGCTTTCGTTTCCTCCCCTCTGAGCTCCCCAACCCTCCTCCTCCACAGCCCTCAGGGCTCCAGAGCACAAGGGTGATGGAGCTGCCACTCGCTTTTCCTCCCAGCTCCTACACAACTCAGGTTTTCTGGAGGTGTTTGCAGCCTCCAGGGGCATCCCCCCTCCCTCAGGATCGTGCTTGCAAAGGTGCTGCAAGGCAGCTGGGCCCCGAAACACAAGCATCCTGTTGTGGCCAACAATGTTGGGTCTGTGAAGACCATAAATAAACGCATCACAGCGGGGCAGGTGTGTTAAAATTAACCCATCGGCCTGGCCTACGTGTGCTGTGGGTTCCCAGACGTGGTTGGGCCCTGCAGCCCGTGCAGGGAGGGAAGGGGGACCACAGCAAAGTCACAAAACCCCTCAGGGTCGGCTCTGGCAGGGGCAGCTCTGCTGCTGCTGAGCCCACTGATGGCTTTCTTCGAGCAGACATGCTGAGTTTTCTGCCAAATTTCATTTCCTCTTCTGCACCTCCCTCTGGGACTGCCTGGAAAATAGTAAATATGACAGAGATCAAAAAAAAAAACCCAACAGATGAGGTCTTACTCAGGAGGCTTTGAGTGAGTTGCCACAACAGCAGGTGCTGGAAGAAGTTGCTGGATCCTGGGGTCCAATTGCCCCCCAAATTTGGGGGGGGGGTCAGTGCTTGACTGACCTTCAGCAGCTCAGCCTGAAGGTGGAAACGCAGCCTGGCACCGCAGTGGAATTCTTCCAGATGGAAAGTGGTTCAAGGGGTGGTTTTTTACCTATCCCTAATGAGGGACCTGGCAGACAGGAGCCACAGAGAGGTTCAGGAGCAAATTCCCAGCAGTGCTGGGGGAAAAGCCATTTTACAGCAGTTTTGTGGGTCGTTATTCTTGCTCTCGGCTCCCAGCACTGAGACCATGGGGACCAGTGCAGGTCCCACCCTGGAATCCCTTTGTTTCCAAAAAAAAAACCCCTTGTCCTCACTTTTGAAGTCACTTCCTTCCCCTCCTGCTCCAAAACAACATTTGCATCCTCAGGGGGATTCCCACTGAGACAACCCAGGGAATGGCACTGGGAGAGCACACGGATGTGTGGAGCCCAGGAAGCTGCTGCTCCCCGTGGGTGCCACATGGTGGGGGGTGCTCCTTGTCCAGCCCAGCCCAGGAAACGAGAGGTTTTGGCAGCCCCAGTGAGTCCATCCCATGCATGGAGCCCCCTTGGGGATGTCCTTCTAAATTCCCATTCCAAATAGGGTGAAAGAAGTTTCTCCTTAGACCCCAAACTGGAACACACCCTCACTTGATGGGTGAGGGCACCATCACACCTCCACGATGCCCAACAACCCTCCTGGGTGACCCATCCTGCTTTCTGCCCTTTGGAAGAAGGTTGGTGGCCTCCTCCTCCACTCAGCTCATCCTTTAGCCCCTTCCCCATGGACACAAACCCTGTTGGAAGCAAACCAACATTAGGGCTGCCAAAAATAATGGAATCGTAGAGGCTGGAAAAGAGCTTTAAGAACACGGAGTTCCCCAGAACTGCCACCACCAAACCATGTCCCCAGGTGTCACATCCACACGGCTTTTAAATCCCTCCAGGGATAGGGATTCCACTGCCCTGGGCAGGAAAACCTCCCTGCAGAGGATGGATGCAATTCAGCTGCTCCATTTTCAAACCTCTCCTAACATCAAGATTTTTTTTTTTTTTAATTATTATTTTCCCCCATTTTCTCGTTTAAAACACCAATTAAACCCAAACTGGGCTCATGATGCCTGCCCTCAGGAGTGCAGAGCCACGTGACCAACCCCTACTTCCCTGGCCAGGGCTGGAGCAAGGAAGGAAGGTGGGAAATGCCCATGGATTTCTCCAGGCTGATGGTGTGTGCTCCATCACCCACGTGGATTCATTTTAACCAGGCGAGGTTGGAAGCACTTGTTTTCCCGTGTCTACCCCATGTAACTCACCTCCCAGGAGGGAGACCAGCCCTGAGGCTCGTTCCCAGCTGGAATCATTGTCAGGAGGCCAATATTCTTATCTAGGGCCTGGCTGGTGTTTCTTAGTTGGACCTTTGCCACCGCAGTTAAAATATCTCTCCTACCACTCCCAGCATTTAAAGGTCACGTTCCAGAGGCTCTCAGACTGGGATCACAGATGGGACTGGCATGGAGCAAAAGCCTCCTGGTGTTCTGTGTGTGGTGCCAGTGCTGGACATGCCCTGGCTGGGAGTGGGTTTGTCACCAGCATCAGGTTCAACATCCTCAGTGAGATATCAGCAATTCTGAGCTAAAACAAGCCAATTCCTCCCGGCCAAACAAAATTCCTTGCAAATCTGCTTCCAGCTCTTGGCCGAGCTGTCCTGGGAAGCCCAGATTGGCCAAACAGGCTCTGGAGGCGACAGTGTTTGTTTGACCAGCTCTTACAGTTGGTCCCGTGCGTGGTTTTTGCCCAAACAAGTCCTGGAATCAAAGGAAGGGAGTTCCAAGTTAAATACAAGTGAAGACTAATTGAGTGCTTAATGAAGTGGGTATTGGTGAGGCCTTTCCCAGGAAAGGTGATGGTGCTGCTCCCTGGAATTTCTGCCTTCATTCTCTTCCCATAACAGGGAGACCTGTTCCTGTGAGTCTTGATGCCGCTGACATCGACACCACGGATATTTCAGGGTGAGGATCAGGGAGAACTGTCCCACCAGGAGCAGGTTGTGCAACCTCCGTCCTCAGAGATCTTCAAGACCCAACCGAATAAAGCCCTCCACAAGCTGGTCTGACCTCAGAGCTGCCCCTGCCATGACCAGGAGATCTCCTGAGGTCCTTTCCAACCCCAGTTATCCTGTCATACACTGATCCAGGGATCCAGCAGACTGGCAGCAGGTTGAAAGGACCAATCCACACCAGTGATGGAGCAGCACCACGACCTGCCCTGTTGTGGCTCCACTGCACTGAGCCCCAATCTCTGTCTCCAGTTGGGGGAGTCACAGGGAGCTTTGCCAAGACCAGTAGATAACCATGTCCATTTTCTTTGTTGTCACCTGAATTTCACCCTGCAACCTCCCATGGGAGCCAGTGACAGGTGCTTGGGCGGATCTCTTTTAGGAAGGCATCGTGTCCTGCCTTAGAGAGATCCACGGGGAAACCCCACAGATGATCCTTCCATTTAACACTGTTGCTGGCACAGGTTGCCCAGAGAAGCTGTGGCTGCCCCACCCCTGGAAGTGCTCAAGGCCAGGTTGGATGGAGCTTGGAGCAACCTGGTCTAGTGGAAGGTGCCATGGGGTTGGAACTGGATAATCTTTAAGGTCCCTCCCAACCCAAACCATTCCGGGATTCTTCCCCGGGATTCTGCCCTGTGTGTTATTATTTTTTACTGATTTAATATGAACATGTGTTTGACTTAGGCATTTAGAGACAGAAGGGCCTTTCAACACAGGGGGTCCCATGCCACGCAAGCCAGGTCTTGATCTTCTTTTTAGCCGTTCAGGCAGGTCTTTTGGGATCAGGAAAGCTGAGCTGGCCTTTTTCAGGCTGAAAAGTGAATGGGTGGTCACCAGCAGACAGTTCCCAGCCTGTCTGCAGTGAAGAGCAAAGCTCTGTGTTTACAGGGAGAGATGGACCCAAGGAAAAAAGGCGATGGCTTCGCTCCCTTTCAAGGTTTTTCCCAACCAACTTGATGCAGCCAGGGATCAGGATTCAGCAGCAGCTTGAAGGACACCCTGGACACGGTCTGGACCTGAAGTCACCGTCTCCCTCGGGCTGGTAACTGTCATTAAACCGAGTCGTGTAGGAACAGACGTCTCATTGTCACCGGGATCCACCTCTTCCTGGTAGGGAAGACCCTTCCCTTAGCTCAGTGTTCCCAGGTGTTTCCTGGTGATTCCAGGTGTGGGGACTGTCCAAGTGCTCCCCTTCAGTGAGTCATTCAAGGGGTAGCCATGGCAAAGCCTTGGGATGTGCTTGGAGGCACAGATAGAGCCCTCAGGGCTTTTGTGATTGTCAGAATAAACAGATCATCTGATAAGGAAAGCCCAGGCACAGATAATTTCAGGAGCAGGTATTTGGAAGGGAAATGGATGGAGATTTCTCTCCAGATAGACACTCACCAGGGAGAGGGACTGCCTCCAGTTTCCATAGGAGTGAGTCACTCACCTTCCTGTGGCAGGAGGAAACCCTCCTGCTCTCATGGAACCCTACAGATTGGCACTGCACCAACCTTTGCTTTGGAACAAGGAAGCTATTTTGGGATACAATGCTCTGCTTCTTCGTGTGTCCCCCAGGGCCAACAGCGTGGGCTGGTGAATTCCTGGGACAGTGCTGATCCTCCACACCACCCTGGCTCCATGATTCCTGTTTCTCCATGGCTATGGGGCAATGGCAACAGCTTGGACCAGTGGGAAAAGCTGATGGGCAACTCTGGGCAAGGCCCATTGGTTGAGCTGACCAGCTCAGCAGAGCCCTGGAGTCCAGGGAAACCTGGAGTCCCCATGATGGAAGGGACCTGTGGTCATCCTGAAGCTGTGGCTGCCCCATCCCTGGAAGTGTCCAAGGCTGGGTTGGATGGGGCTTGGAGCAACCTGGGATAGTGGAAGGTGGAGCAGGGGGTCCCTTGGTCCTCAGAGTCCTGTCGTCCCATCTCTCCACCTCTATTAGCAGGTCCTGGAGGGCTTCTCTGCCTCACTGTGGGGGACTTATTGCCAGGAGAGCTTGTCCTTGTGAGCCCAAACTTCAGCACAGAGTACCTGGGGCTGGGGGGTCATCTGGGCGCTCTGCTCCAAGCCTGACCTTCAACGAGCTCAGGCCTTGTCAAGGACTGGCTTGGCTGTCTCCAAGGACGGAGATTTTCCTGCTCCTCTGGTCCTTGGGCAGCCCTGCCCTCAGCAAGCCAAGGTGCTCCCCAACCTGGTGCTGCTCCCAAACTCCCTGAGCATTCCCATTCCACCATGTGGGTGGTTACAAGAGTGATGGAGCCTGAGAGAGCTCTTGAGTTTGTCCTGGTCCTCCAGCCCTCCCTGGAGCGTGCAGGAGAGGAGCTCAGGAGCGCAGCTGCAGTGGGACATTGCGTCTGTGGGATCAACAGCCAGAAACTGGGTTAACCCTTCCCATCCCTTCTCCTCCCGGCTTTCCCACTCATGTCCCGAAGAGTTTGGGGTGTTTCATCACCAGGCAAGAGAAAGGAAAAGTTGTTGGGAGTTTGTGGTTAGAGCTGAGAGGAGTTTCATGCTCCTCATGGGCGTGTGCCAAGGTCTCGTGGGCCCTCTCCAGCACTTGGGGCTGCCAACTCCTTATCCAAAGGGCTCTCTTCCCAGGTTCCCAGGATGGTGACCCTGAGCCCTGTCCCAACAGCCTGGAAACACTTCCTACCTCATTCCCCCTTAGGTCAAGCAGAGTCCCCAAGAGTAGGTTAGTCAGGATTGTGTCAGGATGGCTTTGAAATATCCCCAGGGAGAGACTCCACACCCTCCCTGGGTAACCTTTTCCAGTGCTCCATCACCCTCACAGTAAAGTTCCTCCATGGATGCACTGCTCAGGTGGGGGGTGGGCACTGCCCCTCGCACCCATACCCCTTTTGGGGTTGCCCTGCCCTGATTTCCCCAGGTTTGCCCACCCCTATCAACACACAGGGGCCTCCCAGCTCAAATCAGCTCTGAGCACGTGGCAACATCTGCATGACCAGACGCTCTTAGGGGACAGGGCCATGGCCCTGTGCCACCCAATGCCACCCTCACTTGGGGTCCCCACGCACCTGGTGTCCCCAGGATGGCAGTGAGGAATGAGTGGGCCTTTAGGGAGGAGTGGGATGAGGGGAAACCACAGAGGGCTGACAGAAACACGGGTGAGGCAAAGGGCTTCATTTAGGGCTTAGTGAGACCAGAGGCAGGGACTGACCAGCACTGACTGCCTTGCTCAGATCCAAGGGACAGATTACCCCTGGGAAAAGCCTTTTGCAGCCGGAAAAGGGATGCTCAGGGGACAAAAAACGCTCCCACGTCCCGGCCAGGGCAATCTGCACCCCCCAGGCAGTGTTTCCTTCCCGCCCTTGTCTGGCAGGTCCATCTCACCCAGGGCCTGCAGAGTTCATCCCAGCTTGAGCAACCACGGAGCTGTGGTGTCCTGGAACCACTAACACACATCCCAGGTGCTATCCCAGGGCCAGGAGCTGGGTGTTCATGGCACGGGGCTGCTCGGGGCGTTCCTGCACTGCAGGGATCCCGTCGTGTCCCAGCCTGAGCTGGGCCCTGCCAAGCGTGGCACAGCCAGTGAGTCAGACACCACAGCCAGCCGTGCCTGGCATTTCTGGGAGTCTGGGCATGTAGGAGAGCAAACAGCAGCACAAAAAAATGTGCCCGTGGTGGCAGCAGCAGAGAGAAAGGACCGCAAATCTTGTGTTGCATGTTTGAGATGCCACGAGCCCAGCTGGGAGACCTTGGGCTTCATGGCACAGTTCAGCTCCTGCAAGTGTTGGCCAGATCATGGAATCATGGAATGGGTTGGGTTGGGGGGGACATTAAGGATCATCTCATTACACCCCCCGACATGGGCAGGGACACCTTCCATTATCCCAGTTGCTCCAGCCTGTCCTTGGACACTTCCAGCCACAGCTTCTCTGGGCAACCTGTGCCAGGGCCTCACCACCCTCACAGCCAGAGAAATTCCTTCCCAGTATCCCATCTAAACCTTCTCTCTTTCCATTTGATACCATTCCCTGTGTCCTGTCCCTCCATCCCTTGTCCCCAGTCCCTCTCCAGCTCTCCTGGAGCCCCTTTAGGCCCTGCAAGGTCTCCCTGGAGCCTTCTCTTCTCCAGGTGAACCCCCCCAGCTCTCCCAGCCTGGCTCCAGAGCCCTTCTCCTGAGCTTTGTTAATCCACACATTCCCAGATGTGCATCTTCTCCCTGTAAGCTGAGGGGCCAGTGCCAGGCTTAACGGAGCCCATGTTTATGCCTCTGAGTTCTGGGACTTTCCAGACGGAAGATCTGCACTTGTGAACAGGAAAAGTGAACGGATTAAGCATTTCATGGAGTTAAAAACCAACACAAATTCCTGTTTCATTTCCCCCATGACTCAGAGATGAAAACTCTCTCCCTGGCGTGGTCATTGTGTTTGCCACTGTTCCCTATCAACCCTTCATAGAGAAGAAGAACCTTTCACTGAGCAGGAGCAGAAAAAGCAATTTATCTCTGGAAAATCCCAGTTTTTTCTAGTGGAGAGGGGTTGGTTTTATGCAGGTGGTGTATAAACCCAGCTGCCTTTCAGCCAGCACAGCTAAAACCAGGTTTATGTGGAATCACAGAATCATCAAGGGTGAGAAAGCCCTCTAAGATCATCCAACCATTAACCCAACACCCTAAACCATGTCCCCAAGTGCCCCCATCTAGTGCTGTCAGGGAGTTGGTGACAATCTGCTGAGGTTGAAGAAACTCATTTTTGGGAGAGCGACGTGAGGCTGTTCTGCCTTTCCTCCTGATGAGAAATCAGCCCTGAACTGGTGTTTGCACAGGTTTTACTGCTGTTTTCTGCTGCTCACCCTAAAACCAGCAACTCAAATGTGCTCACAGAAAACTCAACCCACTCAGTATATCTCTATTTTTACATTTGGGTGTTAAATTAGGGGATTACTTATTATTAAAATGCTTTGATTGGTAATTACAGCCAGAATGTCTTTTCTTAGTGCACGGAGAAGAAAAATCTCTGGGGCCCTTTGGTTGATTTGCTTTCACATTTCAGGATTTTCACCTCTCCCCACGTGTCAAAGCCTCACCCTCCAAACAACATCATTCCACTGGCAATAAGAAGGAGTAGAATGAGAAACTCTGGCAGGAGTGGGGCTGATTTCCGTGTCTTTGCTCATTTACAGCAGGGATAAACCACTTCTGCTCTCAGGATGCCGCTTTGTGGTCACTTCGCTTTAGGCAACAAGATGTTTGACCACGGGGCGTCATCTCTGGGAAGGAGATGCAGCTCTTTGTGGAGCTTAACAGGAATTAAATCAGCTGGAGACACATCAGCACATTGCTCCCACCACTTCTTCATGTTGGTTCCCCTTTGTGTGCCAGGGCCCAGCTCTGAGCCCACATCTGTCTCACACCCATCCTCTTGCAGGAACATGCCCAGCCTACACAGGATGGGGGAAAAAAGTGCTGATTTTGGGTTATGCCACACTTGGAGCTCCATGCCCACTTTCACTTCCTCCCTTGCCCTGGCAGAGGGTGGGGAACTCCTAAGATCTCACCCATGCGTGGATGGGCACCCATCCTGATGTCCTCTCCTCCTGTCTGCATCCAGTGCTCCCCCCTGAGCCGGGTCCACAATGGTCACAGTTCCCCAAGGAGGTTTCTTGGAGCTTCATCCCTGTTTCCTTTCCCTTCCTGGCCCCCAGGAACAGGCTCTTCCCTGGACGAACCAACAGTGATGGGATGATGCCCTTGCCTCCTACAACCTCGTCCAGGCAAGGAAAACCTCAGCAAGACTCCCTTTGTGTGCCACAGGATGGAATGCTTGGTGTTGGGGCCTCACCCACTTCCTGGGGAAGAATTAAAGGAAATTAAAAGAATTAAAGGAAAAGGAATCAGAGAGTGACAGTGAGGGTGGTGAGGCCCTGGCACAGGTTGCCCAGAGAAGCTGTGGCTGCCCCATCCCTGGAAGTGTCCAAGGCCAGATTGGAGCAACCTGGGCTAGTGGAAGGTGTCCCCACCCATGGCAGGGGGTGGAACTGGATGGGCTTTAATGTCCCTCCCAACCCAAACCGTTCTGGCATTCCATGATTTGAGGCTGCATCCAGACCCCAGGGCCTGCAATTCCCCTTGGCTGAACAAAACAGCCCCCCTGGGCTTCAAAGCTGGGAATGTTTTGGGTGGGAAGCGGCTTGTCTCCAGGAAGGACACTGCTTCTTCCTCCCTCCCCTGGCTGCAGGATGAGACCAGAACCAGAGACATTTAAGGCTGGCCGGGGTGACTGGAGGTGAAAGCACCAGGGGAACCCCATTGCCAGCAGGGTGGGGGTGGCTGGTGTTGATAACTGGGGTGCAGTAGGATGTGGCCAAGTGGGGAACACTGGAAGGGAGCCATGTGTGTCCAGCCCAGGCAGCTGAGGGCTGATACAGCCCCCGGGCAGCCGAGCAGGGCTCTGATAACAAGAGCATCATTCGTCCTCTCTGGGGGTCACCAGCTCTCCCCACAGCCCTCCTGATCATCTTCTGTCTGCTCTGGAAACCATGCAGTGCTGGAGGGGCCTGGTGTCCCTCCTGAACACCCACAGAAAGCAACCCAACAGTGCCTTTCCCTGGGCTGGGATAAGGGCTTCCCACATCTTCTCCCAGCCACTCAACAGCCTCGAGCCCTGTTTCCTGCTCCCCAAAACTGCTCTCAGACACATTTTTGTAGAATCTCCTTTCAGGTGATCATTCAGTCTCTGTCCCAGAAGGAATTCTCCTCAGCTGCCCCGCAGGGATCATGGAATCACAGAATGGTTCGGGTTGGAAGGGCCTTTAGAATCATAAAATTGATAAAGTTGGAAAAGACCTGTAAGATCATCAAGTCCAAAGGTTAACTCAGCAGTGCCATGTTCACCTCTAAACCATGTCCCAAGTGCCTCACCTACACATTTTTTAACACTTCCAGGGGTGGGGCAGCCACAGCTTCTCTGAGAAACCTGTGCCAGGGTCTCAGCATCCTCCCAGTGAAGAATTCCTTCACAATATCCCACCTAACCTTGACCTCTGGCAGTTTAAAACCATTATCCCTTGTCCTGTCAGTACATTCCCTGATCAAGAGTCCCTCCCATCACTGGAATATGCTTTTTATGATGATTAATTCGGCTCCAATCCCCATCAAACCTGGCCTTGGACACTTCCAGGGATCCAGGGGCAGCCACAGCTTCTCTGGGGAACCTGTGCCAGGGCCTCCCCACCCTCACAGG
>JAYRBT010000001.1:1284008-1298134 GCA_036023395.1 Myiotriccus ornatus
CCTTTTTTTCCCGAAGTCTCTCCCCTCCCTTCTCTCCGTCGCCTCCCTTTCCCGTTCCGCGCTCCCCAGCGCCGCGACGCTACTGCGCTGCCCGGGAGGAAGAGGCGGCCTCGCCTCTCCCCCCCCTTTCCCCTCCCATCCCCGCCGCCACCCTCCCGCTCCATCCCTCCCTGCTTCCCCTCCCTCCCTCCCTCCCGCTCCTCCCGCCCCTCCCGCCCGGCGGGACGCGCCCCGAACCGGGAGCGACACGATCGCTGCCCGCTCCTCCTCCTCCTCCTGCTCCTCCTCCTGCAGCGGGGGCCGCATCCTGCTGCCGGGGGGAGGGAATTGATGTGGATACCCAGCGCAGCACCATGCAGCCGCCGCCGAGGAAGGTGCGACCCCCGCCCCGGGGAAGGGGGCTGCGCGTGATGCGGGTCGGGGGTGATTTTTGGGAGGGGTGTGTGGGGGGGAAGAGCGGGATGGGGTGGGTTTGCGGTCTGAAGGCACGGGGGGGAGCGGGGAAGGGGGCTCCGGGTGGGCTGTGCGGCGGTGGGGGCTGGAGGCAGGTTGGGAGAGGGAGAGCCGAGTGCTGGGAGGGAATTCGGGGGTGCGGGGGGTTGTTTTGTGTGGGGGGGGTCTCGGGGAGGGTGGACCTGCAAGGTGGGTAACGGGGGAAGGTCTGGGGGGATGGGAGGGGGGGAAGTGGACATCTTCGGGGTTGGGAAGTGGGTGTTGGAGGCTGGAGATGGGGAGCCAGGAGGTGCTGGTGCGGTGGGATGGGTTGGGAACGGGGAGGTGAGGTCTGGAAGCAGGACGGGGCATGGATGGGGAAGGGCTGGGGAGGGTGGAGGTGCAGGGGGACAACGCTTGGTCGGTGACCCCCGTCTGAGCCATCACCCCCATCCCCATGGAGGTTCTCCGGGGGAAGCAGAGCCGGGAAGGGCTGGGAGGGGGTCAATGGCTGCAGAGGGGAAGGTGTGTTGTGCTGGTCGTGGGGTGGTACCGGCTGTGTTTTTGGGGGCTCGGCTGTGCCTGGGTGGTGCGTTGGTGCCCACAGCGGTGGGTTGGGTGTCTTGGAGAAGAAGGTCACGTCCGGAGTTGGCGCAGGGATCCAGACCATGCCGGCGTGTGTCAGGAGCGCAGGGGGAACGGGGATAGCCAAAATTGTGCAGCGTTTTCATCCCCGTTCCCCCGTGTGCTGGGAACAACCTGCAGAGGCACTGGGGGATCTGTGGCGGCCCTGAGGTCCGTGGGAGCGGGAGGTGCCTCACCTCGGTGTGGGAAGAGAGGGGAGAAGGGATGTAAATTTGGGGGGAAAAAGGCCGTTCCCAGTGTGGCTCGTCTGGGTGGGCAGGTTGTTATCTGGGAGACTCGAGCCGGAGTGGGGTGATTTATTGGGGCGTTTATTTTGGCGTGCGGGAAGAGCTGGAGCAAAGTGGGGCTCGGGATGGAGCAGCCGCTCCTCCGCAGGCGGCGGGAGAAGGAGTTTCGTGGGGTTGGGGGTTTGTGCGTGGTCCATGTTGGGGATGTCGGGCGGCTTGGGCCGTAATTCCCAGCCCCGTTTGAGATTCCAGAGGTGAAGTTGGGGTTTCTCGGTGAGGAGATCGCGGGGCTTTGCCAGGTGGGGACCTGGATAATTTCACCAGGAGAGGTTGGGGAGGGAGGAAGAGCAGAAATCCCGAGCTGCCCTGGCAGCAGCTGCAGTAGGTATCTCTCCTTGGCTCATTCCTGGCTCGTTTTAGGGGTGGACTTTGCTTTTGTCGAGCAAAACCGATTCAATTTCCATTATTTATTTATTTATTTATTTCACACGTGGGTCGTTCCTTGCTTGTGTTACTTCATTTCAGGTTATTTCCATTACGTGTCTTGCGTGAGTTTATTTATTTTGAGGAGAGTTTTTTCCACACACAGATACAAACAAAAACGCCGAAAGCTCCCGTTAAAAATAGACCCTTTTTTCTGCTTAAAATCAGAGGCACACGTAATTTCTTGTATTGGTGTCATGTGAAAAACCTGTCTTGGTGTGAAGTTGTGGCTGTGCTCGTTGCTGGGGGATGGTTTTCAGAGTTAAAACAGAGGAAATGATGGGATTTAAGGGGCTTTTTTTTCTGCCTAGTGAAGAAGAGGGAGGTGGAATTTTTTTCTCCCTCTTCCCCCATTGCAGGAACTATTTGGCATTTCTGTGCTCAGGAGTCCATAAGATCTCCGGGTATTGTGGTGATCACTTTTATGCCAGTCCATGGATTCCCTGGGATCACCAGAGGGTTTAAGTGACAAGACCTCTTGTTTTATAACAACAATTCCAAAGTTCCCTTCCAAAATCATTCCCAGTACATTGGTGCAATCTGCCAGTTATCAAGCGGTTCCCAACGTATTGAAATTTTACCTTCAGGATCCCAAAGGAAAACTACACCAATGCTAAAAAAATAATGCCAACCTTCTGAAGCTTTAGAGAGTGGGGTTAATTGTTCCTTTTACTGTTGAAATTTGACTGGGATACAGAAAATACTGAACTGTGGCTTGTTTTTCCTTTTTTTTTTTTTTTTGTAGGTGAAAGTCACACAAGAGCTGAAAAACATTCAGGTTGAGCAGATGACAAAACTTCAGGCCAAGCACCAAGCAGAATGTGAGCTCCTTGAAGACATCAGGTAAGGCTCCAGAAAGCGTTCCCAAAATTCTTTTGAGGTCCAGTTTTTGGAAGAACGTTGGAGTTACAAAATTCAGGAACTGACGATGGAATTTCCTCTTTGGATTTCCTGCTTTTGGGCTGTTAAAAGTTTTGACACAGCTGGAAATTATAACTGGAGCTCACACAATGCAACCCGTTTTTTCTTCTCTTCAATGGGGGAAACGTTCAAAGAAAAGGGTCACAAACAACACAGAAAAAGCCCAGGACTTTTCAGCAATATTTCTTTTTATAAGAGACTCAGACTTTGATTTACAGCTTGTAAAAGGCTGCTAAAATTATTAAGATATTTTCAAGCCACTACTGATTTATGTCTTGGGAGAGAAAGAGAGTTTTGGCCAGCGCTTGGAAACATTGCAATTTTTTAGGAGAAAGAAGATACTTGCATTTATAATTTCAAACTCTGTCTGGCTTAGGGACAATAGGGAAAGTCTCCACGACATCAGTTTGTGGGGGGTTGTTATTAATTCTCCCTAATGGGATTGTTTCTCTGGAAATTAAAAGTTTGCTTTTAAAACATGGTGGCAGTGTGTGCCTGGCATTACATGGAGGATTAAATCATTCCATTTGCAGTGGATCCATTTCCAGGGTGGGAAATATTCAGCAATAATAGTGTTGTCCGCTTGTTAATTATTTAAATGACATTTCCTGCTTCGTGTTTGTCTATAAAATGCAAGTGTTTGGCTTTGCCAGGTTGCTTGTCCTGCTCTCCCAGTGTCCTCTCCTGATAAATCAGAATTTTGAGGCTTGAGCTTTCTCCCCCCCCTTTTTTTTGGGGGGGGGGGGTTTGAAACACTTTTTCCTATGGGAAAGATCCCAGTGTTAGTTTCCTGAGATGAAAAATTGTGTTTAAGTCACAAATGCTGAGTAATAAGGAACAGGCTGATCCAAGGAATTTTCCCCCCTTAGATGGAAACTAATTTTTAGAACATCTAGGCCAGGTCCTGCTGCTCTAGGCCAGGTTTTGTAGCACTTGCTGTTCTTCAGGAGCTTATAAACCCTTCAGTGTGTGTTCTGCTGAAAGATGGCACAGGGCTTAATTTCCTTGAATGTAATTTAATTTCTGCAGTTAATTAAATCTGTGAGTTTTAACGGCAGGGACGAAGAAACCAGGTTAACGTATTTAATATATTTAATACATTGAATTGCCTGCCATGGCCACTACCTGTGTGGAGCCTGCCTTCAGCACTGGTTGCTGTGTGGATTTACAGATTAAATGTTTGTTGTGATGAGATTGGACGTGACAGCTCAGTTGTGGCAGTGATTTGTTCAAATATCAGCGAAGAAAAAAAAAGGGAAAGAACAAGAGATTTTGGGTTAAAAACATTTGCTGAACAAGTTTGTGGTGCAGAGGCCTTTTAATTTATTTAATTAATTGAATCTCCTGAATCCTGTGCTGGTCAGTGGGTGATGTTTGGGAGAAGTTGGGTGTCAACTGTGTCATAATACCACTTGAATTTAATAATGGCACTTGAATTTAGGGCTGTATTCAGGAGATGCAGCCACTGTGATTCCAGAGCATTCCAAAAAGCTGGAACCACGCGCAGGATCTCCTCTGCCTCTGGAAAGAAGGATTTTTTTTCTAGAAAGCCCCCTGCTGTTCTCCAATAATAAGGAATTTCAGCTGAATGCTGTCTGTTTGTCAAGACACAGGGAAAATGTGGGGCATTTCGTAGCACTTTGGAAGCTTTTTGGGCACAACTTTGTCCTCCGAATTCCAGAGACTGAAGCGGCAACAGGAAACGCTGAACCAGGGCTTAGGTTAAAATATGACTTTGTTACAAAGAATTACTGTATTTGTTGGCACAGAACTGCTCCATCCAATGCTTGGAAACCATAGGATTTATTTAGGATGTAAAGCTCTGAATTGCCTTTTTTTTTCCCCCATCGCTTTGGTTCGTTTTTTATGCAGCTAAAAAGCAGCCGTAAAAGATCAGAGTCCCGTTGCAGAGTTCCAGCAGAATAAACCCATTGTCTGGCGTATTAGGAGATGATTTTTGGCAGCCATTCAATGGCTTTGATATCTTTATGCAAAACTGAGCGCTGCTTTTAAATGGTTGGAGTTGGGAGGTTTAAACTGTAGCATTCTGGAGAGGATGAAGAGCAGCTTATTCCAGTCTGGATTCTTGGTCAGGGTTGAGGTGTCTGTGTGGAAAATACCTTTTCTCCAGCCCATCTGCAGATCCCTCATCTCTGTGAGGGCTCTACGTAGACAAACCCACCAGTTTAGTACATAGAAAATATATTTAAATCTAAAATATATCTGCTGAGACAGTGTTTAATGCAGGATTCAGGTCCTGGAGGGCAGGAAAAAGAGGGGAACACGTTCTGCTTGTGGGAAGCAAAACCTAGAATTGATCAAACTGTGTGCTGGTAGTGAGGGGGGAAACTGGGCTGGGAATTAGGTGAGTTCTGACACACTGTAAAATTCTATTATCTCCTAAAATATCACCATTCCAGCCTTCCAAACTCCCGTGTTTCCCCAGGGAAGCTCAGCAGCAACTCGAGCTGAAATCTCAGGGCTTGACAAGCCTCTCATAAAAACAGTGTTTGAGATGTTTAGCAAATAGGTTTAAAAGCACATTTCTGTGTTTGTCATCTGAGTTTGGCTTGTTTCTCTGGGCTCAGTGCGGGGGGGTGTGTGGAAGGAGTGATTCAGGATGCTTTTAGGATCTTAGGCTGGGTTTTAGGCACGACATGTTTATCTGCTGTGGCTGACTAAGGCTGTCATATCCCTTCAGGTGGTAGATCTGTGCTGCTGTCACTTTAAAAAAGGTTATTATTCTGCCATGGGGATGGAGAGGGAGAGGTTTCTTCCCCAAAAAAATACATGCTTTGTTGCTGTGAACCAGAAAACCTTTTAGGTTTCTTTCTGGTGCTTCTTCCCTCTGTCCCCACTGGCTGCTTTTAGGCAGGGAGTTAATTAGTTTGGAATTCCAGGGGCCAGCTGGGTTATGAAAGGCTGAATTTATCGGAGGTGTTGGCAATTTTCAGGTGTTTTATTTTGCTTTCAGGCTTGCCTAATTTGGCTGAGGGCAGTAAATAAGTCACAGCCAGAGTCTGCAGTGGCCCTTGGGTTGCTGAGACACGGAATTGTAAAGAACTCTGTATAATCCACATTTTAATTCAACTTGGTGTTTCTCTGAGGTATTTGTATGCTACAGACTTTATAAACTTGTGAACTGATGGTTGTTTTACCTTGAATTTTAGGCCAAAGTGCTATTTCAAACCACTTGATAGGCCATTTGGGTTTTGCCAGAGAGAATGAAATCGTGGTTGCGTGTCTGGTCTAATCTGTTCTAAAGCCTGGACTTTAGTCTGGACTAAAGCTCAGCAAATTCTGCTGCAGCAGAAATCAAACCTTCCCTGCCTTTTCTCCCAAGTTTTTTTGGCAAATCCAGTGCCACTGCTGGAATGAGAGGGAGGAGGGGTGTGGAGGAAGGACAGGGAGGCAAGGCTGGGCAGCAGCATCCCAGCTTGACCTGGTTTTAAAGTCACTGTCCTAGGCCCAGCCTAAAGCCCCTGTGGAAGGCACAGCTGCTGCTTTGGCATTTCCAACTCTGGAAACTGCACCTGATTTAAGTCTGAGCACATTTTGGCTGCCTGAATGTGTTGATCCTGTGTTGGTTCAGCCTTTCAAGGCATTTGAAATAAGGTGTAAAAAAATTGCCTGATTTTTGGCTCAAATGGAATAACAACACGGTCCTTTCACTTGTTGGGTTCTGGATTTAGTTTTAGGAGTTCTTTTTGCTTTCAACTCCATTCCTAGTGTAAAAGGAATTGCCAAAACCCCAGGCTCACAGTCTACCTGCGCTCCTGATACAGATGCAGATCTATGTGCAGATATTTCCTTCTGTTCCTTTGCCTCTTCTGTCCTCGTGGTTTTTTCTTCCTGACTGTTTTCTCATTTAACATATATTCTCCTTCTTCATTGGATTGTATATTGTGTCCTGTAAATCCATCCTGCTTATTTTTGGTAAAGCTGCTCTCACTCTCTGTTTAATTCACCTCTCTCCTCCTCTTTGTGAGGGGGGTATTTTCTGCCTTCCACCCACAGCTCTGCCCTCCGAGCCGCTTCTTTTGAATTTATCAACTTCTTGAGAAACTAGGTTTAATTTTTCCTCCCAGGTGCTTCATCTCTCCCCTTTCTTTCCCCAGTTCTGCCCCTGTGAATTTTAATTAGTCCTTTTTTTCTCCCACGTCTGAGATGTGATGTTCAGCTGAAGGTGTGTTATTTGCCGAGTGGGGAGACCCTGTGGCTCTCCCTGAACTCTCCAAGCCCTTCCAAAGTCTTGGATTCTGTCGCTGCTGCTCTGCTGAGGTGTAACAGGAATATATTTGTGATGGAATCAGTAATTCCAGGGCAGGATTGGTGGGTTTCTGGTCAGGATGAGGTCAGAGCACTCCCTGTGTGTCTCGTGCTGCCACAAGCCGAACGAGCAGCCCCAGGGGGTTTAAAAAAAGAAAGTAAAAGTGTGAATGAACCTGGATCCTTGAGCAGCCAGTTGCTGCTCGTTTGAACATGTCATTTTGTGTTCTGAGCTGTGCTCCACTTAGCAGAGTTCCAGGGAGGCTTTTTGCTCTTGGATATACTTCGTACTCCGGGGTTGGAATTTGATGGTGCCGCTGTGTTGGCAGGTTCCTGATAAGGTTTATTGGAGTTCTGGCTGGAGCAGGAACTTCTATTCCCGTTCAAATGCAGCAGATCTAATCCAGCAGATCATTGACCAGATCCTGTGCTGGGGAAGAGCTTCACCAGGGCACGGAAAACGAGTGGCTGGAGAAGAAAACAAAAATAACGTGGATTTGTAGGGGTTTGGAGCCGTATTTATTAGGATGCCATAAAGGATTCTGAAAAATCAGGAGAAGGTTTTCCTTTTCCTGCCCTGAGGTGTTTACCTTTCTTCCTGTTCTTCGCAGTCCCTCCAGTTTATTTGGATATCCTGCACCCCCAGTCTCAAAGCCTGTTTGCCTCTGGTTCCGGGGGGTCTGATAAGGCCCTTTTTTAAAATCCCTCTGGAAGGTCCATCTCTTTTTTTTCCCCTTTATTCTCCTCTGAAACGTGTCCTTCCTTTCTCTTTCAAGGTCATTCCCTGCATTCAGAGGATGTAATTCCTGCCTCTGCTCTTGGGGGCTTTATCTAAGTAGGAGGTGAGTGATTTTCTGGGCTTGCAGGTTCTGAAATCTGCGAGTGGGAAACAGCAGAAGAATCAGAAAAACTCCTGAAAAATGTTGTCTTAGTCTGGGTTTGACTCACACTGGAGGAGCTTTTCCTTTGTTTGATTGGTATATTTATTTCTTTAAATCTTTCAATTTTCTTAGGGGTTGATAACATTTCTTTCCTCTTGGCATGAGCTTTCTAAGTATTGTGAGTTTTTGTATTTTGCTTTTTTTTTTTCCTGAGCTCTGCTTGTTAATTGAGGACACAGTTCTTTGATGTAACACTAAATAGGCAGAAATTTCGGAAATTTTCACAAAAATTGGTGCTGTTCCTTCTGAATAATATCCCATATAAAGATCCCCCAGAAGCTGTGGCCTGGGCACGTTCCCTGTAATTAGGCAGCCCTTTAATGAGATGCTCACATTCTTGATGGAATTAAAATCTGGGGATGTTTTGACTGGAACTTACTTGAGGGAAGCTTGGAATGTACTTAAAAAAAAACAAACCAAAAAACAACACCCTGTTGCCTACTGGGTGTGGAAGTTCAAGTTTTGAGGGGGGGGGGAAGAGTTTTAGTATAAACATGGCCACAGTGTAATGATTCAGGCCTATCCTGGCACTTTGGAGGTTCTTTTTATCCCTGCCATACAAAAATTAATGGATCTCTTGTTCCAGTATTTCCAAGTAGTTTTTAACTGATGAAAGTTTAATCATTAAAAGAAGATATTTTTTTTTGGTGGGGGGTGGGTTTGTTGGTTTTGTTTTTGTTGGGTTTTTTTTTTAAGAAACCCCAACAACCCACTTCTCTCATCAGAAGAAAAATTAAATTTTTTTTCTCCAGTTTAGCTCTGAGATTTGCATTTGAATGAATGAGCTTTTATATCTCTAACTATAGATATATACAGATAAATGTTTTAGGATATATGGCCCAGGATAATTTTAAAGGCACAGGCAGCTCTTCCTTTGCTCCACTTGTTCGACCCCAAGCTGAACTTTGGATCTTGTCTCTTCTTCATCCCATCCCTTTTGGGATGAAGGTTTTCCCTGTGAGGCCAGAAGGGGTTTTAATCCATTTCTTACTTGGAAAACTCTGTTTGAGGAGGATTGAAGGATTTGGAACTTAACCACAAACAGTCAGGATAAATACTGGAAAGAGGAAGAGCATTCCTATCATTCCAGACACAATTAGTCCATCCTGGCCAGATTTCCTACAGTGTTATCACAGAAAATGCTGAGCTGGGAGGGACCCACCAGGATCATCAAGTCCAACCCCTGCTCCTGCTCAGGACACCCCAAAATCCCCCCATGTCCCTGAGAGCGTCGTCCAGATGCTTCTTGAACTCCCTCAGGCTTGGTGACCACCTCCCTGGGAGGCTGTTCCAGCGCTCTGGGGAAGAACCTTTTCCTGATATCCACCCTCAGCCTTCTGCTCCGGTTTTTTGGGTGGCAGAAGGTTGTTGATTTGGCAGGTTTTGCTGCCTTTGCCAACAGTGCTTCTTTTTAGCATCTTTCAGCCTTTTTAAAAGCCTTTTTGTGCCCAAGACCTGCTGTGACCTGGGACATTGAGACACTCCCTTTTCATTCCAACCCCGAACACATTGTTTTTTCCTTCCCCTCCCCTCCGTGCCAGCCTTGTCTTCCCTCTGGAAGTGGTTTTGGACATGGGGATGTGCTGGGGAAGCTGGTGAGGTGTCAGTCTGGCTCCTGGATCGTTCCATGATCCCTCCTGAGGGCACAGATTCTCCCGTCTGGCCCGGGGGAGGAGGGTGTGGTGAGGAGCAGGAGACAGGATTACACCACCACACCTGCTTCTCCCAAGTGTTTTTGGCTGGCTCTGAACAAGAACAGTTTTTGTCGGGCTCAAAAGCCCTGCTGGGACACTAGGGACACTGATTTTTGGCAGTGCCGGTGTTTGTGCCCCAGAACTGGAGTTGAGTGGAAAATAAACCCTTGTCCGTGGTGTCTTAACACGGGGAATATCCCAGGCTGGTGTTTTTAAGACATAATAATAATAATAATAATAAATAAGATGCATCTGTTTGTTGGACTTGGAGAGTGTGACAATAGTTGCATCTGAAGTGGGTTTGATTATTTTGCTCTAAGTTATATTTGGAATTTGTGGGGATTTGGGGGCTCCTAAAGGCTGGTTGAACGTGCCCTGAGGGTGGATCCTGAAGGTTCTCTAAAGGAATACACAGAATTTATGTTATGGACACATTTCAACAGTGTTCTGTTGGGGCTTGAGTCCTCAGGCTGAAGTTACTCCAGTCAGATATTTGTTGTCAGCGAAACTGGTTTGTAACAGCTCAGCGTTGTGCTTTTCTGATTGTTTTTTTTAGAGTAGGTTTTAAAAGTTTAACACCATTTTTCCCAAATGGAGTATGTTAAATCTGGGGGGGCGGGGGGGGGCGAGGGGTTGGTGTTGAATTGGTGGTTGTGAGTGTTTGGTTGTTTTTATTTGTGAAATAAAGGCAATATTTCCAGTTGAAACTCGAGGAGTGAAAGTGTTGAATTCATGGCTGTGAGTGGTGGGTTTGTGTTTGTTTCTGAAATGAACACAGTATTTCCAATTGAAACTTGAGGAAGGAGAGTGAAAGTGTTGAATTAAATGGTCGTAAGCGTCAGTTGTGTTTATTTGCGAAACAAACACAGTATTTCCAAATAAAATCTGAAGATAGGGAGTGAAAGTTTTGAGTTAATGGCTGTAAGTGGTGGGTTGTGTTTATTTGTGAAATGAGTGCAGTATTTCCAAATAAAACTGGAGGAAAGAGAGATTGAAAGGAACTAAAAAAAAAAAAAAACCGTTGAAATCCAGCCTTTTTTTTTTTTTTCAGGTGTAGATTTTATCCTCAGCCTCTGAAAACCATTCATAACATTCAGAGCTGTTCCTTGGGAGGGAGCCTTTGGAGTTATTTTTAAGTGTCCCTTTCTGTGAGAACACGGCGAGCTCCAATCCCCAGCGGCTCTGGGAAGGTTGTTCACACACTCCTCTCTCCTCCTGCGCTTTCTTCCAGCAAACATCCCTTTAATGAGACAGACAAAACGCGTTGGTGTCTCATTTTAGGAGGGGAGCTCAGCCATGCAGAAGGCTTTCGAAGATTTATGGCGGTAAAGCCACTGAGGAGAGTTATTTTTGCTTCTCTGCCAGCTGCCAACCAGTGCTAGTGGAGGAAATGTTGGCATGTTTAAATACACCCAATCCTGAGCAGAAGTAAGGGATTTTTTTTGGCTGGCTGTGTGCGTTTTTTGAAGGGGGGGGGGAGGGAGGAGGCAAAAAACCCCCAAACAAAACCCAAACAAGCCACGATTTTTCTTGAGGGGATGATATTCTAAGATGTTCTCAGATCAGAAGTGATTTTAAAAGTGTTTGAATGTAAGGATGAATTGTAGAATCCTGGAATATTTTTGGGTTGGAAGGGATCTGAAGGATTATCTCGTTGCAACCCCCTGCCGTGGGCAGGGACACCTTCCACCATCCCGGGTTGCTCCAGCCTCGCCTGGAACACTTCCAGGGATGGGGAATCCTCTGGGAAATCCATTCCAGGGTCTCACCAGCCTCACAAGGAGGAATTTCTTCCCCAAATCCCATCTAAATCTCCCTTTTTCCAGTATGAAGCCATTCCCCCTTGTCCTGTCCCTCCATCCCTTGTCCAAAAGTCCCTCTCCAGCTCTTTGGGAGCCCCCAGTGAAGGCAAACGCTGTGTGTTTGAAACAGAAATGAAAAGCTCAGGGGTGTGATGGTGTGGGAACTGCTGAGCCATTCCAATCACTATAAATAGAGGCAGATTTGGGAATCTGATGGGTTTTTCCCCCCCCCCCCGTGAAAGGTGTGGAAGCCCTTGATGGGATGCAGTGCCTGATCCACAGGTTTGCAGCATCTGCCTGAAAAGTTCTGATCTTGCTAAACGTGTGCAGAGCTTGAACGATGTGCATTATGTTCAAAGAGCCTAAAATACCCCACCCCCCACCCCCAAACTTTAAAAATTGTTCGTGTGTATTCGTATTAATTGATGTGCAAGCAGATCGTGGTTAATTGCTATTGTGTGGAAAACAAAGCAGGCCCTATACTCTGGTTTTTTTCTAAGCATTTGAAGCTTTCCTGCTGCGGAGGTGAATAATATCATAGAATCTTCGTGATCACACGAGTCTTTGCTTGGAAATGTGCAGAATTTTGATTCCAGTGTGCAAAAACTGGTTGAAGTTGATGTTTCAACAGCTGGGGAAAAGTAGCTGGAGTTGATCCCTAAGGAAGAATTGAATTGAACCCTCTCTTTGTCTGTTGGGTTTGTGGCACTTTGGGCATTAGATAGTGAAAAAATACTACTAAAAAGTCGCAGGATTTCTGCATAAAGAGTTTGAGCATCCTTTAGCGTGTTGCTGAAGCCTGATAAAAATGTCCTCTCATTTTTGCCTGCGCGCCCCCTTTGCTTCTGTAAGAGCTTGCTCCCTTCCTTTTCATCTCCACAAGGAGCAGTAGGAGTGAAGGTATGCTGCTTTTCCTTGGAATCCAGCGTGGGGATGTTGTTATTCCTGATTTCCCGGGGAGTCTTGGCCTGGTGACCGTGGCCTCGTGTGTCCTGCGGCCAAGCTTTGCTGCCAGAGGAATGTGACCGTGGGCTTTGTTCTGGAGTTTGGGGGGGGGTGTTTTTGACACCCCAGGATGAGATTTTGGAGCGTGTTGAGCTTTGATCTTCCCAAAAATGAGCTCAGTTTTCCTTAGCAGGGGGTGCTTTGATGTTCTCTGCTTGCTGGAATGCCAAGTCCTTCTCGTGGAGTGCTGCTGTCCACTTAATATCCAAGACCAAATCCTTTCTTCCAGTGAGTCCACGCACATCCAAACGCTCCAGGGAGCAAAGGGGGTCTCTCTGCTGTAATTATCTGTTGTAATTTGAATTTTTTTTTTCTTTTTCCTTTCTAAATTTAGCAGGTTAGTTCTTACTCTGCTGGAGGAGGGCTGGGCCCTCTTTTGTTGACACAGCTCCCTGGATGTTTGGAATGCCTTTGGCCTTCCCTGCACCCAGCTGTGCTGCTGGACTGGCAGAGGAAAGGCTGGGAGAACTGGGATTGTACAGCCTGGAGAAGAGAAGGCTCCAGGGGAACCTGACTGTGGCCTTCCAGGACCTGAAGGAGCTACAAGAAAGATGGAGAGAGACTATTTACAAGGGCCTCGAGTACCAGGACAAGGGGCAATGGCTTTACACTGCTGGAGGGCAGGGATAGATGGGATATTGGGAAAGAATTCCTGGTTGTGAGAGTGGGGAGGCCCTGGAACAGGTTGCTCAGAGAAGCTGTGGCTGCCCCTGGATCCCTGGAAGTGTCCAAGGCCAGGTTGGAGCAACCTGGGCTAGTGGAAGGTGTCCCTGCCCGTGGCAGGGGGTGGAATTAATGATCTTTAAGCTCCCTCCCGTTCCAAACCCTTCTGTGATTCCATGGTTACCTGTATTAACAACCCTGTTTTGGTTTTCCTGGAGCTTTTCATTCAGGAAAACCACTCTAGCTACATCGTCCTCCTGCTCCCCAAAAGTTCTGTTTTCACTGATGAATTTCCAATTTACTTTTGTTTCCAAACTGATTCTTAATTCCCAGTTAAGGACCTGAGCTGTTTTTTCTCTCAGGGAAGATCATCCTGTGTTGGGCTTTCGTGGTCTGGTTGCCAAGGTGGTGTTGGGTCACAGGTTGGACTCTGACCTCCGAGGTCTTTTCCAGCCTCAGTGATTTTGTGATTCTGATGTATCTACACATAGATTTTAGAAATCGAGCCACATATTTTTAGTGAGCTGTTATATTTTACTAACTTAAAAAATAACAGTGCATGTACTGTATTCTCATAGGATTGTGCTTTGAGGAGAAAAAAAAACACATTAGAGTAATTATTATTACCTGTCTGGTGCATTAAAATCCAGAATTTGATAATGCAACCTTGTGAAGGGCATCATTTTAAAATGAAGTGCCTGTATTGAAAGTAGAAAGGAGAAGAGTCATTGTAATGCACCTGGGTGGCATTGTCAAGATTCCTAAAATGTGACAGCTTAGTAAAGGAAGAGCTCCAAGGTGGCTGTTGCTGCTACAAAACATTTGGCAGCTCCTGGGTATGAAATAAGGAGTGAATGATGAAATGTGCCTTGGCTTCTTGCTGTTCAACAAACGGGGATCAAAGAAACTCCTCATATCCCTGTGTTCTGAAAGCTCCTGGAAGACCCATTGGAATGACAAGATCCTAGTTTTATTTCTAAGAAGGAAATACCTTGGATGTGATGGATCCGGGGGGGGGGGGGGGGGGAGCGGTAGAAAAAACAC
>JAYRBT010000001.1:1314706-1332474 GCA_036023395.1 Myiotriccus ornatus
GGCCTGGAGGGACAGGACACAGGGAATGGCTTCCCAGTGCCAGAGGGCAGGGATAGATGGGATATTGGGAAGGAATTCTTGGCTTGGAGGGTGGGGAGGCCCTGGCCCAGGTTGCCCAGAGAAGCTGCGGCTGCCCCTGGATCCCTGGAAGTGTCCAAGGCCAGGTTGGAGCAACCTGGGCTGGTGGAAGGTATCCCTGCCCATGGCAGGGGGTGGGACTGGATGAGCTTCAAGGTCCCTCCCAACCCAAACCATTCCATGATTCTGTGACTCAGTTTTCTTTCTTTTCCATAATTGCTGGTGTTCTCTGAATTACTGGTTCAGATTCACTAAGAGAGGGAAACCTGGGCTTCCTAACCTGTTTGTTAATGAGTAATCACTGCAAGATTTTTTGTTCCTTGCCCTCTTCCCGAAAAATCTCCTCTCCTTGGTGTGGAATGTGTGGATGCCTGTGATTTCAGACACACCTGGAGTCCGGACTGGTCTGTTGGTTTGCTTTAAATCTCAGCACGACAGAGATTTTTGGGAGAGGATCCATCCCTTTCCTGCTCCCTGCCTGACATCAGATCATGCATATTGATGTCCTGGCTCGGGCCTTTGAGCCATGATGGTGCATAATCACCAGAACTTGCTGGCTCCAGAAAGGAAACACCTGCCTGGTGCTACCTTTGGATTCTATTCCCCATTCAAAGCACCGGGATATCCATGGGGAGGGGGGGAAGAAAATGAAGTGGAGGGCTCTGTAGCTATTCAGGCCATTCTTCCCAACAAAGCATGGAAATCAGTGGCCGTGAAGGCCACAAAGAGGGATCTGCTCCATCTCAGAAATGGTTGGGAACACTATTGTGGATTTTACAATAACTTGTAGAGACAAGTTTGACAAATCAGGTGTTATAATGGGATTATCGATACCATTCTGCACTTGTCACACTTCAAGCTCGTGGTGCACGTTCCCCTTTTCCCCCCCAAACAAGAAGCTCTTTAGAATTCTCGATATTAAACGTCCCTTTAACATTTAATATAATATACTTTTCCGTGGAACAAAGGCTGGGGATCCATGAGCGACATTCCCAACAATATTATCGTTGACCTTCTCTTTTTATGGAGATTTTTGCATTTAGTCCTTCGTGTACTTTCTCATCTCCAAGAAACATATGGCAGCACTTAGAGCAAGGGGCGGGGGGGGGAAGTCAGATATCTGATCTAGGTCTTGTCTCACTGGCTGCTCTGTTAAAAGAAAAATTAAAATGTCCTGTACTGCAGTATTAGTCCACTGAAAAAGAACTTTTAAAGGCAGCCTTTTAAAAATGCCAAGCTATCTGCTCCACTTTTTATGGAATTCTTTAGGTTAAAATAATATTTCCCTGAGAACAGAGGAGGACTGTCAGCTTCTATTTTCAGTGAAAACATCGAGTTCCTTATAAAGGGGTTGCTAAGCTTGGATTTACGCTGTTCCTACAAAGAAAGCCCTTCATGAAGAAACTCCATGTTTTGCTGAACTGATGCAAGCGAGTTTCTCTTAGGCTGCTTTTAGCCCTTATTTTTCTTTCCGATTACTGCTCTCCCAAGCATCCACTGCCTGGAATTCGGATCCTTGGAAGTGGTTCTGCTCTCAGATGAAAAGCTTTCTTCTTCAGAGCTGCTCCTTTTTTTGCTTGGCCTTTCAGTTCCAGTGAAATCAGGATCTTTCAGGCCGTGGAGTTATCCAGGAGTTACCCCTACTGTAGTTTGTGTGTGTATGTTCGGAATTTTTTTGGGCTGTTTCAGCATTTCATCTCTTTTCTAACACATTCAGTCCAAACAGTTGTCCTTCCCAAGAGCTGCTTTTCTCCTCCCCGTGATTTAAGGGGGCAGGAAAGTCACAACTCAAGGCTTTAAAAATAAACCGAGTGGAAACTTGGAGTAGCTGAGTCATAACTCCGAGCCACCAATACCCTATGGAGTCTTTTCCACATCTTTTTGAGGTTCCTTTTTCATGTGTGTTTTTTCTTCTGTCTTGTCCTGGGGGACCAAGAGGGAGACGTTTTATTTCTTAGTTTTCCGTGCCTCATATGAGTCTCGTATTCATCCCGGAGTTCTTTGGGTGGAAGAGATTCCTGGAGGTCACCTCTTCCAACCTCCCGGGCTAACTGGAGTTCAGTGAGCTTGGTGAGGTCCTGGTTCCTTTTAAGCTTGGAAAATCTTGGAGCGCGTTGATTCCCAAACTGCATCCCTTGGGAAGGATGTGTTTTCATTCTCGTGACTGTTTGACAGCCCAGGTCCTGCCTCAACCACCTCCTTGGCTGTTTGTCCCGCTGTTTTCCCAGTTCCCTGGTAATGGCTGTGCCTTGTTCTTCTCCTGCCCTTGCTTCCAGCTTTTGGGATGGTACCAGTTCCTCGGGAGTGAGGGAAATAAATGCATCCTGGTTTGCAAACACCGCTGGAGATGGCTCTGGATTATGTGCTGGGTGGTGTTTGTTTGGGTTATTTTTAACTCCCCAGAGCTTTTAGGTAAGAAGGCAAATACTTGGTGGATGAGCATCACCCATCATTCCTTTCTCAGGTTTTCTAGCAGACCATAAACAGCTCAACATCCATTTGTCTCAACTTTCTTTTGCCTTCTATTTGCACTTTCTCTAGATCTGCTTTTTTTTGGAGCCATTACTTCAAAAAAACCTTTGTATTCCAGCATAACTCTGCTTCTTTACCCAATAAGCACCTTCTCTGTCACAATCAAAATTAGGGAAAACGAGCAATGGCTGCTTTGCCCGAGAATGTAATTACTGAGAATGTAATTAGAAAGAAAACAGTGGTTTAAAGAAATAACCCACACAGAAATAAAGGTATGTAGAGTTTCATCCCTTGCTTGGTTCGGTTGGTGAATTCAGCTGATTAAATTTCCTGCAGTTCAGGTAGTTCAGCTGGTTTTCAAATGTTGGGCACACAGGGGGAATTTGTGGGAGTTTTTACTCCTTTCCTCTGCAGGACTTAAAAAAAAAAAGTGTGATTGCACCCTCTGCAGAGTAATTGCTCAGTGGTTTGGGTGATGTGTGAACTCTGTGTTTTAAGTAGTGACATTTCTGAGAAGTTATTCTTCCTTTTCATGTTTCTCAGATCATGTTACCTTAATTTTAACTGTTGAAAAGGTCTCCACTCATTAAATTAAAAAAAAAAGAGGTAAATCTCGTTTTATTTACTGTTCAGTAATTAAAATTAAAATACATAATTTGTGTGACACTGCAGAAGTGCTTGAATGTAGTTTTGCAGGAGCAGCCTGTCATCCTTTCCATTCTGGAGCAATCCCTGCTCCCAGGGATCCAGGTTTCGTGCCTGACATGCAGGAGTTTCTTAGATGGATAGAATGTAAACTGGGCAGAGCTTCTTGGCCGCTGAACCTGTTTGTCCTAGAGGATTATTTTAAAGGTCCAATAGGTGTGTGCTTAACTAGTTTTAAAAACTGTACTCCCTTCTTCCTCCTTCCAACCCTGGAAGTTTTTGCTTTCAGACCTGGATAAACCAGGATGTGTTGACAGCTCAAAAAAAAAAAAAATCAACAAACAACCCTACAGAGAATGTTGAAGTCGAGTCGACCACAAGTGATTATTCAGTGTCAGCCCCTACACACACAAGCTGACTTGTTTGTACAGATAAAGGCCTTTTACCTGCTAGTCCTGCCTACATTCCCAAAAGAAGGAAGGGAGAAAGGAAAGAAGGATGTGATTCAGGGAAGCAGGCAGCTGTATCTATGGCTCACTCTGACCAGCTTCATGCTCTAGATGAGGAAGAATGTTGTCCAGCTGGAATCTGGAAAATAAACCAATATATGGATATATTGGCCGGTATCTAATCCATGCAGGTGATGGGCTCCTCTTGTTTACAGGGTTGGTGCAATCACTGAAATAAAAATCAAACAAACCCCCCTGTGAAAGTGTTGCACCTTATTTCAGTGGTGTTTATTGATTATATCACTTACACTAGGGTACCTGAGGAACTGGATAATCGTTTTTCAGGGTTTTTTCCATAAAAAAATCAAATTAGGCCGTGCAATAAGCTTTATACTGGGAGATTTCTATAGATCTAAAAATGAATTAGCTTCTGTTCTATTGAGGAAACGTTTCAAGATGTGGTTTGATGGGTAAATTAGTGACATTAGAAACGGAAAATCCAGTGTAAGTATGGCGCAGGAACAATTCTTAAGGTTGATTTGCGTTTTAATTCAGAAATGTAAACCACTCTTTTTCAGTCACCAAAATCGTGTTGATGATTTTCTAGTTATTCCTGCTTTAATTTTCAGTGTTACTCTGTATTTTTTGCTGGGCAGAAGGTGCTCATGAGAGAGACTGCTGCTCGTTTCCTGAGCAGTATGCTCAATACACTGATTTTTGCAGTTTAAAAGGTAGCTTGTCATATTTTTAACAAGAATAAAAGCGTGCTTCATACTGCTTGCAAACAGAAACTAATTGAGTAGGAGGAAGCCTACAGATTTGTGGGGGGAAAAAAAAAAAATAATATCCCAGCACTGGTTTTCTTAGCTTTGATTGTATCCAAATGTGGCTCAAAGCTTTTTTTTTTTTTTACCTTCACGAATCATAAAGAGGTAATTTAAAAGAAATAAAAATAGCAAGGGCTGGTCACATTTTGTTGAGATGCGAAATTTGTGAGCTCCTGGGTTTATTTCTGTTCAGGGTGCCAAGTACATCTGTGTTTGCTTTTTGATTGTCCGTCCAAATAGCCCAGCTAAAAATTTGCGCTTTTTTTCCCGTCACACGGCTTTTCTTGTATTTATAGCAGCGTCTTGAAAGATCTTTTCTGTCTGGTGCTGGGTTTCTGGTTTTTATTCCCTTGATAATTTATGTTCACTTAAGGTAGAGCAAAAAAATCTCAAGTAAATGTGGGTTGGGGTGGGATTTGTGAGTGGGATTATTTTTTTCTGCGTGTTCATAAAAGTGCCTTCTGGACACAACAGCTCTTCTCTACCTAATTTTTAAGAGAAGTTTACAAAAAGACAGCCATTGCCACCAGGTGTAACGATGCTAACATTTTTTTTTTCGAATTTTATAAGAATATTTGGTGAAAACTGAGGGGGGAAAAGTGAACTTTTGGTGCTGTTGAGTCCGTTTTTAGGCCTTTGCTTTCGCTCTAAATATTCACATAAGAGTATTTATGTGCTGTAAATAAACACATAACAATATTTGGTGAAACTTGAGGGGAGAAAAAGTAAACTCTGGGGTTGAGGAGCCTGTTTTTAGGCCCTTGATGTTGAAAACACGCTGCAAATATTTACATTCGAATATTTGGTGAAACCCAAGGGGCAGAAAGTGAATTGTGGGGTCGATGAGCCCATTTTTAGGCCCTTGGTGTTGAGAAAGGATGCTGTAAATATGCACATCGGAATATTTGCTGAAAATTGGAAGGGGAGAAGCGAACTTTGGGGTCAATGTACTTGTTTTTAGGCCTTTGGTTTTGAAAACATGCTGTAAATAAACACGTAATATTTGGTATAAATTGACAGGGAAAAACGAACTTTGGGGTCAGTGTGCGTGCTTTTAGGCCTTTGGTTTTGGAAACACGCTGTAAATAGACAGATAAGGATATTTGCTGAAAATTGTCAGGGAAAAGTGAATTTTGGGGCCCATTTGTTGCTCTGTGTGAGTAAATTGAGCTCTTGAATCTAAAAAAAAAAAAACCAAACAAAAAAAATACCCCTGTTATTACATGTTTTTGCAAGTTCATATGGCTTATCTATGTTCTGTTTGGGTTCATCCCCCATGTGTCTCCTGCATTAAGGAATGAGGCGAAGAGCTTGGAAGGGAGAAATTGTTGAAAACAACCTTCTGAATTCTTTTTTCAGTTCCTAAAATTTGCGTTCTTTTTCTAAGCCACGGGGCTGAAGTGAGGCTCGACTTCTGAACTGAGAGATTAAATGTAGCTAAATCGGAGTCACAGCCTGGGGTTAAAAATAAAATACTCTCTGCTTTGCAAAAATGGCTTTTCACTGAACAGTGATACTTTCTCCACGGGAACCATCCACACTGAGCAAGCTGTAAAATTCCACCGGCTCCAAACCCCCCAGTGTTGGGTATCACAGGAATAAACAGATTTCCTCTTTCAGCCTCTTTCTGCTGTCGTGTTTGACGGAGCTTCTCCCTGATTGTTCTGCCAGTTTATCCAGGTTCAGCACCGTGAAATGTTCGCTGATTCATGGCAGGATTAGGAAATGCTGAGGAAGCACTGCTGGAATTTGGACTTGGTGCGAGCACGAGTGTGGCCTGATGGTATCGGCGTGTGTTCAGCGCTGTGGGATGCACGAACAGGCCCCTTCTTTTATTCCGTTTTTTTCTGATGCATTCTGTGGATTTTGGGAGGTTTTATGATCTTTCTGGTAGTATTTAAAGCTTAAATTTTAAGCGTTCGGCGCTTTTTAAAAAGCATTTTTCGGTAAAGACAAGAGAACGTCTGAGGTGCTGGTTGTGTGTTGTCCCCAACCCTATCGCGTAATATTTTCCTTCACTTGGGGTTAGGATGGAAAACACAGCACCAGCTCCTCTTGGAGTATCACCTGTGTCGGTTCTCTTTATTTTTTTCTCAGATTCGGGCTGTTAAAATTCGCTTTGCATTACCAGTTTCAGGGAAGAATCATCACGAATTGCTTTGGCTGCTGCAGCGAGTCGTTTGCAGGTGGTATTGTGGGTTAGAAATCCCTCTGTACTCGGGTTATCAGAGAGGCAAATCACCAGTTTCGATAGGATGTCAGGGGTTCAAAACCATGAGCAGAAGCTACTGAGATGTTTTTCTACCATTTAAAAAAAAAAAAAGAGCAGCCCCAACCTTGAAATAAAAAGAACTGGTGCATTCCTAGCCCTTTAAATCAAAGATCCTCTTTCCTTCTTTTTGATATCAAGCTTCAGCACAGGAATTGACAGATTATGGAGGTGCTGTTATTTAGCATTTTAATTCTAAATAGCTATTGAGGTACTCTGGGAGAACTGCCTCTTTCCTGAAGAAAGCAGTTTGCTTTGCCAAAAGATAAACTGAAATAAATACCATTTACACAGCATTAATAAGTTCCATTGATTTTCTGTCTTAACTTTTCCTCTGTTTCACTTCTCTGTGTTTTTAAAGCAAACTGCACTTCCACTGTAAACACAACAGAAAAGGAGTTTTATATTAAATTCCTTTCCCTGCCTAAGTGGTCAATGGAGCTGGTAACCAAGTTACTAAAGAATCAAAAGCAGGGTGGCTTTTAATTAAACATAATTTGGCAGGGTGCCCAGAAATTTCACTGCTGTGGGAGTAGGGAATGACAAACAAAATGAAGAGCTGCCACTGCTGCCTTTCAGAGTGTCTGGAAGATGTATTTGCTTGCATGTGCAGATAAACTCCCAAATACTAATAAAAATAAAACTACACAGAGCAGCTACAGTGCCAAGGTGACCTTGTGCCTGGGTTTTTCATAATCTCAGGATGAGCTGAGATCAAATTTTCACGGAAAGCAAAAGAATGGGATCTGAACTTCAATGAAGAAAAATCCTGCAGGGTTTTAGGATGGTGTTGAAAGGTGAGAAGCAATTTAGTCCCACGAATTGCCCCTTCTGTAAATCATTTTTTATCATCCCTGCTTGTGTGTGGGCTCATTAAATCGCTCATATGATGCTGCTGAGGTGGTTTATGTGTGTATTTAGGTGGTGTCTTGTTTTTTTTCCGATTCTCGATTTTTCTAAAAGCTTTGCCATAGGTGATTCGGTTTTGGCCATCCCTGGCTTTTCTTGCCCATATGTTGAATATCTCAGGGAGGGAGCAAATGCTCCCAGTGAATCCTCTTTTGCTGTATTTGAGTGTACAGGGTTGTGACTTGAGTCCTGCCTTTAACCAGCACTGTATTAGCTCTTAATATCTAAATCTGTCTTTTTGTCTCTCTTGCCCAAACAAATTAGACTCTGACCTGGAAGAGAGCGAGATCTCATCTTTCTCAGTGATCGTTTTTTCACATTTCACATAAGTTTTCACTCTTTTTTGCCTCTTTATTATTGCCAGAACGCCTTTGTCAGTTGTCAGAGTACTAATATCCCTTATAGAGCAACAGAAATGAGTTGAACAAAAACTTCCTTCCAGTATTTAGGTGAAATATTTGATACAGATTCCTAGGCTTTAGTTCTGCACGAGTGTTTTTCTCTCCTATTTGTTAAACTCCTGGTTTGTGAAGCTTTAAAGCACTGAGCCCTTGTGTATAAACTCTGATTTTAGTTCACTTCTCTCGGTCTCTTGCCTGTTTTTCCCTCAGTGATACTGAATTTCTGCAGCTGCCAGGTCACACCATACTCTGATTATCCTGGCTATTGGTGGCTTTATTTGTGTTGCTTCCACGTAGGAAATCTGTTTCCTTCTGTGTTTGTCCAGCGCAATGTAAATTTGCAACAATATCTAAATGTTTTCTAATGACCAGGCCCCGCGGAAGTTAATTAAGTCCCGTCAGAGCCGAGCTTGACATCCTGTGTTCAAATCCACAGGTTTTATATAAAGGAGTCAAACTGAAAAACATGATAAAGAAAGGTTGGAGTGGAGAGATGAGACCGGACTGCAAATTTGGGCTAAAGAAAAGTTGTTCTTTTAAAATCCTTTATTTCCCACCGCTGACTGCAATATGAATGCGGTTCAGTTCGCTTCTGATTCTGTTTCAGATCTTTTAAAACCAGATTTTGTTGGCTTTTCTCAGCAGAATTTTGGGGCATTCACTTAAAACAAGATTTGAGAAAGCCCATCTGCATTCTGCAGGCCCCATGTCAGCACTCGCTTGTTTCTTGGCTCCAGGAATTCCAGTGAAGAGCATTTTCCTCTGCAAAAACTCAGAAGTTTAGACACAGCGTGTAAATACAGTCCCAAATGGAGTAATTTTTATTTTTTTTCTAAGTGATCTATTTAATTTTCCTGCTTGATCTCGGTTTTAAAGCTTTAGTCACATCTTTATGTCTGGGATTAATTTGACTTGGCACAGTGCAGTGTCTCTGTCTCCCAGGAGCAGCTGATTATTTACAATGAATTTCTTTTCCCTCTTCTCCCTGTCACTCGTAGCAAAGATACTTTTTTTTTTTTTTTTTCTCCTCGACTCTGAATAACAGGCAAAGAGCAAAAATATTTTAAGAATTATTAACTCAGTTACCTGTGACAGCTGGAAACTCAAACATGACTCACCTTGTAATGAGTCCAAAAATCTTTATTTACCAGGACACCTTTGGTTTACAGCAGAGACCTTTGAATAATGAATGGTGGCACCATCTCTGGAGCTGTACGGAAAATATTGGGCCTGCAGTGAAACAAGGAGTTGACAAACATATGTTAATTATATGCTAAATAATCCTATGGGTTTTCTGTGCCAAAGAAGGGGAACAGCAACTCATGTGATGTGATTTCTGGTCATGGTTACGGGAATTTTGGACAGGAGAAAGAGTCAGAAGACTGAGGGTTGGACTCTATTAAACCTGGATTTGTTCCCCCTTCAGGAAACAGCATTGTCTCTGTCCACTTATTTAAATTCGAAATGCTTTTTGGCCTTCTGTCAACGTATTTTTTTTGTATACCTGGAACAAAAGACCAATAATAATTAGTGTATAAAATCTCCTTAACAGGAGAGCAGAACTTTTACTGAAATCCAATTATGTACAATCATATATTAAGCTGGTAGGGGTATTATTTTTATATGCCAAAAGTAATGCCATGACTTGCAGGCATGGTTTAATTAAAATGGGAAATGTGTGTGTGTTATTTTAGAAATTTTACCTGACTGTTCTCCCAAGCAAGTCAAAAGTCCAGTTGTAGAATAATCTCCATCCTCTAAAGACTCAGTGAATTGCACCTGACAGTGGACGAGAGCTGGAACTCCAGAGAGAGTTTGCAGTAAATCAGGGCATGTTCCTGAGGCTGTTGAAGGCTTCCTCTCCCACAGAATTCCCTCAAGTGAGTGTTGGCACCAGCAAGGCCCAGAGCAACCAAAAAAGTGTCAAGAATGAAGATCTACAACAAGCACAGACGGAAAGAGCCAGATACAGGAAAGCAAACAAAGGAGTCGGGGGTGGGGGAAGGAACTTTGTCCAAAGTGAACGGTGAAGAGCTGTGGAACAGCATCAAAAATGAGATTATAGGAATGGCTGATCAAGTTTTGGCTTACCAGGCCAAGACAGAGGAGTGGAGGTGGGTGAAGAATGATGAGCTGCTGAGCTGGAAAGGGTTGAAACTTGCAGGGGAAGGAAAAAAGAGATTCAAGAGATGGCCCAGATAGTTGGTGTCGAAAATGGAAATAAAGAAATCCCTGGGTGGGACAAGAATGGTCAGAGAGTGTGTGGGGAGAAATCAGTGGTATCTTAAGGTGAGGGAAGTGTGAAGTGGAGCTCTGGAATCCAACACGTCAGTGCTGAAAGACAAGTGATAATTGAGAACAAGCAAACACACAAAAGAGGGAGTTGAAAGCTATTTGGATCTACAGAACGGCCAGAAGCCAACAGGCTGATCCCAGAGGAGCTTTCTGCAGGAAGGAGGGAGAGAGGACAGTGGAGATGCTGGAAATGCAAGGGAAAACTGAAGAACAGGAATTCTGGGTGTCAAAATAACCAGGGAGTAATTACAGCCAGGCAGGAGGCGTGATGAGGGCTGTGTACATGTGGCAAACACATGAGCGAGAGTCTTCACTCCACACTGGATTTGTAGGTTCTCTGGAAGGAGGAAAAGTACCAATAAAGTGGAAGGAGGATCTGCTTAAGTCGCTTGAAAGCAGTGGCAGAAACTGACCCAGGAATTCTTTTGAATGGAAGCTCGAGGTGAAGGCTTGCAGTTGTCAGGATCTCAGGCCAGAGGAGGTGGTGATCACAACTGGAACCAAACTTCCAGCAACTGGGAAAGCATAGCATGTGGGCTTTGGAGACCTGGCTCAAGGATTAGGTGGTGTTGAGGCAAAGCATAAAGAAGCATAAGTGAAGAAGTTCTGAAAAAGCTATACTTTGAAAACTCAACAGAATTAAAAGCTTCTTCCTATAGAAATTATCTTTACTAACTGAGATTCTTGGCTAGAATAGGCAGAAAACTGGGGAAATGGAGTAAGTGTTGGTCTTTCAATTATAAAATACAGATTATCCTTAACGCTGCTCCTCTTAAGTTATCCTCACAGACTTCGAGGCTTCCTCTTTCTCTGATTGCCATGTCTTTTTGGGGGGGGGGAGAAGGAAGATTGTTGTTTTTCACTTGGATCATGTTGTTCATTTGCCTGCAGTCTTTTTTGAATCCTGGGATTCAGTGGGACAGTGGAAGGAGAGATGAATTATGATCGTGAGTACTTAGGTGGAAAACTGATATTTGGGAGAGGTGAAAAGCTTTTGATGTGGAAATGGGATGGGTTTTGAAGAACTGTGTTTGATATGTGAGAAACGTTCCAGTAGTTTTAAAGAACCAAATTGAAATCCCTTTAATCAGCGTATTTTTTTGTTATTGTGTGTTTTGGTAAACTCTCTTTAAATTAATAATCACTGGAGGACTGAAGTGGAGCGAATCCATTGAGTTAGATTTCATGTTGGGTTTAGTTTTTTTTTGATTACCCTGTGGCCAAGATATGGGATTGAGAAAAAATCCAGGCTGATGTGCTGCCCATCTCCTGCAAACTTTCCCCTTGTCCCATCCCGTCCCTTTCCTGTGCTGTATCCCAGCACTGAGAGCTGGCATCTTTCGGCTGCTTTGTCCCCGGATGGAATACAAGGGAAAACGCAGGTTGAGGAGTGCCTTTCCCGGGCTCTGAAGTGCGGGTGTGACCCCTGGGATCCGCTCCCCCCGTGTGGAGATCGCGGCACCGTTCCGACCATCTCGGGCACTTCTCGGCCCGGCGGGAACGTGTCGCTATCTCTCCCGTCCGCATTCCCTCTCCCTTCTTTCTCTCGGTTTGTTTTCCACATGAGTGGGGAACAATTGCTTCTTCCACATGGAGCCCTTCTCCCATTCCTGGGAAAATAGCAGGGAATGGGGGGCATTTGCATAATCGTCTTTAGGGCTATTGTGGGCGGGCTTTGGATGCCGGCGCGGAGCTGCAGACTGGCCACCTGTCCAGAACAAATGAACTTAGCTTTTGTATAACGTTATCTGCTTCGCCGCAGGGTTATTTTTGTGTCATGAATAACTCGATTAAAATATTATAAAACCCCATCGTTCAGCAAAATGTTTGCGTTCGGTTGAACCCCCCCCCCTCGCTCAGGGGGGAGAGAATTTCCTCTTTCTGCCCCGGCACAACTATATTTTCAAGCTGCCTCTGCCGTAGTTTTATAACTGCCTTTGTGAAATTATCCTCATGAATATGAATTAGGGGTGTGGGAAGGGGGGGGTGGTGGTGATGGGGGAGAAACCCAGCCCCAAACCTCCAAACGATTTGCATTCATCCTCGGATAAATGATAAATTAAGTGCTGGCTAATGTTTTCTAATGGTCCACTTCACCTATGTCGAACAATTCAGGAAACAATTGTGGGGAAGGAGAGAAAGGTGGGGAAGGGTGCTCAGGGACACCACCCCTGCCAGGCCTTCAGCCCCACCGGTTCACCACAGATTTGACTTTTGGGTGTCTCACTTTTAATTCATCTTCTGTACCCCCTCCCCCCCCTCCCCCGACTGAAGGTGCAAGTAAAAAGCTCATTTTCGTTTCTGCTTTTAAAGGGGATTACGTGTTATTTTGTGTAGGTTTGGGGCTTTTGGTAGCCAAGGGGTGGGAAGGAGAAACTCCCAGTGCCACGTTTTAATAGCACATCAACCTTTGCCCCGGGAGCGTCTGGGATGTGCCAAGACTGAGTTTCGATTGTGAGAAAACAAAACAAACCCTTCCACAGGGTGGTTTTGTTTTTTGTTTGGTTTTTTTTTTGGCCATAAATAACACCTAAGTTAGGTTTCCATATTGCCCATTTTACTTTCATACTTGGGTCTTTTACTGCTGGGACCTTTTGCCCGTGTTAAAAAATGACCGGCCAAATTTTGGCTGGGTAAATTATGAAATCAGAGGGACGTGGTTTTCTTCTTCCCTACATTTTTCTCTCCAGGAGCAATTAAAAGTGAGAGATTCGTTAAACATTAGGCCATAATTATTTTAACTGGTTTTTGAGCCCTCAGTGCTCAGCAGTTCCTTGGAATCCCTGATTTGCTGGTTGGTGGCAGTTGATAAAAGGACGGGAGTTTCATTTTCCTACCTTGTTGGGTTTCTCTCTCGTTCCTGGGGCACATATCCCATGGATTGAATGGATCCAGAGCTGCTCCTGTATTTCCCTCAGTCAGCAATCCCTTGGGAATGCTCCTAATGAACACTGTACGTTACTATTTATGGGTGACTTACGTGTCCGGAGCATCAGCTCTGCAGGTGTTGGAATTATTGTGGAATTTGCTCTGGAAACTGCATGGAAGGACTGGTTGATCTGGTTAAAACAAGCCCTGAATATCTTCTGTGGAGCTTTTGCTGAGGGAGAACATTAAAATCGGGCAGTTTGCTGGAATAAAAAGGAATTTCATTACAGTGAAAGATGGCTGGCAGGGAAGAGTAAATATTGAACATCTGTAAATTAAGTTTAGAGCCAAGACTTCCTACTTCAGCAGTTTAAAATTTGCACAGAGTGGGAATGGATGATTTGTTTCTGCATTTGATAAAATGAAAATGGTTTAAAAAAAAGAGTGATTTTTATTTGATTTGCAACTCCTGCAGTAGTTTGTAAACACTGAGCCATCAAAGATGTGTTTGCTCTGCCTGAACTGTGTTTAAAAACCAACAAATTAGTGAACAGGAAAAGCTGGGTTTGCTGATGAATTGCATGTGTTTCTTCGATCTCGTGCTGGTTTTTTCCCCCTTTTTTCCCCTCTCTCTCCCATAATAACTGGGAGGTGATTTCCCGCTTTACACTTTCTCCCCCTGAGGGAAGACCTGAGAGTTCCCTAAATCCCACCCAAGGCTCTGATTTGCAGCCGGTGTTTACAGGAGCAGTTCTGCAGCTACGCCTTCGTTCCGAGGGCTTTAAAGCCGACTGCAATCCCTTCCCTTTCTCCCTCATGTCTGGATGAGGTTTCCCAAGGTTTTGCGGTTGTCAGCTTGCCGCTGGAGCTGCGAGGTTGAGGATGTTGTGTGGGGCTGGGAATCTCCCTCTTTGTTTTCCTGTTAGGAGCCTGACCTCTGGTACCTCGCTGGAACACTGGAGAGGACCCGGCTGAATAATGGGCTGTGCTCAAAGCGCATCCAGCTGGAATTGCGGCCCGGGATGGGGGGAGGGAGGGCTGGAAGCTTTGGATGCCATCATGAAGCAATTAGACAAGCTACTTAATAATTTATAGCTCGCTGTCTTAAGGGTTGGGAGCGTTTGGACTGAGGAGGGTTTTGTTTAACCTTTCAGGGCTCGCTCCGAATGTCGAGGTTAGAAATGGTTTTCCTTTGAAGAGGCTCCAGGAGCAGATGACTTTGTCATCTATTAATTAATGATTTGTCTTGCTACCTAAATAGAAGAGTTTGCTCAGATCTCTCTGAGCTTCAGGACAGAAAAGCCTTTGGGAACCAGAAAACAAACAGGAATTTTTTTCCTTGCAAATCTTGTCATTGTTAAATTCTGTTTGGTTGGATTACCTTGTAACTGGGTGACTTTTTAGTATTCTTCTTTATTATATCTTTGTTATTTCTTATTTATTGTTAGATTTATTATTAAATCTATTAATTAGTAGAGTGATATATTTATTATTAAATTTATTTATTATTAGATTTGTTATTGAATTTATTATCATATAATTACATTTCGAGAATATTCACTTGTACAGTTATATTTATATAAATTATAATTGATTTTTTATCAGTATTTAATATAATACAGCATTTAAAATAAATGTAACATTTAATGGGAAAATATAATGCTGGGGAATGGAGGAAAGCAACTGCATATCTGCTGGATTTCAGTAGTCTTGGTGTAAATTCAGTGTACTTGGTGTTGATATCAGTGACTTGGAAATTACACAGACACCTTACAGTGGAATAACTTCTAGTCATTGAATGTTTAAGAAAATCGTGAGGAAAAAAACATTGGGAACCTCACAATTTTCTTAAACATTCTGTAGGAACTGGCTCCACTGAGCACTTCCTAAATGTTATCAAATAAAAATTATGAGGACTTTCTAAGCATAGAACCTCAAGCATTTGTCTGGAGAAGAAATATTTTTATATATATATATATAACAATGTTGCTGACGTTCTTGGATGTGACTTTTGTCTCCCATCACTGAGCAGCTGCTTTATATGTATCTAAATGTGTATTTAGATATATATTTATATGTGAGTAAATATATACATATATATTTACACACAGAAACTGGGAGGCATTTTGCTGACCACATTTAATAACTGCTTCTTTGGCTTATCCCAGTTATTGCAAGGCTGTTATTCAAGATTTAGCCCCTTATTTGCTTTCATGTTGCTTTGAATTCAGTTCTGGAGAGCTGCAGAGTTCCCAGAATTACAGTGGGCATTCATTTTTCCCCACTTTATCCTTTATTCCCGTTTTGCCATTGAACTCATCTCTTTTTCCAAGGACTCTTCCCTTTGGGGGAACTTTATTGCAATTTAAAAAATTGTTAAATTTATTTGGTTTTTCCTAAAAGCTTTCAACCTTCACGCTTAAATTCTCCTGGAACTCCTCGCTCACACCTTGACTGTGCTTGATAGAACTCTTTGGGTGATAGTATTTCTGCTTTGAAATCTTCCACTGGTGGTCATTTCAGACTGCTCTGATTTATTTTTATAAATGAATAAACTCGGGGCTCAAGAGCTTGTCCTGTAACTAGTAGCTAATACACAAATAAAAAGATTAATTTGGCTTTTTTAAGAAGAAGAGCCCCAAAGAAATTCAGTCCAAATAATCATAGTTTGCTTTCGCTGTAGGATTTCAGTCTCGTGGGGGTTTTTTCTCCCTTTTTTTTTTGACTTGACCTGGAAGCAAACTAAGGAGTTGGGAAGGAAGCACGTGGTCCATTTGCTTTTAACTGGGTATTTTCTGGCTTTCCTTAGTTTGTGGCAGAACCTTAAAAGCCTTTCTGTCTAAATTTCAGAAGAAAACAGGAGGACACTGCACATCTCTGGTGAAAAATTAGCAGAGAAGATCACCAAACACGCCGATCCCTAAAGATCACACAGGGTTTTTTCCACTTCTCCCGCTTTGGAATCACCCAAAGCCAAGAACTCTGCGCCTCTCCAGGGCTTAATTTTAATTTGAATTCAGGACAGAGCTTAACACAGACTGCACAAGGGCTTCTCAGGTTCTGCCCCAAGCTGAGGGAAGGCGGGAAATGCCCAGTGAGGAGGACATGGACCATATGCTTCCCAATCCTGAGCTGCCAAACCCAGCTCCTTCCCCGTTGCGTCCCTGACTCAGAGACCAGATGGTTCCTTTCCCCCACCACTGGGCACTTGCTGCTCTCAGTTGTTCTGCTTGTCTGATAATACCAAATCCATGAGTTTTTATATGAATGTGTGTGTGTGTGTGTAAAGTTCCCGTGGGTGGACTTATACTTAGCAAAAGCTGAGCCTGAATAAATCCATGTTTTAAGCACCCAAAGACAGTCTTCTCAAATTTCCCTTCTCCTCTGGCTGCTTTTCACCACTCGATTTTCTGCACCACTTTTTTCTGAGCAGAGATTACCTTGCTTATTTTTTTTCTTTTTTTTTTCTTCTGAGCTATTCCTCTTAAATTCTTTCTTAAATGAGCAGGAAGGAAATTTTTCCCCCTCCCCCTTTTTTTTTTTCATACAGACAAAGTGCAACTGAGTTGGACTCGGATGTTCTTGGCAGCTGTTTAGAGTTGGCTTGTCTTATAACTTCAGAGAAAAATTGCTTTCTAATAGACTGGTTTTCCCTGCTCTGGCACCTGTGTCCTGGGTTGTGGAAGGGGTTTTTTGGCTCCAGATGTTTGAACATGAACACAACCTTTCCCATCTCCGCAGGATTGCTGCCAGTTCTTCCTGTGGAAAACAGAGATTTCTGTTTCAAAAATAGTACCTCGAAACAGGAAATTTACCCCATAGAACAGTAGTAAAGAGACTCAATGATTAGTAACATTTTACTTAAAATTTGGTATCATTTGTATGGCTGTGTTTTCTTACATTTTGTCTCTGCTACTGTTTGGTTTATAAAGGGCAAAACAAAACCACGGCAGAGCCCTGGAAATACTTTTAAAGAGCAGCTGAAGGAATGTGGATGTCATCCCAAAAGCTTTTCCCGGTAGGATATAGGAGGGCAGATGTTCAGGAACGTGCTCTGCATGAGGGAATGTTGTTGTTAAATTCCATTCTGCTTCTACTCAGGGTTAATTTGAAGTCTTGGGAAGGTGGGAAGTTTTATAGGGGAAAATAAGGGAATTATAAAAGCAGTGATCCCTAAAAATCACTGTTGCTTCTGAAAAGCTGGGGGTGAGCTTTGGGGCTGCCTTTCTTGTGGAATGCCGGGATCAGTGATCCACTTTAGACCTGGTTTAATTATTTACAGCGGTTCTGGTGTGGAACATTCACCTGGGAGCTTCTCACGGCAAAGTTTTGTGGCTTCACAGAACGTGGGCGTTTTGTTTACTTTTTGCTGCTCTGTGGGAAGAAAAACCCCAAAGAGTTTCAGAATTTTCAGGGACCTGGAGCATTGTGTTCAGCTCTGGGCCTCTCAGTTCAGGAAGGATATTGAGGTACTGGAGCGGGTCCAGAGAAGAGCAACGAGGCTGGTGAAGGGACTTGAGCACAAGTCCTATGAGGAGAGGCTGAGAGAGCTGGG
>JAYRBT010000001.1:1332574-1385136 GCA_036023395.1 Myiotriccus ornatus
AGGAAGAAATTCTTTACAGAGAGGGTAATCAGGCATTGGAACGGCCTGCCCAGAGAGGTGGTGGATTCACCATCCCCTGGAGGTTTTTAAAAAAAGATTGGACGTGGCCCTTAGTGCCATGATATAGTAATTAGAGTTGGATCAGGGGTTGGACTTGATGATCTTGGAGGTCTTTTCCAACCCAATCTATTCTATGATTCGATGATTCTAAAATGGAGTTGTTTTGACGGCTCCACCAGGGATGACGGGACAAGCACAGCCCCACTGCCCCTCCAGGCCAGCTGCTGGCATGCCCAGAGAAGCTGCTGTCCCTCCTTGTCACCATCAGCATGGGAGGAGCAGCAAGCTGGGCCTGCTGAGCTTGACGTTTGTATTCATCCCAGGAGGATTAAAACCCAATTTTGCATTCAGCCCTGGGAAATCTTGGCTCTCAGCCCTGTCATCTTGGGGAAGGAGCACTGACAATTCCAGACAAACAGGTGATTTCTCGTGATTTTGAACTCGGATGCTGCCTTGGCACCGAGACTTGAGCTGGAGTAGTAGAACATGGGCTGTAGATCCTTGAGAATGTCATTTTTCAGCTCAGCAGGAGGATCAAAGAAACTTCTATTGCTGTTGAAAAATGGCAGAAATTTGAGCTGTCCCGAGTCGTCAGTGGTGGTTGCTCTGACTGATGCTTAACAAAGGCTGAAGTTTGGAGCTGTGGGAAGGAAACAACACTCGTAATCTGTTCTTTTTGGGAATTTCTTCCAGAATCCCTTGCCCGTGTAGGTGGAAGGTAAGATTTTGTTTCATTCTTAGAGGCCCATGATTCTGGCTATCAGCTCGCATCAACTTGATGATCAGCTGTCAAGAGACTGGAAAAAACCTCTCCATGGCCACATTTCTCCTGAAATTCTTGAGCTTACCAGTTTCTGCTCTATTTCCCTGCAGGACACAACCCCACCAGTTTTTATGTCCTCCTGTGAATGTGTATTATTCAAAAAAAAAAACCACTTAAATGGGATTCTCCTTATCCAGAAACATTTTTTTTAAAAGAGTTTATGCTTCTTTTTCTCCTCTGAATGATCATCAGTCCTTTTTTCTGCAGCAACTTTCCAAACCAGCAGAAGAAAGTGTCTCTGGTGTCTGCTGACTCCAGATTCTCATCTGGCTGATCAATCCAGCTGTTTTATGTAGGAAGTCCAAGCCTTTGTTTTTCCGTAGCTGGATCGTGATGCCAGAACTCCTTGGCAGGTGCTCCCTTTTCTTTTCGGATTTCCGGGGAGCGCTTGGGTTGTTTGTCCAGCAAAGGTGAATCATCTTCATTTGGTTTTTAGAAAATCCTTTAGGGCATTTTGTCTTCCAGTGAGAGCCTGTGAAACACTCCCCAAACCTAAAAAGGGCTCTGGCGCCAAGGAAAAGTTTCATGTGGAAAATGACATTAATGGGTTAAATCCCTGCTCGTGGGGTGGGGGGGGACCAGTGGCATTTGCACTGTGTGACTGTAGCATTTGGGAATCTCTTTTCCGTGCAAATATATGTGTTTTCTGAGATATTTGAGGACAAGGTGCTTTGCTAATTATAAATATAAAGCTGTAGAAACAGATTCTCTGTACACAAGCTTTATTATCATCTTCTCCTGTTAGAGGCGTTAAGATTTCAGCAGGGCTAAAAGTAGATTTTCGGAGTTAGTGTTGAGGAGAATTGACAAGAGATTAATTTTTAAAATGATGTAATTAATAAATAGTGACTTCTGAATAGTGATAATGATTTGGTCATGTAAACTTTGCCAGACAGCCCAAATACCAAAACATACCCAGCTCATTCAAAAGATGGCATTGTGTTTTCAGGCAGATTTTCATGTTTTCCCCACAATTCAGCTCATGCCAAAAACTGCCTTAATTGCAAGTTCCACATTCTGAAGATATCACAAGCTTTGGAACTAATTACCAGATGCAGAATTAATTTTAGAACTGTGATAAACTTCAGAGCAGGAACATTCCCATTGTTATAAACTGATCAATGAATAGGAAGCGAAGCACAACCAATTTCTTCATGATCTACCAGCTGTTTTAGGGTGGAAAAACACCCAGCTTTGTGCTCCATAAAGCACCAGGGCTTTGGAAATCATGTGAACCTTTAATTAAGAAGTTCCCACAGAATGGGAAATGCTGACCTGGAGGATGCTTCCAGGGAATGACACGGAGCAGCTTCAGTGGTTTGGTAAAACCAATTCAGGAAGGTTTGCGGTTTTTTTTTCCAAATGGTGAATATTTTAAAAATGAACCCTCCTGAATGGCATTATTAAAAAAAGAAAAAAAAAAAAGCCCCTAAACATGTTATGGTTTATTAATTTAAGTCAGTGTAAAGTCCCCCACCCCGAGGAGGATGAGCAGTCCCAGGCTCTGGGCCTGAATTACTGGGCTTAAATACAGTTTTAGTCTCTGAAATGAGGCAGAGAGGCCACTTCTCAGGCTCAGTTTTAGTCAGACTTCCCTCTCTGCTCCCCTTTGAGCCCTTTTAATGCTTCACTGCTTTTTGAACCAGCTTAAAGTGATTTAAAGCAGACCTGTTAAGGAGTGTACACAGAGTCTTAATTTGTTACCTCAAACTCAGCTGAGCTGAGCTAAAGACATGCCAGGTCTGTATTTCTACATCCCAGCTCACCGAGAGCTCCCCAGCTGTGTGTTCCTTACTATTCCTGACTGCTTGGAAATCCTCTTGCCGAAGCCCGTGGAATTCACTGTGCCACGAGTTCGAGAGAGGCTTTCCTGAGGGAACACGGGAGGTTTAGGGTGGAAAACAGGAGCTTTAGGGTGGAAACTGCATCTCTTGGGGCGGCGTGGGATGATTTGGGTGCAGCTTTTTAGAAAATACCCCGACTTGTGTGGTTGAGGAGGCTTTGGGAGGCACTTGGGTGGCTGAGGTGCTGTTGCTACTACTGGTAAAGCCTCTTGGCTTAGTTTTGCTCCTGAATTTAGAGAAATATGTCATAAAATCTCAGGATCTTTGAGGTTGGAAAAGACTACAAAGATCATCGAGTCCCCCCTTGTGCCACGGCCAGTCCTCCCTCGGACACCTCCAGGGGTGGGGACTCCACCACCTCCCTGGGCAGCCCCTGCCAGTGTTTAACAACCCTTTCCATGAAGAAGTTGTCCCTGATATCCAAATCCGAACCTCCCTTTAATTCTTCCCTGAAACTGGGTTTCACCAGAATCCAGCAATTTTGTGGTTTAGAACCTCGTGCTCGGGTGGAAGTAAAATCGGCCTGTAGAATTTTCCTTGACTGAACTTCCTCAGTTAACATCCTAATTTTGATACTAGATATGGGGTTTTTTAAGCTTTCTTAAAAATTCCTTTTCCTACAGGCTCTGTGGATCTGTAATCCTGAAGAGCTTGTTTTTATTATGGTTTAATCTGGATTTTTGGATGACTGATCCAGTACATAATTTTAACAACATATTTTCAGATAATTTCCAGCCTGTCTTTTAAATTTACATTTTTTTCATATCTCTCTACACTTTCCTGTAATTATAAATGAAAATGCATACATTCTGTAATGTCATATTTTGATCTGACCTAGTCTGGCCTATTTGCTGTATTTTTAGCATCCCAGTGTTTTCATTTTTGTACAGTTCTTTTCCTTGTTTTTTCTGGACATCTGCATGAACTGGGCATCTTTTCACTTCTCAGAAAATCACTTCAGTATTGACTCAACCATTAAATCGCTTCAAAAACCCTTTTTGAACTCCTACCTTAGTTTGAAACCAGTAGTTTTGATTTTCAGGTTCCTGTACAAACCAGGCTTAAGAGTCAGGATGAGACAGTGATGTGGCTTAACGCGTCTCCTCCAAAAAGGCTTTGGTTAGATTATAAATACATCTTTTTTTCCTCTTTTTTTTTTTTTTTTTTTTTTTTTTTTTTTTTTTTTGGCTGCTACTAATTGGTGAGGAGATGATGGTGAGGAGGTGGTGGGTGTCTCCCACCTCCTCCTTCCCTGGCAGTGTTTGCTCAGATCAGGCTTGTGCAGCCGGTTGGTTTGAGACAGGGGAAGGATGTGGCATTGGTTTCACAGCAGGTCCGACTGGAGGGTCTGGTAGTTCCTCTTTGGAGTGTGAGCGGCAGAGCTTCTTGTTTGCCACTTCTTCCACGTGTGGTACTTGGGTGGTGGTTTGCACTGGGGAAGGTGCTGAAAAGCCTGACTTTGAATTAGGGCTCGAAATCAGACCTGGAGATTGAGAAAAGTGGGTTTAGTCGTGACTTTGTTCTCCTCTGTCTTTTAATACCAGTTTTAGATGGTCTGTGAGTCAAAGCTTAGAGGAAAGGCATCTTTGTAAATGGTGTTTTGTACCTTCTGGCTTCCCAATTATCAGAGAACATCATGGAATGGTTTGGGTTGGAGGGGGCCTTAAAACCCATCCAGTGCCACCCCCTGACATGGGCAGGGACACTTTCCACTCTCCCAGGTTGCTCCAGCCTGGCCTTGGACACTTCCAGGGGTAGGACAGCCACAGCTTCTCTAGCCAACCTGTGCCAGTGTTTTACCACCTGCATCCTAAAAAACTTATTTAATCTAAATTACCCCCCTTTTAATTTAGTTGAACCTCATGAGCTGTGGTTTAAATGTGAGCTACCTGTATTTTGAAGACTAAAACCAATCTTCAGCAGTTTTCCACATTTCCCACTCAAAGACAGGGTGATTTTTGCTCCGACTTCTTTTCTTGGTGCCTTGGAAAGCTGGGAAATGTATTTTTTTCTTGGCATATTCAGGAGGTTGTGGAGCTAAAAATTGCTGTGCCCACGAGAAGAGAGACCCTAAACTTCAAGCTGCCTAAAACATATATCGAAATAATCCCTGGACAGAATATCAACACAGACCTTTTTAAAGGAGTAATTTAGCAGAAGGCCTGAAAAATAACCTGGAATGTTTCCAAATGGCAGCAAATCTTTAGTGTAGCAATTTAAAATCTGTCATCTTTAAAGGAGGGCTGAGGGAGGAAGAGTTCAGTTCTGTCTCCTTCAGGTTAGTTTAAATTCCTAGAAGAGCAACAATAAATAAAAAAAGTGTTAAGACAAATCACTTAACACCAGTTTGGTGTCATTTTTTGGCATTCTTTTTTTTGCCATTCCAGGTTAAAATTAAAACAGAGAAATTTCAGTTTGAATGCTGAGGCAAATGTTTGCACTAAAACATTAAGCACTAAAACCAGTTGTAAATTATGTTTATCTGCAATCTAACATCCTGTTAATAATGTTTATATAGTAATAAGTGATGTTATGGACATCAAAAAGAGTTGAGCCTTGGGATAACACATTTCCCAGATGGCTTCACTGGGGTAGGATCGTTCCTGGACTGTTGTTCCTTTGACCATTCCTTTTTGTGGGATATTTCCCCCAGAGGAATAAGCAAATCTTGGGGATTTATTTTATTTTTTAAATCCCTTTTAAGGACTAAATATAGAAGGAAATACCAAACTCCAGGAGCAAGTTGTTCTGGAGAGAATTAAAATGCTGCCGGTGAAGGAACAGTTCTAACTTAAATTAATGAGAAGAGCTTTGACATTTAATGAATTTCGACAATTAGGGTGATATTTAACTGCTGTAAATGATTTTTTTCAGCTTTCCACTTTGTTTTCTTGTCATGCTTTAAATATCAGGGGGGAAAAAAAGGGGGATGACACAGCTTGGAAAGAAGTAGTGAATGAAAGGATGAAGCTCCAAATTTTCTAGAAGTGGAGTCGTCTCATGGTAGGAAGGAATATCCCATGTCCAGGAGGGAGAAGCAGCATGATTAGAGATGCAGCTTTACAGGAGATTTCCACAAGTTTCTGGGGGGTTTTCCAGTTGATGCTGCAGGAACAGGGAGACCTGTTTAGCTCTCATTGAACCCCGTTAAAGGCAGTGCAGATAAACAGTCCTGGAATCGTTTTGATCCTTTTGGAAAGCACCAGCACCCACTGGAGAAGTCCATGTGCTGCTATTGTTTGGGTTGTTTGCCTTCCCATTTGTGCTGCAGCAGCTCTTTAGTCCCAGTGTTGTTGCCTAAAGCCCTCTGAGCAAAATAGTTGTGTCGTGTCCACAGCTCCTCCTGGAAATGGGACCACGTCACGTCCTGTGGAATCCCTGCCTGGAGCTCGTGCTGAGCAGGGCTCGTTGCCATTAAATCATGGCATTTTATTCAATCCAGCTCTAGTGAATAAAAGATCACTTGAAATAACCGTGTAATAACTGTCTCAGAGTTTAATCCTGAGAGTAAATTGTACTCGGGAGCTGGAGTCCTCTCAGCACTCGGGTTTTCTGCTGCCTGCTCCCTGTCAAAATGTTGAGAAGAGATTGGCAAGAAAGCGTCAAATATGTTCCAAGTTACTCTTCTTGTGCGGAAAAAAACATCTGTGGGACCCGTAAAGCTGTCTGCCAAATTTTGGCTCTGTGTTTGAGTGAGTCAGGCTCCCTGAGCTTCCTGAGGTCGGGTCAGATCTGGCTGATTTAAGAGAAGCAGCTGAGACCATCAGGGAAGTAAAAACCAAAAAAAAGTAAAAGTAAAGCAAAGCAAAGCTCTGCTGTACATAAGCAATGTAAATAATAGATATAAATATATATATATAACATAAATAAAAATGGATATATAATTAAACTATTACTTTGCTGCTCAGTGTGAGCCTTAATTTGCAAGTGTTGAATAGGACAACTGGTGTCTGCACTTCCATGGCATCAGTTTAATCAGGAGCAACCTCGCTCCTCCCGGAGAAATCAAGTCAAGAGAGAGATATTAAACTCTTGTGGGGTGTTTGTCTGCCAGAAGAGCACTTGGAAAACAAAGTAATCCCTTTTAGAAAACAAAATCATGGCAGAAAGCTGCTGGGAGAAAGGGAAGGGATCAAAGTGATGCAAGGTATTGAAAAAACACCAGTATGAAAAGGAGCCCTGAATTTGTCTGGGTGATAGTCCCAAAACTCAGGGTTACATCAGCACCTCTGAATTATTACAGATAAAAGCCTTAGGGCTGCTTTGAAAAGCATTACTGTGTCTTTTGAAAAGCTGTCTATTTGCTCTGAATGATCTTTTAGTCTGGGATGTGTTTCTCTTATATCAGTAACTGTTTTTGTTGGGGTTACAGCAAATATTTTTTAGTTTCTTCCCCCAATATCTGTCCCACTGGCTTTATTAGAGAACACCAATCAGTAGACTGGAGGGAAGGTCTGGTGATAGGGAACAGCAAGTAGGAGCTGCAGCTCTGGGAAACTGGAATTTGAGTGAAACTGGGCTGGTTTGCCGTGGTCTGAATTCAGCAGAATTTCATTTGGAAGTGTTGATGCCTTGGGTGTTTGATGGACCCGATTTCATGTCCCATCACTCCATCTGCTGAGCAGATTTGCAAACAGTTGAAATGCCCATAAATGTGTCATATTAATGGTTTTTTTAGCATAGTGGCATCATGGGTTGGGAGGGACCTTAAAACTCGTCCAGTACCACCCCGTGCCGTGGGCAGCGACACCTCCCACTCTCCCAGGTTGCTCCAACCTGGCCTTGGACACTTCCAGGGATGGGGCAGCCACAGCTTCTCTGGGCAACCTGTGCCAGGGCCTCACCACCCTCACAGCCAAGAATTCCTTCCCAATATCCCACCTGTCACTGCCTTCTGGCAGTGGGAAGCCATTCCCTGTGTCCTGTCCCTCCATCCCTTGCCCCAAGTCCCTCTCCAGCTCTTTGGGAGCCCCTTCAGCTTCTCAAAGGTCTCTGTGGAGACTCCAGGGGAACATTCTGCTCTTGCCTCTCCACAAACTCGTTTTTGTGTTTAAATCCCATTATCTCAAGCCTGTTGAACGTGATCATTGTGCACCTTCATGGAAGGAAGGAGCAAAAATATCTTTTTTACCCTTCTTCTGCCTTTTTCTTTTCTTTTACGTCTTTAATTTTGGCACAGCTTGTCCTCAGCTGCCACTGAGCTTTTTTTGGTGTTTGTGGATGTTTGTTCAGCATCTTGAGGCAGAGGAGTCAAATGCAGAAAGGCTGGAAACATGAAAATAGCAGCAGGTGGAGGTATCTAATAAAGCTCTGAGTCTCAGCACAAATTGCTCTGCCGGAGTTATAGGAAGTATTATTTTTCCTTTTATCTCTTTGGTTTTTTTTTTTTTAGCAGCTGCCTAATGCAATTTGTGCATCTTTCTGAAAAAGTGGCCAAAAAAAGGGAAATGAAGGAAATTGTAGTGAGAGGCTTAGATTTAACCATGAAAAAAAAAAAAATTGCTGACTGTGTGAACAGCATGTTCAGATATTTCATGTTCCATGAGGAAATGGAACTTGAAAATGACCCTTAACTGAGGCAAAAGAGCAGTGGAAATCGGGGAAGGTAACTTGGGAAGACAGGGAAACTTGGAATGGGAAGTAAGAGCTCTCAGCAATTGGGCTAAATGGGTAAAACCCACCTTTAACACCAAAGGTGGGTCCCCAGAGCAGTTCAGAGCAGCTTTGGGGAAAGGCCTTTTCCCAAATATCCAAACCTACCCCTTCCCCTGGCACAACTTGGGGCTGTCCTTTCCCAGTTTTCCAGCCATTCTTCCCCAAGCCTGGAGCGTTCCACGGAGCTCTGGTGAGCCCAAGCCCTGCTCAGTGTCCGTGAACCCACTGCGGAATTCCAGGAGTTCCACCATGTACATGGTATTTTCCCACTGAAGGGACCCGATTCCAAGGAATAAATGGGATTAGGAGCCGGAGGAGGGGGCGTTGTGACAGCAGTTCCCCCTCCCTGTGTGGTTACAGGTTAAATTTTGCTGCTTCCCGACCTTGGACGCGGAAAGGTTGTTGTTGGTTTTCTGAGGCCGCACAGAATGAAAGGCAGAGACTGAAGGGCACAATTATCATTAATAATTAAAGAGGAAGGGCATTTGTCAGCCTCTTGTCTCCTGGAATCCTCGGAGGAACGGGCTGATCCTGTGGGCATCAGAGCTCCCCCAGCCTCGGGTGATCCAAGCTGGGAATTTCAGCTGGGGCTCGTAAAATATAAAGATATTTCATAGAGCCCCTCGTAGAATAAAAATTGGGATTCTCTTAGCTGGGACAAATCGAGCCCTTTTCCTTGCAATATTCCTGCCTCTGATCCTGCCCTTGTTTTTACTGGAACTGTGGATTGATGGCTTCCTCACATGTCAGGGTTTTCATTTGTCTGACAGAAGAGCAAAAACGGTATTTTAATTGCTTCTGATTTTTACCTTTCTTTTTCTCCTCCTTTCAACAGAGCATCCAGAAGCTGGCCAGTCAGTACTTAAAGAAGGACTGGCTTGGGATAAAAGCTGATGAACGAAGTGATTATAGGTAATTTACCAGTTTGATATCCCAATTTGTGGCATTATTTTACTTAACAATGAAAAGCTGCTTTTCTGGAGTTAAAGTGATTTTTTTTTTCCCCCTTTGTAGCAGAGTATTGCCAGTTGAAAAAGAAGCTTTGTTTTCCATTGAAATCATGAGATGGGTGTGAAATAAATGTTTATGACTTGAATGTTTAGGAAGATGGGGGAAGCAAAACAGCAAGAAAGGACAACAAGTTGTAATAGTGCATCTGTTTGGGTGTTAGTGCTCGTGTCTGAATACAGATTTTAGCAAAGAACTTTAAGGTTAGAGGGATGAACGTGGCTTCCTTGGGAGGAAAAGGCAGGAACAGGTTTAAATTTAGGAGGCTGTTTGTGAAAATCGCATTTAACAGGAGGGAGGAGGCAAAGCAAGAGATGGTTGTTTACAAAACCTCATCAAGTTCCCATGAGAGGTGGAAACCAGCAGTGACTCAAGTGCTGAAAGCCTTTGAGTAGCACCTCCTAAAGATGTGGGAGAGGTTTGTAGATGCTGTATTTTAATGTCTTCTTTGTATTCTGTCGAGTTTTTAAGTTCAAACAGGAAGAAGTTGTTGAGAGATTTGTGTTTGGGCCTTTCAGCAGCCTCACGCCACTTGTGTGTGTGAGAAGAAATGAACTGAATTATCAGTTTAAAGAGTACATAAAACACTCCCATAACACCCACCCACCTTTCCAGGTCCACCCACAGTGCCCAGAGATCTTCTCAAAACCCTCCCCTCCCTATCTGGGAGCTCTGAAGGCTCCAGGAATCCTTCCTTCTGCCTGCTTCAGAGGAGATCCCATCACCTTCTGCCACCTCCTCCTCCTGCTGAGCTTTTGTGGTGGATTATTGGGGCCCTGATTGCCAGGTGTCCCAAAATCACAAATTCCATGATCTTACCAATATCATCAACACCTGGGTTCTGTGGGATCTGTCCCGTGGAAGCAACAGGTTCAACCAGAAATGTTTGGCAAAACGTTGAACCCCAGAACAAGACCAGGACGGAAAGTTTTTATTTTTTTTTATTTTTCAGTTACGTTCCTTGTGACAAGTGGAGATATTTGCAAGCTCAGCAGAAAGGATCGTGCTTATATTCAGTTTTTAAAGCAGTCCTTGGCAAAATGCTGCTGTTGTGTAAACCAGCCCGAGACTTGGTGATCCTTTGTGGGTCCTTCCAACTCAGTGAATCCATATTTTCCTCCCCGAGCTCCCTTTCTTCCTTCCCACCACCTGTCTGTGTTCCCATTATTCCAGGAGCATGTACTCCGTGTGGAAAGCCCTCTTGGAAGGCACCATGCAGGTGGCTCAGTCCCGACTCAATATCTGTGAGAACTATAAAAACTTAATTTCGGAGCCAGCCAGGAGCGTCCGGTGCTTCAAGGAACAGCAGCTGAAAAAGGTATTTGTGCTCAGCAAATCCTTGAAATGGTGTCATTTTTGTTTAGAGGAATGGTTATTAGAAATCTTCTAGTGTTTTAAATCCTAAAATATGTACGTGCCTCTCAGTCTCCTGGAAAAATAAATATCCAACTTGTTGGAGAGGGATCGAAACGAGTTAATTTTAAGTATCCCAAGTTAAAACTACTTGGAAATGAGGGTTTTAAAAACATGAGACAGTTGGCCAAATGTATCTCTGCAAATCTCCCGTTGTGCTGCGGAACTTACATTAAATTGGGTTTGCAGTGACAATTCCAAGTGGGTTTTGTCAGGATAAATTCTGATTTTAAGCAAAGATGTTTCTTGAAGCTGAAGGAATGACCTGAGCAATCTGAAAGATGTGGAGATTGCTCAGCCACCTCCTGTCAGGCTATCCCAAGGAAATATTCCAAAAGCTGCTCCAATTAAACTGTTCATCCCTGCAGAGAAAACAGTGTTCAAATAAGCTGAATATTCATTTAATTCCTTGTTGCATTTCAAAGCCATTCTGAGGGTGGGGAGGCCCTGGTTGCCCAGAGAACTGTGGCTGCCCCTCCCTGGAAGGGCTTTTTTGAGGAAAAATTAACTTTATTAATGTTGTTTCCATGTCCCGTGGAATTTGATTTTCCTGTGAAGTTTTCCAGACAATGCTGGAGCAATTTTATAGGCTCTTTACTGGGTAAATAATCTTATTTTATTCTTCTGCAGGTGCTGTTAGTTCAGTGTTTCTGAGTCAGCAGTAAAAGTGGGACCTTTAAATTTATATAAATCATAGAAGTTCCTTTTTTTCCTGCACTGTTGAATCAGCAGAACAAGTTATTACAGTTATGTGGTTCAAAGTATTCCACACTTTCTCTACACCATGGAATTACCATCCACTTGATGGCATTAATTTCCCTCCACAACCAATTTATTGTTTTATACAGTTCAGCCTCTCACCCTTTGCTTTGAATTTCCAAACAGATAAATAATGGACGGATTAATAATTATCCTGATCTCCATCCCTACAAAAGCTTTCCGAAATTAATATTCCGAGTCAGTAAAGCACTTGTGAGGTTACACTAAAATGACATCCAGTCTCCTGACAGTTTTTTATTCCCCAGGGATGCAAAAGCAAGATTATTTTCCTCTTCTAAAATGGTTTTAACAGCTGGGGTTATTTGATATTTTAATTTTTGATGCCCCCAGGAGACTTCAGGGATCCAGGTACACACTGATGTAGCAAATCCCCTTCTCACAAGCTTTTAGGTCTCAGTCAGCTGAACAACATATACAGATTTTTCTACCTTTCATTTCTCAATTGTGCACACAAGGTCTTTGCATGCATTAATAATTACATGCATTAATAATTAATGTAATGAAGAAGATTAGCTTTTTGGAGGGGGATGTTCACTAAGAGGACAACCTGGGGCACCTGGAGTGGGAGAAGGTGTGTGATGATGATGATATAAAAAGAGGTGGGACCTTTGGGGTGGGGTTTGAAGGACAGAAAAGGCAAATTAAAAGGCAAATTGGTTCCTGATCTAGTCTGTGCTACCTCTAATTAAACCATCCATTGGTAGGATTTTTATTTGTTTGTACTTAATCCAGTTTGGGTAAAGGAAAATCTTCAGTGATCTCTTGCAGAGGTGATTTGGTTCTAGACATTGGATAATTCCCAGCGGATCCTTCCTGCTGAACAAGGATCTTCTCCCAGACGTTTTTATTTTGGAGCTTAGGGAATATTGTGGTGATTGTTGTGGTGATTGGTGGGGGTTACCCGTGGTGTCTCCAGCTCTGCTGCCACTACTTTGCTCTCTGCAAAACTCCCTGATAGGAGGGGAGAGCCGGTGGGGGGGGGGGAGGTTGGGCTCTGCTCCCAGGGATCGAGGGACAGGATGGGAGGGAATGGCCTCCAGCTGTGCCATGGGAGGCTCAGGTGGGATATTGGGGAAAATTCCTTCGTGCAAAGGGTTGTCAGGCATTGGCAGGGGCTGCCCAGGGCGGTGGTGGAGTCCCCACCCCTGGAAGGGTTCGGGAAACATGTGGATGTGACACTTAAGGATGTGGTTTAGCGGGGAACTTGGTGGGGCTGAGTTGGACTTGATGACCTTAAAGGTCTTTTCCAGCCTAAACCATCACTCCCTGCTGGGATGGGGGAGTGAATCCCAGGATGGTTGGGGTTGGAAGAGACCTTGAAGCTTATCTTGGCCCACCCCTTGCCGTGGGACACCTCCCGCTAGCCCAGGTTGCTCCAACCTGGCCTTGGACACTTCCAGGGATGAGGCAGCCACAGCTTCTCTGGAAAATCCATTCCAGGGCCTCCCCACCCTCCCAGGGAAGAATTCCTTCCCACTATCCCACCTAACCTGCCCTCTGGCAGTGGGAAGCCATTCCCTGTGTCCTGTCCCTCCAGGCCCTTGTCCAAAGCCCCACTCCAGCTCTCCACACTTTAAACCTCCAAGTTTGCTTTGTGAATCCACTGATTCCTGGGTGAACCTGATTTGTTGGAAAGCTCTCAACATGCTTTTTTTAAAAAAAAAAGCTCTTCAAATAATATGGATAATAATATAAAAATAATGTAATAATACTATAAAATTAATAATACTCTAAAATTAATCATAGTATAGAATTAATAATCCTTGCCATTGTGTTTTATGTGGCAGCTTTTCTGTCACGTTTTAAATTTTGTAGAAGGAAAGATTAATCAATTTTATTTTTTTTTATCACCTCCAGCAGGTTGCCTTTGGCTTTTTCCCCGGTTGTATCCCAATTATTTCAAGTAATTACCTCATCCAAAGTTCTCAGAGGTTTTCCGTTTCCTTCGTGGGTTATCACTGATTTGGAACACTTGAAACAGCAGCAGAAAGAAAGGATGAAAGTGGGTTTATGTTCTGATCAGAAAAGAGGGGAATAATTGACTTGGAAACTGTTTTAATCCACAGAAAACATCCTGAAAAGTAGTAAAATAACAACGGTGCTGTTCTTTGGATGGCAAAAAAAAAAACGGACTTTTTTCTCTCCTGGCTGCTTTTTTTCAGTGCGTGGAGCAGCTGACGAGGATCCAAACTGAACTCCAGGAGACAGTGAAAGATTTAGCTAAAGGCAAAAAGAAATATTTTGAGACTGAACAGATGGCTCAGGCCGTGCGGGACAAAGCTGATATTGAGGCCAAGTATGTTTTCCTGATAACATATGTAGAAATAATTGCAGGTTTAAAAAGCCCATTTCCGTTAGGTTTTTTCCACTTGAAATTTGCTTTTCGATGAGCTTCGTGCCAGTTTGTTTTTTTTTTTTTCCTGAGTAAGTGTTAGGCAAAAATGGGGTTTGTTTTCTTTTCACGGATAGATATTTATCTGTAATTGTGTTTAATTTATTCAGTATATATCATTTATGTATAATAATTTTATAGAAATATATAAAATATATATTCTTTTATATATTTATATATTCTTTTATATATTTTGTATATATTCTTTTATATAATTTTAATGTGTTATATATTTTATATATATTATATATTTTATATATATTTTATATATTTTAATATATCAAATTTATTTGTTATATAGTTTATACATATTATTTTATGTATTTATCTGCAATATTATATTATATATAATCATCTATATATCACATAATATACTATCTATTATAGATTATATCTAATATTGTAATACTGTATTAGGTACAATCTATTAATATTCATTATATAATATATAATAGATTATATTAAAATATATTTAACCTATTATATATGTATAGTATATATGTGTATATTATTATCTATAATAATATTTTTATATAAATATGTAAAAGAATATATACTGTATAAAAAAAAATATATATAAACATATATGAAAGAAAAAATATATAAATATACACATTTTTGTAGGCATTTAAGCACACCCTGATAGGAAATTAGAATTTTGAGTTGGTTTCTTTGGGAAGGGGGTTAAACTAACTCCCCTAATTCCACATTTTGAAAGGACACTTTTTGTGATGTTAAAGCCTCCTGATTTCATTTTCTCTCCACACATCGCAAATTTGGTATCAGCCCATTTGGAAGGGGAGGGAACAGGACATTAGTTTTATTTTGAAGCTCAATTTTTGAGGTTTTTCTGCTCCTTGACATCCTAGAGAGGTTGATTTTCTTATTTCCAGGAAAGCAATTCCCACATGTTTTCAGTTTGGAGTTCGGCCTCACCCTTCTTATAATTTTGGTTTTAATTTTTATTTTTACAAGTTATTCATCTAGGGAATGAAAATTGGAGATTTTTTGTGTCTTTCTGAGGGTTGGATGATGAAAAGAACTTTAATAAAATTCCCTGTAATACCTGAAAAAAGTAAAGAAATGCAAACAAACCAGCTGAAAACCCAAGCTTGGGAATTTCGGAATGGATTATATTAAGTGTTATTCAGATTAAAAGACCTACTTACTTGATTTTGGTTTCTTATTTACCTTTTAAACCACCCTCCTTGAAACAGCCGAGAAGGCCCTTCTCTAATTTATGCTTCATGGATTCAAATATAAAAATCAGACCAATTCTGCTTTCAAAAATCCATCTTCAGACATGGACGCTCTTCCAGCTTCCTGGAATATAATTGCTATTGATTTTGCGTTAATATTCTTTTCATAGTTCAAATTTAAGCACTTTGTGTCTGGAGAACTGACTCCAAAGCCATCATCCCCCACAGTAACTCCAGTTGCAGCCACCACCCCATTTCCCTTTTGTGGTGGATTGAAATTTGGTTCTCAAATCAGAGGGAACCTGTGCAAAATATTCCAGAGTCAAGACAATAATTCCTTCTTTCAATTCCTCTTCCAGGTCCAAACTTAGTCTTTTCCAGTCAAGAATAAGCTTGCAGAAGGCAAGTGTGAAGGTGAGGAGAAGAAAAACTTGTGTTTTGCTGCTGATTTTATGAGACAAATGCGCCAAATTATCTTAAATTATATATATTTTGGAAGGGAAATTGGAGGAATAAGGGGTGAGCTAAGAGCACATTTTGGGCAGAGCACAAATTGATTGGATTTGCAATTAAATTTGTTTCTAATTGGAGTTAAAACTGTTCTTTGAAGTTGCATGAGGGAGAAATACATCAGAAATCCTTTTATGTATCTATATTATACATATAAAATAACACATAATGTGATAGGATCTATTATAAATGGTATGAAGAAAACTGTGCAGCTGTTAATCCCCTCCAGTTTTTATTCTATTAATACAAATACATGCGGTTAATTAATTGATATTGACATGTTTTGTCATTTAACTTCCCATTTTCTGCCTGTCTTTTCATTTCCCTTCCACGTTGCAGTTAAAAGCCCGTCGATCCGAGTGTAATTCCAAGGCCATCCATGCCAGGAATGATTATCTCCTCACTTTAGCAGCTGCCAATGCACACCAAGATCGTTACTATCAAACAGACTTAGTGAACATCATGAAGGTAAGGAAGGGAATTTGGGAGTGGGAGCTGGGAATGGGAAAATCTGGAAAGCAAAGGCCAAAAAAATCCTGGCTTGGTTTGCAACAGCCACGTTGACTTTTCCAAGGAGAGGGAAGGTAGAGCCTGAAATAAAGTCCAATATTGGTACCACTTAAGCCCCCAAACTAAGCTGTCAACGTTATTTTATAATTCATTTGTTTTCAGAGAAACTCGCTTGGATAAAGGAATAGAAAAAAACCCAAACCTCACATGGATAAAACTCAATTGGATAAAGGAATTTTGTAAAGTAAAAACCTGTGTTTTCCTGTTGGACTGGGGAATTTTTTCTTCCATAATCCTGTTTTTGTGTCTCATCAGAACACTTTAGGGTGGGATTAATGAACTAGAATTATTAAATATCCTGGTTTCCAACTTGATTTTTGGAAAGAGCAGATGAACGTTCCTGTGGCATTTGGCCATGTCAAGCCGAGAGCGGCCACTTGAAGTCATAGGAAGTGACACACTTAGAAAGTTCAGATCTAATTGCTCGCAGTTGGGGTTATTTTTTTAAAAATCTCATCCTGGAATTGTTTAAATGCGCATTATTCCTGTCTCTCAGAATGAGAAGAGTTACAGAGAAACGGTAAAATCAACTCATTCCCACTTTGTGGAGAGCTGCGTTTCACACACTGACATTTTCAAACTTTAACAATTTGCCCTTTAAAAACTTACTTCCAAGCGGTGCTAATCAGACCTGGCAGCTGAAAAGCCCATCATCTGCACGTGTAAATGGCAGAGCTGTCAGGGCGTTACAACAAATCCCTGCATTATCAGCCTCCCTTTGCATCCCTGGATGGGGGGAAATATCAATATATTGGTGTGAAAAGCGTATCCCATCTAACCCTGCCCGCTGGCTCTTGGTGACACTCCGTCAGAGGTGGCAGTCTGTGGGACTTGTCCCCAAGGATTTTGGGCATTTTGAAGGTCAAGAGGTTGGTTCTGGCATCCCGTGCCAGCTGGATTTACGCAGACAGGTAGTTTTTTACAGTCCTTGGCCGGACAACGTGGTTCGTAAGCCCTAAAAATCCGATCAAAGTTGGTTCAAGCATTAAAAGAAAGGAGGGGTGGGGATGTTCTGCAGTGACAGTGTTGGTTTTTTGGTGGCATGAGGTGTTTGCAGAAGTGTTGTTGGGAAAGTGTGACGGGTACTGGGCTGGGGACATCTTGGGCTGCTCCCAAGAGGAAGCTGCTGCTGGGTTTGTTCTGTGGGTCTGGCTCTGGAATTGCCGCTCTTGGAGACAAATAAATGACAAGCCCACGTTGTGGCCTCATCTCGTTTTCTGTAATGGGCACAAATGGCCGTTTCCACTGGCAGGATTCCTGGTGACACACAGCTCCTGCTAATTTTCAGGAGTTCAGGGTATGTTGCTTTATTTTTGCTCAGAGAAGAAAAGTGATTTGCTCTGCTGTGCTTGTAAGCACAAAAGCCATCCCAAATCAAACAGGGACGCCTGGAAAGAAAACATAAAATACTTCCAGCATTTTTCATAGAACTGAGCATTGTTTCTATCCTTTTTTACCTATAATTACAACTATCCTATTTGTAATTACTTTTTTACCATTTCTGTCCTAATTTTTCCAATTACACCACTGAATAAGAGCAAAGCCCCTGCAGAGGCCTCCGTTCAGGATAGATTTGAATCCGTTTGCCTTTCTCTTTATCTGTCCCTTGTGTTCAGAACTCACATGTGGATATAACAACCTTAGGCTGCAGCCCTGAAGCTCTGCATTTCAGGTCTCTGTAGTGAAATTCTATAAACCCAAAAGCAGAGGTCATACAAAGCCTGGCATTGTTTTATTCTTGGCCAGATTCCTGCCAGGCTGCTTAGGAACACTTGGCATCACCTGGGTGTGAAGGTACAGTCCACAAACCCTTCTGACAGTAACTTGGTGCTCAGGCTTCTGCAGGAGTTTAAGTTGAGGTCAGAAGGAAGTTTAAGGTGATGCTTGAAGTCAAATCAGGCCTGTTTTGATACCTGTCTTTGTAGAAATCTCATCATTCTTTCCTTGCTATTCATTCTGCGAGTTCCTCTCATGAACCACCTTAAGGAATGACTTTCTAAAGCAGCTTAGAATGAGGAAATGTTGATGTGGGGATAAACTTTCCCCCCCCAAACCAGGTGTCCTGGACACTTGAAATAGTTCTGAGATTATTTAAAGGGAGAAAAAAAAAGAGGGAACCAAAACTGAGGTTTCAAACTGTGCCCTTTTATAGGTGACAGGAGGGGCAGCTCAGTTTGTTCCGTGGCAGGTGGGTGCACACGAGTCAGGAGCTCAGGACTCTGGCAGGGTCTTTGGCACAGTGTAAAATCATTTATGTTTTCGAAATCTGAATACTTGCGTTTCAAAGCTGAAATCTCTCACGAAAATCTGCCTTTGGGATGTGTGTGCAAAGGAACTTTTTGGAGCTGGGTAATTTGTGGAGCTCCACGCCAAATATGCAGTCAGCTTTGTAGTTGAAAACTCCTGAATGATATTGTAGGGGATGATCATGTAATTAGGAAATTTGAAACAAACAAACAAACAAAGAAAAACGCAAAAAAGCCAAACAAACACACAAAAAAGCCCCAAACAAACAGAAAAGAAACCCCAGCAAACTGTTGGCAAACATGTGTGATCTTAACTTTGTGAAATCACAGAATAGTTTGGATTGGGAGGGACCTTAAAGGTCATCCAGTTCCAAACCCCTGCTGTGGGTAGGGACACCTTCCACTGTCCCAGGTTGCTCCAACCTGGCCTAGAACACTTCCAGGGATGGGATAACCTGTGCCAGAGTTGGGGAACTGTTCGTTTTTTCTGGCTGCTGAAAAATTCTCGATAAAGCAGCAGCACCAGCAGGTGTTTCTAAATAATATTTCTGCTTTTTTAAACCCGTTCTTTCACCTCCTGTCCTCGTGTGGTCTTTTGAGGTCTGCCTTGGAGAAGAGTGCCAAGAGCCAGTGTGCTTTGTCTTTGTGGTTTCAGTGAGGGGGTTTTTATGTTGTCTCAGTCATCTTTGCTGGTTTTTTCTGTACTTTCCAGCTTGCTTGACACGAGGAAGTGCAGTTGTATAATTTGGCTCATGTTTTTGATCAGAAGAGTAGATGACAAGGCGGGTTGAAATAGAAACGTGGTGTTACATCATTTCCCTGCAGCAGAGCTCTCTGCTCACACGTGGGTGGGACAAGTTACAGCGTGGCTTTCTTAGTTCCACGGGTTGGGGTGTAAAATTCCAGGTGAATTGTGGTGTTTCCTCATCCTTGCCTGTTTTTAAGGATTCTGGTGGAGGAAGAAAGGGATCCTCTGGCCTTTCAACCTAAATTATTCTATCACTCCTTAAAATAACAATTTCTGTTAGAAAGATTCTCCTTGTTATTCCCTAATTTCTGGGTTTTGGGGTTTTTTTTTCTGCCATGAACTGTAGTAATTGGATGACCCAGCAGTGCCAGAACCTTCATGTTCTGATGAGCCCTGTTTTTCCTTTGTTAGGGAGTTTTTGTGAAGCTCAGTTGGTGTCTGTGTTTCCAGCACAGTCACCCAGCACTTTTCCTGAACATTTGGAACGAGCATTTAAAACAAATGTGAAGTCAGGCTCTCAACATGAATTGCACAGATAAGGTTCAGATAAAACTGGCAGTAATTATAAAACTGACCCAAAATAGAGGACTTGGTGGCTTTCAGTTAATAATTTAGTTCACTCCCTGAAATGAATAGGATGTGGGGGAGGCTCTTTCCACTGGTGGCTCTATTTGAAGTGAAAAGTGAGTTGATGGGCTGAAAGCCTCAGGAATGTTATCCTAGGAATGCTGTATCCTGTATAAATAAAAGGGCACCATCTCCATGGGTGAATATTTCTGGAGAACAAGCAGAACCAATATTATCACTGTTATAAATCAATTTACATCCCCGTTATTGTTTTAGGCTCTCTGGAATGATTTAGAAGCGCCCAGGGAATTCCTTTTTATGGAAATAGAAATTCAAATGGAAATTCTGTCCCTAAACGAAAAAAAAAATAAAAATAGCATCAAGATAAAACAATTTGGAAGTCACTGGAGCTTTCCATTTGCTTCCATAAATCTCTTTTATTAATCCAGTGCTGACTGTTCTTTTAAGATCTTGTAATTCTCCCTTGAAAACGCAGAGGGGACTTGGGTAAGTGAAAGAACTATTGTTTCACTTCCCATTCTTGTCAGCTGCGAGCCATAAGCATTTTGTAATTCCAGCCAAGCCACCCACGGATGGCATTATCTCCAGCATCACATGGGCACGGGAGCAGTTAAGGAGTGTGAGTGGTTTCCTCATGTTATTCCTGGGAATGCAGGAGGAGTGAAGGGAGACACTTGTCCAGCTCGTGATCCCAGTGTTCCAGAGGATGCTCATTGAAGGCTTCCCAAGGGCTGATCCCACCTTGTTTTCCCTTGCAGGGGAATCCCTGCAGTCACACCTGCGGGAAATGAATTCCTTTACTAAGGCCCTGGTTGGACTGGGATTGTGCAGCCCCTTAAATGGGTGAATCGTTAACACACAGTTGTGGTCTCTTGTTCAGGCTTTCCCTTAAATGCTCATTTGTCACATTCCCAGTTGGTGCAGGAGCTCTGCTTTGGAGATTTTGAGCTCCTTCAAAGTTTATTGAATATGTGCTAATTACAGTCAGGGGAGCATTTGCTTTCTGGCTGCCTGTGAGTAAATATTCCTAGGGAAGCGACAAGTGGCTTCCCCCTGGAAATCCAACAACTTCTGGGGGCAAAATCACAGGCAGGACAGGTTTATTGGCCTTAATAAGTGGTATTGCCACCACTGTCCATGGGATATGTATGTCAGAGCATCATGGAATGGTTTGGCTGGGAAGGACCTTGAGGATGATCCAGTCCCACCCCCTGCCATGGGCAGGGACACCTTCCACCATTCCGGGTTGCTCCAAATCCAGCCTGGCCTTGGACGCTCCCAGGGATGGGCCAGCCACAGCCAGGAATTCCTTTCCAATATTCCCCCCTAACCCTGCCCTCCAGCAGTTTAAAGCCGTTCTTCTGTTTCCAATTCCCTTTCTCGTTTTTCGAACGTGGAATGTGGATTTTGAGTTTCAAACCCACCACCCACGGCCTGAAAAACCCCGTTTAGTCCTGGCCCAGCCTCTCCACCTGACCTGGAGAGCCACGGGATGGGGCTGAGTCACGGCTGCCTGTGTGGTGCAGATGAGGAACTGAGTGATGGTCACGCTGTGCCGATGACAGTTTGTCTCACCTCGTGTTTTAACCACAGATCAATTCCCTGCTAAAGCCTTTGCTCCAGAGAGGCTGATTATTTCAGTGTTTATTCCTCCCTGTCTGGGCAGTGGGGAGTGTAAACACACCAAGTCTAATCTATAACTCAGGGCAGCTTAATTATTTTGAAACAACAATCATTTTTCGTGGTAAAATGAGGTATTTCTTGCTAGTGCTGCTGACTTTGCAGAGAGTGTCCCTTTGGTGTTTTCACAGAAATAACTTTAGAAGAGGATTGGTTATCAAAAAACATGGTAGGATTTGAGAGATGCTCATGAAAGGTATTTCCTTTATAGGAGGTGACACAGAAGTAGTCCTGGATGGATTTATGTGAGGAAGTTAATGGGAGGCTGGAATTCGTGGTGCAGAGAGTGGGAATGACTTGGGAAGGAATAAAGATAAGTAATCATAGGATCATAGAATGGGGTGAGTTGGAAAGAACCTTAAAGGTCATCCAGTTCCATGGGCAGGGACACCTTCCACTATCCCAGCTTGCTCCAACCTGGCCTTAGGATGGGGCAGCCACAGCTTCTCTGGGAAACCTGTGCCAGGGCCTCCCCACCCTCACAGCTAACAATTCCTTCCCAATATCCCATCTAGCCCTGCCCTCTGACAGTGGGAAGCCATTCCCTGTGTCCTGTCCCTTTCATCCCTTGTCCCCAGTCCCTCTCCAGCTCTCCTGGAGCCCCTTTAGGCCCTGCAAGGGGCTCTCAGGTCTCCCTGGAGCCTTCTCTTCTCCAGGTGAACCCCCCCAGCTCTCCCAGCCTGTCCCAGAGCAGAGGGGCTCCAGCCCTGGGAGCATCTCCAGGGTCTCCTCTGGACTCTCTCCAGCAGCTCCACATCCCTGTGCTGTTGTTCCCAGGGCTGGAGGCAGCTCTGCAGGGGAGTCTCACCAGGCCAGAGCAGAGGAGGAGAGTGATCAGGGATTTAAGCTGAATGCAAGGCAGCAGAACAAGGAAAATGATTGAAAAACCAAAAAAAAAACCCCACATTCCAAATCCCTGTTAGGAAAAGGGCACCAGGAAGGCAGGGTAAAGGGTTAAGATTGGGGAGGAGGTGCTTAACAGGAACCCAGGAGAAATCAAATAAGAGGAAGGGAACAGCAAACTTTAAAACTTCTTTTCTTTTGAAACATTTTATGTAGAAACCATTGAGGGTTTGGGGTTTCTTGAGATATTTTTGTCAGACATCATAAAACTGCTCATTTTGAACAGGAAATGAGAGTTTGCCATCTTGTTTCAAAGCTGTAACACAATGAAAACAGTTTCCAAAATACTCCTTCTGCCAGAAAGGAGCCTTGGAGCTGCTCTGGAGCTTGGGAGGAGAAGGAACCAAAGCTCAGGAAGCACCTGGTCTGGTTTTGTCTGGGAGGCAGGTGGGGTGAAAAGCTGTAACTGGAAACAGGCAACGTTGTGACACATATTTTATGATCTATTTTAGGTACAAATCGCTGAATTCTGTGTCTTAGCGTTCACATTGAGCACAGACCCTTCTTTACTTGGGTCTGAAAGCCCCATTTCAAGTTTAAAAGGTCCTTCAATGAATTAACTTTGCTGAAAGTCTCAATTTAATAGCAAAGACTAAGCATTAAAGGTAGGCTTTATCCAAGAAATCCCAGATTCTTGGGACACCTCTTCCTGTGTGATTTCAACATCTGACCATTAATGTTGTGAAATTAAGTGGGGTTTAAACATTAATCCCACAGGGTTGAATGAGTTGGAAAAGAAGCTTAACTTTAACCCTCACTGTCTCCTATCAAATAATAAAATGAATTATAAAATCCTCTCAGCTGCTGGAGAAAATGGCACCACCCCCATCAATCCCTGGTGAGGAAAACTTCTTGGAATGGGGATTTTGTGCCACGCTTTGGGATGGGGTTAGGGGGAATCTGTTTAAAAAGGAAAAAACCCTTTCACAGTATTTTTTATTCCAGACTTCAGGCTCCGATTATCTCTGTCTTTACCCACTGGTGCTTAGAAGGAGTGGAGGCATCAGTTGGGAGTGTTATTCCCCTGGGAATAAATGAGAATGGACCCCTTGGCACATGGAATTCCCAAGTGGAATTTGGGAAGCCTGGATTAATCTTTCCTGGTGCTCTACCTTTGGCACTGCCCCTGTGATGCTTTTCCCTTTATTACTGGGGATAACTTCCTTCATTGTTTTGTGATTCTCTAATTGTTGAAGTCACTCTGAGCTGGTTTCCTTTTTAAGAACATGTTGCTCATGTGTGTGGATTACAAAAATTCCTAAAAATAGTTTCACTGGACTTGGTCCTTATGTTTTAGTCTGGCTTCTATTTAGTCTGAGGATCTCTTTGAAGGGACTCTTAAAACCTTCTTCATTCAGAACCTCTTCGCACCTTTGTGGCCTCCTCTGGATCTGCTGTGACATCTCCACGTCCTTCCTGTGCTGGGGACTCTAAATTTGGAAGGATCCCACTGGATTTCAGATGTTCCCCGACAGAACTTGTGACACTTCCAGAATAAGTTGGATCTTTCTCCCTAAAGCAGACTTAGCAATACAGGCAGCATTGGATGGGTGAGATTATCCTGGGATACAGATCATTTTATGGCCTTGGCTTATCCCTGTTTTGCTTTGGATGCAAACTGGGGCTGTTCTCCCTCTGACTTCAAATCCTGAGCTAAAACTGAGGTGATCCTTTCTCCTGCTAGGCTGAGTAAGTCCAGCACTAACTTTTTGCTCCAGAGAAGAGGGTTGGGGTTTGTCCTCCTCTTTCCTTAGCAGCTTTCCCTCCTCCCACATTTGGCTTGGCAGAAAAAGCAGGGTTTTTCCCAAAGAGTGAGCCTGCAAAAGGCAGGATGGGCAGCAGCTCCATGCCAGTTTGGAGTGAGCCTTCAGCCTTCATCTCCATGATGGGAGCGGACACTGTGCAGTTGTTCCTCCCGGATTGCAGGGAATGGGAAACTCTCTGGAGTTGTTGCTCCAGGCAGGTTGTTCAGGGACACTGCTGGGGCTTTGATCTTGGCTTTGTTGGGAATTTAGATCCAGACAAATCCAGCCCTGATTTCCTTTTGTGCTGCTGGAGAAGGAAGGATTTGAGTGGGAACAAATCGTGCGGAGAGGGAAGAGCTGAAAAGGGAAAATAAGAAGCTTTTCTTCTGTTTTGGGAGAAATGGATGCCCTGGAGAAATTCCTCGCAGGAATCAGCATTTTTAAAGGAAAATCACTGTGGAATGTAACTGTTAACTGGAGAGGATGGGTTTTCCTGCCCTTCCTTCCTTTCCTCACGTCCTTGGGAATAGCTGACCTGGATCCTGCTGAGCTGGCAAATGCAGCTGATTCCAGTTGTTGGATAAGGACTTCTGAGTTTCAGACCAGGTTTAAAATATTGTCACACAAAAGGAGGTTTGTTTAACTCTTTTGTTTAGCTCTTCGTGGCTAAAATATAGAGAGAGGCTTCTGCTCTTCACCCCTCCAGCCCCAGAAGGATGAAAACTGATGCCTAAATAGTCAGGATTCCTGATAATTTATCTATTATTCTCCATACCCCAACCTTTCCTTTTCATATCCATTTTATCTTCTCTGCATATAAAAATTAAAGCACCTGGTGGAGTCTCCTTCATCAAAACCATTCAACTGAGAATTCCCAGAGTTGTGGGATCTCACAGTTTATTTAGTGGATTTTAGGCATGAGTTTTAAACACAAACACTCTGAATGCTTCACTCAGTGGGTTTGGTCTGGAATTCCTATTGTTGGGCTGTTAAGTGAGGAAAAGTTTGGAGTGTGTTGCAGAAAATAAGGGATGAAAATTAATGGGTTGCAGGTGGTTTGCAGAGCAAAACAGATCAGGGATGGCTAAAACGGTTTCTAATGCAGATAAAAACAGGGTGGTGCAAGAATTTTATTGTAATTTTTAATAGAAATATGTTAATATACATAATTATTTTAATATAAATATAAACTAGAGGGTGTAATAACAGAGAGAGAGGGTGGAATCTCTGATACAGATTTCCCTTTTCATTTGGGGGTTTTGCTTTGATTCCTACACAGGACAATATGTCCCTTTGCCAGGATTCAATCCCACTGACTCCATAGAAAAGTTATCACTCCACAAACACAATGATTTTTGTTCCCTTCGTTTCTTGCCCTTATCTTTTGGTTTTCAGGCTGCAGGATCAGCCCTAAATTTGTTGTGTTCCCTCCACCCATTAAGGAAATTCCTGGCCTTCCACATCACTCTGTGGTTTCCTGAAAAGCAGTGGCAGCTTCCCGAGCGTTTGTCCATGTTTTTGATGCTCAGCACAGGCCAAATGAGCCACTCAGAGTGTTGGGTCACACCAACTGATCCCAAAAAGGGATGTTTTGAAGTGCAAACTTCATTTCACAGATCCACGGAATGGGTTGGGTTGGAAGGGATCTTAAAGATCATCTCATTGCAGCCCCAGTTCGGTGGCTGTTTTATCACAGACGTGGGATTCCAGTTTAAAAACACATAAAAATAGAGCTGCCTGTGTTTGAAAAGACCCAGTTATTCCTGGACAGGGATGATCCAGATGAGACTGATGTTAATTAGTCAGTGAAACCCACATGGCTTTACAAGTGTGGCTTTAATTGTTTTTTTCTTAACCTGAGTACTGGTTTTGGTGCCTGGTGGCTGCAGAGAGGTTGAGTTTGAACAGCTGAGTTTAAACTGGAAAATTATTAATTAGAAATTATTATTATTCAACACTGCTTTTAGTACTTTCTCTGCAAGACAAGCATGAATAGAATACCAGGAATATTTCAGAAATAAATGGGAGAAAAGGGAAAACTCACTTTGGTGGCTTCATTCAACTCTGCTCTGCTTTGTTTATGGGGCAAATATTTGCCATTTTTTTCTTCCTGGTTGCTTTTAAAGTAACAAAATACACAATTTAACTTGTTCTCTGTCTTCTCCAAGACACTGAAATTGTAATTTTGAAATGGAGTGTGGCTGAGACTTGTAAATGTTTTAGTGAAGAGACCTGGAATTAAGAATATAAAACATTCAGAACAGGATCTCTTCTGCATCTTAGTTGAGTAACAACATACCAAAGGCAACCAAATGTCCTAAAAATAGCTCAGATAGTTTCATTTGCATCCTTGCTTTTGAGGGAATTTTTATGAAGTGTAGAATGATTAAAGCCAATGCATCCAACTTCCCAAAATGTTCAATATCGTCCCTTGAAATAAGAAGAAAATCCTCCTGCAAATGATGGTCTGAACTGGGACTGAAATTTTCTTCCTCTGTGAAGTTCTGAGTGAAACTTGGATGTTGAAATCAGAATGTTCTTGTCCCATTCCCTCTGTATATAATTTTATAGATTTACTGTATAGGGTTTCTTATAAAAATACACTTTAATTTGGTTGTGAATAAGAATACCCTTGTATTCTTTGGTTATTTTATGTATAAAAATACACTTTAATTTGGTTTTATTAGTTAAGAGCTTTTTCTCAGCTCGAATTTCAGCCTTAACTTCTCAAGCTCAGACTTGGGGGGGGGGGGGAGGAATTTCACTCCTTTAATATGACAATTCCACTGTAAAGAAACGATTTCTTAAAAAGCATTGACTTTTTTTTTTTTTTTTCTCCTTGCAAATTGTCACTCTGTGCCACTTAACTTTGTATTGTCTTGGCTTTGATGCCAGATTTGGTTTTTAAAAAAAAAAAACACCTCTTGATTTCCTTTTGAAGTTGACAAAAAAGACAGGTTTTTCAGTGGGATTGTAGTAGTTCAGTAAGTGATTTAGTGCTCTCCTGAGAGGCAGAAAGGGAACAAAAGCCATTGTGGAGGAGTAATGGCTGTTGGCTTATGGAACTGATTCCCTCCCTCCCCCCCTCCAAGTTTCCCCTTCAAGTTGTTTGATGAGGGATTTTTGAAAAGACTTTTTTTTTTTCTGTCGAAACCTGGACTGTTCAGTGCTTTGGACCAGAGAGTTTGGAAGTCAATGAGACTGAAAGGATAAAATCCCACGGGAATGGTGTCACTTAGATCACATGAGCAAAGCTTTTGTTTTAATATTCCCACCTCCAGCTTAATGTAATAATTTTATAGAATGGATCAGAGCCGTTTTTATAGAATGGATGAACTCCATGATCACTGGAAATTGGGAACCAACCAGCCTTCACACCTTGGGGCTGGTGGGACAACCCATTCCCTGTGCCACAAGGAGTCCTTTAGGCCTGGGAGCTGCTTGTTTGGTCTTGGCTTTGCCTGTGCCCGTGTGATGTTGCCCTGACCGTAATAACTTCAGTTCTCATCAGTATTTAAGAATTTCATCATAGTGAAACCTCTTTTAATTAATGAAGGGAGCAGGGCTGTAACTCAGTTCTCACACACTGACAGGTCTGGGTGTTCCCTGAGGTTTTGCCACGATTTTCCTCAATGTCCTTCCTTATATATCTTTTTTTTATATCTCCATATCACACTGTGTGGGGGGAGAGGGTGGCCTCTCAGAGCTTGGTCATTGTGAGAGGAGTGGGGGGAGTAAATCAAGCTTATTATTTCTTTCTTTTTTTTTATATTCCTCAGAACACAAAGTGCAGCTGGAGATGAATTAATTCCTAGTGCTCAGTAGGGGATAATTGGGAATAACCACATGTGGGGGTGGGATTCGTCTCCCCCAGCTCTGCCCGAGCAATTTTCGGAGCTAATTTTTGGGGGGCTTTTCACGGTCAGTGAAGAGGAACAGGCCCTTGGCATCCTGCCTTGCAGCTGACCTGTTCTAACCACCCTTCTTGGAAAGGCAGCAATCCCACCCTAGGAGCACCAGCTCCTCTCCTTTGCCTCTAAAAAGCACCAGGAGAGTCAAAGTCCAGACTTTAATTCGATGACATGAACCTCCTTGGGGGGTTTAGCATAAAAAGAACGTCTGGGGGTTGGTATGAAGGGAGGGGAGAGATCAGAAAATGCTTTTACAGAACAGGTTGAAGGTGGAAAAGAAAAAAAAACCAAACCAGTGTGCTTAGAATGAGCTAAGAAAAAATAGGAATTAAATATGCAGTTTTCAAGTTGCAGTTGATGATTTGAAAGTTCTTTTCCAGCCTGAAAGGTTCTGTTCTTGCTGAGTGAAATTCTTTTGGTTTTCCTTAATTTTAGTTCACGTCAGTCTCAATCTGTGAGGTGAGTTATGGAGATGTGATACAAAACAATTCCTGAGCTGTGCTCAGATCCGGGTCAGTCCCTGACAGGAGGTTGTGGCCAGGAGAACAGTGACAGGGCAAGAGGAAAGGGCCTCAGATTGCCCCAGGGGAGGCTCAGGTTGGATATGAGGGAAAATTTCTTCCCTGAAAGGCTGGTTAAGCATTGGGATGAGCTGAATTGGGAAGTGGGGGAGTCACCATCCCTGGATTGTTCCAAACGCGAGCGGATGTGGCACTTTGTGATATGGTGGGATTTGCTCAAAGGTTGGACTTGATGACCTTGGAAGTCTTTCCCAAGCCTAACGATCTCTGTTTCTGTGAAATCTGAGGGAATCTCCCAGGCTGGAGATATAGAATGTTTCCAAGAGCTCTGGAATCCTGATTTCCAGCAGAGTGGGATGACGGAAATCACAGCTGCTCTGCAAACAGAGCACTTGGGAGTTGCTGTGCCAAGTTTCAGTTATTTATTTACATTTTTTAGCAGAGTTTGAGCTGAAAAGCTTTAGGAACAGATAAAAGTCTGCAGTTCCATTCTGGGGGAGTTTCAGGCTGGGATTCTCCCAGCCTTGGCAGTTTTATCTATCATTTGTATTCCCTGTGAGCACAAGTGCTGTTGGCACTGCCTGTTTTGATGTGGAAATGGATGTCCTTGGAATGGGGTGGGAACTCTGGTGACATGAGGGCTCATCCCTTCAGGGATAAAAGCACAGGGAGTGTTAAAATCCCGGTGCTGTCCTGGGAATGTGTGTCCTAAAGGATGAATTCCAGGAAAGCTGTGCCCACTCCAGGACGGACAAGCTAAACCTGTGTTTGTGCATCGCTCTTGGTTTTCTGTGGATTTGCTGTTGGGAATTTCCTGAGCTTTTCATTGGTTGAACATCCCAGCTATTATTCCATCATTCCTTTAATGAGAATTTTGGGGAAAATTTTGGTTAACAGAGTATTTGGTGGAGCTGCCATCCCTCCTAAGAGCCCGGAGATCTTATCCCAAAGCTCTCTCCCAGCCTTTTGGTGGCTCTTCTGCTTTCTGGGAGCCTCCAGGAGCTGCCTTGGCCGGTGATTCCTCAAGCCCAGCCTTTGACATGGCTGAGGGAACCAGCTCCAGTGTGGGGGTGAATGGAATTCCCAGTTTACTGGTGGTTTGGGTGACACCCTCTCCTGGATTCCTGGTGGCCATAGGTTTTTGTGTGAGGAAATTCATGGCAGGTTTAGCGTCTGGGGAAACAATCCCCCTGTTCTGAGAACTCTTTGGTGCTGGAGGGGGAGGGAAATAGTATAAAGAGGATTTTGGCTACCAGAGTTTGGCTGTGCCGAGTTTTAATTTCTGCTGACAGTGGGGGAAACTTCTCTGCAGAAGGAAAATCTCTTTTCTTCTTCCCACGTTCTGAGTGATTCCATAGAATCATGGAATGGCTTGGGTTGGGAGGGACCTTAAAGCTCCTCTCATTCCACCCCCAGCCGTGGGCAAGGACACTTTCCACTAGCCCAGGTTGCTCCAAGCCCCGTCCAGCCTGGCCTTGGATACTTCCAGGATTTGTGTCTGATTTATTGTGTCTGATTTATTGTGTCTGTTCCCCTTGTTTTAAACACTCGGCTTGATTTTGCTGGGGCAGTAACTGTTCCTTAAGTCTTGCAAAAGTTAATCTTTTCCCCCCCCTCCCGACTTTTCAAACTGATTTAAATAATCAAAGTCAATTTTCTATGGAAACACATTCCTGAGTCTGTTGAAATGGACTTTTCACCATTGCCATGAATACACTGTTCAAGTGGATATCTGCAAAGTATGCTCCATTTCAAAATCTATATAATTTGTTTTTATATCTGTGCAGAGTTGAACATTTAAATGACATCAGTCACTTCAAAGTCAGGTTTAACACAAAACTTGCATTAAACCTGTAACCTACTCTGTGTGATGGGATTTTTAGACCTCTGCTTGCAACAGAGTTTGAGCTTTGCTGTCAGTGCTGAGTTCAGGAGAAATACACCTGTACGTGTATTAAAAAAAACTGGTTTGAGCATCTGAAAAGTCTAAAGATGAACATTAATAAATCAGATATTAAGTACTTCCTGCTTTTCTAAGTTTTCCTCAATTCTTTCCCTCACACAGGCCCTTGATGGAAATATATATGATCACCTTAAGGATTATTTAATGGCTTTCAGCAGGACTGAACTAGAGACGTGCCAAGCTGTACAAAACACATTCCAGTTTTTACTGGAGACTTCCAGCAGGGTAAGTTTGAACTCAGTGATCCTTTGTACCCAAACCCTCACAGTTTTATGGAAGTTGCCAGGCTTCAGATTTGCTTCCAAAATCATGCCAAGGGTTATTAGTTTTGGTTTCTCCTGAGTGGTGTTAAGTTAAAAGACACCAGACAGGAGCATTTGGATGCTTAAATAATTCATCTGCTGGGCTAAAAAGAAAATAATAATAATTGTCATTGAGCTCAGAGGAGCTGCTTTGGTATAGTCATAATATTCTTTTATTTATTTATTGCCTTACTTGCACAGAAACAGCTCATTTACACAGGGACCTGAGGAGCAAAAACATACTTAACACATTCCTTACTCACCTGCAAACAAGTGATCTCACACCTTCGGAGACAGAAAGGGAGGGTGTGAAAAATTGGCTCTGAATTTACTTGGCAGCAGCTGTAAAAACAATCAAAATACCATTTTATCTCCTGTTATTAAAGGACTTGCTATCATTTACCTTGGGGTATCTCATTCAGGGTCCAAATGTGTTCCCCGAAAACACTGAGTTGGAATCTTTTAACTAAATCTATAGTTTCTATGTATTTGCCTAATATATAATGTTTTATATTGTATCATGTCTGCATACTCTTAATTAATTTCTCACTGTGCTGTCACATCCTTTGTGTTCAAAAATCCTTGGGAGTGCTGCCTGGTTGGGACTTTGATCCAGCTAAACTGTCACATCCAAACAGCTCCTTTGCTTAGGAATCCCTTCCTGGGATATTGGTGTGTGCTGAGCTTGTGTAAGCCAGGCTTTGCAAGGCCAGGAGCCTCCAGGTCTGGCTTATTTTCCACAGTAACAGCATCACACTCCGTGTTTGAGGCAAACAGTGGTGCTCCCACTTTCCTGAGTCAGTTCAGTGCCTGCAGAAGGAGCAAAAATGTAAATACGAGTGGCAGGTCCCAACAGGCTCCTCGGCACCAATTTATTTCTCTCCTTGGGCTTCAGGAATGCAGAGAAGGAAAACTTGAGTTACATTGCCACTGAAAACCTGTGCCTGCCTCTCTGAATATGTTCACTGGGGGGTTTTCCCTGGGTTCTGCTTATCCTTTCTTTCCAGCACGGGTCCCTGTTAAAATAACCAGCTCAAAAGTGAAAGGTGAACCCAGAGTAGAAACTCGACCAAAACCCATCCCGTGTGTTTCAAAAGCAGCTTGTGTGTTAAACGTGGGATGGATTTGGCAACTTGGCCCTTTGGAATAAACCACAGCAGAGGTTTGAAATGTTTGCTGGGCGTTTGGAACGCTCGACGTGTTCCGTGTGAGTTTTCGCTGCGGGATCACGAACTCTGCATGGAACAGACACTTCAGGTCACTGGGAGAAATACTTTGCCTCTTCCATCTGAACCATCATTCAGGGTGGAATTCAGCTGTATTTGCTTTAGAGTGGGACAAGTTACCGCCCAGAAGCGCCTCCTTGGATGTCAGGGAGCCAGGGATGGCTCCTTGGCACGGGCAGGGCTGGGCTTAGGGACTGGCTGTCACCTCATGGAATGCAGATGGAGGGAAAGGGCTCAAAATCAGATTTTCTGTCCAAAATGCAGGGTTTTTTGTTGGAGCTTTGGGGGTTTTATTACACTGGGTTAGCGTGGCCCACGTCATTCCTGGGAAACGTGCTGGAAATGTTACCTCTGATACTGGAATGGAAACACGGAGATGAAAGAGGGTAAGGTTAGGTGGGATATTGGGAAGGAATTCTTGGCTGTGAGGCTGAGGAGGCCCTGGCACAGGTTGCCCAGAGAAGCTGTGGCTGCCCCTGGATCCCTGGTTGGAGCAGCCTGGGCTAGTGGAAGGTGTCCCTGCCCAGGGCAGGGGGTGGCACTGGGTGGGCTGTAAGGTTCCTCCCAACCCAAACCATCCTGTGATTGTATGAAAATGAAATTTAACTCCCTTGTCACTTGAACAGTCTCATTCAAGTCATTTACTTCTTGCATTTCCTTTTTCTTGCACGTCTGATTTTCTTCGGAGCATTTTCTGAAATTCCATTTGCTGTTTTGAATCCCGTTTCCGGGAGTGTTCTGGTCAGAGGGCAGATCATTTCCCTCATGCACATCTCTGACTGTGCCTTTTCTTCACATGGGATGTATTTGATTTCAGGTCTGTTTTGACATTGACTTCAAAAAAAACCACAAAAAAACCTGTGTGAGGACATTGATTTAATTTCTGAGCAACAGAAAACCCTGTTTGGGAAAGTTGCAGTTTAATCCCAAGAACACTGTGTTGCTTTAGAGTCTTTTAAGTTTCTTTTTATCAATTGTCAAATATATTGTGCAAAATGCACCATTTAATTTGCTGGGCTTGCACATTTTCCTCTTCTGATAACAATTGTTCTCATTTATTGTGGCTTTGAGGGGAAAATCCCTCAGGATTGCTGTTGTAAAAATGGGTTTTCCTCTTTGAAGAACTGAGTTGCTTGGAAGTCTGAGGTCTGTGGTGCAAATTGAGTGCATTAAAATATCTGGGTAGGTTTTCACGCCCTCAGTAACTACATTTCAGGGTTTTTTTTTTCCCTGATTGAAGTTAAAATAATTCCATACATTAGTCATGGCATAGAGCTGTGTGCTATGGTCAGTGTTCACGTGGCTCTAAAAGGACTATTTAATGGAATAGCTGTTTAAATTAAAATATATTTATGATGAGTGCTGAGCATCATCTGAAGCTGCAGATGTTCCCTTCTTCAGTATTCTCTGCATTTCTATTTCTGGGAATTCCTGGTGCAGATCCCTGTCTCTCTTCCCCCCCTCTGAATGTGTTCATGTTCAACTGCTCAAATTGGAGCAGTAATTATGACTTTTTTGAGTGTGTTATTGGCCCTAGGGGCCTATTTACTTTCTTTAACTGAAGATTAATTTTTTTACAGCTCAGTATTTCAGCAACACTTTGCTGCATTAGAGAACAAGTTCTATTTCCCATTGTCCACCCAGGTCATGCACAAAGCTGCTATTTCTGGATAAATACCATCTCTATTATCTACTTTGTACATCTAAACCCTCACTTTGGTAATAGATATTTATAATTTCGTGCTGCTGTGTATTCATTTTCGCCCATTGAAGCAGTGAATGCTCTGTGAGAGTCTTTCAAGCAGTGATACTATTTTTTCCTGTTGCAATCACTGAGTGTTTCTTTGTGAATCTCTGTAAATTGTGATATAAGAGGTTTGTTTAGGGACGTGTGTCATGGTTGCTGAAACGTGTCATTAAACAAATTTAGGAGCTGAAGTGGTTTTGCTTTACAAAACACAGTCTTGGAGAGTTTCCTCTGAAAGCAGTTTAATAAAGAGAGATGAAGTTTGCAGCTCATTTTATGTGCATTACTCCAAATAGTCTTTTCAGCTCTCGCAACTGATAATTTCTGTAAAATTAACAGATTTCAGCCTAAGAAAGAACATTACACAAGAAGTTATCCACAAAGAGGAGGGGGAAATACTGATGGCAGTGACACCACGTTGTGTCTTCTCCATAGTTGGCTTTTTCTCCTCGTTTTGTAGGTTAAAGTCTTATTTTAGGTCCTTGTCCTCTGAACGAGGTTCTGAATTTCAGTCAGAGTTCTGCTGCAGAATGAGCTCTGTTTGAAGGGCTGGTTTTACTCTGGAGATGTTTTTAAACTGACAAAGTGAGGAGTGTAAAAGGCCTGTTCTTATTCCCTCAGGTGGTGCGGGATTACAACCTCCAGCTGTTCTTACAGGAGAATTCCGTGTTCCGCAAACCTCAGCCTTTCCAGTTCCAGCCGAGTGACAGTGACACTGTAAGGACCTTCAGAATTCCTTGGGCTTGCTCTGTTTTTGATGTATTTTATGTGTAAATGTGGGAGAGGCCATTGCTCACTGATATCCCAGACTGGTTTAACCTCGTGCTGGATTTTTGGCGCGGTAGGTGGGTGACGGTGGTGAAAGCATCAAACAGGCTCAGTGTCACCCACAGAAAAGCAGCGTATTTTTTGGCTTTTTGTGACTAACAGCCCTGTGTTTCTCTGCTTTCAACCTAATTCTTACTAAATTTTGCTCTAATTCTGACTAAAATTTGTTGCCTTTTTATCCTGCTGGGGAAGTTCTCATCATGTTCACTACTGCTGTGTTGTAACCAAGTAAAGTGTCCCTGCACACCTAAATTATTCAAGGAATGCTTACAGATACACAGAAGGAGTAATTGACTTAAAAAGAATACTGGTGAAACACTGCATTCCAAAAATAACCTCCAAAAGTATTCTCTTGGTGTATGTGTTGCTTCCAAAGCAATGACGTGAAAATTGGGTAATTCGGGATGATTAAACCCGTTTCCAAACAGCCCCTTGATCAAAGTGGATTGCTGATGTCCCAGCAACATTACTAATGTTATTTTAAGAAATAGCAGTTTAAAATAAGTCTGGATCTTTAAAAAATATAACCCTGTGCAGCTCTTTTCTTGCTTGAATTCGTTATTGACCTGATCTGGACAGCAACGATCTGAATTTCAGGTGATATAATTCGAGACCCCTCTTAGCAGCTGCATAAGAGGGATTTTTGCAGTCACACCAACTTCTCTGGCACAGTTTCCTTTCTATTTACCTTGTAAGAAACTGGGATTCTGATTTTTCTTCCAGCTCCTTTGCACAGAGTCCGTATTCCCATAAAAAAATACGGGACAGCCTGGTGTGAATTTCGGGGTGTCCTGGGCAGGGCCAGGAGTTGGACTCGATGATCCTTGTGGGTCCCTTCCAGCTCAGCATATTCCCTGATAAAGTTCGAGGTTGTTCTTAACTCAATGAGTGTCTTTCCCTGCCTTTCTAACCTTTGCTGCCGTGTTTTTCATCCCTGTGGGATCTGTGTGTCCAGAGTTTTAATGCAGTTCAGCTGGTGGAGATTGAGCCCTCACCTGTCAGTGCTATGAGAATGACGATAGCAGAGGTACCTGCTGGTGTTTGTGTCCTTATCCATGTGCATGTGGCTTGGGATGTGCTGAATTTACCCACATGGAGGTGGCAACAGAATGCAGAATATGTATTGTCAAACTATACAATAAATATAAATTCATATAAATTAATGGAATAGATATAAAATAGAAAATGGAGGGCGGGGGAAGCTTTGTTCGCGATGAGACTTAAAAGAAGGAAAAATCAATTTAAAGGTCTTTAAATATGGGGAGCAGCTTCACACTCCTGAGCTTTCATGGCGCTTGTAATTGATATTCTCATCTTTTGGGGGCATGAATTAAAATTTCACAGCTCCAGACAGTGCTGGGTGTAATTGGTTCCTGCTCCACTGTGAGGGGGGAGCTGGTCTGACAAGCGGAGGTTATTAGGATGCACTGATGAAATGCAGCCCTGGTACTAATTTTAATTCTCCTCCTTTTCCAGAGGGTTGTCCCCATGTCCAATAGAGCTGTAATTCCCTCCTGTTAAACTCTTCAGCATGAGCAGTGACAGGATTCCTTGACTCGTGTGGGCTCACAAGAGACTCGTGTGCTGCTGGAGCTTCACTCCAGCTCTAAAACTGTCCCTGTCCCTCACATCCAGTGACTTCTGTACCTGCTTAACCCACCTGGGCTGGAGAATTCCTGCATTTCCTCAGTGCACTGCAGCTTTTGGAGCTTCCAGCTGCCAGTTTCCCCCAAAATAGTTAAATTAGGCTTTTTTCTGATCCATCTAGTTATGCTCAGCTGACAGGATGGGTAACAGGTTACACATTCCCGATTTTTAATCAGTAAATACAAGGGGTTGAAGGCTCTCGTTCAGGCTTTTGACTTGGTCAGAAATTGGTCAGATATTATTTAATTTTTCGATTGAATCAGCATTTAATTGCAGAACAATTGTCAAGCATTCTTTTGCCATGTATTTGCAGATCATCTGCAGCGTTTACCGGTTGGCTTTTAGTTTCTGTGGGTTGTGCATGATAATTTTCACACCAAAGGCTGTAAGAAAGACAAAATAAAAATTCTCACACCGAAGGCTGAAAGAAATACAAAGCAGAGGGATTAATACATCTCATCAAATGTTTAATTTTAACCTTTTCCAAGTTTTGTGGACTCTCTTCAAGCTGAATCCCTGATCCACCAGGACTGAGGGCAAAGTTTGGAGCATTTAAGTGTTACTGGAATGAATTTTGAGTACTGTAGGCAGGAAGAATGTTAGAAATGACATGAAATTTTGCTGTAAGTTCTAGTTTTTCAGGGTCTGTCTCAAAGTTTTGCTTTATAAGAGAAGAGCAGTTCCAAAAAGTGATGGAAAGTAGATTTCTGTGCAATCCTGGGGTCAGGTGCAGCACCCACAGCTCAGTTTGCTTTCAAAATGATCCCAACAGAGCCTCCAAAAGCCTGTTCCTAAGAAAGGAAAATATGAAAAAGTTTTCCATCAATTTTCAGGACTTTTGATCCCCAGCATCACATTAACAGTGGGTGAAATGTACCCTCTTAAATGCCCACAAAGAGAAACCCAAAAATATTTGACATCAATCAGCTCTTTTCCATGATTAAAAAATTGGTTGGAGCTTGGATTTAAACAATTGTTCACGTTGATTAAATTATTGAGATTGTTTCAGTGTCTTGTTTTGAGGGACATAAATTCCAGGTTAAAAAAAAAAAAAACAAGAGAGAGAAGGAAGTTTTGAAAAAAGTTTAAACCAAACCCTTTTTCCCTTCAAGAAATCGCCTTAAAATATTTAGGAAGGAATTCTTCTTTTTCATCAGGTTTAATCCTGTCAAGAAATGAATCCCTAAAATGGGGAAGAGTCTTTTGGAATCCTTTCAGCCTCCCAAGAAAAATCAACCAGCACAACTTGGCCTTCCCTAGATCCTCAATTCAGGGACAGTTTAATCATCCAACATCCCCCCCTGAAGGAAAGGGATATTTATTAATTCCCTGGAAATCCAGGGTGTGGAAAACGTGCTGTCCCCCACACTCACAGATAAGAACAGCGCAAAAGAGAAAGGAAATTCAGCAGCTTTTCTCCCTTTCCTGCCTGGAAAAACTGCTTTTTTCCTTCATCCAGGAGAGACAATGAGCCAAAAAAATGACCCAGAACGTGTCCCTGGAGCGGGAGGGGAACGGCCCCAAAAAGCTGACACTCCATTTTTGAGGCCTTTTTCCTGTTTTTCATCCCTGGTTTCCCCTGGATGTTCCAGGTCCTGAGGTTTTCTTGGAGCACATGAGGAAAAAGCTGGGGCCCAACTGATTTGTATCGTGAAAACAATCTTTTTCCCACTGTAATTTGCACAAAAACACAGTTTCCCCCCCTCATTATTTTGCAGTTTCCCCCCCTCATTATTTGGCAGGTTTTGGGTGCATTGTGAGAAAAAGGATGAATTTCCCCTCACTGTCGCGCACAGAATATATGGAATTGCTCAGCTGCTTCTATGAGGCGATTTTATATAAATTATATAAATATACTTTAAAAAGGACCTGTATTTCTGTGTTTAGAGTGATCTCTTTAATACTAGAACAGACTGGGTTAAAGTATAGCTTTGTGGAGGCTAAATATATAAAAAAAAAAGATATTATTTAATTTTATCAGTCTTTTAGTACCAGAGTAGACTGGTTTTAAATATAACTTTTTTGAAGCCAAATCTATTTTAAAAAGAGGTTACTATTTAATTTTATTAATCTTTCAATACCAGACTGGTTTTTCGTTTAACCTTTTTGAAGATAAATATATATTAACAGTAAGTTATTATTCCCTTTTACAAATCTTTTAATACCAGAACAGACTGGTTTTAAGTATGACCTTTCTGAAGCTAAATATATATTAAAAATAAAGTTATTCTTTGATTTTGTCAATCTGTAAATTATTAGGAATTCTTGCTGAGGAGAAATTCAACCATTCTTTGAGAAAGAAATTACCTAAAATGTGAGTCAGGCCGAGCTCACTCTGGGCTAAATTAAATGAAAGTAATTCTACAATAAGTGACTAAAGTACAAGCCCTAAACTTGACCCCTGATTTTGCTAAAACTGCTGAGTTTAGCTGTGAATTGTGTGAAAAATGTCATGTGTGTTCCTCCCTTCTCCCAAAAGTGTTGCTTTGCAGCCTTGGCATGGAAACCTCTTGTTTTCACCTCTTTAAAGGAAATGCCTGATTTTTTTCATCCCTGTTTTATGTTGGCCCTTTGCATGCAAGAAATCTTTCCTGCTTTTTGCCTCTGTCAAAGTGATTTTGTTTTTTTTTTTTGGGCTTCACCCTCAAAATCAAGGAAAAAAAAAAAAAAAAGAACTTTGAGGCTCAAAAACCAAGGGAGGTTTTTTTGGCTTCTAGGACAGCACATGTCCAGATACAACTGACAAATAAAAATACAGGCTGGGTTTGCAACTTCTGCACCTGCAACAACATTCCAGGCAAAACTGGAGGAGGGACACATGTTTGCAGACTAAAATCATGTGTTAATTTAAGCAACAGCATTGCTGCCTCTCAGCTTTTTAGCTGCTTGGAGCCATCCAGCCCTTTCTCTTGGGTTCCTGATTGAATTTTTAGCACTAACCACTGTTTTCAGTGTAATCCAAGCCCTGAGGGAGCAGCAGAATGTCCATCTATGTTTAGCTGGGGATTTTTTTGGCTCTTCCCTCGTTCCTTGGCCACGGAGAGCGGGTTTGGTTTCCCTCTTTTTTGGAAGAGGTTAAATTGAGGCACTGGCCATGTTGTCACCACCAAGTTCCAGCCCTGAAAACACTTAAGCAAGAGCTTGATTTGGTAAATCAGGTCAGGACCAGGCTCTTTGGTTCCCTCACCTTCTTCCCTTTGGTTTTGACGTCTGGAGGATACACCTGGTTTAGCTCCTTTGTTCTCTCACCTGTTTAAATGCCAGCAGGGTTTTCATGCCTTGTTTGATGTCCCCCTTGTCCTGAGGGTTCAGACTTCCCAGATAATCCTTGAATCCATCCTGGAGCACGTGTTTTTCCATGCCAGCCACCTCCCACTGCTCCTCTGCTTCCAAGTTCCTCCTTAAGTAGCAGCAGATTCTTTTACAGGTCAGGTGAAGTCAAGTTACTCCCAGCCATGGATTCAGGGAGCATTCCAGGTCCTGATGGGTTTGAAACTGTTCTCAGCCAAGTATCCAGTGCATTTCCATTGGCTTGTCCAGCTTAGGAAAAGAAAATGAGCTGCTGAGTAGGAGCAGGATGAATGGGAACTTTGGAAATTCCTTATGAGATGTGTTATGAGGTGGTTTATAGGATTCTGCTCAGGATTGTGACTCAGGTGGAAGCTGTGGGAGAAGCTGAACAATAAACTGAGGTCCAGTGTTATCTCAGGGATGGGATGTGAATAAATCCATGTGTTTGTCCTGTTGGAAGTTTTGCACTGACCTTGTGGAGTAACTTAACAGAGGTAATTAACGAGGTCAGTAATGAAGGAATAGGATTCTATAAATCCACCTCAAGAAAAGCAGGTAAAAACAAACTTAATAATTAAATTGAGGGGATGGGTGATGAGATCTTCACGTGCAGCTTCACCTTCCTACCTGTTCATTCCAGAGCTGCCCACATGCTTGTAATCCTCCTCGTGTTCTGGGCTGCCCTACACCTTGTCCAACAACTCCTTTTTCTTTAAAAACCACCACAAACATGCGTTTTGTGGTTCTGTCCCACTCCAGTGGGTGAACTCCATGGGAATGTTCATTTCTGGCTTTGACATCAAACATTTGGGCATCTTCCAACGGTTTGGAAAAGCCTCTGGGGTGTTTTTTTTGGTCACTGTGAGCAGCAAGGGGGTGCTGCCTCCCCTTAACCCCTCCTGTGATGTGGTGGAGTCCCCATCCCTGGAGGGATTCAGAATCCATGTGGATGTGGCACTCAGGGACATGGGTTAGTGGTGGTCTTGGCAGTGCTGGGAGATGGTTGGGCTCGGTGATCTTAGAAGGCTTTTCCAGCCCAAATGATCCTGTGCTAAATGCACTGGGTAGTGCAGTAATGGAAATGACAGAAAGATTAAGAATTATTTCAGTAATTACATGCTGCGAAGTCTTCAGACTTCCAGACAGGTTCTGTTCAATCTGTAGAGAGTAGAGAACTACTCTTCTTCCTTTAGTTGGAATTTTTTGAGGGGGAGAATTACTAAGAACGAGCCTAAGTGGCCCATGGGATCACACTAAACCTTTCATCTTTAAGAACAAATCCTTCCCTGTGAGGGTGGGCAGGCCCTGGCACAGCTTGAATCCCAGAGAATCTGTGGCTGCCCCATCCCTGGAAGTGTCCAAGGCCAGGTTGGAGCAACCTGGGCTAGTGGAAGATGTCGCTGCCCATGGCAGGGGTGGGGCTGGATGACCTTTAAGGTCCCTTCCAGCTCAAACCATTCCATGATTCTGTGATCTTTGCTTCCTATAATAACGATGTTTACCTCAGAAACGAGCTGAATCCTTGGATGTTTATTTTTCATCTCTTGGATTCAGTGGATGGCTGTGCCTGTATTTCGGTTGGATTCACTGTGACTGTCTTTCATTGCAGTAGGGCTGTGGTTGTGTTCAGTGTCACACCGATGCTCCTGAAACCCTTGAGTTGTGAATCCCTGTGAACTTTGATTTGTGTTTTCCACAGCCTGCTCCCATCCCAAAGTCCAGCAGAGTGGTTTTGCTCCTGTCCTCCTTGTTCCATACGAAACAAGACCCCAGGCTGATCAATCTAATACGGAGTTATCCTGTAGAGAAATACCCATTTTACCCGTAGAGGTTCCCCCTGGGGCTGCGTCGGGACTCACTCCCTTGTTTTCTATTCCAGAGCCGACAACTGGAATCGGAAACTGGAACGACTGAGGAGCACAGTCTGAACAAGGAGGCTCGGAAATGGGCCACCAGGGTGGCCCGGGAGCACAAAAACATCGTCCACAGCCAGAGGGTAGGTGGGGAAGACTCTCCACACGAGGATTTGGGGCATGAAGGGAGGGGCACTGAGGGATTGTTTCTGTCCTGTCCCCTCGCCCTGCCGTTTTCATCCCGGCCTTTCTTGGTTTGCAGCTCCTCGGGCTTTGTCGTTATGTTTTGTTATTCCCGTAGGAATCTGAAATCAGAGCTTCTGCTTTACTGCGAGTGCCCACCCTCCTGCTGCTCAAATTAAACTTTCAGGGGTTCTCATATCTCCCTGGGATTCTCCTACCTCCACTATCTCATGCATTTATTACCTGTGTTCATTTGGGGATCAGAAGTCTTTTCAGCACCAGGAAAATCCATGAGCAAGTGTGCACTTTAAATCTGATCCGAAGGTATAAAACTGCGTGTTGGTGAATTTATTTCTACGTGTTTGGCTTAGAAGAACCTGGGGCTGTGTTTGGCAGCCTAACTGGGGCAGCAGGTATTTTGAAAGGTGTATTTTAGGGTGAGAATAAAGACCAGAGTTCTTTGCTTTTCCTCCAAAAGGCAGCCATGGAGGCGTCTGTTGTGTTTTCACCGTACCCTGTCTCATCTCCCAAACATTCCTTCAGTTCCCACCCCTGAGTGGAGCATCAGCTGCAGAAAAACAACACCTAAAATGCTCTGACATCTCTAAAAAAATGTTATGCCACCTGGCCTAGTGGAAGCTGTCACTTCCCGTGGCAGGGGGTTGGAACGGGATGATCTTTAAGGTCCCTCCCAACCCAAACTCTGGGATTCTACATTCCTGGCATAAACATGCAGCAACGTACCCCTTTCAAATACAGAATTACCAACCTGTAGATGGGTTGGTTCCTGCCACAGTAGGATGTTTCGGTGGAGATCTGGAAGCCTTCTCCTGAGTGGAACGTCCAGGTGAAATTCTGTGCTCTCAAATGGTGTTTTCCCTCACCTGTTCATCACCTTTTTCTTTTCCAGGCATGGACCATTGCATGTGACTGAACAGTAATTGTCGTGAATATTTATCATAGCCAATAATAATAATAATAATTAATATTTATCCTGGAAGTGTTTTGCTGGTGTTGACTCCAGGTGTGGTGTGTTCCCCTGTTCCTGGCAGACCCTGGAGGAGCTGGAATGCCACGGGCCCGTGATGTCCGAGCAGACCCGGGTGGAACTGGAGCAGAAGATTGATGAAGCCAGAGAGAGCATTCGCAAGGCTGAGGTGAGCAGGGAATTCTCTGGGAGAGGTTTGTGTTCCAGCTCTTCTAGTTCTGGTGCTGGGAATGGAAATGCTGGCGTCAGAAATCAGGGAGTTTTAAGGTGTCGTTTTTTTCCTCCATCTCATCCTTGTCGAATCACGGAGTGAACTCGATGACAGACCCCGGATCAGAAGAGGGATGTTCAAAACACCTCCTGATGAAGAGTGATTGCACTTGCTGCGTTTGCCACTCTTGTGCAAAGGTCAAGGATCTCTATATTTAGGGGCTTTATCTTAAACAGAGGAAAAACAGCCTCGAGTCTGCAAATTTTCCCTCTGCTCAAAGGAATTAATACCAGCAAAAATGATGGTGGTATCTCTGTCTTGATGCTTTTTCTTCTAGAGGTCACTGCCATGTGCTGATGTGTTTCTGCCATAGTGGGTTTTTGATAGAATAATCCAGAATGTTGATGGGAAAACATCAGAAATAATCCTTGTATCTCTCTCTGCTCTCCTGGGAGGTGTTTTGAAAACCTTAAAGAGGTTGATGAGACCTGTTGTGGGTTAAGAAACACTCAGGAGAAGATAAACCAACTCCCTACTTGGCTGCCAGCGCTGGGTTAGTGAAAGTGAACTGTTTTCGTGGCCAGTGACTCAAAAACTCTTATTTCAGGCACCAGGAACTAATCTGTTGCTTTTTGGATGGGTGAGTTGCTTAATTAAAACTGTAGAGCAAACCTAATTGTTTCAGTGAAGTGCTGCTCAGAGTACCTGAGGTAATTAGGAATGTGATTTACAGTTGAAGAGGTTAGAAAATACAGGAGAAAATGATTCCTCCTCCTGGTGGGAGAAACACTAAGCTCCCTTTTTAAATATGCTGGACTAAAAACTTAAACCCAACAAAAAGGGGTTTAAAAACCTGTTTTGAGTAAATTGTTTCCAACTGGCTCTGAAATACTTCATTCTCTGTGTGTGTGTGTGTATGTATATAATGATTAGTTATAGTTAATGATTAAATATGCAAGGGCAGAGAGCACAAGGATGAAAGATAAAAGCAGCAGCAGCAGCAACAAGAAATAAAATCAGGATTAGAAGTTGCCCAGGAGAAGGTTCTCCCATCAAAATATTATAGAAGATCCAAATGAAATCAGTCTGGAACTGAAGTGCCTGAGGGTGGAAGTTTTCTATAAATAAAGATTAATTATTTTCTCCCAGATGTGTGTTATAGCTAATACAGACAAATACTGTGTTTTCCTGATTTTCCGGTGTGTTGAACCATTCCTTACCTTCCTCATATTTAACACATTCTGGTTTATTTGTGGATTTATTTATATATTGATTGATTGATTTATATTTAACAATTCTGTTTCACAACAGAATTCAGTGCAAATGCCAAGTAGCTGAGTCTGGGATTCAGTGACTGGGGGATTTTTACTGACTTCTCCTCTCGTCTGATACAAGTTTTCTGCTGCATATTTTAAAGTCCTGGGGAAGTTATCCCCGAGTTTTTGGGATGGCAGGTATGAAAACCACTTTGTGGGACTTTTCTCTATTGCCGCTCAAGTTATTTACAGTATAAAATTTTTTTTTTTTTTTTTGTAAGATAAGCCAGTAAGTGAATTCAGGAAGCTTTTTTTTTTTACTTCCACTTAGGAATGGCTTTTTCTTTAAGCCCCAGCCCCTGTTAGTCCCCACTTCTTTAGGACTAAGCTCAAGAACAGTGATTAGACAGGAGATTTTTACACACATAAAATCCCAGAGAAGAACAAACTAAGCTTTGATGTAAAACCTTTTCTTTTGGTAATGCAGTGATGATTCTTTCCAGCCTGTAAAACTGCATATTGAAGCGCAGCTGATGAAGCTGGAATTGCTGAGGGTTGGGGAGAGGAATGGTATTTGTGGGAAAAGTTATAGTTGGGTATTTAGGGTGTAGGGAGGGTGTGGAATTATCCTTTCCCTGTCCTGCTGCACCGTGTTTGGGGTCAAGGAGCTGCAGCTGCTGAGTAAAGCAGAGCAAAGAGACCCTGATTTACCTCAGTGCCTCAGAGAGGTGGATTTCAGGATAAAAAGGAGGGATGGAAGGTTTCTGGATGGTTGGCAGGAGCCAAATGCCAGTTATTGGAATTCAGGAGACAGATTTTCCCACACTTCCTGTTACTCAATAAAAAGAGGACTGGAAAAGTGGAATAAGGGAGATTACACAGGTTTTGTTCCAGGTTGATGTTTCTAATTCGTGAAATAAATCGGGGGTGGGGGGGAGAAACAAGTCCCCCAGCAAGGCCAGAAGTGTTTTCTGGGTCCCATTTTGGAAGGTGTTTTACTCCCACCTGGCACCAGATGTGGCCACACCCTGGGACAGCCCAGGGGAATTCACCCTTTAACACTCTCTAGTTCATTATCACCTTCTCACATCGAATCTTAACCACCTGCAGAACTTGGTGCTGCTGCTGCTGCTGTTGGGAAGAGTCATTATTTTGTTTTTAAAGGATGTGTGTGTTCCATCAGTGCTTGGAAAACATTTGCTGGGCGTTACTTCATCCTAGAGGCGTTCTCCCATCTTCTTTTTGGGGTATTTTTTTTGTATTCTTCTCTTTAAATGCTTATTGCTTTTATGGGAATTTTGGGGCCTGGAGCAACCTGCCTGTTCTATCCCATTTTGGCTTCTTGCCCCACTCCTTGGTGTTTTCTCCTTTGCAAATCCACTCTCTTCCTCCTTTTCTTTCCTCATCATTCCTGAAGGGGAAGATAAATTCACGAGCACATTGGGATTAAATTCTGCCTTTCTTCTGGCAAAGATGTTTTGGTCATCACTAGACATTTCCACTTGTTTTTCCCTGAGCAATTTTATATCCTTGACAGATCTGCCTGGTGCCAGAAGACAAAGCAGTCTTGGGATGAGCTGAGCCAGGACCTTTTGGAGAGGATTTATGGGCTTTCCCCAGGGTGTTTTGGGAACAGATGTGCTCATCTCATTTTCCTCTTCCTTGGAGACCCTGAATCCACTGAAATCCAAGCCCTGGGAATAACTCAGGATCTGTATCGTACTTACAACTTAGGGGTTTACTGGTGTAAATACGTAGGTTTAGTTTGTAATTGTGTGGGTGAAATTTGAAAGCACAGCGAAGAAATCAAGCACAAGTGGATCAGGATATTGGAGAGACCCAAGTTTTTTGTCACAAAAGGTGCCTGAACATAAAACCTCAGTGGGTTATCCCTGATTTTTTTTCTCCCTCGGATAAGGAGATGTTTTTCCTTGTGGTGTTTCAGGGGAGCAAACTCCTTGATTACAGTTTGGTGGAAATTAGGACTTGCAGCAGAGTGTTCCTGTGCAGTTGGTACAGGGCAGGTGTGACTGGGACTGATAACCAGAACACACATTTTCTTCTGAAGAACAGGCGGTTTGGGGTTTGTCGAAGGTTTCTTTTTATTTTCTTGCTTGCTTGTTTTTAGAGGAGATGTTGGAATTATGTGAGATTATGACTGGTAATACCTCTGGCACTGGCAGAGCAGTAACACTGATGGCAATTAGTAGAGTTTAGATCCAAACTCCACCACTGCTGTGGTGTGAGGAGGTTGATGAAAAAAGTTTAGAATTGATACTGAAATTGAATTTGAAAACTGACAATTTGGGAAAATCAGCCATTCTTGCAGCTCCTCTGCACTCACTCATCCAGCTCAGGCAACTGAACCGGAACTTCTGTGTTTGAAGCTTTGATTTTTGTGGCGACTGGAAGGAAGGAATTGAGCTTTCCAGTTCTCCACTGCCTGGATCCCTTTGTCTTTCAGCTGCTGGGGACAAAAATGTACTGTCTCCACTGCTGTGTGCTGTGGAAATAGGGGAAACACAAGGTGGAGCTTTCTGGAATGCTCCTTTCCTCTCTCCACGATGGTGGGAGGTTTCCCATTTGCTCTCAGGTCTCTGCTCAGGAAAGGTCGTGGGGCCTCCACAGCAATTAATCCTGTTTGCACTTAATTATATTTTGTCTCATCAGTAGTTCATCTACAACTCTCAGGAGAGCGTTTGGACCAGATTAGGTTTGGTTAAGGCTCATCATGGTGCTGTTGGCTGGGTTTGATGAGTTCGGAGGCAGAGGGCTGTTTTTAGTGGTGCTTGGAGGGCTCTTTTCTCCCTTTCCTTGTATTTGAGATATTTATTGCTGGGCTGTGCTGACAGTTGTGTTGCTGGCTGAGGCTCTGGTTTATTAATCACACCCTGCCTGCATCTCCAGCAGACGTGGTTACGTCTCATCCTGCTTTTACTGTGTGTGCTCTGCCCTTAAACAATCACCTGCAGAGCTGGTGTCGTTCCCTGCTCACAAACAGTGGGAGAGAAGCAAATTCCATGTGCCTGAGGAAAAGAAATGAAATGGGATCACAGAATCACAGGGTAGGGTGGGGTGGGAAGGACCTTCAAGAAAGGAGAGTGACTTTTTACTCAGCAGACACCGATAGGACAAGGAGGAGTGGGTTTAAATTGAGAGAGAGGAGGTTTAGATGGGATATTGGGAAGGAATTCCTGGCTGTGAGGGTGGGCAGGCCCTGGCACAGTTTGCCCAGAGAAGCTGTGGCTGCCCCATCCCTGGGAGTGTCCAAGGGCAGGTTGGACTTAAGGCAATGGACTCCTTTTGGTAAAGGATCAGGAATTAGACTGGAGTACAAATATATTGATGGGGCTTGTTTTATAGATTTTGTGTTTGTTCTCATTCAGTTCTTTTGAAAGGTGAATCCCACTGAAAATCCAGCTCAGCTCCATAAACCCGGGGTTCAAATGCAGTGTCATTTCATAGTCAGGTGATGGGCTTTGAGGGTGTCTCCAGTCTGATCTCTGCTTTAAATCTCTCTGATGGTTTTGGTTCTGAATGTCCACAACAATTTTCACTATATTCAGAACCAGCATTTATTCTCAGGACCACAGAGAAACGTGTTCATACGGCTTTGCATCATACGTTTTATGTACATTTCCTTTTCTGTTTACAGAATTGGGATGATTTGCATTCTGCCCATTACCAGTAGCCTGGGGAAGCACTTCCCAAACCCTACAAATCCAGCACTGCTCCCAACTATTGTCCATCTCCTTCCACTTCCCAAACCCTACAAATCCAGCACTGCTCCCAACTATTGTCCATCTCCTTCCCCACCAACTGCTTTCTCTTTTTTAGGCATTTTGATGTTTTATGTGCCTGAGCTTGGGAAAAATCCATCTGCCAGTCCCTGCAGGTGAACTCTTCTCCATGGACAGCTTCCCCTCTGTTTTGTTAACCTTGGAATTCACTCTTATCTGTGTCAGTGTTTCATTTCCTCCTTGCTTGACCCCAACAGCCTCCTCTGATTTCACTCCATGCAGGATATTTAGCATATAAATGAACTCAGTGGAATATCTGCACAGACCTCCTGCCCATCCTCCCACTTGAAAAACCCACTCAGTGTTGTGTTGGAAAATGTAATTTATTAGTTAATTCCCCGGAATCCAAATTTTGGGTGAGTCTGTTGCATAGGATTTATTTTTGGGTTTTTTTTTTTTTTTGGCTGGGGTGGCTTTGGTGTCACTGGCTTTCTGTCCCAGACACCACCAAGGCAGTGAAATTTGAATTGTGTGGATTAAACTTCTCATCCATCCCTATTTTAATAGCAGTGGACTTTGATTTAAAAACTGAATTGTGTGGAATAAGACTCACTTTGGGGTTGGAGGAATTCATGGCATTCCAAATTGGAATTTGAATTGTTTTTAGATAAAAGTGACTCATAGTCACATTTATCTCCCACTGTGCAAATAATTCCAAAATTTAAAGGATACATTACTTTTGAGGAAGAGAATTATTTCATTTTAATACCTTTTTCAGGAATTGGTCTACAATTTCAACTAAAAATGTTCCTAAATAGGGACAAAAATAAAAAAAATGTCTTCCCAGAATGTTTTGCCAAAACCTTTCCATGTTTCTTCCTTTACGTATAAAACACTTGCTTTTGGTTGTGGCAGTCCATGATCCCAACCTAAATGATCCCAAGATCCTCTGATTCTGTGATTTTGTTCCTGCCACTAGAGAAATATGGACTAAATGTATTTTATATATAAGTATAAAAATGTAAATAATAAATATGTATCGGTGGAATAAAATGGTTTAGGGCCACTTGTAATCCTAATTAATTATCTGAACAAACTCATAAGTGTACAATAAATAATTCTGAATTCTTTAGGAGGAAAAAAAAAGAAACTGGGCAGGGCACTGGGATGATTCTGAACCCTGGAGATCAAATAAAAAGATCAAATAAAGCAACTCTGTTTTCCAGAAAATCCATTTAAAGCTGGTCTTAACAATACTAAATCAAATTTTTTAGATCAGCTTTGCTGGATTTTTGTATTTGCTTTCGAGCCCAACACCTTTTTAAAAGGCTTTGAAAACCGTGTGTTTGTGGAATGTAAAAGAACACTTGGGGTTTATTTCCTGGGAACAGGGAACCGCTCTGGAAGATTTTCTTGCTGGGTTTCATTTTGATTCCAGAGCAGTTGTTTATCTTCGTCTTGTCTAAGCTGTGAGTCTCAAACCTTTGCTTAATTAAGGCTGGAACAGTAAATAAACAAAATTATTCCTTCTTCCATGTAGAGCAACTAAAGGTATGTGAGGGACAGATAACAGTGTTTATATTTTTGAAAACTTTGGGGGGTTGTGTATTTTTTTCTTTTCCTTTCATCTTCTCCCAACCTCCCACCAAAAAACCAGCTCAGAGAAGCAGGAACCCCCCAGAAGGGTAAATTTTGTGGGTGGAAATCAGGGTAAAGACATCCCAGTGCTTAGTTATTAAATAATAATTGGGGACTGGGAATTGTAAACAGCAATTTCACTGGGAAAGAGGGAAACGTTGGTCCTGCAGGGAGGCTTAATAGCCAGGAACATTGGGCAGCACCCAGAGCTCAGAGCCAGTGCTGGATTCTGGCATTCCTGGGCTTTGGAAGCTCAACTGCCTTCCTGAAATGCTCAGAGTCGCTGGGAAAATCAGTGATTTAAAATCTTTTGAGGTGTCTTGAGTGTGCCAGGAGAGGGCACTGGGGCAGGAGGCACAGCACGTGTGTGTCCTCCTCACCCCTGGGGGATCCATTCCAGAGGGAGGAAAAAGCGGGGATTAGAGTGATAACGTTGAAATGGAGGATCTTTTTGAGGGAACAGGGCTTTGGGAGTGGGTTGAGGCTTTTTTTTAAGGGTGTTCGTTGGTGTGGGTTTGCGGCGTAATCCAAACGTGGGATTTGTCAGAAAGTGGGATCCTGGAATTCCAGACTGGTTTGGGCTGGGAGAGACCTCAAAGCTCATGCAGTGCCACCCCCTGCCATGGGCAGGAACATCCCCCACTAGCCCAGGTTGCTCCAAGCCTTGTCCAGCCTGGCCTTGGACCCTTCCAGGGATGAGGCAGTGCCAGTTTGCCACTGGAAACCTGAATCCCGGAGTCCTTGGGGTTGGAAAAGCCCTCCAGGACCGAGTCCAACCCAGCACTGCCAAGACCACACTAAGCCAGGTTTAAATATGTCCCTTGTTTGAGAAGCAGAGCAGAGTTTTAGACTAATAACTGCTGTTTTACTTTGATTTTTCATCTAGGTAGGAAGCTGTTAAATCTGGTCTAATTATTTAGGTAAAAATCTCATCTCGGCTCATAAATAGCTTTCAAGTGCAGGCCTGACCTAATGCTGGTAAACCTTTACGGTTTGTCTGCAGTGGAATGAAATTCCAAACATTTGTGGTTTGGAACAAATATTTGTTGACTATTAAAACTACTGAGTGTAAACAGAGAAGGGGGAACTCCATTGGATTTGCTGGGTAAATTAAAATTAATTGAATTAAAGGCACAGTCAAGGATCTTGGAGCAGCTTGTTTATTTTAGGCAGCAAGATGATATATTTGGCATAATAAATTTACTCTTCTAGCTTACCTACCTTTTAAAAATCACCCTTTTTTTTCTAAGCAGAATTAAAAAGGATGTCTCTCCGAAGTGCTTTGATTGTTCGAATCAGGTTTAGAATCGAAAAGTTTTAAAGTGAAAATGGAGACACGTTCGGGGGTTCAGCTTAACAAGAGTTACAGTCATTTATTTCCTGACTTCTTTTCTCAGTAGAAAGAGATGATTTGCTGATTCTGTAACAGCAACATGTCAAAACCAAGGAAAATACCAGGATTAAAACCAAGGAAAATACCGGGATCATCTCAGCTCAACACAAATTTTTATATATAATAAGGATTTGTGTAAGATTGTGGCACCAACTGACACTTTCATTCACTGTACATATATTTTTTCACAGTCTACTGTGCTTCAGCCACTACTGGAAAGGGAATTTCCCTCTAATTTTTGCCTGGATCCATGTGTTTTTCCTGGTTTTGCTTGGATTCCCAGTGCTGCTGACAAGTTAATGTGTCAGGACAGGCAGTGATGCTGAAGGAAGGTGCATCTGCTCCCTGTGGGAGGGACTGGAAGGGAGAGAAAGGACATGACACTTTGCTAAAAATGGCCAGTGCTGTGAAAGGAAATGCAGGAAGAATTCCAGGCTGCTTCGATTGTTTCCTCCAGCAGTGACTCACTGAAGGAATTTTGGGAAATCACTTGATTTTTGTTGCTCTGCTGAGCAAGTGCAGCGGGAGGGTGATGATGGAACTGGACTGGACATAAATATCCTCAGTTTTATTCCTGGGTTTCTCTTCCAGTTCTTCGAAATTCTGAATTTCTGACATTCTGAATTTCTTCGTGCTGCCCTTCCCATTGCTCCTGTTCAGGCTGTTGAACAGTTTGGATCAGGATGGTGCTTTGCCATGGATTTGTGCCCAGGATGCTGAAGTGAGCCCAGCCATCAGACCCCCCCTCTCTTCATGCTGTTCTGAAGACAAAACCCATGAAACTGTTTGTCGGAGTGGGATATTTATTTAATTTTGGACTTATTAACATCCTCTGTTTCCATAACAAAGAAGTTTCCTGGGATCTCTGGCAAGTGCTGTTGGAAAAGAGTGGGTGGGTTTGTGTGTGTTTGTATCACCATCGGATTTATTGATGTTTTACATCCAGTTTAGTCACCAGCTCACAGGGCACACGTGGCCTGCCCACTGGAGTATTTTAATTAATTTAATTAATTTCATTTCATGTTAAAAATCCTGGGATTTCTCTGTGTTGTGGCACTTGGAAAATCCTTCGGAAACCCACTTGAGGGCGTGAATAAAGGAATGTAAACTCTTTAAGAGCTGTTCTTTTAAAAACCCCGGGCTGTGGGACTGGCTGGGCCTGGAGCTTTACACCCCTAGAAAACCATCCCCTTTGTCTCTTGGCTCGCACTTGGGGCAAGGACAGAAAGACCGGGATCCATTTCCAGGCGGCGCAGCCCCGGGAGCCGTTGGTGGCGGAGCTGCTCTGTCACTTGAGCTGTGCTTGTGCGGCGGGTCTGACCTGGCCGTGTTTGTCCCCTCAGATCATCAAGCTGAAGGCGGAGGCCAGGCTGGACCTGCTCAAGCAGATCGGGGTGTCGGTGGACACGTGGCTCAAGAGCGCCATGAACCAGGTGATGGAAGAGCTGGAAAACGAGCGCTGGGCCAACCTGCCCTCGGTCCCCAACAACGGCTCCTCGCACCTGGTACGTGTGGGACCCGCCCTCCAGAGGCAGCTCCGGGCTTGGGATGGGATGTAAAGAGGGCAGAGAGGCTCCGGAGATGCTGCCAGGGCTGGAGCCCCTCTGCTCTGGAGCCAGGCTGGGAGAGCTGGGGGGGTTCACTGGAGGAGAGAAGGCTCCAGGGAGACCTGAGAGCCCCTTGCAGGGCCTAAAGGGGCT
>JAYRBT010000001.1:1385236-1426764 GCA_036023395.1 Myiotriccus ornatus
GAGGGCAGGGTTAGATGGGATATTGGGAAGGAATTGTTGGCTGTGAGGGTGGGGAGGCCCTGGCCCAGGTTGCCCAGGGAAGCTGTGGCTCCTTGTGCTCATTCCCATGTTTCTCCATATGTGAGTGAGCACCGAATGGAATCTCAGCCAACGCTTCCCAAATCCGCTCTTTGCTTCCTTCAGGGTGTTGGGATGTTTCTGCCAACGCTTCCCGGATCCGTTCTTTGGGATGCTGGGATTTTTCTCCTCAGGGGTTCCAAACAGCTCTGGTGCCGGTGCTTTGCAGTGAAGGTTGTTGTGGTCACTGCTCTGCACAGCCTGTCTCCACGGGCTTTATTCCCAGCATTAGTACAGTCAGAAAGTCGAGTTGCAGTGTGCCCCTCCAAGCTTCAGCCTTCCCAAATCCCAAAGGAATTGCACGTGTGGAAAGCACTGAGTGAGTTTCACCTCAGATCCTTTCGAGCCACCATAGATGAGGATTTGTTCCAGAGCTGTGTTTTTATTCCCTTTTTTCTTTTTCTCCACCTCCTTTAACTTCCAGTTGTGCCTGTTGGGTTGCTCCCAACTCCTTATTCCCTGTCTTCTGGGACATGGCAGCATTTGGATCCAAGCCTGTGCTGGTCCTGCCACTGCGTGGGAGGTTCAGCTCTGAGCCTTATTTTCCCCTTTTACACTTCCGTAGACTCCTGGATTAAAAAACCCCGCTCTGTTGACCTTGGCAGGCTGGACAGGGACAGCCCAGAGCTGGAATCCTTAGAACTGCTCCCAAAATTACGCTGCCTGTCATTATTAGAGGAATTACTGCAGCTTGGAACAAGCAGCACTTTCACTTCAGCCCCGAGGAGTGGGCAGTGTGTGATGTCCCAAATTATGGCACTGCTTTTCATGGCATAATTTGGGCAGCAAAGCTCTAAGAGCTAAAGAGCTCTGAGAGCTCAAGAGCTAAAAAGCAGGGAGCAGCACTGGTGCCTTTATTTCATCTACTCCAGGAAGGAGCTGAAGGAATTAATATCCCATCACCCCTCCAGTCGGCTCCCTTTCAGAGAGAAGGATGAAATGCAGAATCCTGGGAAGGCAGATTTGGTTTTTTTTCCAGGAAAAAAAAGAGTGAGAGAATAATGTCTATATGGGCTTTGTGCTCTGTGTTTGCTGGGACCTGAAGCCGGACAGGGGTGCAGGGTCAGAATTCCAGTCTACAGTTTTCTGTGGACAGGAACCCACATGCTTTTAAAATCCAGGGATGCAGCATCCTTTAAACATAAGAGGTTGGAGCACCTGGAATATCAGGTCAATGCTCGTGGTCAGTCCTGAATTCCAAATCACACTGGAGGGGATTCAGTATAAACATGTTCCCTGTGGTTGCCACGGGCTCTGGAGGACAAAAAAAGGGATTTTGATAGGGTTTCTTTGGTGATCTCTTTTGTGAATAAATGAAACAAACCAAGATAGATTTTTATATGTATGTATTTTTATTTCCGTACCCTTTTTCATGAATACATTCCATTTTTCTCATCACCTCACCTGGATTTATTCCTGGCTCTGCTGCCTGTTCCACACCTTTGGTATCATTAATTCTCATCTATTTATTCCTTGATTTCTCACATATTTATTCCTTCCCAACACAGTTTTTCATCCCAGACCCTGCAGAACAATGAGCTTTATCAAACCAACCCCTCAGTTTTCTGTAACCCTGTTTTCCCTCTCCTTGCCTCCTTCCCGAATGATTTTATGGAAAAGGAAGTCAGAGCAGCCACACACTAAAAATGAAACGCTCTTTTCCCTCCTCGTGGTAGAAAACCAGGAGCAGATGTTGCACAAACGAGTCTTTCCAGACGTGATCCGCTAATTTCCATGATGGAAGCTGGCTGGCAGCTGGGACACAGCCCAGGCACAGCCAAAGGCACAGACAGGAGGGAAAACCTTCAATTTGCCACATTTTCTAGTTGATTGGTAACAAATCAAAGCCTTGCCCACGTGTAGGACAAGGAATTTTTGGTTATCCCAATGTCCATGAAAACGCCGAAGGAGCAATGGAGGCAAACTGCACTTGAGTGGAAGTTGGGGGGGGGGGGAATCGTTGGAATTGCAAGGATTTAGTCAAGAAATTTAATAAAAGTTAATGAGGTCCAAAAGAGATGAATCTTTGTGCTCTTGCAGTCCAGGCCTAGAAGAGCAAAGGGCTGGTTTAGGGAGGCTGAACAGGCATTTTTTGAGCTCGGCTTAACTTTCTGTTCGTTTCTCAGCCTTTCAGTTTTCCCAGGGAGGACCAAATTCAACCCCCCCATCCTCCATGAAAAGGAATAAATAAAGGGAAGATGGCAAATACAGAACAGTGCTGCCTTTCATTCCAAGGACTGTTTTCACAGGATAATTCCATCATTTTCACATGAGATAAAGTGTTTATTCAAAACCTAGCCCAGGCACGAGGCCAAAGCACAGCTCATGGCAGCCTTGCCCAAATTACATTCATAGAAACTTGTATTTTCCCGGCATTTTTCAGGTTTTATTTAAACTTTTATAGCAAGTTTTTTCCTCTAAGGTTTTTTTTTTTTAATTATTATTTTTAATAAACTGCAGCAGATCTATTGTGCAGAATATGCTGATTTTGGGGCTTGATTTTTTTCAACTTGAAAAATTTCCACTGCAGATTTATTTTATTACTCGTGGTCACAGGTACTTGAATCTTTTAGTAGCATAAATTCTCTTTTTTTCCATTAAACTGCCCCCATCCCTGGGAGTAACCTGGGATAGTGGAAGGTGTCCCTGCCCATGGCAGGGGGTGGAACTGGATGATTTTAAGATCCCTCCCAACCCAAACCATCCTGGCATTCTGTGGTGACTCTTCTCTAGACCTTATTTAAGAATCCTGTGTTGAGTATTATTTAATCATTGGGGTTTGCCCACGTTCAGTAACCACGAGTGGAAAAAACCACACTGAAAAATACGAACCAACTGGATTTTATTGTTATTTTCTCACTGGTGTATCTCAGCTGTTATTTAATTGCATAAACAAATGCAATTTGTTGGAACAGATCAATGCTGATGCAGAGAAGGAGGAAGGGGAGGAGTTTGAGGACAGCATGGACGTGTTTGATGACAGCAGTTCCAGTCCTTCTGGGACCCTCAGAAATTACCCCCTCACCTGCAAAGTTGTTTATTCCTATAAGGTCAGTGGTTGATTATGTTTTTTTAATTGGTTAGAAAAATTGTACCACAGACCAAGAATAAATGTGGGAGCCAATGAGGTGGGAATTGGGGGGGATTCCATCTCTCCTTGAGGGAAAAAGGCTCCTGTGAGTGGTAATAAAGAGACACCTTATTTGGATTTTTTAAAGTATCTCCATCATAAAACCTGCAGTGTTTTAAAAACCAGTCTTTACCTAAAAATCTAGATGAAAACGTTCTTTCCACTTCTCCTGAAGCCACTTTCCCATCCTTCCTGTTCTGCCTTCAGGCTTCCCAGCCGGATGAATTGACCATAGAGGAGCACGAGGTGTTGGAGGTCATCGAGGATGGAGACATGGAAGACTGGGTAAAGGTATCTCTTTCCTGGGATTGTTTTCATTAATTCCATCAGAAATAAAACTTGGAATGGGAGGAGACACTGGGATTCTTTCCAGAGAGGATTGTGCACAAGCAGAGAATCTCTTCTGTGGTTGGTTTCCAGGCACGGAATAAGGCGGGTCAGGTGGGATATGTGCCAGAGAAGTACCTGCAATTCCCAACCTCCAGCAGCCTCCTGAGCATGCTCCAGTCCCTGGCAGCGCTGGACAGTCGATCCCACACCTCCAACAACTCCACGGAGGTGGATCTAGTCTCAGGAAGCCTCAATGGAGACGCCAGTGGTAAATACCAGTGAAAAATAAACAGTGTGTTAATTAAAGCTGCTTCTTGAAAATATTCTGTATATCCAGTCCGGGAGACTTCCTCAGGTTTTGTAGAACCATGGAATCACTAAGGCTGGAAAAGACCTCCAAGACCATCAGGGCCAACCTGTGACCAAATCCCACCATTCCCACCAAACTATGTTGCATTTCTCATGCTTTGAACACTTCCAGGGATGGTAACTTCCCCACTTCCCAGTTCAGCCCATTCCAATGGTCAACCAGCCTTTTACTTTCCCTGATTTCCAACCTGAACCTCCCCTGGGGCAACTGGAGGCCGTTCCCTTTTGTCCTGTCAGTGATTTCCTGGGAGAAAAGGCCGATCCCACCTGGCCACAGCCTCCTGCCAGGGATTGACCTGGATCTGAGCACAGCTCAGGAATTATTTTGTTTCAGATCTCCGTAATTCACCTCACAGATTGAGCTTAACGTGAATTAAAAAATTAAGGAAACACGAAATAATTTCTCTCAGCAACAACAGAATCTTTCAGGCTGGAAAAGTACTTCCAAATCTTGAGTTCCAGCTCTAAAATCTGTGTTTAATTCCTATTATTTTCGTGGCTTATTCCAATTAAACTGTTTTGTTTGCTTGTTTTTCTTTCCCCTTTCCACCTTCAGTCTGTTTTGTAAAAGCACTTTATGACTATGAGGGGCAGACGGATGACGAGCTGTCCTTCCCAGAGGGAGCCATTATCCGCATCCTGAACAAGGAAAACCAGGATGACGACGGATTTTGGGAAGGGGAATTCAATGGCAGAGTCGGGGTGTTCCCGTCAGTGCTGGTGGAGGAACTGACGGCCTCGGAAAACGGGGAGACCCCCTGGATTGGGGATATTCAGGTGGGTCAAAGGAGGGTGGGGGTTGTTGGTTGGGGGAGTTAGAAAGGCTGGAAAGATCTGCCAGTTTTTCAGGAAAAAAAAAAAGGGAATCAGTTTAAGAGGAAAAATCAGCTGATTTAAGAAAAAAAATTAGAAGCAATTTGAGGAAAAAAAGAACCAGGTTAAGAACAAAAAGATCAGAACCGATTTAAGAAAAAAAAATCAAAACCAATTTTGAGAAAAAAAAAACAAAAACAAACAGAACCAATTTTGAGAAAAAAAAGTCAGAACCAATTTAAGAAAAATAAAATCAGGAGCACCCTAAGGGAAAAAAATCAGAAGCTACTTCAGAGGAAAAAATCAGAACCAATTTAAGAAAAAAAATCAAGCCATTTGAGAAAACAAGAATTAGAAGCAATTTAAGAAAAAGAAGGTCAGAAGGAATTTGAGAAAGAAAAGTCAGAAGCAATTTAAGAGGAAAAAAATCAGAAGGGATTTAAGAGAAAAAATCAGAAGCAAGTGAAGAGAAAAAAGTTGAGCAATGTAAGAAAAAAAATCAGAATAGCTTTAAGAAAAAAAATCAAGCAATTTAAGAAAACAAGAATTAGAAGCAATTTAAGAATAAAAAAAATCTGAACCAATTTGAGGAAAGAAAGGAACCAATTTAAGAAAAATAAAATCAGAAGCAATTTAAGAGGAAAAATATCAAGCAATGTAAGATAAAAAAAATCAGAACCACTTTAATTTAAAAAAAAAAGGCAATTTAAGAAAACAAGAATTAGAAGCAATTTAAGAAAAAAAAGATCAGAAGGAATTTGAGGAAAAAAAGAACCAATTTAAGAAAGAAACCCCAAGCTCTGAGTGCTTATATTTGAGTTTCTTACCCAGCTTAATATTTATCAAGCTATGTATTTTGTGAAATAGAGCAGATTTGTGACTAAAAGGTAAATATTTGGATAGGACGGAAGAAAACCAAAGGAGGAAATTCCCAATCCTTGATTTCTGGCAGAGCCTGAGATGTCAAACACAGTCTGGCACAAAAAGAGAATTCCAGGCTCTTTCAGCCCCGATTTATTTGGTTTATACTTAAATTTGTTCTGTGTCCTCTCACTTTCAAGGGACAGGATCCTCCCAAGTGTTGGAATACACTCACTTTTTTGCCAAAATGTCCCATCTCAGTGGAGTTCTATAATCCTTCTATTAGAAAATCACACGCATTTCCCATATGGAATTGTGATGGTAGAAACTGGACTTCCATGCGCCCTGTTTCTCCAGAGTTTTTATTCTTTGCTTTGAGACTGTGAAAAGGAATATTTAAATTAAATTTATGCAGCTGAGAGGGGACAAAGCTCATGATCCCAACACTTCCGTGTGGATCTGTGGCCACACAACCTTTTTATTCCCAATGACCTTCAAAAATCCCTCGGAATTACCTGGGAGAGGCTGGAAATTCCTGCCGGGCGGCAACCTATGATTTAGAAAAACTGGGTCACTGTGAGATATCTTGGCTTCCCTTCCCCCGTGTTTCCTCTGGAGGGAAGTTGTTGGCACGGTGATGGCTCAGAAGACCGGGATGTGCCTAGGAAATTCCCAGGGGAAGGGTTTTTGCAGCCCCTTCGTGTTTCTCCCGCAGGTTTCTCCAACCCCAAAGCCCAACAACGTCCTGCCACCGCTCCCGTTGTACGACCAACCTCCCACCAGTCCCTATCCCAGCCCGGATAAAAGAGGCTCCCAGTTCTTCCCGAGGTCTCCGTCAACTAACGGTGAGAGTTTTGGGGATGGAAAAACAACCACGTCAGGCAGAGCTTCATTTGGAATGTCCGTGGAGGGCAGGGGGGGAAAAGGAGCATTTTTGCCACATAAGGTTGCAAACAGAGCCCTTCGAAGGGCTTAGGAGCTTCGGAAAGTTCATTTGGTGATGCTGAGGGGCCTCTTTGTGACGAGCTGTTGGTTATTCCCTCAGAAAACAGCTTCGGTTCCGAGTGCCCCGGGTTCTCCCAACCTCCACGGATTCCTACCGAGACTTCCTACGGAAAGCTGCGGCCTGTGAGTGAAACCCCAGTCCTGGGGGGTGTGGGTTTATTGGGGTTACAGAGTGATCAGAAAGTGGGAATCGGGGTGGGAACATCCAGATCCAGAGCGGTGGGGCAGCACCCTGGAAGTTTGGCTCCCTGTGTCCTGCAAATCCAGTGATTCCCTATAAACCAGCAGCGTCTCGGATGAGTACAAGGAAAGGTTGTTCCCTTGATAAACTTGGGGTGTTGGGAGGTGGTTTCTGGTCTTGCCTCATGTAAAAACCCTCATCAGAACTGGCAAAAGATGTGAGGAATGAATGCCAGACGAGTTTCATCCTATGGTTTGCACAATTCCCACTTCCCAGCATTTTGCTCCACTGTCCTGGCATTACTTGGATTTAGTGTTATATTTATTTCCAGCCCCTTTGATTTGATGGGTATGGATTCAAAACTCTTGATCAATATATTTTGTATTGTCTTTGCTGCTTAGGAAAAAGTAATCTTGCCAGAGAAGGAAAGAAAGAATTTAATCACTTAGAACTTGGCAAAATCCCTCTCCTGGGATTTACTTGGAGGGTTTCAAAGTCCAGAACCAAATCAGAACAACAAATCCTGGCCTTCTCAGTGAATGAGGTTTCAGAAAAAAAGAGCATTTTTGGATATTCAGAGAATATAGTCTGAGCATTCCAGTGAATATTCCAGTGGATTAGCCTTGGCCATGGACACACAAGAGGCAGGAGCAGCACTGCATCACTCAAGGCTTAATTATTGATTTCACATTGCTTTCCTTTTAAACCTCACTGATTCAGCTTTTGGAGATTTATATTTTCCTCATGGATTCCTTGGAATTTATTGTCTTTTCAAGACACCACTGCAGTGTCATGCCTTGATCCAAAAGGATTCCTGCTAACACTGCATTTTAGGGCTATCCAGGGTACCCAGTATTGGGCAGTTTGGTCTGGAATTGCCCCCACAGTTCACTATTTTCCATAGCAAGTCACTCTGTATTCTGAAATCACGCCCTGGAAACCCTTGGTAGCACTAAACGTGAGCAAAGGTAACTTGATGGAAGTGGCAGAGTGTGAAAATAACCCCAGATTTCAGGGGTGTGTCTTGAGGTCGGTGAGGGACGAAATACAAGTCACTTAAAAGGCAGCAAAGCCTTCAGGCAGTTCCCACCCCACAGAACTTCCAGGGGAAAGCACCATCAGATTCAGCATTTGGTGTAAATTCCAAGGTGTTTTTCAGCTTCCCACCCTGGATTATCCATGGGTGCAGGGAGAAAGGACAGAGGGAAATCAGCTGTGTTATAGCCCAGGAGCCTTGATGGCTCAGCTGGGGACACTGGAGCCGAATCCAGCTGGTTCCTCCCTGTTTGTTCACACCATCTCAAGGGATGAGCCCAAGGGTGGAGTTCAGTCTATGCAAGAGCTGGGATTTGATGGTTTTCTGCTGAGATTTGGCAGTCACGGGCTGGTTTTGGCTGTTCCAGGTGCGAGCAGCTCCCCCACCCCCCACCCAGCACCACCGCCGGCCCCCAGAGAAGATCGAGGACGTGGAGATCACCCTGGTGTGACCAGGGGGGCTGGGCAGAGGAGGGCTACAATCAAGACCAAACCCAGCATTTGGTCCCTCTCCATTTTTAGGCACCTTTGCATGAAGAAGACTTTGGAATAGAGAGCGGGGACACCGGGAGGGTTGGATTTGGTGGATCCCTTCCCGCGGTCGTTGAAGATTTTTTGTGCCTTTTTTTTTTTCATTTGTTTGGTTTGGTTTCTCTCCGTCAGTTTTGGCCTCTCTTAGCACAAAGCAAGCCCAGGAGAGGATTTGCCTCGGAGCACGCTTTTCCTCCTGGCTGAAGATGCTCCGGTTTTTTCCCGAGGAGACTTGAGGAATGAGCCTCGTTCATGCAGCTTAGTCATAGCACCCTTTGCTCCCGTGCATTAGTACAGTATATTACTGTTGCCATAGGAATGTGCTGAACATTGTGGATCCTTCCAGTAGCTTTGGATTGTCTGATCAGGTGTTAATCAGATCCCGTGGAATGGAAAAAAAAAAAAAAAGGGAATGGGAAAAGAAGTCAAAAGGAGAGGCTGGCTCCTCTTTAACCCCCCCCCCCCCCCCGCAGAAAGGAAGAAACAGGAAAAGAAGCTCCTGGAGGAGCAAAAGACCACAGGGGGGTTCGTTCCCCTCGTCAGGAATCATCAGCTGGACCCTTCTTGCTCCTTGGATTCCTATTTACACAGGACTTTTAGTCCCAGAGGATCTACTCTGGAGGTGCTGAATCAGTAGCAACATCTTGTTCCGTAGCATAAACCAGAAAAGTAAGTGAGGTTTTGTCTAGATCTGCAAATTGAGCTGCTTTATCTTTTGTTTTCTTAGCAGATTTTGGGGATTTGGGTTTGTTTTTTTGGTTTGTTTTGTTGGATTTTTTTAAAGTGTTAAAGTCACTCTTACCCCAGTTTATTGCTGTGTGCTTAATTACCCAACGATAGCAAATATTTTTGTCATCCAAGCACCCGGCTTGAGTTAGAAGTTCCATTTTAGAGTATTTACATGCATTTAGTTGTTGCATCGGACAGTCCTGTAACGTTTTCCCAGTGAATCCCATCAACCAGCCAAAGCCAAGGAGCCTGGAGCTCCCTGTGATGCCTTCACACACCACCTTTGTGCCCAAGATCTGGTCTCCCAATTCCTCTCCGGAGAGAAGCAGAGAGAAGAAGAACTACAGATTTCCCCCTGGAGATCTCTGAAAAGGGAGATTTGCTTTTTGCTGTGCTTCGAAAGAAAAGGGTTCTGAGGTCGGAGGTGGGGAGGGAAAAACTGGATGAGAACAGGGTTTTTTGGGTACTGGCTGAATTATTGTCAGCAATCTCCGTCAGAGGGAAGATCTGAGGCATCCCCAGGTTGGGTTTTGAGCTGTTTCTGTGGGCTCTCTTGTGTCTTTTCATGGGTTTTTGTTCAAAGCCAGTAAGTTTTCTACCTTTGGTTTACTAACAAGGGCTATTTTTTGAGGCTGCATTTACAAAAAAACAAAAAAAAAAAACCACAACAACAAAAAAAACCCAACAGCTCATCTTAGAAGATTTTTTCATAAACTTTGCACATACCTGTAAATCCCAACCCGAGCTGGGTCTCCGAGACATCTGTGCTTTCCAGTCTCCTTTCCCAGTGGGATCCTTAACCAAGAGTGGGACTGTTTGAAGACAACAACTCATGGATCAGTTCTGAAATCAGGGACTGTCCAATGAAGTCTCTTTTTTTCCATTTTTTTTTTTCCTTCTTTTGCACCTCTTGTCCTGTTGATCTGTTCGAGGTCTTTTTATGTGTTTATCAAACTTATTCTTAAGTTTAAAAAAAAGAGAAGTTTTTAAAAAGAAGATTTAACTGCAAATATTTTGAGAACTTCGCAACGCAGAAGAAAACCAAGTGTTGCCATAAACCTTCATTTTTTAATTCCTTTGGCCAGTTTTTTTTCTGTGTCCTTCATACCCGGACTTTGGGAAAATTCAGAAAGTTTTATTTAAAAGTCTCTTTAGTTGTATTTTAAAATATTTTCTGTAAGAGCTGCTAATTTTATTTAAAAAACAAAAGTGGAAAAAACCTACCAAAAAAAAAAAGGGAAAAAAAAAAAAAAAAAAAGGAAGAAAAGCTGTAAAAAGATGCAAAAAGATGCCTCCTTTTTAACTATGATTTCTTCATACAGGGCATGTATCGGCCATCGCATCGTGTACAGTGTCAGTACACTGAAAGCATCAGTTGCTTTCTTTATATTGGCTGTAAAAAGTTTGTATTTATTATGTATAAAAAGTTGAATAATAAAAAAGTGGAACTAATTCCAGGGTGCTGTGGAGATTTGGTGGGGGACTGAGGGACAACCTGAAGGATGGGGATAAAAATCGATTTTTGGCTGGGATTGAGGCAGAACCTGAGGGCTGGGGATAAAAAACTCGACGTTTTCTGAAGTGAGATTTTTATGGTTTGGGTTTTTTACACTGAGATTTGAGTTTTCTGCTCAGGAAAACAACTTGTGCACCTGCTTGAAGTGAATGTTAAACCTGGTTTTAAGGTGGTATCTAAGAGGAACAAAAAAGACACCAGAAATGAAGCGCCAGAACAAAGCTGCAGTTATCAAAATAATTGCTTAATAGCCTTGATGCAATTAGGGTAATTGGGTAAAGAAAGCAGGGAGAGTGATTGATAACAACCCTTCAATGTGATTGTCCCTTAATGGCCTTGATTTGCCTAATTGTGCCAGGAGTATTCCCAGTGCATCCCAAGCCTCTGCAGCTTTAGGATCGCTCTGCATTTTAGGATCCCTTCCGCGGTGGATTTTCCTTCCTTGGAAGCCACCTGTGGTGAGCAGCTCCCTGCTGGGCTAATCCTGGTTTCCCAAACATTGCTTATCCACGATCTCCCTCCCTGGTTTTGGAGCCAAGACTCTTTCCCCTGACTTAGCCCAGCCAGACATTCCTGCAGGATGGGGTTGGATCTTTAATCTTCCACTCTTCACACAAACTTTCTTTTTTTTTTCCCCCTGAGCTCCTGCAGCCTCTTCCTTTGAGAATTCCCATCTTCTCCTGCTCTTTCTGTGCATTCATGGTGCTCCTCCACAACTTCTTGTCCTGCCTTGCTGCTTTGGCCACTTTGTCCTTTCCTTTCAGCTTCTTGTTTGTGGTGTCTCTCAGCTTGGGCTTCTTTTCACCATCCCTGTCCTTAGAAATGATGTGACTCCTCAAATCCACCAGCGGAGCCACTTTTCCTTTCTTCCATTTTTAACAGGCCTCTCCTTTTTCCCCTTCCCCAAAAGCTGGGCTGTCCCAGAACATTATTCTGGGATCACATAATTCCTGCCATTCACTGATGTGTTTTCCCAGCTCCAGTTCCCATTGCTGCCGTTTCCCTGGAAGATGGGCACGGTGTGGACAGCACAGAGTGACAACTTAGGGGCAGATAGAGGTGCTGAGGAAAAGCAAAGGCTCCAAAGGTTCTATTTTCTGCTTGGGATAGTTAAAGAGGAGGAATCTGGGCAACTTAGGCCAAAATGTTGATCCCTGGAAGTTGGCAGCAGGACCTGTTAGAGCTGGAGGTTTCTCTCATGGCTCTGGTTCCCAGATTTTGGCTTTAAATGTAGATAGAGATGGGATATTGGGAAGGAATTCCTGGCTGTGAGGGTGGTGAGGCCCTGGCACAGGTTGCCCAGAGAAGCTGTGGCTGCCCCTGGATCCCTGGAAGTGTCCAAGGCCAGGCTGGAGCAGCCTGGGCTAGTGGAAGGTGTCCCTGCCCAGGGTAGGGGCTGGCACTGGATGGTTTTAAGGTCCCTTCCAAGCCAAAGCAGTCTGGGGTTGTGTGATTTTCAGAAAGGATAATGGGACTGGGATTGGGCAGAAGGGATGGGGGTAAATGTCATAATGTCCCTTTACTACAAACTGTGCCAGGGTTTTTTTGGCATCTCTTTCCCTTATAGCACAAGGTTCTCTCACTGTTCATAGTAATTAAAAAGGAAAAGCAAACCCCCACCCTCTTCTCAAAATAAAACATCTTTTACTCCTGGCAAGCCTGACTGTTCTGCAGCTGGCACTTCTTCCTTGCCTGCTTTTCCAGCAAGCTCCCTGGAATTAATAACCTGCAAATCTCAGCATGGCAGGGGCAGGAGCAGCAGGAAATCCACCTCAGTCAGTCTTTGCTTCCACTGAGCTTCCCAGGAAGGAGGGGAGAAGCTGCTGCTGTGGGAAGAGTTCTGTCTCCCTGTATTTTTGCCATTTGCAGCTCTGTTGCCCTACAAAGGAGGGATGGGAGTAAATGTGCTGCTCCCTTCTATCCTACACCTGGTCAGCTCTCTCCAAGCCCAGGGATGTTGAGAGTTCAAGGCACAGGGAGAAGCTGGAGAAAGGGATAGAAAGAGAGAAAACTTAACTGGAGTCGGGGATGCAGCGAAGGAGACAATAAAAATGCAGGCAGGGAAATGCTGACGTGCTTGCTATGCCAAGTGGTTTCCTACTCCAGGCAGTCCCCAGGGGGACTGAGGATTCCAGATCTGGCAGAAGGATCAGTGCAGCCTCTGCATTGCAGGTCATTCCAGCCAGAGAATGAAAGCACTGCAGGGAGAGCGGGGCTGGAATGGAGCAGGCAGGAAAATCCCTGTGATTGTTTAACAGGTGGACACGTGAGTGACACGTGTGTAACATGTGAGGAACATCCCCAGCATGGAGGGGAGGGGGAAAATGGGGCTGCTCACGTGCAGGTGCATCTTCTCAGGTGCCTGGCACAGGAAACTGCTGGGAAGAGCCCAGCTCTGCCTCTTGGATAATCCCTCAAGTACAGATGAGACCCCTCCTGAGCCTCCTCTGGGCTGAAAACGTAGAGAACGGTGGAAGAGAATCACGGGACAAGAGGAAATGGCCTCAGGTTATCCCAGGTGAGGTGTAGGTTGGATACTGGGGAAAAATCCTTCATGGAAGGGGGTGGTCAGACATTGGAAGAGGCTGCCCAGGGCGGTGGTGCAGTCCCTATCCCTGGAGGGGTTTAACAGCCGTGTGGATGTGGCACTTGGGGACAGGGGTTGGTGGTGGCCTTGACAGTGCTGGGGGATGGTTGGACTCACTCTTGGAGGGCTTTTCCAACTCAAGTGATTCTGTGACACAGAGAACTTCTGTGTTGAACTGCACCTTAGGCTGGAGTCTCCAAAATGGGATTCCAGGATTGAGGACTGAGAAGGATTGGGGCTTCAGTCCGAACCTTCTTAAGGGTCCACGGAAAAGCAACACTGAGCCATGGCCTTCTTTCTGTTCCCAGAAACACTTTGGAATGAAACACATGCTAAACAGAATAAACAACATGCCAATGGTAACAAACAACAAGTGGCAGCTCTGTACGTTGGGAATGGCTTGTGGGGTGTTTCAAATCCCAAATCCAGCCCACAGCACCAGGGAATGAGGCACATGGGGTCTGCTGGGTCCATTGGCAGCCCAGTCCCATTCCTCCTCCTCTTCCCATTTCAGGTTTTCCCGCTGCAGTGAATTTTCCAGCCTGTTGGCCTGTCTGGAGTGTGTCAAGCTGTGGTTCTTCCACTGCTTTGTTTAAACCCCCTTTGCTGTCTCCTGGATTTCACAGCCGGTATCCAGAGGGGCCCACGGAGCAGGAATGGGGCCCAGTGCTCCATCCAGCTCTGTGGATCAGGCTTTGCCTCCCACAGAACCTGTGCTGCCCCTTCCCAGGGATTAAATGGGCTTTACAGAAGGCACATCATTCCACCCAAAATCCTGTCACTATTTGAATATCCCTGGAGTGTTCTCCTGGGCCAGGCTGGGATGGCTGGGAGGAACAGGAGCCAGGGATAAGCTTGGCTTTGCAGAGTTTTGTTATGGGAGCAGAAGCTGTTCAGCCTCGGGTCTGCACGCTGAGCTCCACACGTGGTTCCAAAACCAGCTACTCCCAGTTCTTCCAGCAGCTTAATCCATCCCACCCAAAACACGCTGGGAGTGTGGATTCCTGCAGGTGGAGAAGCTTCCAGACCCTCCCATGAGGGTTTTCCGGGAAGGATTGTGGTGCTGGGGCTGTTCAGGCCGGGATTCCCAAAGCACATCTGAGAATGGCTCAGGGAATATCCAGTCACGATCCAGCCTGGGGGATTTCACTGCTGGAGATGATTATTCATGGCATTCTGGATTTGCGGCGTGGACAGAGGCAAAGTGAAGGTGCTGGGAAGGAGGAGGTCGGGCTGAGGGAGGAGCATTTCCCAGCAACTCAGAACTGGTTGTGGCTATGGCCTTGGTGAGGTGAACATGAACTGGGCCACCTGGAGAGGAGATGGTTCCATTGAAACATTGGATCTGGGAGCTGGGAGCTCATTCCACCTCCCCACTGGGGAGCAAATCCTCCTGTGCCCTGTTTGCAGAGCACTGGCAGCATCACCTGAAGGGTGGTCTTTTAGACCAGTCTGTGCTGTGCCAATGTGGTTTCAGGATCTCTGTTTTGAAATTGCCTTCATTCCACTCCCAGATTTCCCCCTTTTTTTTTTTACTGGAGTGCTTTAGGGTTAGATTTTTCTCCTTGAATGCAGATTCATTGCTGCGAGCCGTGCTCCAGCTCTGCTGTAATTAGTTTTGTCTACTGTAATTGCCTCTCCTTTTCCCATTGTTTATTGAAAGACGAATGAATTTCCAGGTCTGGCTGCATTGGGAATGCTGACAGCAGCTTTTTGAAATCCCACAGCACAGCTATTTGTCTTTTTTACTCAGCTGAGTCCTGCAGAGTGGGACGAATTCGGCTTCACCTCCGTGTCCCGGGCAAATTACTGCACTAATTAATTTCCCTGAGACTGGGGCCTCCTTCTTGCTAAGCAGAGGGAAGGGATGGAGGGGTCAAGTGTGGATGGAAAGCAGCAAAAACCTCAGATTAATCCCTGGAATAAACTTGTTTGAAGAGACATGAGGTGATCATTTAAAATAAGGATTAAAATAAAGGGATAGTCCATTATTAATCCCACATCCTCCTTCATGAGAACATCTTGGTTTCTGGGAAGTGAGCTCTGATCCATCCCACAGTGGGGGCTTCTGTTCATGCTCCCTGGGTTTTAAAACAGAAGAACTGGCGTTTTTCTTGGGAATTAGGTGGCAGAAATATTGCTGCTCCTTAAAAAGGAGGAAAAGGGGCAGCAAAAGTGACGAAGAGGGGCTGTCACTGAAGGCCACATGTGGTTCCTGCGATGGTGGGAGATGACAACCCACGGGACAGGACCCTGCAGAGGGAAAGTCCTGTTGCCAGGGCTTTGGAAGAGAGAGGGAAGCAGGGAGTGCTGGAATTTCCCAGGAACTGCAGATCTTGGGGTGGTAGAGCTGAGGCTGAGGCAGGAAAGAGCCCCCAGGAAGTGGCAGGAAGGGAAACCAAAATGTCGTGGTTTTTAACAATGGAGCAGATTTCCTTGGGGAATGGTGGTTTGGCAGAACTGCCTGGAAATTGGAAGAGGGTTACCCCAAACCCTGCTGGAAGGTGGTGTCTCCCCATACATCTGACACTCCCAAACCCCTGAGTCCCCTTGGAGATTCCTCTTTCAGGGAAGACAGGTATTCCCACCAGGATCAAGGAATATCTCAGCTGCAGACCTGCAAACTGCCAGAGCGGAGCTGGAAGTCCATGAACAACACACAAACAGAGCCAGGAACCCCTTGATGCCTCCTCAGGCTTCCCCACCGTTGGAACCCTCTTTTGGGTCACAGCATCCAGGATTCACGGCATCTGCTTCCAGTTTTGCCAAAAAAAGGTTGGATGTCTTTTTAATTTTTCTTTTTTCCCAGAGAAACGGGTGAGGGGGTTTTCTGCCATTTTTTTTTTCTGGTGTTTTTTTTTGTTTTGGTTTGGTTTTGGGGGTTTTTTGTTTGTTGTTTTTGTGTATGTGGTTTTTTTGTTTTGTTTTTGTTTTTTTCCAACTAAATTTAATAAATAGGAATTTTGGAGGGGTTAAGATTCCTGAGCTGAACAGAAACACCAGGTTTCACAGAATCAGAGAATATTCCACAAGGATCATCAAGTCCAACTGCTCCTTGAGCTCTGGCAGGTTTGGAAGTGCCCACTGCCCTGGGGAGCCTGTTCAGTGCCCCATCACCCTCTGGGGGAAGAACCTTCTCCTGAGATCCACATCCCTGGCTGTGAGGAGAATAATTCCAGGCAGTAAATATTCCTGGAAAGGAAGCCCTCAGCACTCCCCATTCCCAGACTGCCGCAAAGTATTGTTGAGGTCAGTGCAAAGGATTGCCAGGGATGCTGGAGTGGGATTGCTGTGGGATAACGAGGGATCTCGTGTTAATTCAGCTGGCAGAGCTGCTCTGCACACAGCAGGGAGCTGCTGCTGCTTTGGAAATCACCTGACCAAGCTAATCCGAGGGTGAGGAGACAATTTATTGATTTGAAGTCCTGGCCAGACGTGGATGGAGATAATTCTGGGATGCGAGGGGTGTTATTCCCACAGAAGAACAGGCTTGGTAAAGACTTTTCATTTCTTTATTAGCCTCTGCAAAGCAATTGCAGCCTGAAGGTTTCATCTGAGACGAAAATCAGGGCTTTCTGGGTGGTGGCTGTGGGATATTTCTGCTGAAGCTGCAAACAGTGCTCACACTGCTCAGGCTGCCCCGTGCTCCCCCTCTCTCTAAAGCTATTTTTAAAAGATAAGGGACAAAAGAAAAAAAAAAAGTTTGCAGCTCTGCTTTTGCAGTCTGGTCAGGTGTCTCCTCGCTCTTCATGGGTCTCTTGCAAGCTGAAGACTCTGCTTAATGTCCTAGAAAATAACCTTGTGCTGCGACCAGCAGCCAGTTTATCCCTGCTGTGCTCCCGCTGCGTCTCGGGGGTGGAGAAGTGCTGGGAGCAGGGGAAAGCAGGGAGCTGCTTATCCCAGGCTACTCAGGGACCAACAGCAAAGTGGGTTTGCTCCCCTTTCCCTGAACAGGGAGGTGGCCCAGGTGAAATTTTGGGAGCTCAGCTCTGGGATCGAGGGTTGGGGCGTTGAGACGTGAGCCCAGCCTTGCAGCTCAGCAAGTCCCACACCAGTTCTTGCCTCCAGTGCTCTTCAGATGTTCTGGTGTCACCCACAGCTCCAGGAGAAGCGCAGCATCTCAGAAATATGGCAAATGCTGCTGATTTTGTGTCCCTTTTGCAGCCTTGTGTGTTCTCTCTCCCCACCTGGAATCTTCTACCATCGGTCCTGCTTTCATCCGCCCTGTCACAGCTGGGCTGGGATGGGCGCTGCTCCTCTCTCATCCCCCTGAGAAGGGAAAATCCTACATCCTCCAAATCCCACAGAAACCCCAAAACTCTCCATCACTCTGCAGCGTGACAGATCTCATATCCTCTGGGAGGTGCCTGCATGCTGCCCCAGGGACAGGGACAGCGCTGAGCATGGAGGTTCTACCTTTAGCAAGCTGGTGGTTAAATTGTTTTGAGTGTGGCCAACTTAGTGTCACCAGTCTCAGTGTGGGGTGTCTGGTGTCACCAGCCTCAGTGTCTGGATGGCCTCATTACATCCCGGCTGCGTTTCCCAGTGCCAGAAGCACGGCTGGGGGAAGGAATCTGAAAGGTGTGTTTATAACCCAGCACTGTTTCCTTTCCTTTTCCTGATTCCTTTGCAGCTTTGGGTGGAGAGCAGCAGAGACAGGGGGTTGTGTGACACCATGTGGCTGCTGGGGGTTGGGAATAACAGAAGCATGACTCCTGTTTGGGAATAGCACGGGATGAGCTGGTTGTTACAGGGTGCATGTGGGGTGGGGAACGAGACAAGGCTCCGGTGTCCTGTCCTCCACTGAGCCACTGCAGCTCCAGCTGTGCCCTTCCCTCCCTTTCCACAGGAAAACAGGTGACAGTTCCATTGTAGGGATGGCCATGTGCACAGGGAGGTGTGGAGGACACTCTGAGCCAGGGCAGAGCCCTGTGTGCCCACCAGAGGTGTATCCAACACCCAGAGATCCCACTACAATGCCTGGATCTTTAGGGAACGTTTGCTGGCTGGAGGAAAAGCTCCTCTGCAGGGATGGGGCAGCCACAGTTTCTCTGGGCAACCTGTGCCAGGGCCTCCACACCGTCACAGCCAGGAATTCCTTCCCAATGTCCCCATCTAACCCTGCCCTCTGGCAGTGGGAAGCCATTCCCTATGTCCTGTCCCATCCTCCTGTGCCATGTGAGCAGCTGCACCGTGAACTGCCATTCCAGGGAGCGTGTGGAGGAGCAGGGAATGGCTTTTGCCACCAGCCTTATCCCAGTGCACCCATAAATCATCACAAAACGTGGTGTGGGGGCCAAACCAGCCTCCTCCTGCCCTCTGCATTTTAACTTAAAAGCTGATTAAGAATCACTTGCTTATGCTGCTGAGTTTCAGGTGACACCACCAGGGCAAAGTGCTCTCCTGGAAATGCCCATTAAGGTTTCAATTTCCATCCCTCTCCCAGAGCCACAGGGACAGGGTGTGAGCTGCTGGAATGACCTCTGTGAGCAGCCACTCGGTTCATTAAATAGTAACGAGCCCAACAATTCCCAGCTAAAGAGCACAGCCAGCGTCCTTATTTCATTTCCTGTTTTTAAAGGAAGTATAAATTATTTACTAATGTGCTTAAAGGCCTTTAAGTGAATCCAGGCAGCGAAGCAAAATCTTGTTTCCCGGGCAGATGCCCAAAGGGAAGTGTTGGAGTGATGGACCCGTTTGTGAGCAGCCACTAAACCATTGCCAACAATTTATCAGATGGAGTGGAGGTAACTGGGATTACAGTGGAGTTTGGCTGGGGCTTCAGTGAGTGCTGCAGTCCCTGGATTAAATCCAAAGAACATCCAGTGCAGAGCTTCTCTTTTGCCCAGGGATGCTGATTTTCAAGCTTTAACAGCGTTCTCCCAGGAGGGAATTCTCCTCCTGGAGACTCACACACACCTTGCCACCTTTCGCTGGAGCACAGCTATTCCTCCTTAGCACAGAGCTGTTGGTGCCCCAGTTTCAATCCTGCTCTTGGGAAGGAGGTGGGATTGGGGCAGCTGAAAGCCATCTGTGCCTGGAGACACAGCACCTTCCCCTGCTGCTGGAAGGTTTGCAGGACTTAGTCCCCTGTGTTCTTGCCAAGCCAAGAGACAGTAAATCCTCCCGAATGTGAAATGTTTACAAAGGGCCTGTAAACGTGGCCCTGACTCCTACTCCTCCAGGCCAAATTCCCACTCCATCTCCCACCGCTTCCTCGGGCTGCTCCACGTGGGAAGGAACTCACTGGACACGGCTGGGGCTCCACGATTTCTCAGCAAGTTTTCCAGAGCTGCCAGAGTGTGGTGAGTAACTCAGTGAGGGGGGGTTTGTCCAACAGCAGCTGCTCCAACTGCAGCAATAAACTATAATATTGGGGCTCTTGCAGTAGAAATCCTGCCTCAGTCAGACTTCACAAATGCTTTACAATTGGGGCTTGCAATCATCACGTCTCTGCTTGGACTACCTACCATTCTTTTAATGCAAACTATCTCTTCTTGTCCATCTCTGCCCCGGGTTTCGTTTCCCACAGCTACTCCCTGGCAAAGCTCATTAGCTCTGTGGTGCCCCTGATGGAATTGCTGCTTGTAGGGAAGGTGAATTGGGTGGTTTTCTTCTCTAGGCCACCGGCTCCTGCACAGAAAGGTGGTGGAACATGCACTTAACTTGGAGGATTGCCCTTGGTCTTGTCTCCTGGTGCCCCAGCAGGAGCTTTGGGTGAGGGTTTAGCTCTTGGGCATGTGGGACAGGCAGCCTGGCCCTCTGAGCACGGTGGTGACCCAGTTTTGGGAGCCCTCAGAGGCCGTGTGGAGACATCAGCATCCTGCAGGCACAGAGTTGGGTCTTGTGCCCTGTCCTGTCCCCCGGATCTCATCCTGGCTGGGCAGAACTGGTGGAAACAAGCATTTTGGATTGTTTGTGCTCAAATTACTCCTCTTCAGGGGGGAATGATGCATTTTCATTCCTCCTTTACACGGCTTGGTTATTCCTGCAGAAGCGAGCATCGGATCTCTTGGTGCTGGGGGCAGTTCTCTCCTTGCAGAGACCACGTGCATCTCCCACAGCTCCTCTTTGCCATTCCTCAGGCCCGCAGGTGACTGGGATCTCAGGTGAGCCTCTACCCCGACACCATGGGATTGTAGGAGCCCACCCTGTGGGGAGCAGCTGGTCCCATGCCCTGTTAGAGACCATCTATCACCCTCAGGCCTTAGATTTATACCCAGACAGATCCCTTGGAGCAGCCAAACTTTCCTTTGGCACCAGCTCCATCTCCTGCTCCCCGCAGCTCCAAGGAGAAAAGCTCCCCTGCTGGGCACAGTGGGAGTGGGGATGCCCTGTGCTTCCCCCTGTACCCATTTGTCCGGGTGCATTTTTGATGTCCCCGAGGCCGTTCCCTGATCCTTCCTGTGCAGATCCAGCCAGTCCCTGGTGCCTGCAGAACCTCCCTTGTTTTTCCCCGCGAAAGCAGCAGCGGCAAAGGCAGTTGGAGACTTCCCCAGGTGGGACATTTGCTCCCAGTGCCCACAGAAAGCACTGGGCATCCCAAAATCCAGCTGGGAAAGCCGCTGGCTGTCCTGGCCCTGTCAGTGTGAAGGGCTGCTAGCCCCTCCTGCCTGCTCTGAACAGGAGCCAGGTTCCTGGGGAGAAAACCCTGGGATTCAGGCTTAATTGAGCCTGTGCAATGGCCTTCAGGGCCATAAACCATGTTGCTGTCTGGGCTGTGAATGGAGCTGGGGGGAGGCAGGGCAGCTCCCGATTCCCAGACCTGCTCCAAGCTGGCATCCCCCACAGCGAGGAAACCTGCCACTACCCCCTGGCACCGGCAAGGGACCCTCCCTGGGGGCACAGGGGGTTCCCTGGTGCTGGCAAGGGCCACGTCCAGGGGAACATCCCTCCTGTGCATCCCTGCTTTTGCGCCTGGCTGCGGCTGCGAAGTCCAAGGGGAGATCCAAGATGCCAGAGTGGGGGATGCAGCGGAGGTTTTGATGCCAGCTGGGGGCAGGTGGGATGTCAGGGGTGCCCATCCTGTGCCTCCAGGCAGAGGGTCGTGACTGGAGCTGGAGCTGGGGGCTGCATCCTTGTGGCAGCCTACGGAGACGAATCCCAAGTCCTGGGCAGTGGAGTATGTGCAGCAGAGCTGGGATCACTGGCACATTCCTGCCTAGCCCAGTTTATCCCAGGGTACTCCCAGAGAAGGAGGGAGCCGTGAGGCCCGTCAGGGGCGATGCTCTGGGGACCCCAGAGGTTTCTTCCATCCCTCTGGGCAAAGGGACAAAGGGAGCTCCTGTCCCTGTGGCCTCCCAGTCTGGTTCCACACAACAGTGGGAGATGTGGGACAGCGGGGCTGAGGTTCCTGAGGGTGGCCACCCCTTCCCTTGCCCTGTCCCAGACACCTGAGTGTCACTCGTGCCTGCCAGGGATAATCCCAGGCCTGCTGCAGATCCAGGCCTCGCTGGGGCTGGGAAGCCACTGGGACCAGCCGGAGAAGATTTGAGCTCTCTGAGGAGAGGGGTGCAGGCGCATCGCAGCTTTTTTGGGATGTTGCCAAGCCTCCATTCCAGCAGGGATGGAGCAGGGATGAAATCACTGAGTCACGGGACGGTTTGGGTTGGAAGGGACCTTTGAGGGTCGTCTAATCCAACCCCCCTGCCATGGGTGGGGACACCTCCAGCCAGCCCAGAATTCACCCCTGTTTGGCTGCAAACAGCACCTGGGAGCATCCCACGTGTCCCTGGGAGCATTCCTGGCTGCCTGGGGCCGGGGATGGATGGAGGAGGGAGGAATCCCACGTTGCTATTTGTGGAAGGGACTGAAATGTTCCTGGCTGGGAAAGCCATGGCTTGGATCCCTCTGGCTTAGCTGGGCCTTGTCTGGGGGGAGAGGGGACATTCCCTTGGTGCTGGAGACCACCAAGGCCCTGCTTTGTCCCAAGGGCCTGAGCCTGGCTCTGGTCCTCCACGCTGACCCTCAAATGCTGGCACAACACATAGTTTGTCCTTACTAGGGCATGGACAAGGTGACACACGACAAGGCCAGGCTTGCCCCTCGTGTTGTGCCTTTCCCTGTCTTGCTGTGATCCAGAAAGACACTGGTTGAGCCCCTCCTGGATAAACTCAGTCTAAAAAAGAAAAAGAGATTATACTTCTTGCTCTGAAAGTGGTGTGATCCCCACTTGGAGAGCAGCAGAGTGGGGTTTGTGCAGTTTGGGAGGGTCTTTCCTTGAAAATTATTTGAGAGCCTGGTTAGTAGGATCTTGGGCTCCAATCCCTGCACAGAGACATCCCCAGCTGCCAGACGCTTCTCCCAAATCCATTGTTCTGGTGTTCCCCTGGGGGGTGAGGAGTCAGATGTCCCCTCAACATGGCACAGTGCTGGGACAGTGGGATCCCCAGGTGTCACCCCAAACCTGGACACCTTTGTGGTCTTTTGAGTGCGATGTTCCCGCCTGGCCCCATCCCCTCTCCCTGCCACAATTCGCTGCCCTCTCCTTGGTGCTCACAGGCTGCTGTGCTGGAGCAGGAAAACGAGCAGGGCTTTAAATAACCCCCTCCAAAATATGTCCGTGTTTGTGTTGGATCCCTTCTGGGAGCTGGTTGACAGCCGGGCTCCAGAGACAGCGGGATGGGCCAGAGAGGAGGGAGGAAGAGGCAGGGGTGAGGGTGGAGAGAGGGAAGCTCCTCTAAGTCTCTTTGCTGCCAGGGAAAACAGGATAGTGCAGCATGCTGGAAGGGGGAAAAGGAAAGCTTTCCTCAGGTTTCTCCTGCTCATCTTGGGAATGGGCTGGGAAAAGGCCACATGTGCACTCGCACTCTGTGTCCAGTGGAGAAATGTCGTTTGTTGGTGCTCTGGTCCATCCCCCGGGATTAGGGATGGTTGAGGGACATCTCTGGCCTGCTGGCTTTAGGATCTTCCCATAAGCCTTTTCCCAGCTGTAAATCCTGGGTATCTGCAGCTCTGCCATGGCTCCTGCAGCCCAACAGCCCTTCCGGAGGGTGAAGCTCCGTGCGTCCCTCTGAGGGGTCGGATCTGGGAGCAGGGAGGGGACAGAAATCAGGGTGTCACACCCAGGCCAACAGAGCCTGGATCAAGTGTTGATGGTGGTTCCTACAGCGCAAGGAAGGGACCAGCACCTCTTCTGCCACCTGGCCATGAGCTGGCTTTGTGTCACTGTGTCCAGGGACGTGGGTGGAGGGGAGTTCCAGGAGTTCATGGAATGCCCAGGCTGAGTCCTGGGCCATCACTGCCCCTCAAATCCATCCATGGCCCACCTGGCTCCAGCTTGGCCGCAGCCTTAGAGTCCCTGAAGACTGGGGAGAGATGGATGGAGCTGTTAGCTCCTAATTTTGGCCAAGAGGAGGTCTCTGTTGAGACACGGAGTCCATGGATAGTGCCCTGGGGAGCAGGGAGACGGAAGGAGTGTGCCAGTGTGTTCTGGCAGCCCAGGAGAGAGGGAAGAGAGTGGGAACAGCCAGAGCAGGGACAAGGGACAGGGGGGTCCTGCGGTGTCCCTTCCCCCTGGAAAGGGTGGCAGAGGTTGTGCGTGGGACAGCCACGCTTGGACAGGCCCGGGGACAGCAGAGGGAGCTGGCTGAGGGAAGGGCAGGATTTTTGGACACACTGGAAGTGAGAGGAAGGTGTTTGGCGACAAGAGGGGACAACAGACCCTCCCTGTCTTTGCGAAGTGGGCCGTGGGCTGCTCTGCCATCCCTCAGATCCTGGAGAAATGAATCCCTGGGGAAGAGAGAGGAGGAGACACGAAGCTTTTCCCGCTCTAGAAGCCGTCTCCACTGACATCTAGCGGCACACCGAGCTTTTCCCTGGAAAAGAGAAGAGCTGGATCCCCTGGCTGATGCCCCCACTGGTCCCCGTGTGCCGTGCTGGGGCGAGGGGAGGGTGCTGTGCTGGTCATACTGGTCGTACTGGTGTTCCCCGCGTGGTTATAGCCTCCAGCTGTGCTCCCAGGGGAGGGGCAGGCTGGACACGAGGGGGAATTTCTTCATGGAAAGGGTTGCTAAACACTGGCAGGGGCTGCCCAGGGAGGTTTGGAGTCCCCATCCCTGGAGGTGTCCCAGGAAGGCCGGGATGTGGCACTCTGGGCTGGGGGACAAGGTGGGCATCGGGCACAGGGGGGATCCATGGGCTGGGAGGGCTTTTCCAGCCTCAGTGATTCTGGGATTCTGTTTGCCTAGGTGCACATCTTTCCACGAGGAGCCTTCCAGAAAGCCAAGCAGCTCGTTTCGATATATCTTGTCCCTTATTCCCTGATTTTGTGGCTCTCTCCGAAGAGATTTTCAAGGGCAGGGCTTCCTTTGCTGTCCCTTCCCAAACACATTTACCCACCGGTGTTGTGGGCATTTTCATGGAATCATTTATGTTGGAAAAGACTGTTAAGGTCAAGTCCAACTCTCAGCTGTACCATCCATGATAAAATGCAGTTTAAATCCCTACTTCCTACCGTGTATCAACTCCAATCATCATTATTACTTATCTAATCCCCTAAAATCCCTAAACCAATAATAAAAAAAAAAATCTGTTGGGACAGCACAAGGGGGAATGGCTTTAAACTAAAAGAATATGGGTTTAGATGGGATATTGGGAAGGAATTCCTGGCTGGGAGGGTGGGCAGGCCCTGGCACAGGTTGCCCAGAGGAGCTGTGGCTGCCCCTGGATCCCTGGAAGTGTCCAAGGCCAGGCTGGAGCAGCCTGGGCTAGTGGAAGGTGTCCCTGCCCACGGCAGGGGTGGCACTGGACGAGTTTTAATGTCCCTCCCAACACAAAGCATCCTGTGGTTCCTGGCTAACAGCACAGCATCCTCCGGCAGCAACGACATGGCGGAGCGCGTAAAAACCCGGGGTGATTACACACGATGTTATGTGATGTTACATGATATGATGTTACATGATATTTATTATGTTGTTCGCTGCTGACTCTCGCGTCCGCCTACACCGGGTTTACACCCCGGACAGCCCCGGCAGGGCGGGCGCGCCTCCCCAACATGGCGGCGCGGCAAACACTACAACTCCCATCGCCCCTCGCTCTCTCCCACGTGACCGCGGCCGGCCAATGGCGGCCGGTGGAGGGCGGATATAGCGCAGGGGGCGGGGCCCCGCCCCCCTTTCGGCCGGGCCCGGCTCAAGATGGCGGTGCAGATCTCCAAGAAGCGCAAGGTGAGCGCGGCCGCCCCGCCCGCCCCAACCCTCCGCGGGCGCTGCCGCAGCGCCGCGGGCGGCCCGGGGGGGCCGGCGGGGCGGGGGCGCGGCGGCGGGTTCGGCGGGATGGCGGCGGATGCGCGGGGATGGCGGCGGATGCGCCGCGGCGGCCCCGGCGGGAACATGGCGGCGGGGTGTGAGGGGGGCGCTTCCGCACGGCCCGGGATGGGGCCGGGAGACCGCGGACCTTCTTGTTTTCCCCTTGTTAATGGGGAGGGTTTGGGGTTTCTGGTTCTGGGGTGGGAGGGGAAGGATTGTCCTGGGGAGGGAGGGAGCGAGCTTTGGGCTGTCAGGAGGGTCCCCGTAGGGATGGGAAAGGGATGTGACCCCGCTAATTCTTTACTTTACGGCCGAATTAAAGCACTGCCACGGGGCAGCAGCGAGCTGCGATCTCAGCGTGGAGGGTGCCCTAAGCCAGGGCTAAATGGGCTCTAAGTCCGGTGTAACTCTCGAAGTCAGCAACGAATGGAAAATAACAGATCATGGATCGTTCACTCCGGGGTTATACCCACCCTGCCTGTCAGAGGATGCTCTGCTGTTCTCCAGGAATCCCAGGATGGTTTGGGTTGGGAGGGACCTGAAAGATCATCCCGTTCCTCCCCTGCCATGGGCAGGGACGCCTCCCACCTCTACCAGCCACCTGCTAGGAGTGCGTTATCCCTGGGAACTCCAGGAATAAGTTCCCTCCGTGGCGGGGGGAGAGGCTGCCGGGCAGCAGGACGGTCCCGGGGGCGCAGAGAGCTTGACTTTGTGCGTTTGTGTCTCAGTTTGTCGCGGATGGGATCTTCAAAGCCGAGCTCAACGAGTTCCTGACGCGGGAACTGGCTGAGGATGGATACTCAGGCGTGGAAGTCCGTGTCACTCCCACCAGGACTGAGATTATCATCCTTGCCACCAGGTAACTGGTGCTGCTGCTGCTGCCTCACAGGGGCTGAAACTTGAAGTAGGAAATGCTGTTACAGGAAAAAGATCCTGAGGTCTAAACTGAGATGCTCTGGAAGTCTTTGGGCTGGTTCCAGGCTTACCTGGGGACACTCCTCTCAGTCGTGCCGTTGTTTTTTTTCCCAGGACTCAGAATGTCCTGGGGGAGAAGGGGCGCCGGATCCGGGAGCTGACGGCCGTGGTGCAGAAGAGGTTTGGATTCCCCGAGGGAAGCGTTGAGGTAAAGCTGCCTGGGTTGGAGGAGCAGGAAAGGGGTGCTGCCGTTGGATTTGTGAGGACAGCATGGTGTTTAAGTCAGAAAACTTGGGGCATGTACCTGGCCCCACAAAACACTCCTGCACTGAAGTACAAGGTGCTTTGCTGCTCGTGGAGTTTTTAGTGCTGTCACTTCAGCTGTCACTTCTCTGCTTTCCTAACAGGGAGGATGCAGATAAAACTTTGTAAATGTACCTGTAAATATTTTGTAGAGAGTGTTGTCCCAATATTGAGGTGAGAAGTCCAAATCCACAGTGTATTGGTTTATTCCTGTTGCCCTTATCAAATTATAATGCTTCTGTCCTTACAAAGAGACTGTGCAGAAGGATCTTATTTTAAAGGGGTGGAACTAGTTGTCCCTTAAAGGTCCTGTGCAACCCAAACTATCCTGTGATTTCAGTCCCTAAAATCTGCTGCCCTAAAACAAATCAGGGAGGGAGGGGGACTGTGTGTTCTGGGTGGTGCTCACATGTGTTCCTGTTTGGCCAGTGTTGCTGGATCACATTATACAGGGGAGGTTGCTGATTGTCTCCAGCAAATGCTTAAACACAGAGAATTTGTTATTCCCCACACATCACGTTGGAGTGACGAGTTGGAATGTCTGCTGCTTCTGGACTGCTAGGCCTTGGTCTGTTTAAGACCTTGGATTTGGTACATCTCTCCCTCAGCTTTCCAGAATCAAAGGGGTTTGGTTTTAATCCTTAGGCAGACTTCCCTGGCTGATGTGTCAAACGAAGGAAACCCAGCGATCCCTTCTGGGATCTGTTTGATCCCTTCAGGGCTGTTTGGAGCAGCAGCTCTTTGCCACTGCACCATGGATCTTGGAATAGCCCCCTGGCTTCCCGTGGAGTGTCTCGGCCCTGCCAGGAGTAGGAGACAGCAAGGGATTCAGGGCTGGAGTGTCCCAGGGTGAAGCTTCTGCCTGGAAATGTGGCAGGACTGACTGACCTGGGGTAGAGGATGGGGTGGGGAGTAGGATGAAGCTCCTGTGTTAATGTAGAAATGTCCTAGGCCAGGTTGGACGGGGCTTGGAGCAACCTGGTCCATTGGAAGGTGTCCCTGCCCACGGCAGGGGGATGGAATAAAAGGGTCTTTAAGGTGCCTCCCAACCCAGGCCCTGCTGTGGTTGTGTAATGCTGTGCCTCAAATGCAGCCCTGCTGTCTGTCCCTGCAGCTCTATGCAGAGAAGGTGGCCACCAGAGGCCTGTGTGCCATCGCCCAGGCCGAGTCCCTGCGCTACAAGCTCCTGGGAGGGCTGGCTGTGCGACGGTGAGTTCAGCAGCTTACACGCTTCTCACAGGAATTACCTCCTTCTGACCTGAAAGTTGTGCAGGCTTGGAATAGATGAGGTTGCAGGTTGTGTGCCTGCCTTAAAGCTTGCGTTTACCCCTTTGTGGAGGAGTCAGGCGGGGGCTCAGGTGACAGTGGCCCTGCTCTCAGCTCCCTTCGGTGATGAGCCGATGACGAGTCAGATGCAGGTGGCTCTGCTTGAGGTACCTCTGTGGGGTCACGTTCTGTGATGCTGCACGAGAGCCTTCAGCAGGAGCCTCCTGTCACCAGTGGATGATCTGGAGGCATTTGTCTGAGAAGGGACAGGGTGGATTGTCCACCCTCAGCTGTGGAGCCGTTTCTGTGTCACCATCCCTGTGTCACCGTCCCCACAGCCTTACCAGTCACAGCAGTTTACTTACACTGGGCTTCACAGTGATAAAATGGTGGGAAGATTTTTGCTGCTTTGCCCAGCATTGACAGAGCTTCGGCTGCAGGGCTGTGCCTTTCAGGAGGCTTTTTAACAAGCAGAAGTAAAGTGGGATGGGCAGTGCTTGGAATTGTGCTCAGATGCCTGAGTGGGCTCATGGCGTGGCTGTTCCCTGTCCCTGCAGAGCCTGCTACGGTGTCCTGCGCTTCATCATGGAGAGCGGGGCCAAGGGCTGTGAGGTGGTGGTGTCTGGGAAGCTCCGAGGGCAGAGGGCCAAGTCCATGAAGTTTGTGGATGGCCTGATGATCCACAGCGGAGACCCCGTGAACTACTACGTGGACACAGCCGTGCGTCACGTCCTCCTCCGGCAGGGTGAGTGCCTGGGGTGCACCTCCCCTTCCAGCTCCATGGGCTTCCTTCCCAAACTGCTTTGGGGAATGGGGAGCGAAGGGGCCTTCAGCAGCCAGCGGAATTTCGGGTGATCATCCCAGGGCATCCACTTCTCTAGTGGTGGGGTTTGAATGTTTCCAGCTGTGAAACATGGCCGTAGATTTTCCAGATACTCTCACTTGAGCCCTGGGGCCTCTGGGGCAGGTAAGAAATCAACTTATAAATGAAACTTTTGTAAGACTGGGTTTAAGAGCTGTTGGCAGTTTGCATCCTGGCTTTCCTGGCTCCTTGGGACGGGCAGAGAGAAAGTGGATGCTACGAAAACGGCAAATGCCAGCCAGTTTTCCCCCATAGCTGTGCCCTGGCAAGTCTTCCAGCTAAACCTGCCTCCTCCTCTTGCCCTTCCCCCTGATAAAACACAAATGACTTGTGCATCTTAACTGGAACTGGCTCTGGGGTATTTAATTGCAGAATTCCTGGTGCAGGGATAGAGCTCGTCCAGGGCTGTTCCCCACCTTCCCTTCGGTGATGATACGATGACGAGTCAGAAGGGACGACCTTGTGTCACTGCAGCCCGGTCAGTGCCACGTTCTGTGGGGCTGTGCTGAGGCTGCCTTGGCCAGGGTGTCCTGCTCATTGGATGATCTAGAGGCATTTGTCTGAGAAGGGATGGAAAAAACCCCAGTGGAATTGCCTGGGAAAACGAGCTGAGTTATCCCGGGAAGAGCGCAGAGTTTAGAACCAGGGTTAGGATGAGCTAGGGGTACAGCTGCAGTTCCAAGCTGCAAAAGCAGTGGGTTGGATAATTTTGGATCTTGCCTGCATTTAAATTCCTCATACACACTGCTGATGTAAATTCCCAATAATAAGATAGTTAAGCTATAGCATGTCTGTGTTACAGTGTTGGCAGGAGAGATACTTTGTGACCTTGGTGCTCCTCCATGTGAATGTGTTGTCCTGTCCCTCTTTGCAGGAGTACTGGGAATCAAAGTAAAGATTATGTTGCCTTGGGACCCAAGTGGAAAGATTGGCCCCAAAAAGCCTCTGCCAGACCACGTCAGTATTGTGGAACCCAAAGAGGAGATCCTGCCCACCACCCCCATCTCAGAGCAGAAAGGGGGCAAACCAGAGCAGCCAGCCATGCCTCAGCCTGTGCCCACTGCCTGAGGGTAAGTGCCTGCAGGCTGGGGGAGGGAGAATCCATGTGGGAGAGGTGCCATGCCACCAGAAACGCTGTCAGGCAGCTGGGATTCTGGTAAGACAGGCTGGGTTGGGTTTGAGCAGTGCCCTGGATGAAGGGGGATGTGGTTTAAGGCATGTGGCAAAGCAGCTTCAGGGAAGAGGAGATGATGAACCTGAAAGGCAATATCCATGTGCAGGTGTCCTGTTCCGCATTGTACAGCATGGATTTGGGAATCTTGGGTCTCAGTTGGAGTGACTTGGGACATACATATTTGAGAAGGGTTTGGTGCCTTGGATGTGTTGCCACTGTCCCACCTGCCGGCAGTGTGCAGTTGACATCCCTCAAAAAAAACCCAGATATCCCCCTTGCCCTGGCATCCAGTTTGGGACAGTCTTGGAAGCCATCAAGCACAGTGGGTAGGCTGGTTTTGTAGGGAGATAATCCCAGTTTAAAATCCTATCAAGGAATCTGACAGGGCAAGCTCTGTCTCAGTGGGAAAAGTGGGATCACTGGCCAAAGTGCAGAAAGGGAGAAATTCCATTTATTTTGGGAACTTGGAGCCTGTTTGTTTGTTCCGTGTTTGAGGTAGGACAGTGGTTATGGAGAAGTTTGGCACCAGCCCACTCAGTGTTTTGTTCTTTGTTGTAGGGTTTGTCCCATGTGGAACCAGAAGCTTGGCTGTCCTGAAAACATCTCTTAATAAAATCACAAAAGACAGTGTTTGTGAAGGTGCTTTTTCTTTTTGTGCAAGACACACTCCAGGAAAACCTTGCTCCCACTTTTGGTATGGAAGGAATTCTGTTGCATTTCTTCCAGCTTGTTCCTTATGGAATGAACTTCACCAGCTCCTGATCCAAAGTGGGATAAAATGCTGATTTGTAGGCAGAGCTGGAGCAGCAACTGGTGTTTAAGAGGGTCATGAGTCACAAACATTCCATGAACTGGAGTACTGGTGGCTCTTCCCTTCCATCCCAGTGCCTTATCCAAAGTTTCCGGAAGGGGGAGCTTTTTTAGCAATGTCCAAGGGAATTGCAGTAGTTTGTACCTTTCTGGCTTCAGTTGAACTATTATTATATTCTACTTAATATCACCTTGGTGTATCCATGGCCCCTGTCACTGAAAAGGTGTTTGGGATGTGACTTCCCCTACAGGATCATCTCTGTTCCTTGTAGGAACAGATGCAGCTCCTTTTAGGGTCAGATAATTTGAGATGGGATTATCTGGTGGAAGTCTGGGGCAGTTGTTTAGATTTTGAGGAATTCAGAGCCCGTTTGTTGCATTAACAAAAATTTGTACCAGAAACTTGGTTGCTTTCACAGCCATATTTCCATTTTCAGGAGGTTTCTCTACAGGAGTTTAGGAACTGGGAGTTCTGAGGGTGTCAGGAACTGGGCTGTGGGGCAGAAACAAGATGTGCCTTCTCGGGGCATGAGTGAGTCTGATCTTAGGGGTTTTTGCACACCTTTCAGTGGAAATACTGAAATATTTAGTAGTAATTAATACCAACATTAATTATTGATTTTTTAAAACTTGAATTTGGAAAAAAATCTGGAAATACTAAAGGTGATGGATGAGCTTTGTCACTTTGGAGGAGCAGGAAATGTGTGAAAGCTGGCAGAGCTGAAGCAATAAGGAGTGACACAGCTTTACATGTTGTCTCTAAATTCTTAAGCACCCCAATCTGCTAGAAACTATTCCATAATGGTCAAGGTGGTGTCCTCCCTCAGACTGAAACCCCTGAGGATTTAAAAAGCTGCTTGGAAGGTGAGCTGGGGGTCACATGAGCTTGGGGAAACTTAACTTCTTTTCAGTATTGCTATTCCAGGGTGGATGTTGGATCCAAAGACGTTGGATCCTTACAGTTTCAGGAGAAAAAGAAATTCCCAGTGCAGTGCAAAGCTGACTTGCTAAAAGTAGTCTTTCCTCGGGATTGTCCTCTCATGGGAATTCACCATTGTTGTTGCTGTGCATTAAGGGTAATTTTTGTCCAGGTACCTTGGATTGTCAGGATGCCAAGGAACCTCCCTAAGTTGATTTTAAACCGCCAGCGATTCATTGAAAAAAATTTTATTGCAAAATTACCCATTTATGTCACTGTGTGGCACAAGACCAGACAATAAAAGCCCTTACACACCTGCATCCACACGATGCAAACAATTCCCAACATCCCACGGTGTGTTCCTGCCTTGCCCACCCCTCTTACCCCCCCCTCCCCATCCTCCAGAACCTTCTACAGCATGTGGGGTCAGTGCTGACTCACTGGGAAGTGTCCAGGCTTCCTGGGCATTGGATACATCCCTGGCATCGCCTCCTGCCTCCCACCACAGTGGGGAGAGCTGGGAATGTGCAGTACTGGGCTTCTAAGACAGCAAGGAAATGAGCAGGGAAATAAAAATCAAGCATAGCCAAGTGGTTGCTCCGTGGTGGTTCCAAAGAACTGGCACTGCCCTTGGGATGCACAGATGTCCCTCGTTCCAATGATCCTGTTTGCCACGTGAGCTGTGTCAGGTCATGGCCAGGCTGACCTGGAATGCTGGTGGGATATTACAATATCCCTTAAAAAGAAGAAGTTAGGAATCACCTCCAAGTCTAGGCTGGCTCAGGCTGTGAAATTTCAGGCTAATTATCAGCCATAAATATAATATAAATACATTTGGGTTGGAGCCTGCCCTTACACCCAGGCCAGCAAACAGGAGCTTAACCACCACGGAGCTGCAGCAGAGGAGCACCGGGAAGTCAGGAAGGGCAGCTCTGGGTTTAAACAAAGAAAAGCCAGCCAGGAGTGCCTCGGCTCAGAACTGCGATCACCCTCACAGTGGGGACTCTTTCCCAGCAGGAGCACCAAGAGACGTGGAGTTCTCAGCCTGGTACAGGATGTTTAATCCCAGGGATTGGCCTTGGTGATCACCAAAGAGGTGGAGTGTTGAAGGGACCTCAGGTTTATTTTCTAGGAGTCGGACCTGCCTTTGGGCCTCTCCAGGAAGTGTTGATCCAAGCTGGCTTTGGATGACCTGCTGTGGGTGCAGCATCCAGCACTCTCCCAGCCTGGGTTAGGCAGGACAGAAAGGCACAGCTCCGTAAAACCTCCCTTCTCCAGCTGTCCCAGCCCTGCTCTGCTCCCAGGGCTGTGGAGGGGCCAGACTGCACAACTGGCCCTCGGGGCTCTGCTGCAAACCACGGAGGAGAGAAGAGAGAAGCAAGAAACAACAGCAAAGCGACCAGAGCAGCTCTGGAGCGGTGCCACGGGGCATCCAAGCAGCAGAAAAGTGAGTGGCAGGGACACAGAAGCATTTTAGAGGGAAGGTGGTTGCAGCAGGAGGCATAACTAGCACAGGGAGGAGCTGGGCTTCAACCTGGACATCGCCCTGAGAGTGCCAGTTCCCTTCCGCTCCAGGTGACCCTCTTGTGCCAGGCTCCCCTGATCCTCTCCGGAGGTGGGTTTGTGCAACAGGGATTTGGAGGGGGGGTGAGGTAAAGTGTCTGCTGGTTCCTCATCACAATGCACCCTGGTCTGAATAGCACCCATGGTTCGAGAAGGATACAAAAGAGTGTTGCCCCTTGTTCGAAATCGCCCACTAAAAAACGCACACACAAACCAAAGCTCTGGGAGAAAACAAAAAACCCACCAAAAGCACCAACCCAACTACAACTCATCCCGCATCTTATCACCCTTGGGCCTCACGAGCCGGCCGATGAAGAGGATGGAGTTGGTTTTAGTGTCTCTGATCATGAAGATGAAGGGGTGGTCGGCGTAGAACAGCTTGGGGTTCCTCATCTCCTCGCGCCCGTAGATATCGGCGTCATAGGGGTTCCCGTCCGTGTCCCACTCCAGGGCAGCCGCGTGGAACACGTTGGACAGGTAAAGGTCCTTCTTACCAGAGATCTTGGACAAGTCAGCCTTGGTCTTGTCAATGGCTTCTGTCAGGCCCAGGCCACCCAAGTGTTTCTAGGAGGAGAAGAGGGGTGAGTGACCCTCCCGGAGGTGACACGGCACAACCCTTCCCAGCCACGGCTGCTGGAAGGAGGATCAGACACAGACAACCCATCCCGCTGTCTCCCCCCCCCGTCCCAAAGAACTGTTCTCCTTAAGGACCCCCCCTTACCTGAAGGTCATGGCTGACTTCCAGGACGACTTTTGGCAGCGAGATGGCCACTGATCTCTTCTTCATCTTGCCAGCCCAGGTCTTCAGCTGCTCCTTGTTCAGCAGTTTCTCAACCCTCTCCAGAGGCTCCACATGGTTCGGCATGATGAAGATCATGCTGGAGAGCTTGTGAGCAAGGGGCATCTCCACCACCTGGAGCTTCTCTGTCTCGTCATCGTAGTAATTGTAGAGACCTTGAAACCAGGAGGAGGAAATGGTGAGATGTGGAGCAGAGGCAAAGCTACACAAACCTCGTTGTGAGTTCACCCTGGACTTTCCCTGACCGGCAAGGGAAGTGAGTCTGGACCATTTTGGGAACAGGCCCAGCACTATTAGAGTTGGCTCCGGCTCTCACTGGCGTGATGAGCCGGGATTTGTTCCCCACAGCCAATAGCAAACATGGATTCTCTGCTCACAGGGAGATGGAATCTGAAGAACAAACACACCCTGCTTTGTTCTTGTTTATTCCCATGAGGCCAGAAAATCTTGGAAGCGGTTGGAGAACTGGGCAACGGAGCAGCAACGAGCACAACTCTGGTGGGTTTTGATGTGGGGCAGGTTTGCACTCACCTGTGCGGTGCATCATGGGCACCCCCACGGTGTAGGAACGGGTCACCATGAACCCACGGTTGTCCACCATCTTATGATGGAACTTCTCATCCCAGTGAGCTGCAGGAGACAGAGAAATCCGGTAAGAAAAGGGAATGGGGGGTAATTTAATGCTCCGACAAAGAGGCTCCGGTGGACACAGGATTTGCCCACCTTCCCTTTGGGCTGCCGGATGATCTTGAAGGCCCCTCCCAACCCAAACCCTTCTATGGTTCTTTGTTGCCTCAGGGTGGGTTTCGGGCCACTTGTAACCAAGGCCCGAAGGCAGAACTTACGCTTGAAGAACATGGCGTTGACAATGAGGGCCCCGTCTGTCTTCTCCACGTCCTTTGTGACCTCGGGCAGTTTCCCGTCCGTGGTCTGCGCCGCCCACTCGTTGATGGACTTGAGGGCGCTCCTCTTGTCGCGGAAGTTGATCTTGGAGTGCTCATAGTTGTAGTGCTTCTTGCTGTTCTTCACGAAGTCGTCGGCGAAGTTGATGGAGGCGGGGCCGTAGAGGCGGCTCCCGATCTTCCAGGTGACATTGCGGGCGGTGCTGTTGCTGACGTCGTTGAGGAGCTCGGACAGCCCGCTGTGCACGTACTCGTCGTTCAGCTTGTCAGCGCTCAGCACCGCCTTGGCCTGCGACGCCGTGCCCGCCTTGCCTCCGAGGGACACAAGGCCCAGGGAGGAGGCCACGACCACAGGGGACAGCAGGATGTTCTCCATGTCCTTGTCCTTGGCCATGGCGTGGTAGAGGTTGAAGGCCAGCGTGGTGCTGCGCTCGGCCAGCGTGGTGGCCTTGTCACTCAGCTTCCTGTCCTCCGAGGGCACGGCCGCGGCCAGGCCGCACAGGGCCAACCCCAGGACAATCCACATGGCTCCAGCTGCTCCCAGCGCCTGCCGGGCAAGAACAACTCCCCGTCAACACCGTCCCAACCCTGCCTGGAGCGCTCAGAGATCCCAGAGGAACCCGCTCCGTGGGAACACTGACGGGCACAGCACCAAGGCTCCCCTTGGGCTGCAGCAATCCCAAGTCCACAGGGGGATTTCCTCTGGGCAACAATGAATCCACAGGAGTCCAGGTATTCAGAGCTTGTGCATTTGGAATGGAAGCTTCCTTTCCAAGGAATTTGATTGTACCACTATTCACGGACACTAAATGATTGAAGGAGGGGCCAGGGAATGGAAGCAACAGGTATTTCTGAGGTGATCTCAATAGGACAAGGGGGAATGGCTTTAAACTGGAAGAAGACAGGTTTAGATGGGATATTGGGAAGGAATTCTTGGCTGTGAGCGTGGGCAGGCCCTGGCACAGGTTGCCCAGAGAAGCTGTGGCTGCCCCATCCCTGGAAGTATCTAAGGCCAGGCTGGAGCACCCTGGGCTAGTGGAAGGTGTCCCTCCCCATGGCAACCTCTGCCCTGGTCAGGCAAAGCTGAAAGCAGGATGTTTCTGCTGCTCAGGGGGGACACAGCAGAGCTGCCCCTTCCTCCAGGGGTATTGCAATCGGTGACAGGGACCAGCTGGTCCCCAAATCCTCAGCTTCCTTGGCACTAGATGGAGCACATGAGCTTCCACCAGGCCAAGTCAGAGGGGTCCCTTGAGAAGATCCAACACTGCCTGCTCAGCTCTGGTCAGTTTAGTTTTGCCCATACAGCCCTGCCAGGGAGGTACCAGGGCAGAGGGAGGTGATGGACCCTCACTTTCCACACCAGAGTTATTGCCTTGGGTAGATGCATTTCATCCCAACGTAGGGGATGAGCAAGGGCTTCAAGCCACCAGCTTTGCTAAATCTGCAGCCTCCCCAGCCCTAAATGCCTGAAAACTCTTTGGAGCTCATCCCACCTGCCTTCAGGGCTATAACACGTCCCCACACCTTCCCTCCCCTCCTGCCTTCCTGCTGCTCCCAGCAAACCTTCCTGATGGCAGCTCCTCGGGGCTTAAATTCCACCACCTTCAGCTTTTGGGCGAGGACAGGCTGTGTCATGCCCAAGGTTACGCTGAAGTTTGATTTCTTGGAGTTCCTCTCCTCCCACCCTGCTCCTGGTGTGGGGGGGACACCGGGGAAGGGCTGCAGAGGGGCAGCTCCAGGGTTAAAAGGCTTCAGAGCAGGAAGCGAAGGGCCCGCTGGGATTCCACATGGAAGGAAACACGCATCACAGCCCCAGGCACAGAGTGCGCAGCTGCACCCGGGACCCTCTGCCCGAGTGGGAATTACGTGGCCTCGGAGAGGGAGGCGATTCCTAGCCTGAAATCCCCTTGGGAGCAAGCCCTCCCTTACAGGGAACAGCCATCCCGGCCACCTACAGAGCGAAGACTCGCGCAACACGCTCCAAACTGCCCCTGACACACTTTGAAAGTGCAGGCACGTCTAAAACCTTCGGCTTTTTAGTTCCCTTTTATTTCTAAAGATACCTTGAAACTCTTTCATAGTGAGGTCAACGTTTGCCTTTTTCATTCTGAAAGAAAACAGATACATGGAGTAGTTCTCTTGCGAGCAAAGGGCGGCTCATCTTCAGCTTTAAAAAAAAGCCTCACTACTTGGGACGCGGGCGAGAAATTTTGGCCCCGAGCTCTGGGCTGTGCCCTGTGACGCAGCCCCGCGGTGCCAAGGCAAGAGAAAACTTTGCCCATTCTTGGAGATTATTGGGGAATTCACAACCCAGGGTGAAAACCGGGGGAATCCGGGCAATGCACGGCCAGCAACATCCTCTCTCCTGCTCGCACAGCCCGGCCCAGCCCGGAGGGGGACGCCCAGTGCCAGCGTGGCATTGCAGAGACCTCCGTGGGGCCGCGGCGGACCCTGCAGGACCGGGAGGTGCCATCGCCCAGGAGAACAGCCAGAGGCACCCGCCCCGCTTCTCCCGTGAGCAGGACAAAGGCACACAAAGAAAGGCCATTTTCCAGGTCACCGGAGGGATGTGACACTTCGCTAAGGCCAGGCTCGGTCCGTCCCGTGCAGAGGCTGCAGGCAGAGCTCTCCTTCCCGGGCTGGGCTGGTGCCCAGGGTCCCGCAGGCTCCCAGGCTCAGCAGGAGCAGGGGCTGGACGCTCCTGCAGGACCATCACACCAAACTAAAGCCTCCCTTTATCCTCCTCTTCCCTATTGCCACGCCCTGAAAGTTTCGCCTGGGCGCAAAAAAACACTGGAAGCACCTCGGGCAAATTGGAGGTGATGGGGGGGGGGGAGGGAGGGGGATTTTATAATGTATTTTATATTTCTCAAAGAGCCAGAGCCAGCTCACAGGGGAGTCCGTACCCTCCCCTACCCCCACCACTTCATCCCAATGCAACCTCTACTCCCCATTCACCCCCTTTTCCCATGCAATACCACCCCCCACCCCCCCGATTTTTTTTGCCCGATGGGGCCAACCAGGAGGATACAAGATCCCAAAATCACCCCCCCCGGCCATCCTGCTGCAATCCCCGCCTGCCAGCCCGGGGTCCCCCGGTCCCCCCCACCTCTTACCTTTGGGGTCGGGACGCGGCTTCACTCGGCTCCCCTGTGCACCTCCCGGGCCGGCGGAGGGGGTATATAAGGGGCCGGCGAGAAACTTCTGGAAAGTTGGGAAAACCCTCTCAAAAAAAGCTCGGGAGGGAGAGGAAGGGGAGGATCCATCCCGGCTCTCCCGACCCGCCGCCAATGGCGAGGGAGCGCCGGCCCCGCGGCCGCCGAAGGGGGGTCCGGAGGGATTGGGGGGGATGCGCCGTCCCTGCCCTGCCCTGCTCTGCCCTTCCCCATCCAGGCCCTGCAGCAGGGATTTGCTATTCTCTGCCAAAACGGTGCTTTTGCTTTTTTAGGGGGCTCCGGTCCGTCTTATTTCCCTCCCGCTGGCATCTCCTGCAGCCTGATCTTTGCTGGCACTAAAGGTGGTGATATACTTAATTGTTTTTTTTTGGGGGTGCCATCAAAGGGCTTCAGCCGCAAGCAGAGCAGTCACAGGCACTGAATGTTCAACATCTGTCCCTGGCTCAAGCCACGTCCTGCCATCTAAAATGTTCCTCTCATCGGTGACACCAAGGAGAGAAGAGAAGGCTCCAGGGAGACCTCAGAGCCCCTTCCAGTGCCTAAAGGGGCTGCAGGAGAGCTGGAGAGGGACTTGGCAGAAGGGATGAAGGGACAGGGCCCAGGGAATGGCTTCCCACTGCCAGAGGGCAGGGTTAGATGGGATATCAGGAAAGAATTCTTACCTATGAGGTTAGGGAGGCCCTGGCACAGGCTGCCCAGAGAAGCTGTGGCTGCTCCATCCCTGGAAGTGTCCAAGGCCAGGTTAGAGCAACCTGAGAGAGTGAAAAGTATCCCTGCCCACAGCAGGGGGTGGAACTGGATGATCATTAAAGTCCCACCCAAACCATTCTGGGATTACAATTATTCTGTGCAGACAACCTGCATTCCCTTCCCAGGGACCTGAGGGCCAAATGAGAGGCACCTGGAGAGCTCCCTCATATTCCTGTATCCCTCAGAGCCTGCTTTTCCGTCCCTCTCCCCACCTGCACTCACACCCAGCTCTCCTTTTCCCCAGCAGCTGGGCCTGATGGAGCTGTGAACTCCTTACAAATCCCCCCTCCCACACTCCCAAATCTCCCCCTGCTCTGCTGGGCTCTGCCCTTCATTGTGGTGCAACCTCGTGGCAAAATCCTCACGTCTGGCAAAGTAAATGCGGTTTAGAAAGACCAACATTCCCGGCCCCAAAGGCCTGTGGAAGGAGTTAAATGCTCCTGCCACCCCGTGCCAGGTGGCTGAGAGTTCTTGCAGGAAAATATGTGCCCTGGAGAGGTTTCTGTGCTGAGTCACAAGCACTGAACACCACACTCACCTCCACGTTTTAAACCAGCATGGGATTGTTTTCATGGCAATCTGGGATACTGGGGTATTCCAGGTATCACCCAGTCATTCAACACCTCATTGATGGTTCCATCACCATATCTATGTCTCCCCTTCCTTCTAATCCCTGTAATTTCATTTTTGCCCCTGGTTTTTGCCCTGCAAATTTTCCCTTTTCCCTCTGCAGACAGTTTGTTGCTTTAGTAGAAAACCAGCATCTGATTTTATCTTCTGGCTTTGAACATTCTTGTTGTTGTCCTGCAAGCACCTTAGTGTGGAACAATCACCTCATTCCACTCCTCTTCATAGTCCACTGATTCTAGAAGGTGCCATCAAAAAATGAAATTTTTCTTCTGTCTGAACCACAGGAGTAAATACTCCAAGCCTCAAACAAAGGGAGATCTTTGAGCCCTCCCTGGACAAAACTCTCCCCAAGACCAGCAGAACTCCAACAGCAAAACTAAATGTGTGTTTCTGGGATGATTTCTCTCCCAGGGTTTGCAGTGATAAAGCTGGGTTAGATCTCAGGAGGTTTTTTCTGCTCCCTTCTGGCTGGGAAAAATCTTGTCCCATCCACCCATTCCCAGGAGCTGATCCATGAGGTGTCATTTGCACAAAACCTGTTACAGGGTTTTGTGCAAAGAGGGTCCCAGGGTGACACTTTTGGGTGCTGAGCATCATTTCAGATGCCTGAAGGTTCCCAGTTCTGTGGGATTTGCTTAATATTTTTTTTAATCTTTTTTTTTTTGTGATTTATGTGTGTGTGTGGGGGGAAATACCTGAACAAAGCACATTTCCAGCTACATCTTCCCTGGGCATTTTGCATTTCAGCAGGTCTATATTAAACTGTCTTTAATGCCAGTAAGTCCAAAGAGTCCTGCTGTCCTCACATCAATGATGTTCAGAGATCAGCTCCCTTCAGGAAGGGATTCAGTGGCAAAAGGAGCATTGAAATACCTTAAACAGCACATTTTTGTTCACTGGTGTATACTGGAAACGCTTTGCTTTGCCTCGTGTGTGCCTAAATAATCACAGTGGTATTTAATAGCACAATTTTGGATTTATTACCACGTTGCCATAGTAAAAAAAAAAAAAAAAAAAAATCGATTTGATGATATCAAACCACCAGTCCAGAGGCGAAATATTCCTGGTCTGTACCAGCCAGCTGAGAAATGAGAAAAGCTCCTTTAAACTCCCACTGTCAGCTGGTTTTCTCTGCCAAGCTCTGCATTGCTCCACCTTCAAACCCTTCTGTGTAATTACCTCCCATGTAAGATTTTTTCTTTTTTTTTTTTTTTTCTTCCTAGTGATATTTAAAATAAACCCTGAAACTTTTAATCTTCACCTCACTCGGTGCCTCCCAGCGCCAACCCCTACTGACACTCTGTGCTTCGGGCTCTGCCTCAGCGACAGGAATTTGGAGCAGAATTAAAAATCACTCCTGGTGTTTTGAGGACTGGCAGCCCAGCCCAGAAAGATATTTCGAAGTTTTACCTGGTTTTTAAGCCTGCGCTTCAAATTTTCCACCCGTTTTTTTTAAGCGTGTATTTTAAATTTTTTTTTTTCCCCCGATTTTTAAGTGCCCGTTTCAACCCGTCCCTGCTGTCTCTGTCTGCCCAGACAACTGCTTTAGGATGTGAACGTCCAGGAAACGAGTAAATTCTACCCAAAATGTCAGCAAAGAGCAGCTTAGTCTTGACTTTGAGCTGTTTTTAGTGTTTTTTTTTTTTTTTTTTTTTTTTTTAAAGCACATTAGATATTAAATAAATTATATATTTTAGTATATGTATATAAGATATTAAATAAATAAATACATCTATTTTAAATATTAACTTTTTTCTTTAGGATTTTGTTTTTAAAAAGAAATGATAATTTAGCATCATAGAGGAGTTTCAAATAATAATAATCTCATAAAGAGTAATTTGACTGCGATTTTGACAATTTGATATAGATAATATTTTTCATTTAAAATTAATTTAAATTTTTTGAAATATTAATATTATATTAACTTTTATCAAAAAAATTACAATAAATTACTTTTTTACCATATTTTATGGTGTCAGACACATATTAATTTAATTAACTTTAAAA
>JAYRBT010000001.1:1426864-1466948 GCA_036023395.1 Myiotriccus ornatus
GCAGCTTAGTCTTGAATTTGAGCTGTTTTTAGTGTTTGTTTTTTTTTTTTTTTTTTTTCCCAAGGCAAAAGCTCTGGGAATCGGGCGGATCTGGGCAGATTTCTGCCGCTATCCAGGGATTTCCAAGCGGGATCGGGCTGTGCAGGCGCTCCCAGCCCCCACAGTGCCACGTAGGAGCCTAGGGTGGGATGCGGGAGAGGACTGGGAAGGGGGAGCCAAACTGGGAGGTGCCGTTTTCCGCCTTCCCTGCTCCTCTAATGAGCGGTCCCGGCTGCCAAGACACAAATCCAGCTGCGGCCCAACTCCTCCCTCCGAGTTTTGTGCAGGGCAAGGCTCGGATTCCTGTTGTCTGGAGTTATTTCCAGTGCGGTTTTGCTCCCAGGAGAGCCTTTGGGTTTAGGGCCGTGGGGATCCACTCACTTTAAATGACTTTTACTTCTCTCTTAAATAAAGCAACCCAAAGGTTTTGTGATAGGAGTCTGATCCCCCACTCCCCCCAAAAAACAGAGGGGGATTTACACATCCCGTTGTTGCAGCACCTGGGATGGGGGTAAGGTGAAATCCAGCTGATCCTGGGAGTCCTACACCCAGCTCTGGGATAAACAACCCATGCCCAGCCATAAAACACCTGCACTGGTGCTGCCCTGGTTGCTTGGCTTGTCTGATTTAAAGCAGTGTTACTAATTCGCTTGATTATTTATTAAAAGACTGTTTTATTACCCCCCTTTTTTTTTTTTCTGAGTGTTCTTTGGACAGGAGTTTTTAAATACAAACTCCAGCAGCTTTGCCTTTTCACCCTTCAAATGCCCCAGAGACTGACCCTGTTTTCCTAAGTGAGAAAGTCTGATTTTTCTAAGCTGCTTTAAGCTGGTGCAGGATTTCTGCTTTCCAGGATGATCCATGGCTGAGAAAGGCAGGGATGCTCAGAGCCAGAACAGAGGAGCAGCTGAGGAGCCATCCTGGGGTGGAACATGTCCTGAAGGGAGCACAGCACGGGGCAGGATTGGGTCCTGGAGAATCGAAACCCCCGGGACCTGCACAGATCATGGTGGGCACAAAGGTGATGCTGCTCCTCCTGGAACGCATCTGGTCTTGCTGCAGAGGATGCAACAAGCCTGGGAGAATCCCTGATACGAATTCCCAAATCTTCCTGTCCCCCATCCTGGTGACAGAGTTATCTCAGGATGAGATACACCAGTGTGAAGGTTGCCCTGCAGTTGCTGGACACCCTCCTCACCTCGTGGGCAGGAATGGGCAGGGAAGGTGACCCAGCCTTAAATAAACCCTCCCTAGGTCAGCTCAAACCTTCTGGAATCAGTTCAGCCCTCAGAGGTTCCCAGGGCAGCCCCAGGAGCAGTTGGCACCGATTCCTCTGGAATTGCTGAGGAACTTGTGTGTGTCTCGGATTCGCCAGCCAGAGCTCTCCCCAGAGCAGAGCAGACAGGTCTGGATGGAGCCTGGAAGCAGCTGTAGGGGATCCAGCCTGAGGTCATAGAGTCATGGGATGGTTTGGGTCGGAAGGGACCTTAAAATCATCTATTTCCACACCTGGACATTGGCAGGGACACCTTCCACTAGCCCAGGTTGCTCCAAGCCCCGTCCAACCTGGCCTTGGACACTTCCAGGGATGGGGCAGCCACAGCTCCTCTTGGCAACCTGTGCCAGGGCCTCACCACCCTCACAGGGAGGAATTTCATCCCAATATCCCATCTCTGTGGCCTCCTCTGGACTCATTCCAACAGCTCCACATCTTTCCTGTGCTGAGGACCCCAGAGCTGGATGCAGTCGAGGTGGGGTCGAGTCACAAGGGCAGAGCAGAGGGGCAGAATCCCCTCTCTCGCCCTGCTGGCCACTCCTCACACTCCTCTCCCCCTCCCAGATCCATGTGAGGAGCCATGGAAGCCAGGAGGCTGATTCCAGCCTCAGGTGGGTTCCCAGCAGCACTCCAACACTGTGCCCTCCCCTCCAGGCAAACCAAGCCCGTGCTGGCTGAGGAGGGGTTCCCCATCCAGACCTGCTTCTCCAGGTTCCCACACTCCAAGGATTTGGGGGGGATTCTGCTTTCTTGGCTCAGCTCAGGCACGAGCCCAGGGCCGGCACTTTAATTTTCCCCCTGCAACATCCTGCTCTGGCCCTCAGATCTGGAGGAATCACAGAGCAATGGCTTTGCTGGCAGTGGTGGAATCCCAGCCCTTTCCCCCGTCTCTGTTTTGCACCCCAGGCCCTGCTTTGGCTGGAGCTGGGAGGGCCTAGCTTTGTCTGAGCACACAAAGGCTGGCAGTGGAGCTGAAAGCCTGTGTCCCCTTATCTGTCTGGCCTGCAGCAGTGCTGAGCCAAACTCCTGTGTGCCAGCCCCTGGGAATGCCAGCCCCTGGGGATGCCAGCCCCTGCCTTTCTGGGAGGTCACAGCCTGGGTTTATCCACCCTAAAGGTGCAAATTCAGCCCGTGGATCCTCCGAAAAACACTGGGCAGCTTCCAGGAGTGGTGGAGGAGGAGAAAAAAAAAAGGAAGAGCAAAAAGGGCTGATTTCCACAGAGGGGGGCAAAGTGCCCATCCCTGGCATCACACAGGTGTGGTGTGATGCACCAAGGAAGGACAGGCTGGAGAGGCCACAGCTGCAGCTTTCCCACAGGGCACAGGGGAGAGAGACTCCCTTGATCCCAGTTTGTAATCCGTGTTTAATACTCCCAGAGAAAAGTTCAAAATCCACAGGGTTTCCAGCCAACATATCGAGGCAAGGGGAGGGGGGAGAGGGGAGGAATTCCTCTGGTGCTTTGGGATGGAAAGAATGGCATCTGTGCAGCCTCAGGTCCAGCAGGGTGAGGGCAGGTCAGATTGCAAGCCCCTGTATCTCAGACTTTTCTGGGAGCCGGGATATGGGGTGAGGAGATGGAGTCCCTGTGGATGCGGCAGGAGCTTGCCATCCCCGGGCAGGGAGCTGGGAGGACACACACAGGGCTCTTTCTACACTAATTTTTGGGGTCATGGCAATCCAAGAGGAGTCAAGACTCCAGGAGACCCTTTCCAGGCTGGCTGGAGTCAGGTTATAGTTGGACTCGATGATCTCAGAGGTCTTTTCCAATCCTTTCCTGCCTTGGGCTGGTGATAATCACTCCCCCTCCCTCCCCTCTGCCTCGTGGTGCTGGGACTGTCTGGATCTACCCGAAAATCAGCCAAAGTGAGAAGCAAGTGGTTTGTTTCTCAGCCACGTCAGCCCCACGGATTCCAGGGCCATCTCCAAGGCAGGCTGGGAGAGCGGCAGGGATTTGGGATGCTGCAGCTTCAGCCTCCTCACTGTAAAGAACCTCAAAACAGGAACGTGCTAATGGCAGGTTTTGATCTTTTATCACCAAGCAGAACCAGAGAAGCCCAGGAACGGGGTGGTGGATCTGCTCGGACACGCCTAGGTTGGAGCTGCGATGGGGAATCTCTGATGTCTCCTTACAAGCTGAGTTTGCATCCCCTGCGGTGCTAAAGGTCTTCCTCTTCTCTTCCCGGCCGCCTGTTTTCCAGGAGCATGTGGGAATTTAAGAGGGTGGCAGCTCAGCCTCTCCTTTCCCTTTGGTTGGAGCTCAGAGCAGGCTCAGCCTCACGCGCTCCCCCCGCGGCATCTTCTGAGGAAACCGGGATGGAAAAGGAAACCGTGTCTTCTGGAGCCAGTTTAGGGAAAAGAAACGCCCCTAAACCCGACCCCGGCTCGGAGGGGGATCCTCAGCCAGCCAATCTCCTGCTTCCAGCACAGCGCTGCTCGGGGGCGGGCAGGGGGTGGGCTCAGCCTGTGCCGGGTGTTAACGCGAGTCGCACAACCCCAATATCCTCCCGCTGCCCCCAAAAGCTGCCTGGTCGTCGGAAACGAAGCTTCCCACCAAGCCCAGCCAGAAACTCCCACCGGTGGTGCCGGTGGGATGTGGGGCTGATGTGGGGGACTTTGAGGAGGGGGTTGGTGCGGCAGTTTTAAGCCAGGAAAGGAGGAGGGGAGGGATGAATCCCAGGAATGACGCGCTGGGCTCGGCCAAACCCACCCTGCTCCGGGCAGGAACAGACGGTTCTCGTCGCCCACGTGCCGGGGAGATGGAACCAAAGGGATGCTCAGGAAGGGGCTTGGCAGCCTCTGGGTCGTCTCTGCTCTTCCAGAGGCGGCAGAAAAGCTGCCCAGAGAGATACAACAGGAGTCACAGAACGCCAGAATGGTTTGGGTTGGGAGGGACCTTAAAATCATCCAGTCCCACCCCCTGCCGTGAGCGAGGACACCTTCCACTATCCCAAGTGTCTCCAACCTGGCCTTGGACACTTCCAGGGATGGAGCAGCCACAGCTTCTCTGGGCAACCTGTGCCAGGGCCTCCCCACCCTCTGAGTAAAGAATTTCCTCCCACCATCTCATCTAAATCTCTCCTCTTTTACTTTAAAACCAAACAGGAGAAGGGGCTTCATCCTTCCCAGGTTTCCAAGGTACCACAGCCCCAGGGTCTCTCTGTGTCATAATTTAAACTCAGAGTTACCCAGATTAACTTAATTTGGCCTTTCTGGGCTTTTTGGTGCTTTGTGCAACTTTAATGCCGCTTCTCATGTGGTTTTGCAGTGCCTCACAGACACACAGTGTCACACTTGATTTTTAATGCATTTAACCGTGTATTTCCTTCTTTCTGAAGTTTCCCATGTCCCAAAATCCTGGCTCTGCATGCAGGACCCTTCTTAAAAAGGGACACCTTCCCTGTGTCCCCCACACACCAAACCTGCTTAGCCTGGATACTCCTGCCTGCTTAAAGTAGGAAGGAAGTCATAGTTAAATAGCCAGCAGAAAATGGCAGTGTGTCTTTCCTGGCTACTGTGGAGATTCCCAGCGAAAACCTGGCGGGGAAGAGGTGGCAGGATTTCTGGAGCATTCAAGGGGCCCACATGATGCAACCCTGGTCACTCTTGCAGAGGAACAGCTGCTCGTGGGAGCTCCAGGAGGAGCCGCTGACATGGAATTCCAGCAGCCAAAGGGTTGTATCCACATATCCAAGGCTTTTCCAAGGTCAGGTCTCTGTCCTGCCACAGCTCCAGGCGTTGTGCTGCTGCTGTTGCAGAGCCACATTCATGTGTCAGGGAGAGTTATGTTAATTTTAGAGGCAAAAGCCACTTTTACTCTTCAGTTTTCCTTCTTTTATAACTTGCAGGGTGGAATGTTGTGGATTGTCCAGTGAATTTTTCTCTATTTCCCCTTTCAGAAGGAGCCACATGTGGCTGCTGCTTTCTGCACTGAAAGCACAGAAAATGCATCAAGCTGCTGCAAGCATTTATGGATGGTTATAAAATATATTCATAGTTTAGAAACACACCTAAATATATTAAAAATATACTTGTGTATTAAATAGATATAAATACATCTAAATATTTACAATATGCTGAGGAAGATGTTGTGGTCACCCTGTATTGTAACAAAAGTGTTTATTCTAGAAAGGTTTTTTCCTGCTCTTCCCAAATGGGTCTGGAAACTCCCAGGAGTGTTCAGCTGTGGGAATATTCAGGCACTCAGAAGATTCCTGTGGCAGTAAGAACAGAAAATACAGATCCAGGAGCAGGGGAAGCTCCACAGCTGTTCCAGGGGAGATGGAGCGCTCAACATCTGCCAGCTGAGTCACACAGGGGAGGATCTGACTCATCACATCACATCTGCATCTCCACATGTGCAAGGATTTTATGGATTGGGCCAAGGCTGATTGTCCTGGTTTAGGAGCTGGGGAAACTGAGGTGTGGAAGGCAAGTTTGGGGCACTGTCAGAGCCAGCCTCCTGCACTGCTGCCTTGTGGGGCTTTCCTTCTCCAAAGGGATGCTGAGGACTTTATAGGGAGTCCCAGAGGCATCTCCTCCCTCCCTGGACCATCTGCTGAGGTCCCCTGGATGTGGAGCTGTTCCCTGCAGAGCCCCTGGGATTGTCCCAGCTCAGATCTCATCCAGCACAGATGCATCTCCCAGCCAGGCTGGTACCTGCTCCTCCCAGCCCCAGAGCAGCCCTGTGTGTCCTTGTCTTCTCTCCCTGCTCCTGCTTAGTCTGGCCTAAACCCCAGGCAAGGACAGGCTCTTGCTTTGTGTTTCCGTAGCCGGTGGGACCACGATGATGCCCCTTCCCCAGTGGGGATGCCCAAATGCTGCTCTGAGGAAGGAGCTCTTTGCTTCCTGCAGCAGGAGCTGCCTCTCCCTGCACGTCCCGAAGGCAGCACCATCCTTGCTCCTGGCCCAGCACTCAGCACATTAACCAGCTCCTGCACAGCCCCCAGGTTTGAGGCAGTTCCCAGCACTGCAGGAGGCATTGGTGGGGAATTTGGGCTCGCACAGAAGGTCTCTTGTTTGATGCAGAGGTGGTTGGGCGTCGTGGGAGAGGTGGGGCAGGGAGGGTTGGATGAATGGGAATGTTGTTTCCCTCCCGATTCCCTTCAGGGGGATGCTGGAGGTTTCCCAGCCCTACCCAAACAGCTTGGATTCAGTCTGTGAAATCATTCGCACTCTGGACTCTGTCGGCTTTGACGCCAGGACCTGAATTCCCCTGGGATCGCTCCTGGTTTGGTACCCAGGGGATGCTGTGGATAGAAGGACACGTGTGAGTCAGAGCTGCCCTCCTCCTGTCCTGCGTGGATCAGGCTCAGCCCCATCCAGGTGGGAATTATTTCAAGCTCATTTGCTGCCTGAGCATGGAGAAGCAGCAGCAGAGAATGAAAGGCAGCTCCTGAGCTTTGGACAGTTCAGGACACAAATCGAGGGTTTAGTGAAAGGGGAACACCCAAATCCTAAACTTCCAAGGCCACAGCACCTCAATTATCTGTTGGATATGGAATATCCACCCGTGGCTATTGCTGGCTGCAGTTTCCAATGGCAAAGCTGGGTTCTGGACACACAGAATCACGGGGAAACTGGAATTTGGATGTTGTGGAAACCAGCCTAACTTCTTCTTTGGGCCATGGAGGAGACCATGGGATCATGTGTCACTTTAGAGCATGTACAGACCCTCTTTCTAGGCTTGATGTCCAGCTGCTAATCCACCTCCAGGCTGGAATGTGGCTTCCCCCTGTGATGGGATGACCTTCCACAACTCCTGTGGCTTTCAAAATTAAGCATTAGATGTTTCTTAGGTGCCCGTGGTGGGAGGAATTACCTGCTCTGTTGATGGTGGAGAAGAGGCACAACCCTCTCTGACCTTAAAGGCACAGCTTTTGGAGTTTTTTGTCCCAAGGGTCCCTCCAGGAGATCAAATTCATTGTTCATTTGGGACAAATCAGGTCAGAAGGGGGAAATTTTGTATCCAAGGGAGAAATCCACAACGTTCAATTTGAAGAAAATCTTTTGTTTCTTATTCTTTTCCTGTTTCACTATTAAGTGAAAAATAATTGTAGCCCCAAATACAATTTTCAGGCAAAGAAAATGGAAACAAATTAAAAACATCAGAACAAACTAATTAATTGGGTTTCCCCCATTTTTGTCTTCATTTTCCAAGCACACCCCAAGTTCAGAAATACCTTCAGCCTCCAGCAGGTCCTCAGCACCTGAGTTCTCCTGGAAAACCTCAGTGCTTTTGCTCCAGATAAATGGAAAATTGTGTGCCTTGATGGCACCCCCAGGGCAGCAGGAACAGTGTCCTTGGAGGGGAAGGAGATCAGGGGGAAAAACCTCCCCCAGCCCTGACAGCCACCAGGGCTCCTCTCTCCTGTCCCAGCTCCAATCCCACGCCCTGAATCTCGCCCTGGGAATACACTCCTGGCTCTGTGTGGCCGTGGCCGAGTTTCCCATGCTCCAAAAAAGTGCCAGAAACCCACAAAGCCCAGTCTAAGCGCAGTGCTGCTGTCCGTGAGCTCCCTCTGCTCAGCAGCTGATACACTTGGGAGAACAAGGATGTTCGGGAGGATTCCTGGGCTGCGAGTGTCGCCGTGGAAAAAGCTGCTCCGGAGCAGGAGGGAGCAGCGGAAATAGATGGATTTAAAAATAGCAGGGACAGAGCGGGGCTGGGTGACATCCAGCAGCTCCCGAGAGGTGGGAGCACACGGATCAAATTAGCCCGGTGCGGGATTAATTTAGACCCTGCTCCCATTCCAGCAAGCTCCGGGAAGGGCTCCCTCCCGCCCTGCACAGACTCCCCCCGTTCCCTGGCGCTGCTGCCCGTGCCCCCACTGGGCAGAGCCCCACACGGCTCCCCCCCAGCCCCACCATGTCCCCTCTGGCAGCACCGGCTCCCCCTAAACCCACCCAACGTCCCTCGCTGGTGATGAGGACCCCAAATTGTGCAGGCATTAAATTGGCGCCGGGATATCCCTTCGCCTTTCCAGGCTGCAGTTTAAAGGATGCTATTCCGCCAGGGAGCAGAGAGGGGGAGTCCTTCTCCTGCTCTTTGAGGCACCGGCAGGATCCTTTCCTCCTGAAGAGGGTTCCCCAAACTGCCCAAATCCCCGTTGCCACGGGCCAATCTGAACTCTCCGCTTTCCCATCCAGGAAGGGAAAGACAAGCAGGGAACGGATCCACAGGAGAATCCTGGCAGAAGGATTGTAGGGATAGGAGGGACTTAGAGCAGCTGTGTCACAGAAAATCATGGAACCATGAAGTCACAGACTGGTTTGGGTGGGAAGGGACCTTAAAGCCCATCCAAATCCACCCACTGCCATGGGCAGGGACACCTTCCACTAGCCCAGGTTGCTTCAAGCCCCGTCCAACCTGGCCTTGAAGAGGAACTTCTTCACTTATTTCCTGGGTGCTTGACCATTATCAAACCCACAGAGGCTTCGTGCTGGGTCCCTGCTGACAGACCCACCCACGTCCTGTATCCCAGGTGGCTCGGGAGATGTGCAGGCTCACCCCAGGTGTCAGGATGAGGGTGTTGGGAGCATCTGCTGTGCAACAACTTTTCCCTGTTCTGGATTGATGATCCTTTTGGGTGGAAAATCAAGGTCCAGGCATCTTCTGGGTGTCCCAAAGTGCCTCAGAATCGGTGTCTGTATTGAGAAGGGGGATGTGATGCCCCCCTTGCTGTAGGTGTTCATCACTATGCCATGAGGTGCCAGATCCGCTTCTGGGGCACAGCCAGGTGTCCTTGAGAGATGTGCCAGGATGCACAGCCCAGCCCAAGGAACAAACAATTCCTTTAGCAGGGATGGGAAGAGCTGACTGGCTTCCTACAAGGCACTGGCAACTGGGCAAAACAAAAGGCTGGAGCCATCAGAGGGGTTTGCCCTCATGGTCTCCCACTGATCCAGAAGTGCAGCCTCACATCCAACAGCACCCAGAAGGGGGGATTTGGCTTGTGGGGAAGTGTTTGATTTTCTCTGTTTAACTCGATCTGAACTGGATGGAGACCAAACATTTCCCGGTGCCAGCCAGGCCCTGAGCTGTGCCCTGAGCTGTGCCCTGTGTGATTGGAGCTGACAGCCCCAGCAGTGCTGCTGCAAATGCCAGCACACCCCACTGATGGACCTGAAGAACCCACACAGATCTGACATGGAACATCCATGCCCAGGGAATGAAAGCTCAGGAGCAGTCCCTGCTCAGATCCCCTCCTCTCCTGACTCTGCAGTGGGTGGCAGTCAGGAAAATCCCTGCAGAGTAACTCAGACCTGCTCTAGCAGCCCAGGAATAAGCACTTTTATCCCATATATATCCAGGATGGAGCAATTAGAGCCTGTCAGGATTCTTACAGCCTGTCTGGGGTGATTTACCAGCCCTCTGAGTGCCTGCGCACACATCTCCAGATGCCTCCCGCCGCCCTCCTGGAGGACGCGCTGCCTCCCGCGGGGGGGATGGGATGTGCTGAATGGAGGGGGAATTACGGGCATATGTTATTCCCTGGCACAGCTCCTCCCCAGGCTGCCTTCCCGAGGAGCAACAGCTCCGGCTCTGCCCTTGGAGGGGAGGCTCTGCTTTCTCACGGCACGGCAGCTGGCCCGGGGAAAGGCAGAGCTGCTCCCCGGCCGGGAGACAGCTGGGATTGACTCCAGGGCCGGATTTCGGCTCCTCTGCGATGGGATGCGGAGATGAGGGGCTGGAGAGATGGGCCAGGCAAGGGCAGGGAGGCACAGCCCTCCCCTGAGCTCTGCACAGAACACTAATCAGTTAATTATGGTCAATCAGCTCCTGGTCATTCCGTGCCAGGATCCATCCCTGCTACCCACCCTCTGCACCCCCAGCCCGTTTCCCCTGTTCTGCCTCTAAACCCCGTGGCCTTCTGCTTCTAAACAGTTTGTTTCCACCCTCTCACTCCCCTCTCTGGCCCACAAACGGAAAGGCTTAGGCAGGCACTGCACATTTGGAGCTGTGGGACCACGAGATTCGCTGAGGCCACCCCAGGCAGCTGATCCAGCCTGGCACATTCAGCAAAGGAATCATTTTCCACTGATGTTCATCGTGTGTCTGGACAGGATGAGGGGGAAAAAAAACGGTGAACTGGTGTGTTTGGAATGAGTGGTGCAGGAAAAGCAGCCCAGGAGGGGTGGGCACATCTCTGCCCCACCAATATCCCCCACTGCTGCACTCCCTGTCACCAAAAGAGGGTGGATTTGGACGAGATATTGGGATGGAATTCCTGGCTATGAGGGTGGGGAGGCCCTAGCACAGGTTGCCCAGAGAAGCTGTGGGGGTCTGAGGTTGCCCGTGGGTGCCCACTTTGAATCCCTCCTATCCCAGCCTGGCTCCTCCAAAGACATCCTTTCCCTCTTGCCTTCCCCCAGTCCCACGGTGCAAACACCAGAGGGCACTTTGGTGGGACGCTGGGGCAAAAACCAATCCCAGGATCCCAAAAGCAAGCTGGGAAAAAATGTGATCTCAAGGGAATGTGTGAGCCCTTCTCCCCCAGCACCACAGCAGGATGGGGGCAGTGGCCACTGGCTGCTTTTTCCAGGCACAGGCAGCACGTGGAGTGTGACTCACTCCTTGGCAGGATTTCCATCTCACCCCATCCCCTCTGTGGGAGGGCTCCAGCCCCTCTCTGCACCTGGAGACTTTCAGCCACCCCTCAGAAGGCAGCAGGGAGGAGTCCCAGGGTGAAGGGCCAGCCCAGGAGCAGAGGTTTCCCTGGCCCAGCTGGCACCAGCTGTGTCTGAGAGGCCCCCGAGCTGCCAAATCTGTGTCTGGGAGAGGAGGGGAGCTCTTAAATCCTGGGGAGAGCTGCCCCGTCCCACAGTGGAAGGGGCTGGACAGCAAAAGAAATCTCTCTCTCTCCTTCGTTGAGGGCTGAACAGGAATTTGGAAATGTGGGTGCAGCCCTGAGCTGCGCCAGGGCACGAAACCTCATCCAGACACTGCTGGGCTCCTCCTTGGGCTCCTGAGCATTCATTCCTCATCTCCCTGCTTTGGGAGGCAGAGCAGATCCTGGCTGCCATGACCGGGACCTGCTGATGCTCAGAGACATCACCCAGGCCGAAAGTTGTAGCAAAATCATATTTTTCTCTCTCCACTGTGTTTCTTCCCCCTTCCCTCTCCACTCTCCCTCCCTATTTATGGACAGTGATGTCTCATCCTTCGTTCTCCTCACTACACAAATCATTTCTACCTGACAGGAGGGTGGTGCCAGGTGGGGTTGGACTCTTCTCCCAGACAGCCAGCTCTGAGCCTGGCTTTTGGTCCTGTGCTGGAGCTGCACAGCATAACCCAGGTTTAACTTTGCTGGGGGGCTGCATTCGTGCTCTGGGAGGATCACAAACCACCCACCCCGGGCTGAATCCCTGGCTGATGGCTGGAATTTGAGGAAATCCTGTGAGTTTCTAATCTTAGGCTGCTTTTCCCTGGGTAGTTTATTCCTTTAAATAGAAAGGCTTAAGTGGGATTGACTCCTACAATCCTCCTGCTCTGGATGGACTGTAATGTTCAATGGGCAGCACTGGGCCTGGGCTCTGCTTCTTTGTCCTACCCAGGTCATTTTTGGAGGCAATTTGAGACACTCTTGGTGGGCAGTGGCTTTGGGAAAGCACTGGTGGCACTGGGCAGGAAGAGGGAAGTTTTAAAATAACCCATGGGGAGTCATTGGGAATGTGGGAACAACCTTTTAGGAGACACTAGAGAATCCACATGGCATCAAACCTCCATGGCCACAGGGTTTGACTCAGTTGTGCCATGTGCCCAGAGAATCCCTCACTCTAAAATAGTCTGAGGATTTTACTAAACCCACAGTGGAGGAAAAATGGGGCAGGGATGCTGCTGAAAGGATGTTTAAACACAGGGAAACCTGGAATGGGTCCTGGGGGAGGAGGAGGGTGATGGACACACCTCTGCAGCTGCTCCCTGACCCCAGGACTTCCAGACCATCCCCATGGGATGGACGTGAACCAGATACAGCCTTGGCCATGGGGAAACCCAGCATGGGAAATATCTCCCTGAGATGTGTCAGGGCCGGTCCCACTGGGGAAAAAAGAGCTCCTTGGGGATCCAGAAACACCTTAACCATGGGATCTTCTGAGTGGAACACCTAGAGTGCTTTCCAAAGCGTATTTGTGGTCTGGAAGGGAATACCTGACAATGTCCAGTGGCATGAGGAAAGATCATTTTTAGGATGACCAGTTACATGTGTGGATGACCCTTTAAATCCCAGCTCTCCAGCAGAGCAGTCCTCTGACCCCTGGTGAATAAATTCAGGTTCCACCACAGTTTTCCAGCCTGATTAGCAGTGGGTGGTCACAGAGCTTGGCAGCCTTTGCAGAGGTGCTGTTTGCTGCAGAAACCACTTCTTTTTATGCCTGTGTGGAATAATCCTGTCCTGATGTCTGTGCTGCCACCCAGGATTTGTGTGGCCAATCTCCCTGGCTTTCCAAGGTCTGTGCTGCCCCCCTTTGCAAACCCCAAACAAGGCACCCACCCTGGCTTTACCCATCCTCTCCCTCACCTCTGCAAATCCTTCTTCCCAAGCCTGTCCCTGGCCCTGCTCTTCAGCCAGAAGAGCACGGCCTGGAGGGCAGCTCCCAGTCCAGTCCCGTGCTGGGCAGCACCTCCTAGACCAGATCCCCTTATCTCTGGCCATCCCCGTCCAGGAGAAGATCCTTGTGCTGTCCCAGCCTGCCCTGGCTTCCCCACCCTGCTGATGTGTCTGCAATCCCCTCTGACGTGTCCTGGAGGCCCAGGGGAGGTGGAATAGAGCGTTTCCCTCCTCCCACCACCCAGTCTTGGAGCGTGGGGGAAGTTCAATCTCCCTTGTGAGAGTTTGTGATGAGTCAGTGTTTGCACGTCCTGAGTCACCCCAGGGAGCTGGCAGAGAGGAGTGGAGGATGCCTAGCCTCATCCAGGGGTGTAAATGTCCCAGGAAGATCCACCCAAGAGAAAATTCCTCCTAAGGAAACCCACTGAGCTGTCAAGGACAGGTCACCACCTCCTAGGGCTGCTTCTGGCAGGGCCACCACCGTGGACCAGAAGTGACATTCCACGAGAAAAAGTTCTTTCCTGGCCTTGCCTCCAGCTGAATCCTTTCAGATGGCCCACAGCTGATCACTCGGGAGAGATGCCACATCCCCAACCTGTGGTTCTCCCTGGAAACCTGTCCTGGGATGTGCCAAGGGCGGTCTCTTGGTAGCTCCGTCACAGCAAGACTGGGGAAGGACAGCATCCAGTGTGTCAGGGAGGCCATGGAGGAATGACCAGCAATTCCACAAAGCGGGGCTTTTGGGATATCTTTTGAGTATAATTCATTCCCAATCCTGCCACTGATGCAGTTTGTATCACCATTTTGGTTTTGGTTTTTTTTTAGCTAAAGATGCTGCTGAGCACATGTGGGGGTTTCAGGATGAACTCAGGAGTTCATCCCTGCTGCTCAAAGCAGGTTTGAAAGGTGGGAGTGGCAGCACAGGCAGGTCCTCTGTGATGGACACCCTTGGTGACACCCCCCAGACACTGGAATATCATCTAGCCCTTGATGAGCATCCCAGAGCACACCAGAGGATGCTTCAAATACACTTCCTGCCTTCAGATCTTCATCTCCACTTACAGCTTGAATGGAATAAATTTCCAGGTCAAGAAGAGCTGGAAGAACCACCCCAGGATTTTCTGGTCTCAGCCTTTAACATGAACTGAATTTTCTGAGCTTGCTCAGAGAAGGGGCCAAGCAGGGAATGAGGCCAGAAAACAGGGGGTCATGTCAGAGTTCCTTTTTTTCTTTGCTTAACACTGAAATAAAAATACATCTCAAGCTTGTTTTGGGATTAGCAAGGAAAAATTCATCCTGATGGGAACCATCTGTGGCCGGGAGATCTGGCTGCTCCCTGCTTCCCACCCAGCACACAGACTGTTACTGGGGCATGTTCCTCTCCCAAATATTATCCCTCTCATCCCTGGGCTGGTGGGAGGAATCCCAGCTATTCAAGGAGGCTTTTTTCTCTGGATGGGCTCAGCATTTAAAAGCAGGAGCAGCAGCAGCTCCTGACCCTATAGAAGATAATATTTGCTTTCCCCATTTCAGCTCTGGGGCCCAGCACAGCTTGGGGTGGCTGCTGCTCCCGGGAACATAAATCCTGGAAGCATCTTTGTTGTAACCCTTCCACCCCAGACGTTACCTCATGGTCAAAGCAAACATCTCATGGCCTCTCCAACCTGTCCCGCAAACCAGGAGGGGAAATCTGCCCCCAGGAGTGGAGATTCCTTTGATCCCCATCTGCCGGAAATGAGGGGATATGCACCATGGTGGAGGAGGACACGATTTCTGGGGTGGCTGCTGACCCCATGTGGGGTTTGGGGTGTCTGTCAGGGAAATGCAACCCCTTCTGGGCTGGAGGATTGGCAACAAGAGGATGGAGAGGTGTGTTTACAGCACCAGATACCCCAGAGAGACTCGGAGCAGTGAAAATCCTCCGAGGCCAGGAAGGGGAGAGGAGACTCGGGATGAAACCAGCAGGACACAAGGCAGGTCTGGTCCCAGGAGGCAAGGCTGAATGGCTTCTCTGCTCTGCCCGTGATTCCAGCAGGTGAGGAGGCTGCTGGCTGAGCTGCTTCCCCCCGGGATCCTCTCTTGGCAGTCCGAGCAGGAAGCTGGAAGTGAGACGGGACCAACAGGTTCTCTGCTGCCTGGGCTGCGAGAACCTCTGGGATGGCAGCACATTCCTGACCTGGGATCCACCCTCTGCCCAGGAACGAGGCGCTAAGCCGAGCTGAAACGGGCCCAAACGAACACTTTAGGGGCTTTCCCAATCCTGGTTTGAGGAGGGATTTCTGGGGTGGGCTTTACCAGCCATGGCAGCTCCAGAATGAGCACCCCTGGGGCTGCCACGCAGCGTCCCAGTGTGGATTTTGCAGTCCAGGGGATGAAGGCAAAATTCCTTCCATCTTTGAGGCCAGCAAAATCCATCCCCAGACTCTGGCCCGTCCCTGCAGCCAGGGGTGGAGCCCGTGCTCCCATCCCAGGAATGTGGGATGCTCTGGTGCTGCTCTGCCCACAGGGTGGGGACAGTCCTTGCTCTCCTCAGCCAGGCAGATCCTGAGCTGCTCCAAAGGGAGGATGGGCAGCACAGGCAGCTCTGCCCTTTGACTCATCCACTTCAGAGCTGGACTCGCTGATCCCTTCCAACTCAGGATATTCCATGAACCTGTGAATCCATGGCATTGTAAGGTGCTCCCCCGAATTCTGGGCAGCACAGGTGGTGTTCTGCAAGGAGGACTCATCTTTCCACGACCTTAAATCCCTCAGGGGCCAAATATGCCCCAAAATGCCACTCTGGTTTTAGTCTGTGCCTGGTTACAGATGCTTGGCCAACTGACTGCAGATGCTGCTCTATTTCACCCAGCAAAAAGCAATTTACGGATGAAATGTATAGAATCCACTGGAACAGCATCACGTAGAAGGAAATTATATTGTAACAGGAAGAAAATGAGCTGCTGTTTTGTTAGAAAGAGTGGGGGAAAGGGACTCATGGAACAATTTTCAGACAGTGAGGTTTTGAACTGAAAACTCCAGGATGGAGACGATCAGAAAACTGATGTTCCCTTTTGCCTCCTGAATAAGAGAGGCTTTGTTCAGGGATCCAGCTCAGGGCTGGGGCAGAGCTGCTTGCAAGGGATTTTATTTCAGCTGCCTGCAAAGAATCTGTGAGAGGAATGTGGCAGGTTCCCCCTGGGCCTGGAGAAAGGGAGAGATATCACCAGAGGTGTTTAATATTAACTGGAGCAGGGAAGCCCTGTGGAAGGTGTGACTGTGCGTGGCCTGGCTGTGCTTGGACACAAACGTCACCCCCAGAGCCACGTGAACGTGGCTGCAGCAGGTGAAAGTCCTCCTGGAGGGAGCTGGATCGATGCTGGGCTTTGTCAACACAGATTGTCCCCTGCTGGCACCAGGAATGTGATCCCTGAGCCCAGAGCTTCCCGTGCCTGGTGAGGTGCAGGCACGCAACAAAGGCCTCGTCCAAAAGCCTCTGATTAATGTTTTAGTTAAGGGGAAAGGGTGGGCAGGGAGCAGAAGGGAACAAAGCAGCCCTGTTTGCACGGCAGAATGCTGGGATTTGCTTTCCAGGGTGGGTGGGATGGGAGCTCCTCCAGCAAAGCTGATTTTGGTGCAAGCAAGGTTTGGCCTTCAGACTCATCCTCTCCAACTGTTCTAGCCAGGTGGTATCAGAAGCAGTTTTAGGAGAGATCCTTCTCCCAGGAGCAGGGAAATCTTGCATCATGTTTTAAAATATATTTCTTTCCTTGCTGTTTCATCCTCATTTGTTTGTTAAGTGGATCTTCTCTAGGATCCAGAAAATGCTGTCAAACACAGTCATTGTGACTCATTATTTCAGGAATGGCTTTAGCTACATGCCCTGAAGTTCTCCCAATATATTTAGAATAATGGAATCGCTAAGGTTGGAAAAGACCTCTAAGATCATCAGGTCCAACCTTCGCCCAGATCCCACCATCCTCACTAAACCATGCTGTGAAGTGCCCCATCTGCTCATTTTTTTGGAACACTTCCAGCCTGTTCCAATGCTTAACCACTCTTTCAGTGAAGCAATTTTTCCTAATATCCAACCTGACCCTCCCCTGGCACAGCTTGAGGTCATTTCCCCCTGTCCTGTGTAACCACAGCCTGGCAGTGGATAGAGATATTCCCACCTACAGCTGAAGGCACATTTTGAGACAGGAGTTGCAGGCCTGAAATGATCTCATTTGCTACAAATTACATATTCAGGACTGGATTTTCCTCCCTTAAACTACCTTCCTTCAGGAATCATCACACAGTGAGCAGGATGCTGCTTTAATGGCTTGAAAAGACGGAGGAAAAGGATTTCTTGGTGGTGCTGAGATGGTCCCTCCCAGGAGCGAAGAGCAGCCATGCGATCTTAATTCACCTCTTTTCATATGTGATGGGGTCTATAAACAGCTTGGAGCGGTCTGGCTGCATGTCCCGACCCTCCAGCCTCTTCATGAGGGCCCCAGATGACTTTCTGCTCACAACTGGCTGGAGCGCACATGTTCCAGGAGCCAGGCCAGCTGCAGAGCACAGCTGGATGGGGGGACACGGCTGGTCCAGCTCCCTGGCCCTCAGCTGGGCTGTGAGGGAGCCACTACCCCAGATTTACCTCCAGAGATTTCTTTGACTGCAAAATGGGATGTTTTTCCTATGCCTAATTTGTTTTTTTCTCCACAGACTTGTATTTATCCTGAGCTTCCTACTGAGAGCTGGAGGTTCTGGATGGCTTCATTACTTCCAATTGTGTATTTAATTGGGGGGCGGGGGGAAATGCCAACAAATGAAAGGTCACAAGCTTGGGGTACAGGAGTGGGACTTGCCACCAGCTCAGCTCTGGGTGTCCTTTGTGGCCATGGCTGTCCTTGACCTCTGCACCAGGTCCTGCACCACTTCCCACCTCACCTCCATCCAGAGGGTTCTGCATGGACTGATCAGACCATGTTTCTCTAGCCAAGCCCTTTGAAGGGCTGTTTGCATAAGACAAACAGCCTTCAGATGGAAACAACATCCTTCAGAGGGAAAGGAGGGCACAGGGGGGCTCTTCATCCTGAGGAACCTGAGACAGACATCCTTCACCCTGCCAGCGGATCAGCAGCACCACAAAGACTCCTCCTGGCTCCTCCAGACCTTCTCATCTTTTGGCAGCTAGCCTCCGTGCCTCTGTCAGATAGGAAAGGAGAGGAAATACCTCATGTGACAGAGCTGACAAAACACCTCAGGTCACATTCTGCCTTTATTGATGTAAACCAGCCCTGTATTTATATACCAAAGAGCACCTCGTTTGCAATAAAGACATTGAGTGGGGACACTTCTGCTTGTCTTTATTCCTTCGCCCAAATCATTTCTCCTAAAAATTAAAAAAAAAAAAGAAAGGCTTGTTTGTCTCAACTGACTTTGTTGTGACTTCCAGCCCCTCGATCTAGGAGTGTTGATGTGCTCAGGGCTGATTTCGTACTGATGACATGCCACAAAGTATTTTATTTGCAATTCTCTCTTCCACACTGTGCCAGGACAAAATGAGCCCTTTTGTTTATTTGTTTGTTTATTTATTTATTATTTTTATGACTGCTTGAACCATCACAGTTTCTGAAAGGACTTCAGTGCAGCGATCGGGGAACACCGAGGGCTGGCTGGGACCTGATTTACCTGCCCCAACAATCCATGGCAGGGGTTTTCCTCCTGTTTACCCCCACCCATCTTATCTCCTGAAAGGCTTGTGGGGTTGCTGGTTAAACCACCACAGACAAGGCAAACACAGGGATTGTGCAAACAGCCAGCGTGTTTCCTGACTCGGTGGACAAACAGTATCTTCGTTTCTAGTTGCTGGGTAACACCAAACATCCACAGATTCCCCCTCAAAGTGCTCTGCAGGGCTCACAAACTCACCCTGCTCCTGCTGCAGGGGTGGACACCTTGAGGGGTTTGTAGGGGCAGACTGGGGGTGGGGGGGAAGGTGAGAGAGAGGCTGAAATGCAGAGGATGTAACAGCAAAATAGCTCTGTGAGTTGTCCCTGTAAATGCCATTATGGTACAATAATTAAGCCTAAGGGGATACTTACAATCAACACCCTCCCTACACTTATTAGAGGCACAAAGACCTTGGAGAAGGAATTAGGAAAAAGGACCTAAATGAAAATACTCCCAGCACAAACACAGGAAAGCCCAGCTCTCCCTCCCGTTTGCCCTGCATTCCCGAGGATTGAAGGGGCAGAACAATGGGGTGTCCCTGTGTTCCTCTCCACACTTCCTTCCCCTTCCCAGGGCTGGGCAGATCCTACAGGGCAGTGCAGTGGGGATGTACCTCCCACCAGCTCTGCTGCCACACACAGACAGACAGACAGCATCCAAAATGCTCTGACACCTCTGAGAAGGCTCCAGGAGACCTCAGAGCCCCTTCCAGGGCCTGAAGGGGCTCCAGGAGAGCTGGAGAGGGACTTGAGACAAGGAATGGAGGGACAGGACAAGGGGGGATGGCTTCCCACTGCCAGAGGGCAGGGTTAGATGGAATATTGGGAAGGAATTCCTGGTGAGGGTGGAGAGGCCCTGGAACAGGTTGCCCAGAGAAGCTGTGGATGCTCCATCCCTGGAATTGCCCAATGCCAGGTTGGAGCAAGCTGGGCTAGTGGAAGGGGGTGGCACTGGATGATCTTTAAGGTCCTTTCCAACCCAAAACATTGTGGGATTCTGTGATTCTCTATTAGGTAGGAATAAGTTATCCTGCGATCCCAAAAAAGAGCCATGTCTGGATCACCAGGAGGGCTCAGGCAAGTGTTTCTCCAGCAAAGACTTCCCACCTGTGAGCCTGGGAGGAGGAAAAGGGACTTTTCTCTACGTGCAGAGAGGGTGAAACTGCCCTGTCTCTTGGAGCAGGGTGATGCTCCATGCTGTGTTTAAGGACTGTTCACCCCCTTCCCTCTGTTCCCTCTCTCAGGGGAAGCTGCAGCATCTCCTTCCCTGTCCACCCTTCCAAAAATACCAAAGCAGAGTCTCCTCTGAGACTTTAACCTGCTGCCCTTTTGCATCCCCAGGTCTTCAGTCTCCTATTTCCCTGCCAGAAAACAAAACCAGCCCTTCTGGAGGAATTTTCCCCTTCCACAAGCACGTAAGGAAAGGCTTTCAGGATGTGGTGTGAGATCTGCCTATGCCTAAAACTCGCCCCTGGTTTAAAGCCGAGCTGGGTCCTAAAGGAGCAGCTGAAAAAGTGAGTCCAATGGGTTTTCATGAGGGTTTTATAGATGCATCATTTGGAAATGAATGTGGCTGGATCCACCTGAGGAATCACAGCAGAAATCCACCCCCCCACCCCATAGCAGAGGGAGACATCTAAAATAGCTTTGAGCATTCAAGGCTCTAAGCACGGGATAAGGAACTTTTAAATCTGAAACCAACTTTCCCCATCCAAAACTGCATCTCTTTTCCTAGAAGCTGTCGGGGGCTTCATGTTAAATTCCCTTCCATCAGCTGCTCCCTGACTTTTTTTTTTTTTTTGACACTGCACAGCCTTTAGCAGCCAAATTGCTGCTGGCAGGAGGGAAGGAAGGTCCTTCTGCTCATCGTTCTTCTTGGAGGTGGCTTGGAAATGAAACCTTCCCCAGCCCCGCGTCCTGGTGGGAGCCTGTGTCGGATCCAACTGGCCAAGTCACAGAAATATGCCGAAAATGTGCAAACTCTGATTCTTTTGGAGGCTTTTGCTCAGCAAAAAGGATGTGGAAAGCAAATGCCTGGCTGACACCGGGAGCAGCTGCAGTGGAACCTCACGACTTGGAAGGATACTTTCAGTGCCAGAAGGAAATAGTTTTCCCTTGATCTTACAAATGGCTGAAGCTTTTCTGCTGAAATTAAAAGGACACAAAACACGAGGCACAAACCCAGGGATGTGTAGGGTCTGTCAAAGTCTCAAGGACCCATGGCCACATCTTGAAACGCCTGCATCTGCCCCATCTGCCCCTGCACATCCACCCTCCCGCCTGCAGAGAACACAGCCTAAAGTTCTGCACGGCCCAGGCAGCAAATCAGATGGTCCCACAGGATGTACTTCCATCCAGATTTAAGATAATCACAGCTCTGAGAGCCTTGTGATTCTGAAAAGTCTGCTGTCAGCAGTACTGCAGGGAGAAGCACTTGGCGAAGAGCTGCCAGGATCCTCTGCTGTGCCCGGGCTCATCACTTTGGATCAGCCTCTCTATCCTGATCTTTCAGCTCCAGTGTTTTCCTGCAGGCAGCTTCCCTGCTGGTGGGGGAAAAGAGAGACATTTGCCAGTGACCTCTTGGCTTAGTCTGGCTGAGTAAAGAGGAGCCTGGCATCTGTCTCACACTTGCTTGTTATTTTGACAGCACATCCCCTCCTTCTGCACTGCTCGGACCGTGCACTCCCTCAGGGCTGGGCCAGAAAAAGTGGAAAATGGCCAATTTGCAGAAAGAAACCCTGAGGCCGTTGCTCTCAGCTAAATCTTTTGTCACCTTGCATCAAGAAGGGCAAAGAACTCCCAGGCAGGACATAGTTCAGTGTTGCCTCAGTGCTGGGCAGGCCTGGGCATCCTCCTCACCCCGAGTGACCTGTGGTGTTGCAACATGAAGAAAACAAGTCCTGAGCACGGAGCAGATCCAACAGAACTCTCCTCCTTTCCCCAAACTGCTCCAACTTGAGGACCCCACACCAGGGTGGCCTCAGCCAGGAGATCAGGTCCAGGGTGCAGCTCCACACCTGGGAGTTCAGGACCTGATGGAAGAACAGGTGCAGGTGATGAAAGGGGACGGAAAAAGAAAGGACGGGTGAGTTGGAAGGGGCAGGAGAAACCAGGAGGCTGCAAAGCCTAAACTGGAGCCTTTTTATCCACCTCCATCCACCCACGTGGGAACAAAACATCCCTCCCATCCCATCCCTCTTTGAGACAGGATTGCCTTGGATATAAATACCCCAGGAATAGAAATATGAATGATGTGACCACTCTGCTCCTGCTGCCAAGCAGGGATTTACTGGTGCCTAGTTGACAGCAGCCCAGGGGCCATATATTTGCTCCAACTTGTGGAGGTTTACCAGGTCAGATTTTTATTTTCATTCCACTCCGAATGTGTGTGTGGATGTACATGTTGCTCCCCGGGATGGACAACATCCATATATCCCAGTTCAGGGGAGGAAGATGGATGGTGAAGGGGAGGTGACAAGTGATGAAGATGTGAGGAACTGCCAGAGGGCAGGGTTTGATGGGGTGTTGGGAAGGAATCCTTGGCTGTGAGGGTGGGGAGGCCCTGGCACAGGTTGCCCAAAGAAGCTGTGGCTGCCCCATCCGTGGAAGTGTCCAAGGTTGGACGTGGCTTGGAACAACCTGGGCTAATGGAAAGTGTCCCGGGGGTGGAACTGGATGAGCTTTAAGGTCCCCTCCCACCCAACCCATTCCCGGGTCCCTCTACCCTTTGGGCGCTCAGCACTCCCGAACCCCATCCACAGTTCCAATCACCCCACGGCTTCCCCACGTCTCCCAAGAACCGAGCTTTGGGACAGCCCCGAGCGGGAGGGAGAGGGGAAGGGGCCGGCGGGGATGGGGGGGGGAGGTTTCCCTTGCCAGGAGTGCCCTTATCCCGCAGCTGGGCGCATCCCTCAGGGACACCCCAAAAAGCAGCTGAGCGATCGAGCACAGCCTTCTGCTCCTTCCTCCTCCTGTCCTTCCTCCTCCTCCTCCTTCTCCTCCTGCTGCTGCCGCTGCTGCCGGGGCGGAGCCGCCGGAGCAGCGCCCGCCCCGCTCGGGGAGCGGAGCCGAGGCGGGTGCGGGGACGCGGTGGTGGCACCTCCGTCCGTCCGTCTGTCCGTCCATCTGTCCGCCCCATCCCACCCTGTGCCGGGGCACGGCCCCCCTCGCGGCCTCGGCGGGCCAGGGGCACCCCCTGCCCCGGGGCTGGGCGAGCTGGAGGATTCCCCAGCGGCAGGTAAAGGGTGGCACTGGGAGCGCTGGGAGCGCTGGGGGGGCTTTGGCATCCCCCGACCCCTCCCCCTTCCCTTTTGGGGTGCGCGGTGACCCCGGGGTGGGGTGACGATGCTGAGCCGGGGGGGGAGTGTTGGGTGTGTGACAGATGTGTTGGTTTGACCCCCAAAAAGTGCTTCGTTGTTTCTTTGCCCCTAAAGGTGTTTCCCCCCCCCCCCATTCCCCAGAGGTGTTTCTTTGCCCCCAAAGGTGTTTTTTTTTTTTTTTCCCCACTCCCAGAAGGTGTTTCTTTGCCCACCAAATGTGGAATTTTTTTCCCATTCCCCAGAGCTGTTCCTTTGCCCTCTGTGCCCCCCAAAGGCTGCGTGCCCCCCACGGGTGCCTCACCTGGCCAGGAGCATCCCAGGCAAAGTTGGGATGTGATGGGGGACTGTGGGTGGGCACCTACCCGGTGAGAGGTGCCAGGTGCCCCTTGTGGTCTCTGAGACCCCCCCCCAGTTATCAGGATGTGAATCTGCTCCCCTGCTTTTCTCCTCCAGGCCCTACTTGTTTGCCAGGGAATGCTTCATTTTGATGTAAAATCCTGGCATCTGCAGTGTCCCACAGTCCCAGGGCTTGTCCAGAGCCCTAAAATCCTGAGGCAGCAAAATCCCAAGAGGGATTTATTGTTGCTTGCTCGGCTGGAGGAGCACCCAGTGCCCCATCCAGCACCCACACTCTCCCAGCATCCCAGGAGGATGCTCAGGGATGGCTCCTGGGGCCATCCCCCCAGAGCAAAGCTGCTGTTAAACACCCCAAATTTTTCAGCCAGAGGGGGTGAAAAAGGGTGAAGGTAGAGGGTGGTATTTTATCTTGATGCTTGGCAAAGAAACTGCTCGGGAAAAGGAGTAATTCAGGAAAAAAAAAGGGGGGGGCTGGAAATCATCTCGTTGGTGTTTTATTGAAGCTCTCACCCACGTCCTGTAGCGTCACCGCCCAGAAAACTGGGCACTGAGGACTTGCAGTCCACATTTTCCTCAGGAAAAGGTATGATGGAGCAATTCCTGGGGTGGAAGCTGTGAAATTTCCCCCCCGGTGGGGTGGAAATGGGGATTGTGCAGCCAGAAAAAAACCTGGCTGTGGCAAACTCACCGTGCTTTGGGGTTTCAGGGCTGGGTCTGCCCAGCCACTGTTACGTGTAATCGTGTTGGCTTAAGGGTTATTTTGGGGCTGGAAAAGGATTATGGAGAGCTGATAGGAACAGTCCTGACTGTGCTGTGTGTGAAATTATAGCAAAAAATGGCATTCTGGTTCTCTTTGCTGGCTCTTTTGTGGAGGAAAAGGAGTGTTGCTCAGGAAGCCTGTGTGGATTTTTCTCCATTAAAAGTTACTCCGCGCACGGGGAACGTTCAATCCGAGTGCGCCGTTCTGATGCTGGATTCTCCTCGGGATGCTCCAGCTGCCAGGAAATTTAGATTGCTGCTTATTAGCCAGCAAAACTTCGCCCAGTGCTGCTCCTTAAAGAGGTTTTTTTGGGGGTTTGGATCGCACAGTGAGGCAGGAGGACTCCCTTCTCTCCCCCTTGGAAATTGCCAGCTCGCGCTTGGCAGGTGTGGCTGGGGAAAAGCTGAGGTCAATGGATTTCCTGCCTTGCATTTTGTCTGGCAGGTCTGTGCTCCCCAGCCATCAGATTGCTATGGAGAGTGGTCCATTAATTCATTACACAGCCTTTATCCACCTGAGCAGTGATGCATCCTGAATCCTCAAACCCTGCTATGTTAACACCTTCTCCTCCTCGAAGCATCTTCCCAATGATATCCCAGCGGTGTGCGGCTGCAGAATTATTTCCCTGGCATTTAGAAGGTGCTTCTTTGGTGGCAAATTTAAAGCTGTGCTTTGGTGGCAGAGTTAATTTTAGAGTGGGTGTCTCTGGCACGCTGTACTTGTATTAAATAAGCATGTTCTGCATGTTCTGCTCTTCCCTGGGATGAATTCTACGCTTGGTGGCGAAGCACCGCTGACTGCCTTGTGTGTTGACAATGAAAATGAGCCCTGAGTGGATCAATCTGTTGGGTGTCTGGTTGTAGGTTCAGAAACTGCTGGCTCAGAATTAATGATACAAGGTTTGGGGTTTTTTTGCAAGGACAACAAATTGCTTTTAGAAATTGGAAGATTCTAACGAGACACTGAGGCAGCTGCAAGGGCCAGGGACTGTTTGTTGTACTTTCCTCCATAAACTATCTGTCCATGTGTGTTTGATCTGGAGTAGCTGCCTTAAAATTGCCAGAGTGTTTTACACTGCTCAGTGCCAGCGTATTTAGAGGTTTGTTGGTTTTGTTTGTTTTTTTTTAACATATGGGTCGGAGTAACTCACAGTTGCAAAGGGTGTTGTGGGTTGAGGTCGAGTCACAGGTGGCTCCTTCACCCTGCTGTTTGTTAGAGGTCCTTTGATGCTCACAGGTGGGGGAAGTTGGAGGGGGGTGCTCTTTTACCAGACACACCTGAGGGCAATATTGTCCTTTAACTCTTCTTTGTGAGCCCTCCCGAGGGTGAGGATGAAAGGGAATGGCTTCACCTTTGAAATCCTCCTGGTGTTGTGCTCCGGGTTTGTGCCACCCGGGGAAGGTGTGGTTATCACCGACAGCGAGAGTCGAGGGGCTGGTCAGGGTAGGGCTCTTCCTGAGAGCAGCTTTCCTACAAATATGGGGCGTAGAAATATGCTTCCCCTGGTTTAAAACTCCCTTTTTCTTGAGATTTTGCAGCCATGGGGGTTGGGCTCCTCTCCCACAGCCCTGGAATGAGGTGTTTTGCACCTTCCTGCTGGTATTCCCGGATTTACAGAATGGTTTGGGTTGGAAGGGACCTTCAAACTCCTCCAGTTCCAAACCCCTACCCCGGGCAGGGACATCTCCCATTAGACCAGGTTGCTCCAAGTCTGCTGATGAAGGGATGGGATCCACCTGGCAGCCACTTTGCCGTGGCCATAAAGAGGCTTTGTTAATTAGCAGCAGCTGCTAATTAAGCTTCAAGGAGCCTAAATAGGGGTGGTTCACCCTCGTGCTGGAGCACGGGCAGCGCTGTCGGTGCGGTGAGGCTGTGGCTGCCCTGGGCTTCGCTGGTGCCAGCTGGAGCTGCTGTGGGGTGTGGTGTCTCAGCTTCTCCCTCTGTTTGGGGCTTTGCTCAGGGCTGCTCCTCCCCCAAATCCTCCTGCTGGGCTGGCTCTGGAGCCGAGCCGTCCCCTCTGCTCAGGAGAGGGCAGTGTCACACCGAGAGCTGCTTCCTTGTCCACGCTGAGCAGCACATGGAGGTGACAACTTTCCTTCCCCCTCCCAGGGGTCCGGGAGGGTCTCAACACCCGAGTGTGTGAGACTCGGGCACCTCATCCCTCTGCCTCCTTCCCCAAACCCAATATCCCCCCTCCAGGTCTGCTGCCGGTGTTTGATGTACCTTTGCAGGAATATTCCGAGCGTGATGCTGGGAAAAGGGATTTAAGAGACTATTTACAGCAGCTGCTTTTGCCTGCCAGCCCCTTTATAAACAGCGATTAGATGCAGCTACTTTAATGCGTGGCTTGACTTTCAAACACAAAATAAAATTGGAAAAAAAAATTAGCTGCACGTTGGTGTTTGGCTTTGCTGGTTTTTCCTCTTGAGTTAACCACTGTGTTCTCCTCACTTCCTCCAAAAATACCCACAGACACTGGCAGGACAACTGCCTGAATGTTTGGTGAAACAGTCTGTCGTTGCTCAACAGCCTGAAAGAAAAAGAGAAGCTCGATTTTTTTGTTTGTTTGCTTTATATGCAATTAAATATTTGTAGAAGATTCCTACCAGGGAGTGGTTTCAAGGTGCAGAGCGTTCCCCTGAAGGGTATTCAAGCAATGACCTTCTTGGGTGGCAGTTGGGAAGTTTTCACACGTGGAACCCGTTCCAGGTCGTGGCTGGAATTTTTTGCCCTCTTGGTCGCTGGGCAGGATCAGCTTTGTAAAAAAATGTTTTTTTCTGCGATTATCTTTTCCTCATTGTTCTTTCTTTTTTGTGTGTGTGCGTGGGTCTCTTGATCCAGGTATTGCTGAAGTGGCTGGTTTGGGTTTTTCCCACTGGATGAAGGGTGGGTTGGGGACAGGAGAGAGGAAAGATTGTACCTTTGCTGGGGTGGTGCACAAATCTGGGAACCAGCTCTGTCCCCAGGCTCCCCCATCCCAGCAGAACCCTGCTGGTGGCTCATCTCCTCCTTGGAAATAGCTGGGACTGCTTTTAATACAACGTCTTAGTCATGACCAATTGAATCCTCCTGCCCTTTATCCCCTGTGTCCTCTGTGTTGGAGCCAGGCTTTCTGTGAGGTGTTTGGGATGCAGGAGGACTTGGAGGTGATGGACTGGAAGTTTATTCTCTTCTTGTCTGGGACTTCTCCAAAGGATCTGTTTCACTGTGTTAAGCAGCTTTTTATCCTCCACTTCTCCCCTCCGGAGTGAGCTCGCCTTTACTTTTTATTTATTTATTTAAAACCTGCTTCCCTTAAAACTCTGCTGGAGCTTGTAAAATCTCTTTATAAATATCTGGCTGCTGTGTTTTGCTTCCCTTTTGTCCTCCTGGCTGAGGTGAAACGAAACTTCTCCCTCCCCCAGCCCTGGTTTAGATGCTCAGAACAGAAATATTCTGGTCGTTGGGTGGTTTTAGTTTCAGGCTCACATTTGCACAGGTTGCTCAGGGAAAGCATTTTGCATCTGACTGAAATAGTACAAGGTGAAAACCAGTTTCCTCTAAGAGGTATTTTTGGGTGTAGCCTTTAAAAAGATGTAATGGACTGGTTGTACCCTTCAGAGGGTTCTGAGTGCTCTAATAGGTTGTATTTTGGGCCACTTATTGATGGATCCCTGGAACTGACAGTCACCAAATCATAAATCAAATCTAAAATCAAGTCAGGGTGCTGGTTGCCTGATGCAATTGCAGCAAAACAAATAAAGTGCAGTCGATTTTTTTTTCAGGCTCAGAGGTGGCTCCAGAGGTTTGCAATTGGTGCCTGAAGGTCACGGGGTGACGCTCAGGGTGTTCCACGAGATCCTTGGGGTTAATCCTGAGCAGGGCACTTAAGAGCTTGGAGAGGATTTGGGGCTCATGTCTGGGCTTGTTGTCCTGCTGAATTGCCCAGGACCTTGCCAGGAGGGCAGGAACCCGGGCTGGCCCTTGTGTGTGACCCCATCTCAACCCACTTGTCTGAACAAAACCTTGGAGAGTGGCGATAAAACTGGGATCTCTTCTAGGTCACACCTTGCTATGCCCAGTGCTTTTTCCATGATGCTGCCAAGGGGCAAGGTGGGGGCTGGGGTGTGCCCAGACCAGGCTACCTGGAGGTGTCCTGCTGGTGCCTAAACCCGGTCCCTGGGATGGGTAGGCAGGGCTTAGGTTTGTTTACAGGGATTTACCTCAGGGGTGAGGTCACTCCATGATATTTGGGCAGATTTTGGTGTGTTAGTGTTTGCTGGATTTGCTTTTATTTTATTGCCAAGAGGTAATTAATGCTTTCCTCGGGATTAAAATGTTTCCTGTGTGTCTCAGCTGGTGATGTAGGAAGGACTCATCCAACCCTTTGACCTCTCTTGGAGGCAAAAAGGGCTTTTTCTGGAGAAGGTGAGAAACGTGTGTTTGAAACCAGCATCTGTGCAACTGGTCTAGTTGAAGGTCGGGAGGGTGGAATGAGGTGATTTTTAAGATCTTTCCAACGCAGACCTTCCTCTGATGATTCTGTGATTCTTTCTGGCATGAAGAAGCCCCATAAAGAAGTTCCTCGGAGCTGTCAGGTGGGTGATGGTTTGTAGGCAGTTGCCTGATCCAGCAGTTGATTATGTTTGCAGGTATTGTGGGAATTCTGGTGTCAATCTACCTCCTAATTATTCATGAATCTTGTCAATGAGACTTTAAACTGTCAGTCAAACCTCGTGCAGTTGGAAAGCCAGCACAGAGGCAGCGCTGCTGTCCCAGCCTGGGTGTCCAGGGCCATTTCTCTCAAGCTTTTGGGGATATGATTTCTCCATCCCCGGCCATGATGAGTTGGGTGTTTGAGCCTGCAGGTCTGCACAGTGAGGGCCTGAGCAGTCCCTGGAATCTGTGGCTGGCTCTGGGATCACTGGGAGCCCTGGAATTCGTCAAGCTGAGAGGTGAGGCCGGACCTGTGGCTTCTGGAAAGCTCTATTTTTAGACCTGCTCCTGTTCACATGCAAATGATGTTCCTCATCAAGGACTGCTCTGCACTTGGGACGCTGGGCTTGTAATCCCTGTTTTCCAGCACTTACATAAGTATCTACATTTTTGGCAGGCATTTTGATATTACTGTCTTCTTTTTTCCTGAGCTGGGTCCTCTGAGCTCCCAACCCACCCCCTGCGTTGCGTTCGGTGCTTTGTAAATATCTAGTGGTGGGAGGCTCTTATTTTAGGGGTGACTTAACCTCTGTGCTTGGGCTTTGGCATGAGTTGCTGGTGTTTGACATCCTGCAAGCTCCTCTTGTGCTCCTGCCTGAAACCTGGGGGCAGAATCTGTGTTCCAACTGGTATTTAGCTGTGAGTTAATCGCTGAAATGCAGAGTGCTTGCAATCCTCATTAAAAGCCTAATTTAAAGTGCAAGGTTGACAGCTCAGCTGGAGATACTTTCCCTTATCACAAGTGTTTCCTAATCTGTCTCCTCTGCGTAGGGATGTGTTTTTTTTTTTTTCCTTTTCTTTTTTTGTTTTCATCTCCAGGCTGTGCTCTGGGAGAGCTATATATTAAAGGAATGCAGTGTAAGACAGCTGTATATGTTAAAATGTTAATGTACTGGGGGGGTGAGTGTGCTCTGGCGTGTCCCTTGTGCTTCCAGGCACGAGCCTTTGTGCCTCCCAAGGTCACTGCTCTGCGTCGCCGCGTGTTCCTGACACACAAACTGCGCCTGTTCCTTGGTACAGTTTGGCTTTGCAAAGGAAAATAAAGCTGCTTGTGGGATTAGGGCAGTGTCCCTGAACACACAGGCAGGAGCAGCGTGGCTGAAGGCCGGTTTGGAGATGTCCTTGCTTGTGTTTGTAGTGTCAACCCTGCAGCATGCCTTGGTTTTGAGCTTGTGGGGGGTATGGGGGATGATGTGGAGCTCAGAATGTGCCCTATGGTTTTTCCCAGACTTCCAGGGCTGGATGGGATCGTTCTGTGATGGCTCTGTGAAGGGAGTCTCTGGCTGAATGTCGTTCTGGTGGAAAGCATTCCAGAAAAACCCTGCTCTGGGCAGGGTGGGCATCTCTCCTGCTGCCACAGGAGCCGTGCTGGAGGCAGAGTCAGCTTGGCTTCTTGGATGGTGTTAAGGGGACAACACAGGGAATGTGGCAGCCTTTAAACATGGGATAGTCCACCCAGAGCATCTTTGATCAAAACCAGCTTGGGCAGCAGGGGAGGGGGGAATTCTGATCCATCTGCCAAGCCGGAAAAGCTCTGGGATGCCTTACTGGTGCTGGTGACCCACCCCAGTGCCAACTGGAGCAGGGGGATCAGTCCCTTCCCTGGTGGATGGTCCCTTCTCAAAAGGGGCGTGGGGTGGGGGGCTTGTTAACAGCAAGCTTGGATTTGACCTGAAAGCAAAGGTTCCTGCTGGGTTGAAAAGCCCTCATGGGGTTTATCTTCTTGGTGTGATAAACACACTGTGTTCCAGCGGGAAGGAGGTTAGTTTAGCAGGAGTTTATTGGGGAGCTGTAACCTGGTGGCCAGACATTTTTTTTAGAGATGCCCTGTAGTGACCAGCTAGAGGTTCACTTCTGACAGCAGAATAAGCTTAAATGAGGGGGGTCCTCTCTATTCCTAGAAGGGTCAGCTTATTATGTTAAGGACTCTCAGGACAGAAGGGATTTAAATCCAGGCTTCTGTGGTAATTGGTTGTATTGAGCTCTACAGGACCTGTGAGACACTCTTGCTCTTCCTGGCTTCTCCTCTCCCAGCTCAGGGAAAAGAATGGCTTTTTCCCTGTTTTCCCTGAACTTTGTGGCTCAGCTGCGGTGTGTTCTGGAGGGATGTGACTGGCTGCAAGTCTGAACTCTCCTTTCCTGGAGCAGTGTGTGGGCTGGATGCAGGGCTGGGGCCGTGGAGGGTCCGTGGGATGAGCAGCAGGGCACAGGCTCGGGCAGGTGGGGGCAGAGGAGGCGAAAGGACCATTCCTGCAGCTTCCCGGGCATGACGTGCTTCCCTATCTGTGCTGATATTTGCAGTGGTGATAAGGGAGGGTCTGGGACGAGCGTGTGCTCTGCCTCAGATAAACCTCCCGTGCGCAGGAGCTGTTCCAGCTCAGCTTTGTCAGCTCTGCTGGAGCGGGACCACAGCAGGGCCCTGGGACATGAGGGTGTTTGGGGTCCTTTAGCAGCGTGGGAACATCAGATGAGGAATTGTGCTGGAAGTGCTGCTGCTCTGTAAGTCCCTCTCAAATGTGTTTCTTGTTTTGGTTTTGTTTAAAGGAAAAGGGTAATTTTGGGATGGAGGCTTGTAAACAGAGTGCCTGAGCTGCAGCTGCCTGGTTGTTGTGGGGGTGTAACGAGCTGGCTGATGCTTAATGAAGGTGGTAGCTGGTGTGCACATGGATTGAACAGGAAAGTGGTGGAATCACTGTCCCTGGAAGCATTCAGGAAACGTGTACATTTGAAGGCTCTGTTTTTATCCCAGTTTTAGAATATTGTGCTGCTGTGGGGACTCTAAAGAGGTTCTCTAGAATCATGGGAAAATTTAGGTTGGAAGAGACATTAAAGTTCATCCAGTTCCAACTGCCTGCCATGGGCATGTTTCAGTAGATCTGGTGGCTTCAAGCCTCGTAAAACCTGGCCTTGGACACTTCCAGGGATCCAGGGGCAGCCACAGCTTCTCTGGGCAACCTGTGCCAGGGCTGCTCCACCCTCACAGGGAAGAATTCCTTCCCAATATCCCACCTAACCCTGCCCTCTGGGAGTGGGAGGCTGTTTCCCCTTGTCCTGTCACTGCATCCCTTTGTCCCAAGTCCCTCTCCAGCTCTCCTGGAGCCCCTTTAGGTGCCGGAAGATGCTGGAAGGGCAGGGAGAAGGCTCATTTGAATCAACTGGAGGAGGGAAGGGGCTGGGACTTGGCAAGAATGATGTGACAGCACCATGGCCTGCCCTCTGCAAATCTGTGCTCCAGGCTTTGCACTGGCTGAGGCAGGCTTAGTCCAAGCAAGATCAGCCCTGCTGAGCTGCTGGAAGAGCTGGCTTTTGCCAAACCTGGAAGCAAACACTGGTTGCTGTTCCATGGTCTGTGCACAGGGTCAGCGTCACCCTGGAGGTCCCAAATTGGGCCATCAGAGTCACTCTTCCAGCAAACAGCTGTCACTGATCAGCTGATGGGGTTTAACACAGCAGCCAGTGCTCCTAACTCGGCTCTGTGACATCAGCTAAGCCACAAAAGCCAGTGGAAATGGGAGCTCCTGGGGCTGCCCAGTTCCAGTGCTTCGTGTAGCCAAACCATCTGATTTGTACCAGAACTGCTGCGCTGATTGGTGGATCTGAGTTGATTCCACGTGTTGGGAGGCTGGGGAGAAAGAAAGAAGCATCTCCTGGTGCTTTTTGTGGCTCAGAGCCCTTGTGCTTAAAGCTCTGCCTCCTGCGAAATTTCTCGAGTTGAAATATCTCCGTCAGAAAACCCAAACCAGCCTTTGCCATCGAGGCGGGGGCAGTGACTTCAAATCCCCTTTTAATGTGGAGAGCTGCTAAAGGGATCCCTCACACAATTCATGCATTTTAGAATTAAGTTTTCTGCTTCAAGTTGGAAGGGAAATACATTCATGGTGGAGCCTGGGGTGAGGTCTGGGATGGAGAACAGATAACCAAGTGGTGCTAGGAGGAGGCTGCAAGCACAGCTTAAATTATGTCCTAAATGCACCATCCTCCCTTAAACTTTCCGTGTCTGGCATCAGATCTGGACTCAACCCAATTTATTTGTTTGCTTTTTTTTTTTCCTCCCAAATCTTTGCTTGGCTCCAGAGGAGAATTGTTTGCAAAGGCTCGTGGAGTTCCAAGAGGGGAGTTTAGGGGAGAGGAAAACTGAGTGCCCTGGGAAAACCCCAGTGCTTGGTCAGGGAGCTGGACTTCACCTCTTCCTTGTAAATATTTCAGCTCAGCCACCACTGTCTTCTATTATATTCTTTTTTTCACCCTAAAACTTACTGCTGTGTTTCAGCACTGCCTGAAGCTGATGAGATCTGCTCCCAAACTGGCTGGTTTTGGTGACAAATCCCATATATCTGATTCCAAAAGGCTACCTTTTGGCTTTTTAATTTAATTTTTTTTTTTGAAGGGAAGGTATGAAATAAATATTGCTTAAAACACTTGTGGCTCTTGTCAGCTCCTCTGAGGCAGCTCTTGGCTGGGGTGTGAGTAAAACCCTGTTATGTCTCATGGTCCATCAGGTTTAATGCTTGTTAAGTGGCAGAGCTGTGCAGAACAAGCTTTGGGCTGGGATTAAAAACATAAATACAGCTGCGAGTGGCTGAGCTTTGAAAGAAATTCTGCTGTGAGTGGATATATAGGGACTGCTGAGGTGTCTGGATTCCCCCCAGGACTCAGTACCTGGAATTTGGGAAGGACCTACTGGGAAAGTCTTGTGTCCCTGCAGTAATAAATCCTCTCCCTGCCACGCAACATGAGGGCTGCATTTCAGTAATTTTCTTGTTCTCCAGTTGAAACCAGCTGCAGAGTTTGATCTCCTGCCTTTTGTCCAGCATTTACAACACAAAAAACAAAAAGCAGGGTTTTGGCACCTCTCTGGCTTTTGTAGGAGAGCTCTAAAAATGATGGAAAAGGGTGGTGGTGTCCCGGTGAAGACCTTTGTCTGGTCACCCTGGAGCTCTCAGGGGCTCGAGGTCTGCTCAGAATGATGGGTTGGCTCCTGGAGGGCTTCAGTTGGGTCCTGTCACACTCCAGCTCGGGCAGAAGTCGCCTGTGTTTGCTGCATTTATTTGTTTGTTTCCTGTCATTTAAGAAACGCTTGAACTGTGTTTCCCACAACTGAATTCCCACAAAGAAGCAACCCCAGGAAACAATTTGTTGGTTGTTTGTCCTCAGGCAATGTGATTTTTTTTAAAAATTTTTTTTTTCCCCACGAAGTCTTGGGTTGCTGATGACTCTGAAGGGAAGGATGTCTGAGGTATTGGGAGATGGTTTGGGATCATCCACGTTTTATCCAGGCACCAGTGATTTTGGTTGAGGAGATAAGCATATTTCCCAGGTCTGTGACTGCAGAACAAAGGACGTAGCACTGCCTCAGTGGGGCAAACTGAGGATTGGGAAGACTTTGGATACTGTCACTCTTTGCCACGATCAGTGATCCAGGTTCACTGGAGAAAATACAATGCATGGAATAGGACAAGGAAAAGGAACCTGCAGCAGTTTTTCTCCTTCCCTTTTCCTTTCCTTTTTTCTGCAGTGCCTTAGCCAAAGGATGAACCCTTGATTTGTAATTATTTGTTTATCCCCCCCCAGTGATGGATATAAATTAGATTCCGTAAATACTTTCAGCTTTGGACAGAACCTGCCAGAAATAGCTGGGAGCTCTGCAGGAGGGGTTTATTTGGCACAGGCCTCTGCTCACTTTATCCTGAGTGTGCCAGTGAGCTCAGCTCATGGAGCATCTTTGGAACCAGCGGGGTGTGAAGGTGGGGATGGGAAAACCTTCCAGGGACTGTTTCATCACCTTGTGGTGTGTTTTGCAGCTAGAAACCTCTACCTGAGTGTTGTTTGTATTCATCCTGATGGCTGAGAACATTTTGGTGCCCTGGGGCTGGGCTGGGAGTGTAGCAGAAGTTTTCAAACCCAGGCAGCCTGTAATGATCTAGGTTGTGTAGGGGGACGGCTTCTATCCCAGTAACCTGGATCAGTTGGGATGGGAGTAAAATCCCAGTTTTAGGGGTGTGGGTACAGGACTGGGAGCTATTTTTAGCCACTTTTCCCTGAGACATTTGCACAGGAGTGTCTGGCAGCTGAACCTGTATCTGCTGCACCCCCAGTGTCCTGGACCTGAGAGACTCCGTGGGCTGTGCAGTGAGTAATTTGGGAGGAGGGCAGGAGGGAATGTGTTGGCTCCTTCTGTTCAGTATGGAAATGGCACCTTCCCACATGGGGGTGGTGGTAGGTGGGGGATGCTGCTCCTCTGAGAATTCACACGGAATAACCTCTCCTGTGGAGGTGGGAGCAGCTTCTGCCGGCATGACGTGGGTCCTTGAAATATTGTTGGCAAAAGGATGGTTTTCAAACCGGGCATGGGTTGTTTTAGGACAAGCTGTGAGCTGTTATGGGGGGGAAAATACCGAATAAGGTGACAACTGCTTTGATCAGGAGAGAGTTGGAAGCTGCTCTGTGTCTGACCAAGTTGCTGCTGAGCAGGGGCTGCCAACCTGGGGAGTGTCCCCGGGGTGTGACAGGCACAGCACACCTTGGGGTGGGATACAGGAGGGAGCTGCTGGGTGGGGAGAGAGGGAGGCAGAATGATTTGGGCTGGAAGAGACCTTGAAGATCATCCCATTCCACCCCCTGCTATGGGCAAAGACACCTCCCACTATCCCAGGTTGTTCCAACCTGCCCTTGGATGCTCCCAGGGATGGGGCAGCCACAGCTTCTCTGGGCAACCTGTGCCAGGGCCTCCTCACCCTCCAGCCAAGAATCCCTTCCCAATATCCCATCTAACCCTGCCCTCTGGCAGTGGGAACCATTCCCCCTTGTCCAGTCCCTCTCCAGCTCTCCTGGAGCCCCTTTAGGCACTGGAAGGTGCTCTCAGGTCTGAGGAAGATGCTGGAGCGTGTCCTGGTCTCCTGCCCTCTGGCTGTCCCAGTGACAACCTCCCATCCCCTCCCAGCTGTCCCCAAGTGCAGTGACTGCAGGAATTCACTGACCTCCTGGTGCTGGTTTTGGCAATGGAGGAGCTTGGCTTGGCTGCCTTTGTTTATCCAGCACGAATGGATTTGTCACCGAGTGGCTCGGTGGCTCACAATTAGACAAAAATCACACTTCTTGTTTCCTGCTGTTTGGATTTCTCTTCCAGACTGCCACGAAGCCTCTGTGCTTTGGAGACTGCAAACAGTACTTGAGTCATTTTAATCCCACTTCTGGTTATCAGCTCAACGCTGCTGTGGCACCTCTTGATTGGCTGGGGTTTTTTGATAGTTTAAATTAAAACAAGCAGTTAATTGGTTTATTGTGGAGGTCGGATACTTACTTGGCTCTGATGCAACTTGTGGAACTGCAGAGCCTTGCCTGGGGTCTGCAGGGAATATTCCCACACTTGGGAAGCTTGGCCACCTGAGGAAACCTCACTTGTGTTTTGCACAGGCCTCTGCTTGGGAAGGTGCTGAGCAAGGTGTTATAAAGGTGCTATAAAGCACCTTCCTGGTCTGCAGCCTGGTGACAGATCCCAGAGCTCCAGGCTTCTCCTGGAGAAGGAATTTCCCGGCTCACGTGTGAGGCAGGATCTGAGGGATCAGAGCCCTGAGAGGCTGAAAGCTTAAGGGGTTAAAAACACCCCCCCCCCAAACAAAAGCCACCCACAAAACAAACCAACCCCCACTCTCTGAAGCAGAATAGGAAGCCTTGCAATGACTCTGGGAGCTGGAAGTCTTTAAAGGGCAGAGATTTTGTCTGTCCACTATCTCAAACATCCTTCTAGGCTTCATTAAGCACATGACAAATTTGCTTTTGTCCATGGAAGCACAGATGCCCATTTGATCTAAAGATTGGCATCACATTTCCTTCCTCTACAGCAAAAGGCAAACATTAGCAAGGACTGCTGGGGTTAAACTTTAATTATTGCTTGGGACAGGCCCATTATTGCTGAGCAAGAGAGTCAGCTTTAATAAGTTGGTTTCAACATATTCATGGAATCACAGGGCAGTGTCAGCACCACAAATCCAGAGAGGGACAGGCAGGATCATCCATGTGCAGTGCCTGTTGGAGGAAAGCTCATTTCCAGAGTGAAGGAATTTAGGAGAAGGTACCATTAAGGAAGGAGTGGTGGCTGACCTGATATTGCTGCTGGAGCCTTGACATGCACAGATATTAGTAGGAATATATTTGAAGATAGTGGGGCTTGGGGATGATAAGCAGGTGTGTCCAGTTTCCTTTGGGAATAGAAGCAAAGAAGAAGATGAAGAAGAGCTTTGAGGCTCCTGCAGCATTTGGGGTCAATTAAAGACCAAGCATGAAGTGCTTTGGCCCCCCAAACATCAGGTAAGGGGATTTATTAATTAATAAGGTTGCCCTGACCTGTACTTTAAGGGATTGGGAATCAGAATCCCAGACTGGTTTAGGTTGAAGGCATCTTGAAGACCATCTCATCCCACCCCCTGCCACGGGCAGGGCCACCTTCCACCAGACCAGTTTGCTCCAAGCCCTGTCCAACCTGGCCTGGGGCACTTCCAGAGATGGAACATGAGTGATCCAAGGCAGCTGCACTCCTGGATGTTGGGACAGGACAGGCCCAGAGCTCGTATCTGACTTGGGCTGTTCCCACTGTCAACAGTGAAGGGTGAGGAGCTCTGGGATTAGCACTAAATCCTGAGCACAGGAGGCTTTGATGCTTCAGATGGTTTGAATGTCTCGTATCTGAAGGACTTCTCCTCTGGCAAGGTCTCTGCTGAGCCTGTCAGGAAAAATCCCCAGGATGTCACAGTTATTGCATGATGGTTATGTGCTAATAGGATTTAACTCCTGCAAAGCTTGTCATGAGAGGAAGAGGTACCTCAAAGGACCACTGGTACTTTGGGAAAGGTTTAAGTGGAATAAAATTCAGCTGCAATCATGTTAAAGCAGGGAAGGCTTGGAATTAAGTGAGATGGAGCGAGGAGTTTTACCATTTTTACACAGGATGTGCACAGCCCCATCTCTCCTGCCCGTCCCTGGGGTATCCCCTGCTGGAAAGAGAGAGGTCTTCTCCATCTGAGGGGGAAAAGCAAGGGATGTGTTGGGTCTGCACGCTCTCCCATGGAAGCTCCTGGAAAGCCTGCAGGTGCCCTGCTACCCCAGGCTGGGCTGGAATCCGTGACCCCGTGGGGAGCTGCTGCGTTTGGCTCCTGTTTCCTTGCCCTGTCAGGGCTCCTGGGGGGGCTGGGGGAGGTGGAATAAGGAGCCTTTGCAAATTGGAGGGGAAGGGGAGTGCGGAAGGTTTCCTTCCTGGGGAAAAGGGCTGGCAGTGCAACTTGGGAAAACCCAAACAAAGCGGCTTCTCTTCCCCTCCGGCTCCGAGCGGGGTGTGATGGCAAGGTGGGGCTGAGCCTTCCCAAACACTGTGGGAATGGAGGTTTGTTTTTCTTTTTTTCATTCCTTTTTTTTTTTTCTTTTCTTTTTTGAGGGATGGGGTTGGGGGGTTGGTTTATGTGCTTTTCTGTTCAGTCTCTCAGACAATGCTGCTTCCCCTTCCTTGGAGCAATTGTTCCCTGCATGGCTGACTCTCTTCCTTCCCCTTGCTCTCCAGCGTGGGAAGCTCTTTCCTCACACCATGTGTGGCCTCACATTTTAGTCTCTGCTTTACCTTCCTTTGTCCTGGCTCAGGTCCTTCTTAGATTTGGTTTTTTTTTTTTTTTCATAATTTCTGCCTGGATCCTTCATCTCAGGGTCCACAAAAAAAGATGTTTTAGCACTGATGCAGAGAACTAACAATCAGAGCAGCTTCTGCCTTCAGCCTTGAACTTGGCAGTGCTGGCTTAAATGGTCGGACTTGATCTTGGAGGTCTTTTCCACCCTTTTCCTGATTCATGGTTCTACCTGCCAGGGACATGAGACTGCAAAGTCTAACAGGCTTTATATAATACCACTGGATTTCATCCCTTGAGTGGATGTAACTTCCTTTTGGGAGGGCCACTTTCTCCCTCGTGGAATAACTGGTGTTTTAGCGATCAGCCTGATCTCAAACCTTTTCAAATGCATCCCTTCTGGGGGGCAAAGCTTGGTTTTGTTTTGGTTTTTTTTGCTGTGTGAATTTCTAGTTCTGAGCTGTATCAATCTCATACACCATCTGCTGTACCAAAAATAAGTGGATTTTCCTTGAATAGTGCTGGAAAGAAAGGCACAGGACTGTTGGAGCTGGTCCAGAGGTCATGGAAATGGTCAGAGGGCTGGAGCCTCTCTGCTCTGGAGCCAGGCTGGGAGAGCTGGGGGGGTTCACCTGGAGAAGAGAAGGCTCCAGGGACACCTGAGAGCCCCTTGCAGGGCCTAAAGGAGCTCCAGGAGAGCTGGAGAGGGACTGGGGACAAGGGATGGAGGGACAGGACACAGGGAATGGCTTCCCACTGCCAGAGGGCAGGGATAGGTGGGATATTGGAAGGAATTCCTGGCTGTGAGGTTGGGGAGGCCCTGGCCCAGGTTGCCCAGAGAAGCTGTGGCTGCCCCATCCCTGGAAGTGTCCAAGATTGGAAATGTTCCTGGAGAACACATCCAAGGAAAAGCTGTCGTAACTCAAACCTCAGCAGAGCAGCATGAGAGAGATGCTCCTCTGTCCACTTGGACTTCCCTGTGGGCTCAAGAACTGAACTGGAACTGAACAATTCCTTGTGCAGAAATAATACCCAGTAGATATTCCAGGCTGAGGGATGTCAGGAACCACCTGGTTGTGCAGTTGCTCTGCTCTGACCTACCTCTTTTTGAAAATATCCCCTGGGCTCAGATAAGAGCTTCCAGGTCTTTCCAGCATTATCAGAGGGGCTTCCTGAGGGAGCTGTGGGTGATTTCTGCCCAGGAGGAAGGGGAAAGGCTGGTTGAGTGTTCCATGATAGGCTTGGGATTGCTGAGCTCATGGAATGAGCGGGAAAGGCAAGCTGGGGGAGGTTTGCCCTCTCTTGTGGGGTGGAAATCACGTGCCCTAATTAAGCAACAGCAGCTCATGATAACAAGTTTTAGGGGATTGTATCACACTTCAGCAGGGCCAGAGCACACTCATCCTGTTGATGAGGCCAACACCCACTGTAAAAACAGTTATTGAGAGTCTGAGCCTGTGTGAGGTGCTCTGGTGGAAACCTGGGACTTCAGAAGCTTGAGAGAAGCCTGTGGTGGGTACTTAAAATCTTGTTCCCTTGGGAAGTGGTGAGGAACCTTAGAAATGAACCTAAATCCTCTCATCTGCAATTTATATGTGGTGGAATGATAGAGCTGGGTTTCAAATCCGTCCTGGTGTCCAGGGTCTCTTCCTGGGGCAGTGGGATGGTGTTGATCTGTTCTTCTGAGTTGTCGTGGTTTTGCCCTGGGTCAATTTGCTTACACACCCCCCACACAATTACTTTAAGTAGAGAGAAGGTTTATGCAGACAAAAGAGACTGGA
>JAYRBT010000001.1:1473558-1533810 GCA_036023395.1 Myiotriccus ornatus
TTTTTTTTTTTTTTTTTTTTTTTTTTTTTTTTTTTTTTGTTTTTTTTTTTGTTTTTTTTTTTTTTTGTTTGGTTTTTGGTTTTTTTTGTGTGTTTTTCCTTGCAATACAATCCCTGAACAGCCTTTTAAATCTGAACCACGTTTTCCTGCTCAGTTGCTCCTGTGGTGCTGATAATTCTTCTCTACTTGACACTCCTTCATCCCCAGGTATTTATGTGCAGATAAACAGAGGAGCAGCAATTTTGACTTGCCATCCCAGGGGCTCCGTGACCCTTTCAAACATAAACTCGGCTTAACTCTCAGCTCTCTTACTTTCAGCTGCATGACTGTCTTTCCACATAATAAATTACCAGCATTTATTGGTCTTTTGACATAAAGGTTTCCCAAGGGGAAGGAAGGAGTCTGGCTGAACAAAGCCTGCCCTATAATCAGTTTGCAGTAGTCTTTGGACAGAAATTACAGTTGCTGACCAGTGCAGGGAGGGTTTAATGGCTCTGTCTGTAGTGGCATTTCTGCCCAAGCAGGAGCTGTGGGGGGTGCTGGGTCTCACACCTTGGACTGTATCACTGAGAGGTTAATGTGGACGATATTTTATAGTAATTACCTGCCAGGAACTGGTGAAAACTCAGTGTGTTTCTGGGCATGCAGCGCTGGAGCTTCAGAATCATGGCATGGTTTGGGTTGGAAGGGACACCTTCCACCAGACCAGGTTGATCCAAGCCCCTCTCCCAGCTGTGTGCCCCGGGTGAAGATGTGGTGTGTGAAGTGAGCTGGATCTCTGGGTAGTGGGAGACTGATGGCTCTTTTTGGTTGTCTTTTATCCTCTATCACCTTGAGCTGAAACAGCTCAGGGCTTTTGTAAAAACATTGTGCAGTAACAGGTCTTGGACTTGCTTGGTGTTTAACCTGCTCAGCTCATGTTCTGTGTGAGGCCAGCTGGGCTTCTTTCCATCTGAAGGGCTTTCTCCTGTAGAAGTTGTGCACTGGGAGGAAGGTTTCCCCGTGGCTCCTGAAGGTCACTCTCAGTTTTTAGGAGGGTGCAGGAAACTTGAACCTTCTGAGCTGGAAGGTCCTGTGGGGCGAATCCTGTGTCGATGCCACTGGTTCCACTGGGTATCAGTAACTGGGCTGACTGGACTCCAGCCATCCTGCTGGGCTGAGGAGGGGCTGAAGGGCAGGATTTCACTGCAGACTGACCTTGCAGGAGGTCGGTGGGAGGTTCATGGAGGTCTGGTTTGAGACCCTCAGCTTGCACAATGAGACTGAGAATCTTCCAGTGGAGGTGCTGCTGAGCAAAACTCTTCCTGTTCTGGCACCCTGTTCCTCTCCTCTGCTTTCCCTTCATCCTTGGCCTGTTGCACTGGGACAGCGGGTGGGTTTTGGGTCAGAGACCTGCTCCCCGTGGGTGTCCAGCTGGCGTTGCAGCCAAGCCAATGTGTCCATCACCTTCCTGGCTGTGTCCCTGTCCCCCTTCCCATCCTGGGTTTTGTGAGAAGCTTTACGAAGGTCCCAGGCTTCCCACCTCCCTGGAAGTTGCTGCTGCTGGACTGGGTGGTTGTGGTCTTGTTGCCTGGGTGGAAGGATGACTGTCCCACCTTCCAGCTACTCCAAAGAGGCATCAGGCAGGAATTTTGGCAGGGCTCCTGCTCATCTCTGTGCTTGCAGAGCAGCAGTAGCAGCTGCCTCGTGCCCTTTCCCAGCCAGGAGGGAGAAGTAGGTCAGAATTTGCATTCTTTGCCCGGATTCTCTGCATAACTTGCACACTTTTTTTCTCTTTCTCTCTTTTGAAGCGACCTGTGTGTGCCTGTTCCTCGGGCTCTCTCAATCACAGTTACATTCACATCTTTAATTGCCCTTTAATATCTGTCTTCCCTCCAAGAGCACTTCTGGGAGACTTTGAAGGGCTGATCTCAGCATGTAAAAATCTGAAAGAAGTGCTCGGGGGCAGTGTCTTCGTTTTTTTTGGCTGTTGTGTTGTCTAGATCTGGATTTAAATTTCCTCCTGTAGTTCTTCTTTTGCATGACAAGAGCGAGTAATTGGGGTGAAATCAGCCGTGCTGCCAACTGTGATGGTGAGACTTCAGCACTTCTCTCTATGTTGTTTTTGTTTTTTTTTTTTTATATCCTGGCTGGGAGAGAAGGGGAGAGATTGAGCCCAGAAGGCTCCGGAGAAGCATCCAAGCGTTGCTGAAGTGCTGCAGGGCAGTCAAAGGGTGATTTTTCGGGATGGTTTTGTCCAGTGTGAGAAGAAAATGGAGCTTTGTTGGGATGGGCTGGGTGAGGGCAGGTGTGATGGGGCACCTGGTGCAGAGGCTGAGACAGAAAAGTTGTTGGCAGGGTTCGAGGGCAGGTTGGAGCAATCCGGGCTAGTGGAAGGTGGAGATGAGTGGGGCTGGGTGGGCTTTAAGGTTCCCTTCCAACTCATACCATTCTGTGGTGATTCCTGTGTGGTTCAGCATCTCCAGCAGGTTTTCAGTCATCTAGTGAAAAGGGGAATGTAACATTCAGAGATTGGGTGATTTTTTTTTTTATTTTTTTTTTTCCCCCCCACTGCACGATTCTGGTCTTTCTTGTAGGTGATTTTTGGTTTGGGGTTTTTGTGGTTCTATCCTCTGGAAGGCTTTATTGTTGGTCTCAAATGAAGCAAATTGTGTGGTCTCAAGGCAGGTGTGTGGGTAGGAGTGATAGAAATTATGCTAATGTGCCACAATTGTTGTTTTAATGAACTTTCACCACATCTTTAAGTCACTTTTTTAAAAGTATTTTTAAACTACTCACCGAGACTTTTACTTTGTGGGGTTTTTTGTATAATGTACACACATGTAGCCCAAAACAACTCCTTTTCCAGGGGAGTTTCAGGCGGGCTCAGCTGCTCTATGCTGGTGAAACTGCAACCTGAATCTGTCTGAGTCTTGCACAAATAACAGGCCATGTCAGGTCTGTTCCCATTTGTGTCCCTTTGCTACTGTTGAGCTGCCAAAAAGTGGCAGCAGCTTGGAGAGGTTTCTGTCCAGGAATGACCTTTTGGGAGTTGAACTTTTCCCCATGCTGCCTTTTTGCTGTTTGATCTCCTTCCTTGGGGCTTTTCGTTCAAGCCTTGATATCCAGGAGGCTGCTCAAAAGTAAATGTAAGATCTTGAGTCTTTCAGGAGCTAAATCCAGATTTTTCCATGTAACTTTTAAGTCAAACCCAACTTTTAAGCTGGATGAACTTAATTGGAGGGCAGACTTGGGAACTGCAATGAAATCACATTGGGTTTCTTTGTTCCCTCTGTGCCTGCCCTTGGCATTAAATCCCTCCGAGTGTCCTGTTGTTCCCTTGGGGTATCAGGTTTTCAAAGGCGCTGTTCCCTTTTCAAAGCAGGGTGTCTGCATGCTGAGAACTGCTTTTCAGAGCTGGGTGGTAGGAAAGACCATCTGGGGAGGAGAAATTTTGGGGGAAAATGACCATTCTCCTTCAGCTTGAAACGAAACATCCTGCGCGTGTCTGTACGTGAAGGAATTGGACTCGGCGATCCTTATGGCTCCCTTCCAGCTCAGGAAGATTGTGTGATCCTGTGACTAACCCTCCCCACCCAGGGCACTGAACCATCATGATTTATATGGATTTTTAAGATAACCTGGTTTGGGGGCTCCTCCATCTCGTTATTCCCGTTTTCAGCAAACTAAGGGGGGGGGATTACGTTGGTTTTTCCCGCCCTGGGATGTGTGGAGTCTCTGGGTGGTGCTGTGGTCATCAAGAGTGCTGTGAAGGTCTGATTACCTTTTAGCCAACATTCCTGTCTCTATAAGGAGCTTTTCTTTCTGTGCTGTGTTGCATCTGAGCTGCTTTTCACCTCCAGGTGTGGTTCAGGTAAAGTTAAACTCTTAAACTTCTCCCTGTTCAGCTGCGGGTGCCCAAGTGATGTTTGTGCATTGGGAAGTGTCTCAGCCTGTTCTGCCTGCACTCAAGAACACACAGATCACTGCAAAAAACAGCTCAGTGGCTGCCAAATCTGTGCTTTAGCCTGCCATCCTTTGCCTAAATCCGTAATTCCTTCTGTGTTGTGCAGAAAACAACAGGCAAAATGCTTGGGCTGTGATGTGGATGAAACCTTGGCCACCTCCTGCTCCCAAATCGTGTTAGTTAAACCATTTTGTGAGGAGAATTTCAAAGCCCAACCAGATTAAAATCCATAATGAAGCCTTTTGTGTCTGCAGGACCTGATTTTAGCAGGAAATCGATGCTGAACTTTGGCTTTCTTGTGCAATTATCCCGTTATTTGGAGGGATGATGAATGAATATCAGTGCAGTTCCAACCAGGCAATAAGTGGAGCTGGAAATCCTTTCAGCTAATAAACTGCATTGTAACTTAAAGCAAAAATCCAGGAACTGTTGTAATACAAAGATGGAGATGACCCTGAATAAAATTTATGCATCCTAAAGAACTCAGGAGTGAGGAACTATTCTGGACAGCATTTGTCCCAAAAAGGCGAGAAAAAAGCTGCTGAGAGCTCTTGTTTTTGGGAGTCCAGTGCTTGATCCTCCACAGCAGAGGATGTTTGTTACAAACCATGAATGTAAATTAAAAAAAAAAAAAAAAAGAAAAAGCAAATCTCAGACTTCTTGTCAAGAACAATGTCTGTCCTCCTAAAATCTCTCCCTGTTTCGTGTTTCTGCTGAGTCCTGCACTGGAGATGTGACAGCAGTGACAAAGGTTAATGCAGCAGAGCTGGCAGGGGAGAGAAATGACATTTTTTTCCTCTTGAAATTAAATGCAATCATGTTCATTTAAATGGCATTGTTGAGGCTGGGATTGTCTGGTGGGTGTTGATGGAGGAGCTGAGCCTGGACTTGCTTTTTTTCCCCCCTCTTTGATGAGGGGGTCAGATTGTTCAGGTTTCCATTTGGGGCAAAAGGGATGATCTGGTTGGCTCTTGGGCATGAATATGTAGAAATATATGGCTCTTCAGTATGTGAGAGGCTGGAAATTCATGTGGCACTTGTCTAACTCTCCTGAAAAAAAAAAAAAAAAACCAGGTTTATTCAGCTACTTGGAAGGTTCATCTTGTCATGTCTGGTTGGTTTCTAGAGCGTGCAGGGAAAGGTTGGGGCCACCAAGCAACCAAAATGTTTCTTCTGAAACCCATCAGAGAACGTGGCAGGCCCAGGATGGTGATGGTTGGGGATGGAATTGACTTGTATATATGTGATAATGTCCTTTTCTGGGAGGGCTGGAGGAGTTTGCAGACCTTGTTTGTGTCCCTTTGCTGCATTTTGGGTGTTCCTGAGCACCTCAGACCTTCTTCCTTTTGGGGCTTTGTCCCAATCACTTCCACTTCAGAGCTGGAGTGGGGGGAAAAAAGAGGGAAAATCCTCTATACTGGTAATTTCAAGCTGTTTCAGTAAGAGCCAGGAGAGTGGGAAGAGACTGCTCTTAAATACACCCTGACTGTGATGAAATAGGGAGTTATTGCTGCCTCATTTGTGCTTTGCTCCTTTCTCCGTGGATTCTGGTGGGGGCTTTGAGCTGATGCTCGGAGGATGTTGTTGTTCCTGTGTTCTGCTGGTCCTAAAGTGATGTTGGCAACAGGAGGAAGCTCTGAAAATGAGGGATACTGGCTCTTGGAAGATGCTTGAGTTTGTAGCTACTTAGCTTACTGCCCATAAAAAAAAAAAATCAATTTTCCTCTTATTTATTGTTATTGTTATTATTTTATAATTTTTTATTATAACTAATCATATATTTTATAGTAATTCTTGTATTTGTTTTATTTATTTATTATTTAATAATGTTAAAAAATAACAGTAATAATGACAAAATATAAATAAACATACCCCCCCCCCCCCCCGGATCCCCATTCTTCTCTCCTTATCTCGACAGCAAAGAGTTTTGATGCCATCACCTGTGCATAAAACTATGGGCTGGATGTGTCGTGATGTCATTTGCTCCATAGAGGAGGTTTCTTGAGCCCGGTTGGGAAAGATCTGACGGTGGGAAAAGGTGCAGCTTCCTCAGCACCTCATTCCTGAAGAGGGGTTGTCTCCACCCCCCCCAGGTGTTTGTAAAACACCCGTTTCTTCCTTTCTTTCTTTGTTTCCGATTATTTTGTTGTGCCTGGTGGCCGAGGCTGCAGGTTTGTTGTGCAAACACCCAGGACTTTCATCACAGGGTTGAAAAAAACCAACAGACTTGACATATCAGTTTTTAAGGAGAAAAGCCAAGGGCTGCATTTAAAATGTCGGGTTTTTCCTTTTTTTTTTAATGTGAAGGAGAGATTTTAAGAGAAATCCCAATTAAATCCCCGCAAAACCTGTTGCAGAGGGAAGAATCTTGGGCTGTGGGGTCACACACAAGTGTGACTGGCAAAGGTGCTTCTCTGAGGGGGGAAAAGAATCCCTTATTAAGGTGTGAAAAAGCCTGTGGAGACCCAGAGGGGTGCTGGGAATCCCAAAAGCCGGGGAGCAGAGCGTGGGGAGGGTGTGGAGAAAGCCATGGAATAGAAATGGGATGCTCTGCTCTCGTCCCTGGAAGCAGGTGTGGGATCAGGGAAGGTTTGAATGGACTTCTAACTAAATGTTTCAAACTTAGTCAGCACTAAATGGCACCAGAAGGAGAAAACCTGAAGTTCTCAAGGGCTTGGCAGAAGGTTGAACAGCAAACCAGTGGGGGAAAAGCCTGGAATTCGAGGGGATTTTGCTGGAAATATCAGGGCAGTGTGTTCTGGAGCTCAGTGGATGTTATCGCCCTGTTTTCAGTACTGCTGAGGAAGATCCAAGCCCGAGGGGTGAGGAATGAAGTCTCCCAAACTGCTCAATATGTTGCCGTTGCCGGGCTGCTAAAAGAGAGGAAGGGACATTCTTGGAAAGCAGCATGACCCAAACCCCCAATTCCAGCAGGAACATGTAGAATTGCTTAGAAAGCTGGAAATTAATAGCCAGGATTACAGAGGGGGAAGATGATGACTTACAGCAACATTGCCAGACTGGGGGTTTATGCTGGAAAGAAGAGGCTTCCATCCCGACCAGCCACACAAAATTCACGCTCTGAAAGAGTCAGAAAACGCCTTTGGTTCAACAACTTCTCTTCTGGGCAAATTCTCTGCCTGTGAGGGAACTCAGCGTGGAGAATGTGGGTTCTGGGGACCTCGGAAGGGGATTGGTTTTTGGTGCTCCTGGGCTTGATCAGAGCCAGGCTTACAAATGCACTTGAGCTCGGTCTGCAGAATAGAAAATGTTCTCCCCTCATTTGCCGTCATGGAACTTCTGGGAACTTATTGGAATGCAAAGCCAGGGGGTAGGGCAGAGCCTGATATTCCTTGAAAAAAGTGATTCCTGCACTGTTGGATGAGCAGGAATCACCACAGCCCCACTCTGTGTCTAAACAGTGGGTGCCAAGGGGGGTGAATCTGCTGGGGGCTTTATGACTGATAGGCAATTCACAAGAGAATTTGCAATAATAACAATAATAATGTTATTAATAGTATTAATAATAATAAATCAAGAGTTCCCCTTTGAATTGGTTAGAAAAGGAGGTGTCTTCTATCAGTTGCGTGGTTTTCTTTCTTCCCCTCTTATAAATATATATTTTATATCAACTATAGTTAAATATAATTTAAATATCTATATTTTTATATAAAATGTAAATAATAAAAATATAAAAATAGTAACATCGTTGCCTCAGCTGGAAAGGGCAGGAGGAACATGCAAAGTTGGATTCATGTCTCTCACTGACACCCACGGGCTCAGAGCCGAGGAAGGAAACCAGTTTAACTCAATTGGCTTTAGTGGGGCAGAGATTAGAATGATTTTTTTCTTTTCCATCTTCTCTCTCACCCGTCCTTAGGACTTATTGATCAGCTTCGTGCTGACTTGAAGATCCTGTGTCTGTTTCTTCCCAGCTTTCCTGGCGACAGAGCTTCTGAAATGAGCCGTGCATGACGTGCTCAGCCGGGGTTTGCCTGCGCGGGGGGTTGTTTCGTTCAGTGCGTTTTTGGGAGAAACAATCCCAGCCCGCTCAGGAAAGTCCTCTGTGGCCCAGTACCTAAAATACTTCATTTGGGAGGCCCTTGTTTGGTTTGCACCTCTGAAATGAGAAGTTTCAGTGAGTCTGGGGGCTGGTGAAGAGGTGCTAATAATGGCAGGATTGAGGGCAGGGAAGAAAGTGCTTCCTTTGTGTTATAACCCAGGAGGGCTCTTACATAACTGCTCTGAAACCAGCTTAAGAGAGCTGAGGTGGAGGGGGGAAAAACACTGGTCAAACAGTGATGATAAGCCCCGAGAATCCAAAAATAGGATCACGCTGTGGGGAATGAGGAAGGACCTGTTGGCAGAGAAATTGCAGTGAGCCCTGAGCTGCTGTCCCAGGTCAGCTGGACCCTGATCCCAATGGGGAGGTACCTGTGCTGTTTGTTAGTTCTGACCTGGCCAGGGAGGAAAAAGTGGTCAAGCCATGGTGCTCCCATCTCATGGATGCAGGGAAACTGGAGCTCGGGAACCCCTGCAGAGGCAAAGCAGACTGAGCCTTCAAATTCACGGAATTCGTGGAATGGCTTGGCTTGGAAGAGGCCTTAGAAGAGAATTGGAAGAGAATTAGCCTGTTCCAGCGCCCCTGGCTGGGGTTAGGACTGGAGAATTTTTGGGCACCTTCCATGAGACCAGGTTGCTCTGGTCCAGCTTGGCCTTGAGCACTTCCAGGGATTCTTCCTTTCAGTGGGAAGCAGTCCTTCGGACATGGATAGAGCCCAATTGCCAGGTTTGGGAGCAAAGACAAAGCACACTTGACTATCCCCCTCCTCCCATTTGTCTTTTTTTTGTTTGTTTGTTTTTTTCCTTTTTATGACAAATTAAGCTGCTGATTTGTGCCACTGCCTTCTGCTTCCCCGGGATCATTTCTGGAAATGAGGAGACTGATTGCTCCTGGGAAGGCCTGGAAGGACTGGGAAGGTTTTTTGGTTATGAGAGCGCTCAAAGGGGAATTTTTGAACTTGGTACGAACAACGGTGTCCTAAAATTACTGTTTTGTTTGAATTATCTCCCCCCGTTCCTCAGGTGTCTCATTACTCTATTAATTCAGGATATTTTATGCTACAGCCTTGTGCAAATCTGAGTGAATTAATTCTTGCCAGATGCAGTCCTTGTGTTTTCCTGCTGCACATCTTCCCATCAGTGGCCTGAACAATGAGTGGTGATGGAATTCTCCCTCCTCCTCTTCCCCCATGGATAAATACATGCTGATTTCCCCATTCCTCTGTGTTTGCACCCTCAGGAACAGCCTGCCTGGTGTTTTGTACCTCTATTTCCTAATTCCACTTTCCTCTCTAGTCTGACTACTTACCAGTTCTCTGCCACCTTCTGCTGCAGGGTCTCATATGGCAAAGGGATATTCCTTTATTTTCTACTCCCACATATATTACTCTAGTCTGGAAGTTAACACTTTTTTCAGGGGGAAAAAAAACCCACCTCCTCTTCTATACCTTTAATTTTCTTTCTTTCCTGATCATCTCTTTGCCTCTGGAATTAGAGTCTCCTGGTTTATCCAGCCTGGACACTGGGGGCTTTGAACTCAGATGTTCCAGGGCCCAGGAATTTTGATGTTGATTTGCTGTCGAGTTTCACTGAGATGTCAGAGCCATTCCAGCAAAAAGAAGGGTGTTGAGGATGGTCTTTTTTTTTTTTATTCCTTTGGGTGGTTCTTGTTGTTGTTGTTGTTTGACTCTTGTGTTTACAAACCCTAATCCTGAATTATTTGTTTTTTTTTTGTGCTGAATTCCTACTTGCAGCAATCTCCTCTTGGCTACTTGGTGCTTCCTCTTAATGTGTTGAATATCCCAGAATTTTTCAGGGCCTTTTCAGTGTGTTCAGGACAGTGGCAGGAACTGGCTCGCCCCCCCCTCCCTCCAGCACATTATTGAACGTGGGGTGCTCTCAGTGTTTTACCACTTACCCGACTAATGTCGATTTGAGAGCAAGCAAAGTCTCGTTTCTTTGGGACTTATTTCAAATCTTTAATCTTCCCACTCCCATCCTTTCATGTCTCCAGCTGTAGAGGCTGATGGGTCTTTGACAGTGGGCTGTGCTAGAACTACTCTTCTCCTGGCAGTGGGGGGGAGCTTTATTTGATGTTTTCCCAGCCTTCAGCAATTCCCCTTGGAGGGTGTTCAGCGTGTGTGGAAGAGGCTGATGCTCCAGGGCAGCAGGGGAAGGGAGAGCAAAGAGCGGGAGCAGAGACACTTATGCAACCACACTGTGGTTTTATAGGAAAATAAGCTGAAAATCAAGATATTTTTAGCTCTTGGCTAGAGCAGGGAAAGCTGCTTGTTTCCCAACCAGACAGGAGCTTCCTCAGTGCTCCTCTCCAGGCAGGCTCTTAATCTGCCTTGACTTGAGATGAAAACCCAAAGTGGCTTAGTGGAAGTGGAATAAAAGGCATTTAATCCTGGAAATGCTGGGTTTGTGTGCAGTTGGTTTGCCCTTTCAAGTTACCCAAGCTGATTTGCCTGGGACCCTCTTAAATAAACGTGTGTGTGTGTGAGAATAATAACAATAAAAGCTTCTCCGTGGGAGTTGTATGTTCTGGAAAGCCTTTCACTGCCTTCCTGGGATGTGGCTGCTTTTTGGGTTGTGGTCCTGGTGTGTGAGGTGCCTGACCCACCTGGGGATGGGGGGGGGGGGGTGCTGCCTTCAGAGCAAGTGTAGCCTTGAAGACTCCCCATTTCTCTTGTTTCCTTCACGCTTGCCTTGATGGCTCACCAAAAGATGTGCAGGAAGCTTATTTTATTTATTTTATTATTTATTTTATTTTCATTTTATTTTCATTTTATTTTCATTTTATTTTCATTTTATTTTATTATTTATTTTAATTTTATTTTAATTTTATTATTTATTTAATTTTAATTTTATTTTTATTTGTAGTTTATTTGTAGTTTATTTGTAGTTTATTTGTAGTTTATTTGTAGTTTATTTTATTCTTCAGTTTATTTTTTATTTATTACTTTCTATTTTTCTTTGTATTATTTTTAGTTTCTTTTTTAATTATTATTTTTTATTATTTTACCTTTTTTCTTATTTTAAATTTTTGTTAAATTTTTAATTTTTAATTTTTCAATTTTTAAAAAAGTTTAATATTTTTGTTATTGTTCTTCCAAGGTCTGCTTGAGCAGTGCCCCTGTCTCTGGGGTGACATGGATGCCATTCTAGGTGGGAAAGGGAAGGTCATGCTGTTGAATGAACATATTCCCCTGGGTCAGTGTTACTGCCTTGTGGAAGTTTGAGTTGTGGATGGTACTCTGTGCTGCTGAACACTCCACTCTGCCCAAAATCTCCTGGGTATCTTGATTTTTTTTTTTAATCTTTTTTTTCTTTTCCCTTCCCACAACGTCCCAGAGCTGTTTTGAGAAGAAGGAACTTTCAGCTGGTCCTTTTCCGGAGGCCTTTTCCTAGAAAGCCTGGAGTTGAGCAGGGCAGGGGACAGAAGTGTTGCATCCCGGCCTCCTGTGGGAACTGTGGCTCAGCTGCTCCAGATGTTTGGATGAGCTGCTCAGGGCTGGAAGCAATTCCCATCAAACTGTGTAGCTGCCCATTAATGGAGCCCTCGGGGGCCTTGCCTCAGGATCGTGTTCACTGTGCCACGAGGCTGAGGATCGGCGGTGGGGACCTAAGTGGGGTTAGTGAGGCAGAGCTTTGTGGAGCGTCTCCAGACCCCCAGGATCATCACAGCCCAGCCGAGGCCTTGCTTGGCATGCCTTTGCCTGACTGATACCGATCATGGAATGGTTTGGGTTGGAAAGGACCCTAAAGATCATCCACTTACACCCCTGCCATGGGCAGGGACACCTTCCACTAGCCCACGTTGCCCCAACCTGCCCTTGGACGCTCCCAGAGATGGGGCAGCCACAGCTTCTCCGGGCAACCTGTGCCAGGGCCTGCCCACCCTCCCAGGGAACAATTCCTTCCCAATATCCCATCTAACCCTTTTCTCAGTCTCCTAATCAATCACCTGATGGTTGGGAAATAAGGAGGGCGAAGATACAGAAGTGGCTGTAAGGAAGGACAGCGTTTCACAAGTCCCAGGGTGTCCCTATTCCATAGGATTTGACTCCCTAAATCACTCCTGTTCAGCTTGTGTGGGGTTCCCCTGGAGGTGGGGTGGTTGAAGATGACCATCTTTGAAGGCAGTTTGCTGCAGATGTCACTGTTTCACTCTAAGGATGATTATACTGAATAAATCATGTTGCTGATAATGCTCTGAGTGGTGGTGCCAGTGGGGACTGTCTGGGAGAGTGTCGCTGGTGCTGGGAGAGGGCACTGGGACGGGGAGGGTTAATGGTCATGGAATCAATGCTTATTGTATTAGAAGTCCTCAGAAATGATTGAAAGCACTTTGACTAATAGGTCTTGGAGCTACATCAGTAAATGAGTTTATGAATCCCTCGTGACTGGCTCTTTCCATGAGGAAAACAAGATAGTGGATGACGTAACTGGCAGAGGGAGCCTTGTTTTGGTGTTTTCATTAGAACAGGACTCTCCAGGCATGAGTTGGAAGGGACTGAGAGCCTGCCCTGTTAACTCTGGGAGTCACCCTGTGCACGGAGGGGCGGTTTCCTTCCTGACTTCACCCTCTCTCCCGGTCCCTTGATGTGTCAGAGTGACCTTGACCAGCATTTAGAGATGCTCTCTGGGAAGCCAGGAGCGCTCGAGGACGTTGCAGGTGCTTGCCAAGTTGATTGAGAGGATCCCTTTCCCCTGAAAGATTTCTGCTGCTGCAAACGGGAGAAAATCGCTTTGCTCTTATTCACCTCTTCCTCAAGATCAACAGCAGCTTTTGAAAGGCTCCAAGACAGGTATTTCCCTGGTGCTGAGTGACTGTGGGATGGGATGGCTGGAACTTGTCTCTGCCACCCATTTGTTCCCTTGAATGCAGTTTTCTTTCACTGCCTGGTGTCGAGCTGAGCTCGTAAATCTTCTGAGAGGAAACTCTCCTGTCTGTCTCCTTGCATGGGACACAGACCGATTTACACAGAGCTGTGGAGGCTTCACTAATAACTGGAGGGAGGCTTTGGGAACGTCAGACAAACCTGTGGGAGGGCAGCATGTTAAATTTGGAATGACTTTGTGAGAGCAGCTTTCAGGCTGGTGCTTGAAAACCTCCATGTGCATCTCATTCTCAGAGCTGAGGCTCCTGTGGGGGGGGGTGGCACTTGATGTTTTGTTTAATCTGGGACCAATCAGGTCCCTCTGGCTGGGAGGGCACCTCAGGAAGGCTGGACTCCATCTCAGCCTGCTCCAAGCAGGGCCAGCACTGAGCTCAGAGCAGTTGGCTCACAGCTTGGTTGAGTCAGGTCCTGAAAACCCCCAAGGATGGACCTTGTGTGACCTTCCAGGGGCAGCTGTAGCACTTTTGGGATCAGAAGAGCTATTTTCAGATCAAAGAGCAGGCGTCTGCCACGAACTCTTCAAACCTCACGCCACGTTCCCAGGAATGATGCAGCAATTCCCACTATTTCTTCGTATCCCATGCATTCCTGCTCCTGTTTTTGCCAAAAAGTTGGGCATTTCCCACCCCCCGCCTACATTAGAATGATCAGCCTGAATTCATCTTCCAGTCAAGGCTGATGATTTTGCTTCTTGAACCTCTCCTGGCTTCCTTTGTTGGCTCATGGCTTTTGGGAGAGCTCTGTCCAAAAGTGAATCCACATAAGGCCTTTCCAGTGTCAGATGGTGCATTTCGATTGCTCCAAATCACTCCCCTTGGAATCAGAAGGAAGGAAAAGCGTGTGATTGGTGAGGGTATTTTCTGGCTGTGCACAGAAGCAGACTCAGGGAACAGCAAGGATGGCAAAGCAAAGTTTGCTCCTTCATTTTTAGCTCCTCTGCTGCTTGAGAACACTTAATTTTTTTATTTTTTTTTGACTAATGTTTCTTGCAGCCTTATGGAAGGAATCAATCATAGGAAATAAAGAGCTTGTAACCTGTTTAACCAGGACTTTCCACCTCTCATTAAGCCAGAGACATTCATGCTCAATTCTCTGGGTAGCAGTTGCCCAGCAGATGTGCAGAGGATCGACTGTAAAATTACTCTTGCCGAGTTTGTTTTGCTTCTTTTCCCCCCTCCTGTTTCCATTAAAGTGCTTGCAGTGGGTGTGGAGGCATTTGGCTCAGTCTCAGATGAGTGTTGCTGGTGTGGTTCATGCAGTTTTCTTTTCCTGCTGGCAGGGACCAAATCTCCAGCAGGGAACGTGTCCTAGGACAAGCAGAGTGAGCAGTGTGTGGGACAGGCTGCTGCTGCAGCTGCTGACACCTCCCAGAGAGGTTTAAACCTGCCCCTTGGAGGGCCTGCTAATACAACTCACAGGGGGTTGTGGTGAACTCCTCAGGGGAGTGTTTGGAAAGGGAAAAGTGGGAGGGAATGCTTGTCTGGAAAGGAAACTGCTGTCAGGGTCTGCACATTCAACCCCGCTCCTGTTTCCACTTAATTCCTCAGCAAAAACCCACTGATAACTGGGGGAGGCTTGGTGGAAACTTCTAGCTTGCAGCTTGGGGAAGATGGCAAAGCTCTGGGGGTCTGTGGAGGGGAAAGGTATTATGCAGCCAATGTTAAATTCCTTAGATATTTTTTGATTCCATAAATATTCTTTTAATTCCTTGTCAGTGAATGAGGTTTTTTTCAGCATCCAGCTGTGCTTTCCTGGGCCATGTTGTCTTCTTCCACTGCTGGTTTTCTTTTCTCACTGTGGCTGTCCCTGCAGTTGCTGTTCCTGGGCATATCTGAGGAGGGGGGGGTGTCAGAGGCCCCTGTGTGCATTTAGGACTGTGCCCAATAAAACCCCTCTGTTTCTGTGGTGCCCAGAGGTTCCTCCCTGTGGGCTCTCCCCCGTTTTCCACCACAGCTGGCTGTTGTCACACGGAAACTCCCTCCTGCCTTTGGGACGTGCCCTCCCTCTTTCCGAACACCACCATCCTGCTGGATGGAATCGATTGCAGGAAAACCAGGCGGGCTTGGAACAGCCAGGTGTCCCTGCCCATGGCAGGGGGTTGGAATGAGATGAGCTTTAATGTCCCTTCCAACCCAAACCGTTCTGATTCCACGAGAAATCCAGTGAAGTGCCTGGTGTCTCCGCTGGTTTGTCTGCCTAAAGGGTTTCAGAGCCCTTATTTTGGGCAGCACGAGGACATTCTCCCTCCTCTTTTAATTTAATCCTGGTGCCCCACTGAACTTTTCCATGTGTCAAACCCATCTTTTGGAAGGACCAAGGAGCGCACTGGCACCTCTTTTTATTTGGTGCTCCCAGCTGGCACTGAGCAGCTCCTTCCGGGCAACGCTGGCAGGGCCTTCTTGGAAAGTCTGCTTGGCTTGTTCTTGGACAGGAAAACTTGGCATCTGATGAAGTGGACTGGTTTGTTGGCAGTTCAGGCTTGGAAGTCAGGGGAATGTTGGCTCCAGAGGTTTGGGGTGTGTTGTCTCACAGGGGCAGCTGCAGCTTTTCACATCCAGCTCTTTGCTTTGTTTTATTTCGCTATTTACTTCATTTCTACCAAGGCCTGTTTCTGTTTATTTGTTTTATTTACTCTGTTTCTAAACGTGGTCAGTGGCCCTGCTGCAGCACTGGCACTCCCAGCTTTTCTCAGGCAGGAATCCCTAGAGAAAAGAAATGTGCTTATAGGACTAGTGAATAGGACTAATTCCCTTGCCCTGGGAACTCGGGTGGGGCTGGTCCTGCCTTTATCAAGCCTTCTCCTGCCCTCTTTCTCATGTCCTCCTGTCCCACCTGGGCTTTGTCTGCTGCTTTAGAGTTGCTTCAGAACCTGTTTGTGGATTCACCTGATAGTTTGAGATTATTTTTTACTTAATTTTAAGAATTAGGGACTCGTATTTAAAACCAGAGCAGCACTGAGGAGATGAAGGAGGCCAAAGGGAGGCTGTGTTTTGAGGTCTCCCTGGCTGAGCCACAGGGATTTATTGCAAAGGAACTCCCCCCTTCCCATCAGGAAAAGCTTAGATCAGGCTTTGTGTTCAAGCAGAGGCTTGGGAAGATCATAGAACCACGGAATGGTTCGGGATGTGTCCAGGAGGTGTGGCTGCCCCATTCCTGGAGATGTTCAAGGCAACGTTGGATGAGGCTTGCAGCAACCTGGTCTAGTGGAAAGTGTCCCTGTCCATGGCAGGATGAGCTTAAGATCCCTCTCAACCCAAACCACTCTCTGATTCCGTGATACAAACTGGTTGCACTGGTTCCCAGTGACTTGGAAAGCAGGTGGGCACAGCTCATGGGGTTCCTTGTGCTACCATTTGTCACCAGTTCAGTCTTCATTCCTGAATATCTCTCTGGGAAGGATCTGAACTGCCCATGAACTGGATTGTTTGGGCCTCGTGGTCTTTGCCAAGGCAAAGACAGTGGGTTCACCTTGACCTTGCCAAGTTTGGAACGTGGGATGTGCTCGTAGGAACGGCCTGAAGGTGGGCAACACGTGGCCAGCACCGCTACCCTCGCAGCCAAAAATGCAGCCCAGTCTCCTGCTGGTAATTAAAACATCTCTAGGACTGGGATTGCTCCTTCCCAGCTTGTAGGGAGGAGAGAAAACCCGACTCTGCCCGGTGGCTTTGGGGTTGTGTTTCCAGAGCTGTGCCGCCACCTCGACTTGGTTTGTGCAGAAAGCAGAGACTGTGTTTAATTCTTGCTCTGCAAGGAGTTTGTACAGGTTTTTCCGGTGTCCTGTTCCGTTCCTCCAACCCTTTCCAAGTTCTAGGCACCCAGTTTGTGGAAAACATGAGGAAGCTCTGCTGCAGAGGGCGTTAGTCCATAGTCTGCTTATTTATTTAGGGAGATTAAAGTCTACGTTTTTCTTTTGTAATCCCTTTGAAGTGTTTATCTTTTGAAGTCTGAATTTTCATTAACTGGAAGTCTCCAACCCCCAAACTCCACGCTGCCCTACTTTCAAAGGATTCAGTTTAAAAAAAAAAAAAAAAAAAAAGAAAGAAAATTGAGGATCAACAAACAACAGGTCGGACCCAAAGGGGCTCCACGTCAGCCAGATCCTATTTGGGGTGGGACTGTTTGGGTCATGGCTATGAATCCAAGTGGCTCTGCAGGCTGTCTCCCTGGATTAGGGTGTAATCACAGGGTTTTGGCATCACCAGGCAGCAGGGAGACAGTGATGTTTCTCCTTCAGAGGAGTTCTAGACCTCTCTTTAATTTTTTTAATCCTCCCCGCACCCCATTTTCTAACACTGAAGCAGTTGGTTTTTAGGACAAGGGTGTTGTGACAGTGTGTGTTTTCCTGCCTCAATTCTCATCCAGAATTCTGTATCCACATGGCAGGGAATACTTTGCTGCAGTTCATCTCATTTATTTCCCGGGGGAGGAGGGGGGAAATGAGATGAAGAGTGGCATTTTAACACATCAACTACTCTTATTTGTGCAGAGACTTCACTGTTATCAGTGTAAAAAATGGATATTTAGTGCCTGGAAAAAGTGAGTGGGAGACCTCCAACCCACCCTGATTTCCAGAGTGGGGGATAACAATCTGTAGGAAACAACAACCCCCCTGGGTCAGCAAAAGGTCTGCAGCAATCAAGGGGGTCATTCCACCCCCAAAATGCATCACCGCAGCGGTTGAGGCTGTTTATGACTTTGGGCTCTTCCATTCCTGCCCTGAAATGAAATCTTGACCTTGCAAGTTGAGCTGTTCTGGCTCTGGGCCACCAAAATGTGGAAAATACAGCTCAGTGTGTGTGTGTTCATATAGATTTCCTCTGGTGGGAATGGCCAGAGCAAACATCCCTCTGTGACAGCTGGGTTGGTGTTAAACATGAGGGGGATCTTGTCCCTCTTCCATTTCCATCTTCCCAGTCAGGGAAAGTGGAATTTCATGACTTTGCTTGGGATGAGTCCAGTATATTTTCATATAATACGAAAACCCATGAAAAGTCCATGAAAATCCCAAGAATTTAGATCAGTTCCTTCTAATTCGTTAAATCATTTTACCCTTGGCTGGGAAATAGAGGAGATTTCTCTTTTTTTTTTTGCATAGAACTGGACGGTTTGCTCTGGAAGAGCTTAACTTGTTTAGAAAATATTAAGGAAAATGGGAATTTTCCAGTATAATTAGGGAAACAATTGCTTACAAGCGTATCAATGGGGATAATTGGTTATCAGGGATGTTCTCACCTAATTGGGGTAGGAAACGATTTGCTTAACAAGGTTTTAAGATAACTGGCTTGATAGAAGTTGTAATAGAGGGAGATATGTTGGAATTATGCAGAGATTGTTGATGAACAGTGATCCCAGGAGTCACTGAGGAGAGGAAAACCACTGCTTTTAATGTGGAAATCATTTGAATCTGATAAAGCTCTTTTTAAAACGGGTCAGCTTATAAAAAATAAATCTCAAGGACCCCGTGAGTGTGTGTTTTCTGCATTTATTTGCATTGCAAGTGGGGAGAGTTTCCTTGGGCCTGATTTTTGGGAGGTGGGACCTTGCGCTCTCAGGACTTGCTTTGGGTGTCCCACTGCTGTGCTGGGCTTTTGGTCTCTCTGGATATGGTGGGAGCACATGGAGGGATTGCTGTGGTGGGATTGGTTATCTCCCTGTTCTCCCAACAAATCTGCCCCTCAGAAACTACGGGAGCCTCGTTGGGGAAAGCAAAATTTTTCCATGGGGTGGATCTTCCCAGCCATGCCCTGAGAGATGGAGATGCTGTAGAAGATCTCAGGTGCCCACATCTTGGTGGATGGAGCTGTTGGAGAACACCAGAGGTGTCCACCTGTCTCCAGGTTCTTGGTTTTGCACGCTCCAACATCTCCTGAGACTTCAGGATTCCATGGATTAGTGGCAGCCTTGGCAGTGCTGGGTTAATGGTTGGGCTCCATTACCTTGGAGGCTTCTCTGGCCTTAATGATTCCACGGTTTTATTATTCATGAATGAACATGCATCAGAGCATCCTTGTCTGTGTTTTGATTTTCCCTTGGATGTGCTGATCCAATTTAGGAATCCTTTGCAGGCTCAAGTGAGAAGTTGTGCCTGTCATAGTGAACCAGTCCAAGGAATTTGGGAGAATTTGGGAGGTAATGGGTCAGGCTAAGACAGGCAGGAGCCAAGAGCAATTCTGTGTCCTTCCAGCTCCCCAAATCTGTCCTGACCAAACCATGGATGTATCCTGGGTGGAGCTGTCAGCAGTATCCCAGGAAATTGCCTTCTCTGGGCTATTAAAAGGTTTGTCCCAAGATGCTGAATGAGATCAGTGGGACTTCCCTGAAACTTGTTGATAGGAAAAAATAAAACTTCAGTGGGGATTAGAGGGGAGGGCTTGGAGGGTACCAAGCCTTGGGAAAGGCTATCATCCTGCTATTCCATGGCTTCATTCCCATTATTTTCCCAGTGCACTCCAGGACTCCCCCCTTCACTAAACGGTAGCACTGAGATGGTTTCATGATTGGCCTTAATTGCTCTTTCCTCCCCACTCCAGGTTTCTGAGTATTGCTCTGAGAATGCAGGGAGTTACAGTCAGAGAGACAAAAATCCCAATTTTTAGGCCAGATCTCCCCAGAGAGTTTCCCTTTCCAATTTGCAACTTCAATTCTCCCCCCCCCTTTTTTTGTTTGTTTTTTTTGTTTGTTTGTTTTCCATTTTTTTTCCCCCCTTAGCTCCGAAGCTGTTTGGAAGGGAATAATGTGTCACAGGCTGTAACAGATACCTCCACTTCAGGATCTCAGGAGTGCGGTGTGTGCTAATTAGGCATCCTGGAGCCTTTGGAAAATATTCCCATTGTACTTGCAGATGGAATCTCCCCTGCTCCCCCTTTTTGGCCAGCCCAGCTGGCAAATTCACTTGTTCAGCTCCAAAAAGTCCATAGCCATTGGCAGAAGATGCATCTCTAAAGCCAAGGTGAAGAGCTGGTGTGGGTTTGTGGTTTTTTTTTGTTTTTTTTTTTTTTTTTTTTTATTGAATTCCTTTTTTTTCCCTCCTTCCCTCCTGGTGCGTGTCGCTGGATTTGAATAATTGATGCCTGTTGTCTTGCTTCCTGTTTTCATTGCTGTGTGTAACACTAACCAGCAGTGCTGTGAATCATTCATAGCCTGCTTTCTGCACCTCGGGAGCTGGAGATGTCATGGGAACAGTGATTGGGATGTGGCATAGACTCTGTGCTGCTCTCCCGGAAATCCAGTCCTGGAAGCAGGGAGCAGTAAGTATGGAGTCCACGAGCTTGGATCTCTGGGCAGGTGGTGTCAGGAGCAGCATCTTGTGCCTCAGTCTCCTCTTTTCATCTGCTGTTCCCACTCAGGTGTCCCTGGGTGTGGTTGGGAGGGGTGGGTGCTGTGCTTGTGCTTTCCTCTCCCTTGTGGGGTTTTGTGCAGCTGATGGTGACCCTCACGGAGGAGAGGCAATGCTTTTAGGCTTGTTGGTTATTTGGGAATGGCTTTTTAAAAACCCAGGTTGGATTTCTTCTTGTTGTGCTTCTCCTGGCTGTTTTTGGGGGGAGCAGCCTGGAATTTTGGGCTCCATGTGAGTTCAGCTTCACTTGATGGAGCCTTTTCAGCTGGATTTTCCCTTGCTTGCAATTTTCGTCCTCTTGGTTGTTTACAGTGGGTTCTGCTGCTCTCAGACCCTGCCAGCAGTGCCTCCTGGTGATGGTGTTGGTGGGCAGCTGTGCTTTTGGGTTGTCCCTTTTGTATGGAAAACACTTGTGTCCCTCCTGAACTCTGCCAGGAAACTGGGAGGTGCTGAATTAGATGCTGCTGCTTGGAGGTTGGCAGATGCTCTTCAGAATTAGACAATAAACATAGAGCTCTTGCATGTGCCCTGGCTGTCGGTGTTCCTGGCAGGATTTTAATTTGGGGAGAAGGGTTGATTGCTGGTCCCTGTCCATCTCTAAAGTGCACTGATACCTTACTAAAGCAAAGCTGCTGAGAAGGGCTTTGTTGCCTCTGCCACCTCTGTTTGTGCAGCAGAGTTCAGGCCTTTATCCAATAGCTTTGGATAAGCATCCTGAGAGGGATGTTTGCTTCCTGAACAGGAAGAATCAGGGATCCTGGTGACAGTCCTGAGCTGAGAACTCTTCCAAGTGTAACTCCTCTTGCCATCAACAGGGACACCTCCCTCTATCCCAGGTTGCTCCAGACTACCTTTGGACACTTCTAGGGATTCAGCCACATCTTCTCTGGGCAACCTGTGCCAGGGCCTCCCCACCCTCACAGGGAAGAATTTCTTCCTAATCTTAAATCTAATGATACTTGGGATTATGCTCTTTTTTGTTGTTGTTGGTACCACTTGTGTTTGAGTTTGTGACCCAGTTCTTGTGAGTGAACAAATCAAATATGTGGCCAAAGCTTTTGCAGATGGAGGTGGTCTGTCTGCCCTGCTGCCTTGCATGGCCAAAGAAGGAAGAGGTGGAAATCAGGAGAGATGCTTTCCTTTGGAGGTGAATTTGTGGAGGATTTCTTGTAGCTGCTGTAGCGTTTGAGGTTTCCAGTGTGGGAATAAGGGGTTTGGCAGGGGAGCTGTTAACAGGCTGTGCAGGATTTTTACATCGTGCCCTTATCCCCCAACATCTTGTACATCCCTCAGTGCTGAGTGAGAGAGGGCAGAGATCAAAGCTCTGTCCAAGACCTTCACATAACATCGCACTTTGCACGTTCTCAGTGTTTCTGTCCCGTTCTGTCCGTTTTTCTGCCAACGTGGGGGGAGATTCATTTTGTAGGGATGGTCTTGAAGCAGAAAAAAAAAAAAGCTGGAGACAGGAGGCAACTTATGCAGTGACTAATGCTGAGCTTTATAAATAGCAAGGCAGGGAGGTGACCGCAAGCACGAGGCCACCGAGGTGGCACAGCAGGGCTTAGGGGCAGATGAGCTGGGAGAGCATTGGGGGGGGGGGGTTGCTGGATGTGTTTGTGCCTCTGTCCTGCATGTCATCCCCGAGGGGATAAGCAGAGCCACGTGGGCATCTGTGATGTGCAAGTCATGCACATCTCGTGTCCTCTGCGGGGTCAAGTGCCTGGAGCACTCCCGGAGCATCCCAGGCAGGTTTTTGCCGGGAGGACAGAGCCACACTCCCTGTGTCTATGTGAGGGGAAGGCAGGGCGCTGATGGGGACAGCGTGGTGACAGTCTGGTGGCCTTTGGAGCCACAACCACCACCTGCCCCCCAGGGTGCTGAGCCCCGCTGAGAGGAAGTCAGGACAAGGCTGTCAGCACGGAGCGTGAATGGCCACGGACGCGGGCAGAGGCTGGAAGGGTTGAGCTGGCCGTGTCCCTGCTGACATTTATTTCTGGGCTCCACCACTGTGTCTGCAGCAGCTCCAGTGAAAAACGTGCTCAGCCCTGGTGGGATTCTTGGGGTTGTCCTGTGCAGAGCCAGCAGTTGGACTTGGTGATCCTTGTGGGTCCCTTCCAACTCAGAATGTTCTGTGATTCTGTGGGTTTTGGAGGTTTCTTCCCATAGGATGTGGCTATGAAAGGCTTTTAGGTGGCTGGTTTATCTCCTTCAGCCCAGTCACACTTGGCTGATGCCAGTGAGGATGTTGCTACTCAGCTTGTCAGAGGTTTTTGCAAGAGCTGAGCTCTGGGGGTCCGGTGTGCGAGGAAATAAAAGTGTTTCCCTTTGAGAGGGTGTGATTTACTGCCCACACTCATCTCTGCACTCTCTGGAAAGGTAGGCAAGCTCTTTGGAAGCTCAGCTGCTGCTGAACTTCGCTGCTAGTGCACTGGTTATCCAGCCAGCAGCAGCTTGTGGGGCTGTGGTCGTGCCCCAGGAGCCCTTGGAAAACTCCCGGGTGGGAGTTGAGCACAGAGTGACGCCACCAGACCGGCAAATAATGGCTCTGAGGTTCCCATCCCTGAGCACCAATTCTAGGAATTAGTAAGAGAATGTGATTGTTTGGTCTGTCCTTGATATCAGTCTCACCAGAGACGAGAGAACATCTAAATATCTGTACGAAGAAAAGCCCTGTGATGCAGGGAGCACGTGGTGGATGGAGCGGAGAACTTTCCCTCCAAACACTGATGTTCCCGTGAGTCAGCCTGGTCCTCTGGGTGCTGTTTGGTGGGAAGGGGAGCTGGGTGAAGGCTGCATCCAGCTCTGCATCCCTAGGAGTGCTTGAGAGGTGTATAAAGGGAGGTGGGTATTATATATTTTGTGTATATGCACACACACTGTATTCTTGGGGTTGGCCAGGAGCTGGACTTTGAGGCTCCTTGTTGGGTCCCTTCCAGCTCAGGTCTGGATATGCCTCTGGAAGTGTTTGTTCCTTGTCTGGGACTGTTTAGAAGTTGTGTAGGATGCTGAAGATAAACTGCTTTATCTTGGCTGGGTTTCAGCTCCGAGGAGGTCTCTGGATCGATTTTTAAGGTTGTTCTTGCAGAGGCGACAGTTCTTTACCTTTCAGTCATTCATAAAACCCTCATCACTGGGGCTGCAAACAACCAGCCCACTCCTTTTGTCCTCCTGTGGTTCTTCTTCCTGCTAACTCCTACGAATCCGTCACCTTTCGGTGGTGTGGGAGAAGCTGCTCAAGGAAAGAAAACCTGCAAGCTAATTAAACTTCTCAGTCTTGCTAAGTAAGGACCAAGAGATGTTGGCAGGGCTGGGAATAGCTCTGATTCTCATCCCCCCTCTCCGTGGCCAGAGGACATGGTTAATTATTGAATTGCTTGTTAATGTAGTGAAATATCACTTGGTGGGTTTCACTCCCTTTTCTTCTTTCTTTTTAATGGATTTTGTTTTTTTCCTTCTTGCCGAAGGGCTCTCCCAGGACCTGATGGAGTTGTGAGAGCTGGCTCCAGAGGGGCTGGAAGGAGCATGGTCAAACACCAACCCCTGCAGTACTACGAGCCCCAGCTATGTCTGTCCTGTCTGACCGGGATCTACGGCTGCCGCTGGAAACGGTACCAGCGGTCACATGATGACACCACCAAGGTGGGTGCTGGGCCACGTCACCTCTTCCCACTGATGCTGGGCTTGGAGATCGTGGTCGACAGTGCTGGATATTTATTTATTTATTTGGTTTATTTATTGCCTTGGATGGATGATGGGATTCACTGGCCTCGTGGCTGGAGGTCTGTGGTTCTGCCCCGTGGGCGCCGTGAGGTGGTCCTGGTGCTCAGAGGGGTTGAGTGCTATGGCCAAATCCATCCATATTTCCCATGTTTACTCCTTGCTCTGTCTCCCTGGTGTGCTTTACAGCATCCTTGGCTGGAACTGTAGGACTTGTGTTTCTGCATCGTCTCTGCCTTCACGTGGTTTAGTGGCACTCGGTCCAAAGGTGGACTTGATGATCTTGGAGGTCTTTTCCAACCTTCATGATTCCCTGAGTCTGTTCTTGCTTGGGAAAATAAGTTTGGAGATAGGGGGAACAGGCTGCCCAGAGAAGCTGTGGCTGCCCCATCCCTGGAAGTGTCCAAGGCCAGGTTGGATGGAGCTCTGAGCAACCTGGGCTAGTGGAAGATGAGGAACAAAATGATCTTTAAAGGCCCTTCCAACCTAAACCATTCTGGGATTCTCTGAAAGGCAGCAGGAGGTGAGAACTGCTGGGGGGAAATGTGGGAGTGTTAAAGGTGACTCCTGCCTCGCCTGGGAATGCAGTTTGCAGGAGCTGTGGCAGAGGGAATTCAGGAAGCAGGGCTTCATTGCACTTTCCCTGTTGCTGAGGGCTGTGAGATGAGGCCTTGTGAGACCTGCTGTGTTTTTATGGGATAAGTGTGAAAACACTGCTGTCAAAGCCACCCTTTTACAGCTGCTGGGAAATTGGTTGTGTGTTACAATCCTTCTGGGCTCTCATGTTTTCTAGGTTGTTTTCTTTTTTTAATGTTCTTACTACTTAAAGAAGAGAAAACCCACGAATTTAAATCCTGTTTCTCCTGGCAGTGCTCCCAGGAGATCCTCTGGTTGCCTTTTGAGTGCTTAAAGTTGCTCTGGTGTCAGTTGGCTCCTCTGTTCTGCTTTTAAGGCTATAACCAGGGATCTTCCCGGCTCTTAGAGTGCTCTCCCTCTGGAAAAGAAGCTGTTAAGGAGAAAACACGTCTGGCTTGGCAGATCCCGTGCCAGAAATGCTCCTGGTTGTGAATTACAAGGATTGTTGGTGGAGCAGCTTGGCCAGGAGCTCCCGTGGGAAATGGAGAGTCAGGGCTGCTGTTTGTGCAGCCCTGAACAAATTTCCTTTTGCAAAGTGGGGATGGTGGTGCTGTTTTTCCTCCTCTTTCAGCCTGAGGGACCATTCCTGGGCACATCCGTGGCAGAGGGTGTAGGTGGCTTTGGAAGACTCTGTCAGGAAAACAGTGGGACACAATGTCTTGGCACCTGGATGTCCAGTAACTTAAATACTAAAAAATGCCCTCTTCCCTCTGCCTGATGAACCAGAACATTCCATTTCTTAGCTAAAAATCCATAGAAAAACTGCTGTTGGCTGAATTTTTCAGTGAAATCTGGCTCTGCTTGCTTTACAAAAAAATATCAGTGGCAGCCTTCCAGTTCAACTTGGAATTCCACTTGTGTTTTTGTTTTTTTTTTTCCCAGTGCTGGAAAGGAATTAGTTGTGTTTTAAAGGCACCTGATCTAGGCTGAAATATGCCCAGTGTCAGAATTGGGCTTTTTAAGGTCTGCATGAGGCATCAACTCCCCCTTTTAAGAGAAATGGAGATAACAAGTATTGCAGAAGTAAGAGAAAGAAGTCTAAACTGAGCTGCAGGCTGGGCAAAACCAAATAATGAAGAATTTGTTCCCATTTGATGCCAATAAAGTGCCCTGCAGATGTTACTTGGATGGGGGGAAATCGGGAAATTAGGGTATGTCCAAATCGTGCTCCTACTTTTTAATGATCAGAAAGCAAGTCAGATTTCAGAGAGGGATTTTTTTGAATTGTAAGCTTGAGCTGGAAGTTTTTTTGGGACACTGCTTGCTGGAATTGTCATTATCTCTTGATTTTCTCTGACCTTTGAGATGGGAAGGGAGGAGGGGCTGAAGGCACACAACCAGCACACTCGGTCTCCTTTTTAAATTTTGAACACCTGCAAAATTCCTTTTTTTCTATTGTCAGCCTTCAGCTTTAAGGGCAAGATCCCCTTTCAGAGATGTTTTTTGTTGTTTTTTTTTTTTTTAATGCTTTTTAAAATGGAAGGCCTATAAAGGAGAAGGAATGGCCTTGCTGAGATTCAGATCATTAGAATTTCCTTGCAGCTGATGTGAGGAAGGAATTTTTGGTCTAATCACAGCTTGTTCCTCACATACTCAACCAAGGAAGATATTTTGAGGTCAGTGCAGAGAATGGTTGAGGTTGGAAGAGACCTTAAAGAGGATCCAATTCCAACCCCTGCCACGGGCAGGGACACCTCCACCATACCAGGCTGCTCCAAGCCCCGTCCAACCTGGCCTTGGACATTCCCAGGGATGGGGAATCCATCGCCTTGCCAGGGTTCTATCACCCTGAACACAAACTGGGGGTAAAGAAGCTCTGCCCCGGAGTTGCCATGTGTGCTGTGAAAGGTCTAAAGTTCAGATTCCACCTTCCCAGGCAGCTCCTGGGTGCCACCATCCCACTGATGGATTGCCAGCAATTAAATTAATTTACACGCAGCTAATTGCAGGGTATAAACACAATGGTCTGCGTGGTTCACCCCAAATGAACCGCCGGTGTTTGTTACAACACCAGAACATCTCTTTCTCCCGGGGTAGAGTCCAGGGCAGCCTCTCTTAAAAACCCCTGCATACATGTGGCAGGATCAGTGTCCACATGGGAGCTGTCCAGGGGTTGCACTGTGTGCACATCAACTTAAATCTATCAACTGGTTTTGCTCTGGAGGTTTTTTTATTGCTTCCAACTCCCCCCGTTGTTTGTACCCAGCAAATATCACACCTGGGAAGTCACCCTTGAGGGGGGAGAGGGGGAGGAGATACTCTGTGGAAGGAAATGGCAGTGGTAATTTTTAGAGCTATCCAGCAAACAGAAGAAGCCACTTTTATTGACTGTCTGGGTTCACGAGTGGTTTTTTGGAGAGCTCTTTTGTTTGTCCAGTTGGTGGATTTTTTTTTGGGAGGTGGTTGGTTGTTTGCTTTTTGTTTGGTTTTGTTGTTTATTTGGTTTTCCCAGTTACTGTGTGTTGAAATATTGTGTCCTCTTTAACTTACTTAGTTCCCTGGCAAATAGAATAAAATATTGTCACCACTTGCAAGGGGCTTTGGCTTCTCTGCTTTGTGGCAGGCACGGATTAAATGGCAAATTAAATTGTGCTTCCCACCCGTGAGCCCTTTGGAGATCCAGCAGGGTGGAACTGGGATCTCTCCTGCTCTTCTGGGTGGCATTTTGTGGTGTGTGAAGGGGCACCAGACCCTCTGTGCGTTCTTTTGAGCCTCCTGTGTTTGATATAAAATCCTGGTTTTACATCCCAAATCTAATCCTGTGTTTAACATGAAGGGAACATTTCTAATGCCTCTCCTTGCCTTTCTGGCTGCCCCTATAACTGAGATATCAAACCCTTCCTAATGAATTGGGTGTTAACATTTATTCCCTTACAGTGAGATGTGTGTCATTCCAGACGGTCCAGCTGCTTCAACACCCCGCGTGGCCTCCAGCTGAGGCTTCCCAGGGCTTTTTGGGCTCCTTTTGTGAGGAGACAAAACGAGGAGCTGTGATCCATCAGCATAATGAATTGCAGTGCTGTGGCTCTGATAGCTGTTAATTCACTTTCTAGTGAAACACTCTTGTAATTCCCGCTTGGCCAGAGCTGGGAAATGACCTGAACAGATGATGTGAGCCACAGGCTCTGGGGCTGGGACTTTGTCAATGCTAATTCCCAGACGGCCAGAGGTCACTGGGCAAGGGAAATCGCTTGCTTTGCTGAAAACCTCGATTAGAGGAGGGGTTAATTTGCCCTTTTCCACATGTTTTTCAATTTGTTGGTGTTCCAGACCGTAGGCCTGAGGGGCAGAGGAGCTTTTGGGGGAAAGAGGCTCTTCGAGGTGGTTTGGTTTGAGGGTGGGCACTGAAGCATTGGATGTGGTCAGGGATTCAGAGCTGAGTCCCCACGAATGGATGTGTCTGGTCATGTCGGTGTGATGGGCTAAATGCAGGAGAATCACTGTCTTAAATTAATTAATAGATGGGCTTTTTCCTTATTGTTTCTGAAGGTGTCCCTGCTTATTGAGGGGGTTGGACTAGATGACCTTTACAGGCTCCTTTCAACCCAATCTATTTGGATTCTGGGGGCTTTTTTCACTCTAATGCTTGGAACTGAAAGCAAAGCTGCCCCATTTTCAGGGCTTTGCATTTAAATATCCTTAAAATTCACCCTTGAGCCTTTCGTTTCACAGGGAAGCTGGGAGATGACACAGGGGTGTGGATGACTGGCCAGGGAAGCTGTTTGAGATGCCCACAGATCCATGTGCCAGCTGGGCATGGTGCCAGCAGAACCAGACTTGCAGGGAGTGCTGCTGGTTCTAACTGGGAAGGGTGTGTTTTGGTCTCCCATGAAGGAGCAAGACCTCCCTTAGGCTGGGCAAGGAAGGTGTGTTAGTCTCAGGAACTGGGCTTAACCTGCCAGGACCTTTCTTATCCTTGATTCCCACCTCCTCAGACATCTCCTGGAAAGGCTGGGATGAACCTGCTCCAGGGCAAGCTGTTGCTTCTTTGGGTGAGGTCCAGAAGTCCATTGCTGGTCACCTCTAGGTGCTGCCACGGAGGTGCAAGCCCAGAAAGCTGCTTGACCACAATTCCGGGCCATTGGGCAGCATTATAAATTTAATTTGATTCGGTAAATACATTTTTAGCTTTAATGGGGTTGGGTTGTACTTTTTTTTCCTCCAAAGCCGTTCCTCAACATAAATAACCAGCCGTGCACTGCAGGTACTGTGATCTCCAGAAATTCCTGCTTGTCCTGTCAAAGATTTCCCTTTTTTTTTTTATTTTCTGGGCTGGGAAAGGAGGGGAAACCCCAGGGTGGCAGAGCCTAATTCTGTGGTGCAGCCCAGTTGTTGTCAGGGTGAGGATGTTTGACTGCAGCTAAATTTGTGGCTGAGCCCTGAGGTAGGCAAAATGCCCGTGGGATGGGAGAGAGTCTGCAAAAGCCATTGAGTGTGGGGCCTGGCTTGGGATTATGGGCTCAGACTGGGTGATTAACATGCTCTGGGATTTATAAAGCTTTGGAGGTGTCAAAGGGTTTTATTGCAGAGCATCTGCAAAATGTGTTTTGGGCCATAAAGAACCAGCACTGAGCTGAGCTGCATCAGGAGAAAGGGGAGAGGCAGGCGGGAGACAGAGGAAAAGAGGGATTTTTGGGCCCTGGTCCCTTAGACCAGCTCTATATTTAGCAAACAAGAGCTGGTGGGGCTGTCAGTTGGGTTTTACATGGATTTCCCTGGGACATCTGGGTGCAGCAATGCTGTTCCTGTCTAAAGACAGGGCTGTGCAGCCCTTCCTGTAAAAAAAGATGGGATTTGGGTGCTCAGTCAACTCCTAGTCTAACCTGCCAGCCCATATGTGAGTTCCCTGGACTGGTTTTGGCTGGGATATGGTTAATCTTCTGCTCACTTTGGGCTTTCTGACCAAACCAGTGTTGATAACACAAGCCTTCAGCTATTGCTGAAGTTTGCTTACACAGCCTTGAGGTAGAATATTTTTGGAATTCCTTCTAAAAGGAGGGAAAATTGGGTGGTTTTTCAGCTTGCTTTCCAAAAGCAACGTTTTAAAATTGACTTGTGTAACTCCTTTTTTCAAAGAGGCAACGGGAACCTGTAATCCAGCCCGGGCTGATTAATTGTGTCACTGTTTACTCGCAGATTTAGTCCCTTCCCACGTGTGGAGCTGTGTGTGAGTTTTGAAGAGAGCAAATGATAAAAGTGAAGTGGGAATTAACAGCGTGGAAGTTTGACTTGTTGGTCTCTTGGTGTCTGAAATCCTCTCTCATTGACAGAACAGTGAGAAATTGTGGCCTTTTTCCAGCAGAGACTTGGTTTTGCTCCCCCAGAGGGTGGTGAGTGTCACCTCGCTGCCCATCAGTTGGACTCCAGTGATCTATTTTACCTGGATCCAACAGGTCTGCTTTTCCAGCCTCTTCCTTCAGTTCCCAGGTGTCCTGGAAGAGATCCAAGGACGGCTGTGCTGTGACAGAGCAGGAAATGTTGGATGCACTGGGGGAGTGCAGTGGCCAGTGGAGAAGGCTTTTTTTCCTTTTGCTTTTGTATTCCTGCCCCTGATAAAATAGAGTTTGTCGAAGTTGATGGTGGATGCTTGTGGGTCCAAAATAACCACAAAAATGACTCCTTGCTATTTTGAGTGGTCCCATTTCCTCTGTGGCCTGAGGAAATGCTGCAGGGATGGTTTTGAGTCTGCAGCAATGTCTTCATTTGCACTGAGGAAACAATTTGGCTCGAACAGGCTCTAACAATTCCCAGAAGTGGATTATTCAGACCTATTTCTTGGTTTACTGCCAGCAGTGCTGGGGATTCTCAGTCCCCTGGCCCATCAGATGGCTTTTGTGCAAAGTGTGCCCAGGAATCACGTTTGTGTAGCAAATATTCTGCTGAGTGGGTGACGTTCAGTGGCCTTTCCTGCACAGAATCAGGCTGAATGATTTAATGGGCCCTTTGGTTTTCTCAAATGTGTTTCATTTCTGGATGTAAAAAGCTTCTAAATGGAGGGCAGAGGTGAGCTTGCCAACGACATGGCAGCTGTTCATCCTCCTTTGGAGGGGGAGGCTGCTGGAAGGCCTGGAACAGGAAGGTTTGGACGCTGAAATTCTTTTGCATAACATCCCTCTGCCTCTTAATACAGATATTCCCAGTCAATCTTGTGATTCTGGGAGTCTGGCCAAGTTTCTGCATAAAGGAACTGCACACAGTTCCTGGTCCTGTCCTTCACCCCAACATCAGCCCAGAACAGGTACAGCCACAGACTAATTTCCTTGCTGGAGTTTTCAATTGATTTATTAATAAATCAAACTCTGTGCTGCTTCAGACACAGGGGTTTTGCATTAAAGGGGGCAACAGAGCACATTTCCCTGCGGGGCAAATGCTCTTGGTAGTTTCCAAGCTCATCCCATTAAAAATGCCACCAAAACCTGAAACTGCAGCTTTCAGGGCATGGTTGTGGCTGTGCCTTCCTCCGCTCTACCAGGAAAGCTGTTGTTCAGCAGATCTTTATTTTTGCATCTGTGCTGATTGCAGCATTTTTGGGAAGCAGAGCTCTGCACCAGAAGCATTTATTCCCCACGTGGCTTTAGTGCTTCACAGGTTTGTGTGTTCAGTGGGGAAGAACTCGAGGCCGTGTGGAGCTGTGAATCGGCTGCCATTTGTCACGAGGCACGTCAGTCCCCTGCCAGTTTGTCAGCTTGGAGATGGCTCAGCTGCCTGCCTGGCTGGGGATCCGAACTGGGCACCCAGACTTGAGTTCCAGAAAGGCTCATGTTTTGATGAATCGGGTCAAGGAGCCTTCTGTGCTGCCGAGGGGTCTTATTATCAACATCGATTCGCAAAGCTGGAAAACTTCATGAGCGTTCTTCGTTGGCAGGGAGGGTGAGCTGTGATGTTCATGCACCTTTGCTGTCTCCCGAGTTCCTCTTGGCAAGGGGCCTTGAGTTTTGGGGTGTTTGATTGCAGCCTGAACCTTTTTCTCCAGGTTGTTGCCAGGAGAGCCATTGCTGAGCTCCAAAGTGGGATTTCAAGGGTGTGTGCAAAGAGAAGCTGTGCTGCTCTGTGGCTGGAGGTTTGAGTTGGTCTGGGTTGGTTGTAGCTCATTTCAACCTTGAAAATTGTTCTTTCTCCTTTGTGCCGCGTCCACAGTGAGCTGTTACAGAGGAAACCTGATGAACTGGTCTGGACCCATCATGTGTCGTGTTCTATTTGACGTGTGGTTTTGAGCTGTCATTTGCCACCGGGTTTGTTTGCAGATGATGTCAGTGAGCACTTGGGAATCAATTGACTTCAGGGAAGTCAAATGAGGCCCTTCATCAGGGACAGTTACAGGGGAAAAGATGAAACAACTAAGGCTTTGTTTGAAGTCTTGCAGGCTCTGGACACCCTGACCCCTAAAAATTGAATCAACTTCCTTGTGTAAATTAGAAGTTTACTGTTGGTGACAAAAAGCAGCACCGGTTACCATCAAGTAAAGCTTGGATGGTTGTTCAAATCATATTATATGTGCCAAAGACAGGCCCTGCTCTCAGGAGAGCAGCTCTGACCTCCCAACCCATGAGCTGGGAGTGGGAGTTTGCTGGGCAGGACCATGCTGGGATAGCTCTTGACTTGAGGGAGGTGTGGCCAGCAGGACCCTGGTGCCTTTAAGCTCACTTTATGCAAAAGTGTCCTTGCTGGGTCAAAATTCCCAAAGGGATTTAAAGCTCAGCCATTTCAATAGGATCAAATCAGTGGGATGTTCGGCAAAGGGAGAGGGGAGAGACCCAGCTCCTCTTCTTGTCCCTTCCAGGAGAGCCAGCCCTTCTCTTGACTGTGATCAGGGAATCAGAGTGGCTTGACTTGGAGGGGACCTTAAAGATCATGTAGTCCAAGCCCTCTGCCATGGGCAGGGACACCTCCCGCTATCCCAGGTCGCTCCAACCTGGCCTTGGACACTTTCAGGGATTGGGGCAACCACAGCTTCTTTGGGAAATCCATTCCAGGGCCTCCCCACCCTCACAGCCAACAGTTCCTTCCCAGTATCCCATCTGTTGATGCTGGGGGTGATGGTTATTGTTGGTGGTGGTGCTGTGTGGCACTGGTGGCATCAGCCCAGCTGCCAGGACTGCAGGTTAAGGCCAGAGGAAGCGGCTCTGTTGCCTCTTCCTCTCCCACAGGCTGCTCGTTTCACCCCAAACTGCTCTTTCGGTTTTGCTCATGCTGTCTCCTCGTGTTTGATGTTTTTTGACAGAGCTATTCTCGCCTTTCTGGGGAAAAACCCCCACCTCCTGGTTCCTCTAACTCAGAGCTGTGCCTTTCTGCAGGCTTTGCCTGGCAAGCCTGGTTTGTAACCACTCAAACCACCCTGCAGAGAGCTGGGCCTCGTTGGCTTCGTGTTTTCCTTCCCCAGTAACGTCAAGAGCCTAAAGTTCCGTCAGGAGGGGTGGTGTAAATTTTAGCTGAGTCAAATCTGGAAAGGATATCTCATTTCACAGCTCTTTTTTTTTTTTTTTTTTCTCCTTGGGGTCGATGCAGAATCACCACGTGTGTGTTTGATGCAGAATCGCCGTGCGTGTGTTTGTAGGACTCAGGGGCTGTTTGCTCAGGGCTGAGCAGGCTCTTTTTGCTGCACTTTGAAGACATCAGAGTTCCTGTTCTTCAGCAAGAAGTGAGGGGTAAACAGCATTTGGGTTGGAAGACACCTCTGAGGTCGAGTCCTACCTTGTCACCCAGCCCAGAGCACTCAGTGCCACATCTAGGCTTTCCTTAAACACCTCCCTTCCAGTGTCTAATCACTCCTTCTTGAAGACATTCTTCCTCATTCCCTGCTGCCTCCTGTCCCACACACGATAATGTGGTAATTCTTAGATAATTTATCCCCTTCTTAGCAGCTTTTAGGCCAAAAAACCAGCCCTTTCTCAGCTGTAACAGAAAATTGTTCAGTAAGTTCATGCTGTGAGGAGTCAAGCATTTGAAAAAGAACGTGGGAAAATGGTAAATAGATCAAGATGAGAGGATCAAAATATAAGAAGTAAATTATAGTTTAAATTGATAATGTATCAGAGAGAGAAAATAATAGAGGCATTAGTGTCCTGATTTTGGAAAACTCAGTGAGCAAAGTCTAAAAGGTGGAGATGTGGATTGTGGGAGATTGTCCATGGATGATGCTCCAGTGCCTCTCATGTGCTGCACAAGTGTGGCCCTGCTGTGGATAGAAGGGCTTTGTATATCCGATTTGTGGTGTGATGAGCCAGCTCCAGCACTTAAATTATTCCCATGATGGCTGATTATGTATTTTCTTTCCCTAACTCTTCACCCTTGAGGTTTAATAAATAAATCGATATAAATCCTGTAGCAAAGCTTCTGCCTTCTCTCCACGTGGGTGCTGGCTTCGGATACTCAGCTGCTGCTGGAGCTCGGGGGACCTCATTTGGTTTCCACTGAACCCATTCAGATCCCTTCTAGGGAAAAGTAGGTAAATCCCTTCCATGTGTCAAGAATCAGCAAGAGACATGATTTCTGTGACTCGCACAAAGCTCCCCCTTGTCAGGCAGACACAGGAACAAGCGCACCCTTGTTTCTGGGAAGCCAGGCTTTAACCTCCTGCTGGTGTAGCTCTGCCATGTCAGTGTGTCAGAGGGTCTCTGGGCATGTGGAGGCTGGGGAAGACCCTGATCTAAACGATTTGTTGGGTTTTTTTTTCCCCTTGAGAGACACTCCAGCTTTGCCTTGCTCTAATTCTTCTTTATTCCAGCCCCTGGGGTCGCTGGGTTGGTGCCAAAGCTGGGGCAGGAGGCATTTGGCTCATCAGCCCCTCAATGGCTTTTGTGAACAGATGGGGCTGTGCCCTCTGGACCCATCGGGGATGAATTGCTCTGTGTATTTCTGGGGTGGTTCCAGCTGGGTTGAGACCCTTTGTCCTGTCCCTGCATGGACACGGGGATGGAGGTTTGGGAGGAGCAAGAGATCATCCTGCTGGGGCTCCGTGCTCCTCCCTTCTCCCTCCTGCCTTCCAGCAAGCATTTATGGAATACAAACCACAAGCAAGAGCTGGGGGTGCCCAGAGAAGCTGTGGCTGCCCCATCCCTGGAAGTGTCCAAGGCCAGGTTGGAGCAACCTGGGATGAGTGGAGGGAACTGTGAGCAGCCTAAGGGCCAACCTTCAACAAAACTTCTGATTAAAGAACACCCGGAGATCCAGTGACCTGAAAAAAAGCCAGCCAACCAAAAACCTAAAAAAACCCCAAAAACAAACTCGAAAAACCAGTAGAGAGCAGGAAAGGGACTGAAATTTGGGTGCGGTGATGGGAAATTCACTTGGCTAAAGTGCATCCTTCGGCAAGAAAATCTTCTGTTTGACACCTACTTGAGCTAATTAATCACGAAATTAAGGCTGCCCACACCCATCTGACCTTGCACCAGGGTGTCCTTAATGTGACTTCTGCAACCAAGGCATGGGCAGTGGGCTGAGGGAATGTGAACTTGGGGGCTGGTTTGTCTGCTAGGGATGTGACATCTCACTCCTCTTTTTCCTTTGTGGAAATCCCACCTTTTGTCACCCCACCCCTTGGCCTTTCTGCTCCTCGACAGCAGTTTTTACCTACCAGGATGGACTGAAATTCCAAATCCTTTTTCTGGTGTTTATGAGGTGGAGTTTCTTTTTGTACATGCTGAGACTTTTAAACCCTCAAGATAAAGCCTGGGGATGAAGAGCAAGGGAATAAAACAGGCCAGGAGTTGGATCCAGTCTGATCCAATAGTTGTCTGTGCTTCCTGATTTTAATTATCTGATGTCCATCAAGTCACCTGGAGAGGGAGTGGAGAAACCTTTCCAATTTAACTGGGAGCACTTGACAAGGATCTTAACAACTGGGAAAAGAGAGGTGTTTTCTAGTGAGATTGCTTTTGGGGGAGAGGGACACACACATGGACTTCTTAAAGTAAGAAAATGGCATTACAGTTATTTTTGAGCACATTCCTTCTGAAAAACTGGAGAATTGGATGATGGTTGGAGATGGTCCCAGGGACCTCCTTCCATATATTGTATTTTCATAGAATGTAGGATATTGTTCTGTTGCTCTGAGCCTTTCAGTAGGACTCAGGCAGAGCTTTACCTGCATGAGAGTAGAAGTAAACTCAGGATCATCCTTTTGGGCTGTATTTTTGCTGGATTTCTGCTGTTGCTGTTTGACTTATTTTTTTATTTCTTCTTTTCCCCTCCCTTCCCCAAGGTAGTTTTTTGGCTCTCCTCGGAGGTGTAGGTAAAGAGGATGAAATTGTGGGTGCTGTAACCTGAAAATTGGGTGAAATAAACCCCAAAAAATGTTTATTTCTGGATGAACTTGCCCCAGGTGGTGGAGATTTTGAGTCTGGAGCAGTTTTGGCCTGTGCTCCCCAGCAGTGAACCCACCTCTGTCCATACCCAAAGCTCTGCTGGGCTGGTTTTTCCAGGTTGTCCCAGTGTGGGGAAGGGGCTGTTCCATTCACCCTGATTCCTTAGGGATTCCATGGCAGCTGTTGAGAGGGCAAATATCAGGGCATTTTTGGGGCAGGGGGAGAGGTTGATGCCAGGCCACGACCAGAGGCACCAAGAGGCACCATTTTCCATGGAATAGCAACAGCTTGGATCCCACTGGAAGATCTGGGGGCTGAAGGGTTCCAAAGAGGCTGATGGCATAAAAGGAGAGAGATGGGCTGTGTCTTCCACCCTGGATTATATTTGGAATGGAAAAGACCATTTATCCACCAACCAAACAGGTGAGGAGAGAGAGCTCTGAGAGCAAAAATTCCCTAAAAAATACCAGGCTGAGTTATTCCTTTTCTGTTTAATCTCTGCGGATTATTCTGGAATAGAACTTTTAAATCTCAGCAATGTCCCTGTAAACTCTCAGCCAGCCTGGGAAATGGGATTTAGTTTTTCCTTCCCATTTTCCCTGCCTGGCTGGCACATGGGGTTTGAGCTCCTCCCTGCTCTATAATTCACTGGGTATTCTTGCTGGGCTTTATTTCATCACCTCTGGCATCAGTTCCTCACCAAGAGTCACTGTTTCCATAATAAACCACAATATTTATGGGCAGCAGATAAATGTGGGAAAGGGTTTTTTTGGTTTGGGGTTTTTTTTGCACATATAGGAGCCAGGGAGGAATTTTATATATCCAGTTGTTTAAGTTAAAACCAGAGCAAAAAGGTGATGTTTTATATATGGTTGGGTTTTATTCCTATTGCAATAAAAGTAAAAAAATTGCTTTCCCTGTTTTTCTTTGAGTTGGACTTAGGATTGTGGAATGTGGGAAATTCATTTGAGAGAAAGTGTTTCTGAAGTTAATTTTCACCAGCATTTGTTGAAAACTGGAGCTGCCAGGACTTCAAACTTTATTACTGGTCCTGTGATGGGAAAATTTAGTTTGCCCTCTGCAAATATATTGAAGCAAACAGGGGGTGGTTTGGTGTTTTGTCCAAAAGGGAACTGAGAAAATCAAATAAAAATAATTCTTCTGCCACCCTGGGCTGGAGTGACAGCAAATCCCATTAAACCAACCTGTGTTTTTCTGTTGGCATCTCGGTGCCGCTTCCACTGGGATGAACCCAGAGGGCTGAACAGCGGGAGAGCTGGAGAATTGATTTCTTCCAGATTGAAGGCAAATTCTGCTCAGAGCTGTCTTTTCAGTAGTTCCTCAGTGCAGCTGCCGTGAGACTCTTGCTCTGCTTGAAACTTTTAATTGTGTTCAGGGGGAATAACTTGGGAAGGAATTCTGCCCTGTGAGGGTGGAGAGGCCCTGGCACAGGTTGCCCAGAGAAGCTGTGGCTGCCCCATCCCTGGAAGTGTCCAAGGTCAGGGGCTTGGAGCATCCTGGGCTAGTGGAAGGTGTCCCTGCCCGTGGCAGGGGGTGGAATAGATGATCTTTAGGGCCCCTCCCACCCCAGCCCATTCTGTGACTGTGTGTCGTGTGTGTAACCCTTGGGAGGCAATTACCTGGTGATTTCTCTCTGCTTTTCCAGCATTTCGAGTAGAATCTGTCCTGCTCCACGTTTTCATGCATGCAAATTTATTAGGATTTGTTGCTGCCTCCTCCTGTGGTGGGTGGCCAAATAAGTGGGATGAACCTCTTCCTCCTGGCATCTTGTGATCCAAGTGTTTAATATGCTCCTGGCACATCTGAAGTGAGTCGAGGTGGATACAGAATGGCAAGGAAAGGTGGTGTTTTCTGTCTGTGACCGTGACAGCAATGTAGCGATGCTGCCGAGGCTGTTGGAGAGTGGAGTGGCTGCAGGGGATGCTGATGTGTACAGGCACTCAGGTGTGACATCTGGAATACAGGGAGGTTGGACTAGATGAGCTTTAAAAGGTCCCTTCCGACTCCAGCTATTCAGTGATTCTGTGGATCTTTTTCCTTTATCTAGAAAATTCCAGAAAGCCCTTTTTTTTCCTGCTGTGGGAGGCAAAGCTTTCCTGGGGTGAACTTGTCTTGTTCTTTAAAAGCAGCTCTGGGTGAGAGCATCAGAGCAGTTGCGGCTGGGGAGGAGTGATGGATGATGGAGAAGGGACCCCCTCCCTCCCTTTCCACCTTTCAGATCAGTCAGACCATAAGTTTTTTGGGTTGGTGTTTTTGGGGTTTGCTGGGGAAGGAGCTGGATTGGAAGCTCTGCGTGGGGATGAATGAGGTGCTTGGGCTGCCCCAAGCTCACAGTGGGGTTTGGGGGGGGGGGTGCAGGTGGCATCTTGTGACTCTCAGGTCTGCACCTCCAGCCTTGGAGAGTGGATGCTCTAATTACATTTCTTGTCTCGTTGGCCAAAGTCGAGCTCTCTGCTCCGAATCAGAGTCCCTGATTACAGGAGCTTGTCCTCATTAACATCTCATTTGCAGATCGGGGCAGCTCTGCCTCCTCGGAGCTCTGGCTGAGGCTTTCCTGTCACTTTTACCGAGTGTTTTTAGCCAGTTCTGCATCCACATCACGTTTCCTTTTCGGTTGTTCTCCCAGTTTGCATCCCACTGGCGTTTCAGGAATTTCAGTGTGAAACAAGTTGGGAGGATGTTCTTTTTCCTGAGCTTGGACTGTTAAAGGGAGCTGTGAGTTGGATCAGGGCAAGAGGCTGATGCTGAACACGTTTTGGGCCTCGGCTCTGCATCCTGTCGGGACGTTTTAAGGTATTAAAATCACCTGACGAGTGGTGCTAAACAATTACATTTTGTGACAGGGTGAAGGTTTAGCAGTTCCCCACCCTCTCTGGGTGATTCATGGGATCATGCACTGCCAATGCTCCCAAAATGCAGTTCCTTATCAATTATCCCTCGTTCTCCAGCCTGTCATTTCCAGGTTGGAAGCGGGACACGCTGGCATCCCAGGGGGATGTGTTTGCCGTCTGAGGCTGCCGGCAGCGATGGATGGGTTCACCTCGAGGCAGGTGCTGCTGGAAACACTTCTGCCTCTCCCTTCCAAATGCTGCTGGGACAGCAAATCAAACCTGATGGATGAGGGCGGTCTGTCCCTGCAGGCGTGGGGGTTTGCAGCAGCTCCTCATGGATGCTGGAGGAAATTCCTGGTGGCTGCTCCGTGCCATTTTAGGGCTCATTTCTCTGCTGGACCCGTTTTGTTCTCAGGGGTCTTGCACCCCTTCTAGTTATTCTCCTTTAAATCACCACAGGACGTCTTTGGAGATGAAAACCTGTCCTCCTCTCCTCCCTGTGCTGGCCTGGACGTATCTAAAAATGGGAATAATCACCCTGCTCTTAAGATGCTGCTCTACCTTTGCTTTGTAAATGACTCCCATCCCCAACCTGGATATCACACACGAGGGAGAATTTTGGCAACATCTGCTGCTGTTGGCAAATTAACTGGTTTATGAGCACTGAAACAGCTTTATGAGAAGCCGGCGCTCGGCTTCTTATTAGTCCAGTGCCTCTGTGGCTTGAAAACAAATTAAATTGGAGATTTTCAACACTTGCAAGCAATGTTTAAAGCTATTAGAGGGGGAGAAGAGGCCAAAATTGCTGCTGAAGTCTGCACTGTGATCGCTAGCACTGATGGGGGTGTTTTTCAGAGGTGGTGCCTTGTAACGTCCAATGTAGGAGCTTAATAAAGCAATGAAGTGCTGTAATGGCCTTTAAAAGCAACTTCTGCACTTGCCTTCTCCCGAGGGCTGTTGGGAGGGTGGGATGTGATCGAGGGAGAAAGTTCTCCCAGCCCCGGTGATGCTCAGTGGAATCCTGTGTAGGGATTTCTGTGGATGAGGGGACAATCCCTCTGAAACCTCCAGGGAATGTGGGGTCAGAAAAAGTAATAGTGGGAGAAGAAAGGCTCCAGCTTCTCCATTTCTGCAGAGTTTCCACCAACATGGGCTTGTTCAACATCCAGTGTTGCCCTGAATTAACCCTTTTTTTCCTCCTTTTTTTTTTTCTTTCATTTCTTGGCAGTAAAATGACACACGTTGCTTTGTGGGTTTTATTTAATTAGCACACACTCCTTCCCCTCCCTTTTTTTCCTTGCTCTGTTTTTCTCTCTTTCTCTGTGATTTTTTTTTTATTATTTTTTTTTTTCCTGCTTGAGAGGAGAGAAACAACCAAAATCTCTTTGCTAAGAGCTGCAGTGCCAGAAACCCCGGACTGTACAAATGCCACCCCCCTTTTAACTGGGATGTGCCCTTTGCAGCAGAGCTGCCCGAGGACAATCAGTTCCTGTCCTCGTGTTCCTGATGCTGCCGATTTAAAGACAACACCAGACTAAGGAAGAGATTGTTTTTCCCCTGCTTTGAGATCTGAAAAGAAAAGAACTGGGTGACATCCGTGGTGCTTCTCAGTAACAGGCAGAGTGTGTTCCTTCTGCTGGGCACTGCTAGTCATGGTTTTCTATTTTTTTTTCCTGAGTCCCTCCCCCCCCGTTTATTTTTCCTTTTTTTTTTTTTTCCTTCCGTTTTTCGTGTTGTTTTTTTTTTTTCCCCCCCTGTGTTTGTTTTCTTCCTTTTTTTCTTTTCTGTTTGTTTTTTTTTTCCTTTTTTGTTGTTGTTGTTTTTTGGGGTTTTTTTGGTTGGTTGCTTTTTTCTGTGTTTTTTTTTCCCTGTTTTTTTTCCGTTTCTTTTTTTTCTATTTGTTTCTGATTTTCTTTTTCCCTCTTACCTTTTTTTTTTCTTGTTTCCTTGGTTTTCTTCTGTGTCTGTTTTTTTCTATTTTTTTTTGTTTGTTTGTTTCTTTCTTTTTTGTATTTGTTTTTTTGGGTGTTTTTCCTTTTTTTTTTTTCGTGTGTGTGTGTGGGGGGGTGGGTGGGTTTTTTAGTTTGTTTCTTTCTTTTTTTTCTGTTTTTTTTCTGGTTTTTTTCCTGTGGTTTTATTCCCCTGATTTTTTTTTCCCCGGTTTCTTTTTTTGTCCTGTTTCTTTTTTTTTTTTTCCTGTTTTTTTCCTCCCCTCGTTTCACCCCTACTTTACTTTTTCAGGACTGACTTGCTCAGGGGTGTTTAAAATTGGGTGGAAACTCCTGGAGAGAACAAAAAAACCCCAAACCAACAAAACCAAGGCATCATTGCTCCTTCTGTGTATGTCTGTGTCTTGGAGTTCGGTCTGCAGTCGTTCTGCTTTGTGCTGTGATGGGGCAAAACTGGGTGGAAAAAGTGAAGGCCAGAAATGGCTTTCACGCCTCTTAACTTGGGATAAATCTGTTCAAAGTGCTGGGATCTTCTAATGGCAAAGGAATTCTTGCATAACATCCTGCGGGTGTCCACCTTCCCGCCAGGGCCGGGTCACAGTGGGAAAAGGCAGCTGAAAACCCCAAAAGGTTTTGATTTTGAGAGTTGGGGGAGAGAAATGTTGGATGTTTAGGTCAGAATTCATCAGAAAGATGGAGAGGGAGTTTTTCTAAGAACGTGTAGTGACAGGACAAGGGGGGATGGTTTCAAACTGAAAAGAGAATGGATTTAGATTGGATATTGGGAAGGAATTGTTCCCTGTGAGGGTGGGCAGGCCCTGGCACAGGTTACTCAGAGAAGCTGTGGCTGCCCCTGGATCCCTGAAAGTGTCCAAGGCCAGGTTGGAGCATCCTGGGATTGTGGAAGGTGTCCCTGTCTTGCTTGTGGGGTTGTGATAAAATGCTTCTTGTGTGTCTTCTGAATTGGTGAAAAAGAGGCTTTGAGCCCAATAATTGATGTATCAACATCTTAAGCTTTGTTTAAACACTTTTGTCTGTCATCACAGCACTGCCTTGAAATAAGATTATGGTTTGTTTTCCTTGGCTTCCCAAAATTTTGCTTAAGGAGGACTTTAGCTCTATTATTAAGCCATGTTTACAGTGTGAGGACACTGAGGGTGTTGATGAAAGCTTGTGAAATGATTCATGTGCTTCCTGTGTGTCTGGCTACTGCTTTCTATTTGTTAGAATGCTCCACAGTAGATTTCCTTTCATATAATTTGGTGGGAGGAGGGTTATATGCATATAAATCCAATTATTTCCAGTAGGCAAGAAGTCCTCCGTAGCTGTGTGTGCTGTCACTGCTGTCTGCAAAATTGCAGCTATTTATCCTCCCCGGGGTCCTGGTGCAGTCAAATTCCAGATGTCAGAGTTTGCTGGGCTTTAAAAATGATTTTAATTTTCTCAGAGGTCTGGAGAGGGTGTCAGGAGTGATTTGCTGTCAGTGAATAGAGACTTTTAGTTTTGTGGGCTCTGAGCATGAAAGACAAATTCAGGGTCACTGTTTGGTTTTGTAGGGTTTCTGAATATTAAAAAAGCAAATTATCCAGCTCAGCCTCTTCCTGGAAGTGCTGGTGGGGAAAATGAAATAGGTTGGGTTATCTTCCAACTGCTGGTGCCCATAAAACGTACCCATTTCTGTCACCTCAGAGCCAAACAAGTGCAGGGACCCCGTGATGGGCTCAACACGAGCAGCAAATAACTGCAGTTATTTTCAGGGCTCACAAACAGTGTTTTTGCCTTCTACAGGCAAAGAAATGTCCCAGCTGTGGACTCCTGAAAAATTCCAGACCTCCCCTCTTGTCTCCCCGCTTCTGAGCTGCAGGACAGGGGCACAAATAAGCTCTGGATGCAGCAGAGCTGTGCTGGAGGAGGCCACTGCTCAGGGTTTTCCTGGTTTTCCCTCGGTGCACGGGGCTGTTCAGCACTTTTCAAGATGCCCTTATTACTTACTGGCCTCTGTTTGACGCTGGATACAGATCTGTGGGTTCCTGTGGCCCCCCTGTGACTTTTCGTCTGGAAAAGGGAACCAGCTGGGGATGGTTCATCCTTGGAAAAGGCTCGGTTGTTTTCTTTGAATGTGCTACACTGAAAAAAAAAGCTGTGGTTGAAGAGGAAAAAAGCGGGCTGGAAGAGCAGGTAGCCAGGGTGGTGGGAGAGGAGAGAAACGGAATTCCCGGTGGAGCTGGGAAAAGGCAGAGTTGTGGACGGAGCAGTGAATCAGTCTCCAGCATCTGCCATGGGTGTCCTCAGGAGGCGAGGGAAGCTGCGGGGACGACTGGAGCTGTGCCGACCTGGATGTCAGGAAGAGCCTTTCGCACAGCTTCCCCCAGCGTTCCCCGGGAGAAAAAGGCTGCTCGTGGCTTGTTTGCTGGGTAAAAAACACCCGGGATCGGAGTGAGGGAATCAACGGCACCCTCGGCCAGTCTGCAGAGGACACCGAGCTGGGTGGGAGTGTTGATCTGCTGGAGGGCAGGAAGGTTCCACAGAGGGATCTGGACAGGCTGGATCCGTGGGCTTGAGGCCAAGTTGTACGAGGTTCAGCGAGGCCAAGTGGCAGGTCCTGCCCTTGGGTCACCCCATGGAATGCTCCAGCCGTAGGGATGAGCGGCTGGAAAGCTGCCAGGTGGGAAAGGCCCTGGGTGAGCTGGTTCTTGGCCAGCAGAGAAGGACTGTTTGGTTGAAAAGATGCCATTGGAGAGAGATGCGAATGCTACAGGATTCTTGCTGTAAAATTGCAGCCAAGCCTAAGTGTAATAAAGAGCAAAAGAAGGGAGGTTCGATGTGTCACTATTTATGGCATTATGATGATTAGGCTTCCAAAGCAGAGTTTTAATTTGTGCCCTGCTAGATTTGTTGACTCTAATTTATAATCCAATAAACCTCTAGATTGTTGCTCAAGGCAGGCAGGGATATTACAGCAGGCCAGACCTCATAATTTAGCAGCAGTTTATTAAGCTCAATAGCATCAACAGTGCAATTGCTTTTAGGGGCTGGTTTATCCCACCTGGCACCACCTTGGGTTTACAGTCACCCAGCCCAGCTCCCATGTCACCTGAGGGTCTTGTAGATGCTTGTATTCACCATCCAGGGCACTGGATATTTATGTCTGAGGAATAAACCCTTGGATGAGCTGAAATCCAGGGGATGGGACTAGTTTGGCTGAGCTTTGATGAATGAAGGCGTGAATTTTGCTCTGAAGTCATGTCCTGTCTCTTTAGTGCTCTCTGGGGATGTTTAAACCCTCACAGACAAGTTTTCTGCAGGTGTCTGTGTGAGCCCTGCTGAGCCCGAGTCTGTAGCTGGTGCAGGATGGTTGGGTTTTATTGTTGTTTGTTTAGTGGGGGTTTGAGGTTTGGTTTGTTTGGGGGTTTCGTTTATTTGGGTGGGCTTTAATTTATTTATTAATTTATTTATTTGTTATTTTAGAGGCTGCATTGCCCCACATCAAAGATCTGGCTCCCTTTTTTCAGCAAGTGTTTAGTGACTCTGACCCAGGAAAGCTCCCAAGCGCTGGTGGGTTGAGGTTGTACATAATAATAATCATGTCTGTGAAAGGGTGAGGCTGAAATACTTGGAGTAAAGCTGAGCTCAACATGCTGAGCCCTTTCTCATCCACCTCAGGGATGCTCCATCTAAGCTGGGAGGTTCAGATTTGTCTGTGTGCCTTGACCTCCCTGCACGTGCTGGTGGAACAGTGGGATGTTCAGCTGCTTCACCAGGGCAAGCAACAGGTTAAGAAGCAATCCCCTTGATTTTTGCTGCCTCCCTGTGCCAAAGCAGAGCTGGGATTTTGTTCAGTACTCATTTGTATTTCCACTCGTTACCCGGGCGTAGCATAAAGCATTTTTTGTGTACCACAGGCCATGGTTTTGATACAGTAGAGTTGGTTTATTTGTTGGTTGGTTTGTTTGTTTGTTTGTTTGTTTTTAAATACCAGCAGAAAACTGACTTCAACCTTCTCTGAGCTATTGTTTGGTTCTGACACCCTTCTCTTAAATGCTTGCACGACCTCAGGCTGCTGCCACATCTATCTGTCTGGTGGTTTCCTACACACACCTGCTGTGTGAAATGGGAGCACTGCCTGCTGATAACTCATGAAATGGTCTGGAAAGGTTTTCTTTTTTCAGGGGAGGGAACTGCCAGTTCCTCTGAAGTCCAGATTGCCCACTGGAAACCTTCCAAGTTGCAGAGAGTGAGAAGGTCCCCCCCTGAGCCTCCTTTTCTCCAGGCTGAACCCCCCCAGCTCCCTCAGCTGCTGCTGCTGCTCCAGCCCCTTCCCCAGCTCCGTTCCCTTCCCTGCACACGCTCCAAAGTGTGATGTGATGTGATGTGAACCCTGGCAGGGACCTGCAAGCTCCCTCTTGTTTAAATGGTCCAGATTTGTAATACTGGAGACTTGGCTAAACTGGATTTTTCAGTGCCTGTCTCTGGAATCAGTTCTCTTGCTGGAAATACCAACATTCATTAGCAGTTTTCCCCGTGGCTTCCTAATTTGAGATTGGTGTGTGTGTGTGTGTGTGTGTCATATTCCGCCTTTTTCCTGTCTCTCCCCTCCTGCAGGCTCAGCTGTAAATGAGGTTGGGTTGTGGTCACAGCCTGCTCCCAGACTGCTGCTGTGGGAGATTTACTGACACTGCTTTTATTATTTTAATTTATTTTTTTCACTCTGGCATAGTGCAGTCATGGCATTAGTCAGGACTTTAGTGGGGGTGGTCAGAAAAAAAGTCCTGGCCTTGTTTCCTTAAAGGCTTAACAATGGGTAGAAAAGCTTTGCTCATCAAAGATTCATGTGGTGGAAAAATAAGTGTTTCTGATGTCAGGCCTCCCTCTTTTTGTCCTCTCAATCCTCTGTGTGGCTCCCAAAGTTACTGGTCGCAGGCAGGAAGTGCTGTGGGGAATTCCCCCTGGGATGAGGCAGGGAATTGAAAAATCAGCCGTGTTTTGGTGGGTGTTGATGGTGCTTGGACTCTCAGCACCTAATGGAGATCATCTGGAGCCTGGATGTCCAGGGAGATGACAGAAGAGCCTTTGCCTGAATAATTCAGGCAGGATCTGGATGAAGATTGGTGGGGGGTTATCCCTATTACTGGAAATCACATTCCGTGTGATTGCTGGACAGCTGTGCCCATCCAGGGGATGGGCTGTGGGACCAGCCTGGCTCAGTGACCAAAGCTCACCATTCAACCCATCTGTCTGTTCTTTATCACGAGTGAAACGCAACCAGGTTGGTATCAAATGCAACAAGAACAATTCAAAAGCTCACATCCCTCGGGGAGTCGGCTCCTGCTCGGCTTCAGAGCTGTTGCTTTTGCTTCTTTTCCTTTTTTGCTGGTTCTTCCGATAACTGCAGCATGTTTGGTGCTGGAGTAAGTCCAAGGCAAGTCTCCTCTGGAGTTTATAGACTTAAACAGCAGATGCACCTCCTGCCTCTGAGCTTCCTTGGCTGTCTCTGGGTAGGAAGGAACAGAGACTCCTTCTGCATCCCTGCAAACACCCCTGATATTCTCTTGGCACGTTTGAAGCGTTAATAACCTGTTGTTCAACAGGGATTTTTATCGGGGCTATAAAAAACTCAGAAATATGGCTTTGCACCTGCTGTGTTTGGAGGCTCCATCAGTCCCACTGAAATGGGAGCTGCAGTGCCGTGATAATTCAGATATTTCCTGTGACAAGGCTTGGATTTTTTGGGAGGAATGTTTTAATGCCTGCCCTGGGAAGGGTTGCTGGTTGCAAAGGCTTGAGCTGGTCTCTGGGACACTCCAGACACTCAGTCCTACTATCCCTTGCCTTCCTGTGGGTTAATTGGGATACAAAGGGAGCAGTGCCCTCTGATGGATGTGGCATCGTGGCCCTGTCTCTCCTGGAGCCCAGGAATACATAAGGATAAATTAATGCCATATGGGAAAAAAGCTTTATTCCCATTAATCATCCTGGGGAGCCCTAATGGAAGCCCAGGCAGCGGAATTGCTGGCACAGCTTTCCAAAAGATCAGAGTGAAGATGATGCACCAGGATCTGAGCTCCAGGGTGGGATGTTGCTGTGAGCTCTCTCTCTCCTCTGCCCCATCTCTCCTCTTATGGAGCTGTTTGTTGTTCTTTGGTGCTCAGGACCCTTTTGTCTTCTCTGTGGAAGAGGCTCTTTTATGCCAATAAAAGCAACTTTATGGACAATTAAATTTTATTTTTAAAACTATTGGAGAGTTGAGGAAACAAGTAATGAATATATATATATATATATAGGTCCTCTGGCCATGTTAATCTGTGGCAGTGTGGGGAGAGCTCAAGCTCTGCTGTTCATCATCACAGAGGGTGGATCGGGGCTTGACCCGTGCCAAGGACAGGAATTCCTTTGCTCCACGAGAAAACTGGTGAAGGATCATCAAGTGCAGGTGTTGTACCTTGGTACAGTGCAGGTTGTGCCCAACTGTGGGCCGGTGGTCTCTCCCATGATCAGGAGAGAGGTTGTGTGTGTGGTTTGGGATTTTGGGATGGCATTGCTGACGCTGTGGGCAGTGCCCGTGTCGTGATCTACTGCTGTGCTTGGAAATAACTTTTATCAGCCTGCATCCTGGATGTGAAGCCAAAAGCCGTGCTGTTGATGGTCTGTAAAATCCCTGGCTGCAAAACAGTGATGCCTTGGGAATTCTTTCCCTGCACACTTTTCCCAACTGTCTGGTCCATCCATCTCCAGGCCACACCAGCAGCTTTATCTCTGAATATTTTCCTGAGTGTTGATGTTGGGTTGTGCAGAGAGATGGTGTGAAAGGAGGCTGCTCATCCAAAATGTCCAGAGCTGCAGGATTAGCACTTTTTTCCTGGCGTGTTTTACAGCCAGGGAGTGGTGAACCAGGAAAAATGTTGAACTTTGGGTTATTTGCAGCACAGGCTTTTTTGAACTTGCAGAAAATGTCCTCTGACACTCTGCCTTCTGAAAGGAGAGTGGAAAGTCAGGCTGGCTTTGGAAAGCTCTCAAGTACAGCGAGGTACAGAACAGTGGCATGGCAGACTTGCTATTTCTGTCCCACCTTCCATGGCAGGAATGGAAGTGCTTTAATCAATGTGCAGCTCTTGATGAGAGGGATAATTATTCCCACTTTCACCGAGTTGAGAATATGAGTCAGATTAAAATGCCTTTCCTGAAATTGTGAGCAGTTTTATGACAAGGAAGTGAACTGAGCTTTCTCTCCAAGGAGCCTCCTTCCAGAGGGCTGCTTGGCCTCCAAGGGCACACACAGGCTGGGAGAGCTGGCGGTGTTCACCTGGAGAAGTTTCCTGGAGCCCCTTCCAATGCTAAAAGGGGGCTCCAGGAGAGCTGGAGAGGGGCCTGGGACAAGGAATGGAGGGACAGGACTGCCAGAGGGCAGGGTTAGATGGGATACTGGGAAGGAATGATATCCCAGTATTCTATTAGAAATTCTCAGCTGTGAGGGTGCTCAGAGAAGCTGTGGCTACCCCATCCCTGGAAGTGGCCAAGGCCAAGTTGGAACAACCTGTGCTAGTGGAAGATGTCCCTGCCCATGGCAGGGTGTGGGACTTGGTGAGTTTTAAGGTCCCTTCCCACCCAAACCAGTCTGTGATTCCGTGGTTCTATCAAACATTAAATTTGCTCCGATTCTGGAAAGGTGGCTCGGGAATGTTCCTCCCCTGGGAGCTCTGTACCTCACCTCCCTTTGCTCAGAGCATGTCCTTGTGCTTTGCTGCAGATGATTCCCTGGTGAATGAAGGAAAATAAAACAGATTCAATCGGGCATGGCCATTATTTTGGGATGGGAACAGCTCATGTGCTGCTGCCATTGGAAGGCACCAGGAGGGGAAGCAGTTGCAAAGCCTTTTCCAAAACATGCAGGGAGCAGTGAGGCTCCTGCTTAAAACAGGGTGGGAACAACTCACTTCTCCTGTCTAGAGGTTGGCTGCCAGCCTTTTAGTGCTGGTGATGGGCACTGAGAGGAAATAGCTGCAGGGGAAGCTCATGGCTCCAGTCTAGACACGCACAGAGTTGTTGTTATATAATTCAACTTTGCTGTGCCAGAGCCATAAACATCCCAGAAAGTGCCCCCGTTGCAGCACTGGGGACGTGTGATGTGTCAGAGATAGTGGGAAGGGGGGACCTTGTGTAAGTCACATCTTCAGCTTCTTTGCTGCAGCTTTTATTAGGCAATAATTTTCGCTTGGTTTTGTCCTGGGCCTTGCAGACAGTGATTTCTAAGTAACACAAGCATTTAGACCCCTGCTGCTGCTGTATCGTTTCCCTTGCTACTGTCCCAGCTGGAGCCCAGCTGGCCCTTCAGGCAGAAGAGCTGGATTGTCAACCCTGGCAAATGCTTTTGGAAGATGTCACTGCCCGTCACTTGTGCCATTGATGGGAGGCAGAAGGAACCTCTGTGGATTTCCACATGGTGGGATTTGCCTTTTGGCGCTGCTTTTGTGGGTGTTCCTGCTTTAGCTTTGTCCTTCTGCACCTGCTGATACACCCAGGGAAGGTGGAAGAGCTCATACTGATACCAGGAACAGCACCTGTTGCTGCTTTTGCTGTCAGGGCTTTGCCTTCCAGCCCTGGCTGGTGATGCTCTCACCCTTCCAACCAGCAAAGAAAACCCTTGGTTTGTTTTTGCTTTGATTTTTTTTGTGCCAAGCATCGTGACAAAATAGTATTTTTAGAACTTGCTTTGCAGACATTTGCTGCCAAGAGTAATGTAGGGGAAAGAATTGTCTGAGGAATCAACTTTGCTGTCTGTTCCTTCTCCCAGCCCAACCCTTTGCCCTTGAATCTATTTGACATCTGTAGCAGATTGTTTGGGAGATTGTACGGGAGACTGTACAGAGCCCTTTACAGCAGGATTCCTGTAAACACTCCTGGAATACAGTAATTCCGTTTAAATAGGGATAAACCTTCAGGATTTCTCTAAGCCACCGTTTTTGCCAGTGAAAGCTGTGCTTATGAAACTCGTGAACACCCAAGAGGGAAGGGCTGGAAGCTCATCCCAGCCTGGGCTGAGGCTGAGCTGGACAAATGGCCCAGGCAGCCTGGGGCCAGGCCAGGAATAGGCTCAGCAGAGAAACACGTGGAGCTGTTTCCCCTGGCACTGAGTGATCGCTGGAACGCAGGGAGGTTGGGACACAGCTTTGCTCAGGGTGTCTGGGGTTTTTAATGACTGCAATCTTGTCTAGGCCTGGTGTAGGGCCAAATGTCCTATTTCCAGCTGGGACCAGGAGCCGACCACCCTCCCAAACCCCCCAGCATATGCACCAAATGATCCTCCTGCTGGGAAGCTTTTTTTTGCCTGAGATTTCTTGAGTCAAGTGGAGCACTGAGGCCATTACATCTGATAGCCTTCCGTGGCTCTATTCTTAGTTAACTTACATAGTCCTTTTCTGATCAAACCTGCTTTTAGTGTGGCTGTTTTTAATCTTAGACCCCCATTGCCCTGGGATGTTGGGGCTTTAATTAAACGGAACCATCCACTATAAATGCGAGTCGACAAAATCTCGTGCCTTTGGGAAGGACTGTCATGAGACTGGGAAGAGGCAGCAGGAATAACATCCTCAGGAGGCACTGGGGATGCTGCTTGCTGCTGATGAGAGCTCAGCAGGGATGCTGTGCCCAGCAAGGTGCTCCACTTGAGGCAAGGCTTGGACCTCCTCCAGTTGGTCTGGGCGAGAGCCACGGGCTGTGTTATTTTTTCCTTGATAAGGTTGAAAAATCCGGACCTATTTAGTTAAGAGAAGGTATCTACCTCCCCTTGGCCTCCACAGATGCAAAGTGCTGGGTAAAAAAAACGAGGTTGTAGTGCATTGTTAGCATCAGGAGTAGCTTTGGAATACTTGGATCCTTCCATTGATACGGTCACAAAAACTGGGTATGGCTGGCTGTGTTGTTCGGGCAAAATCCAGCTGATTAAAAATGGTGAGGAGCTCTGAAAGCAGAGTAAGTCGTGCTGTGGGGATGGACTGGGGAATCCCAGTGTCTCTGTCCTGTTTTCTCCTGAATCAGAGGCTCCCCGAGGGACTTTTGTTTACCTCTGCGCTGAATGAAGGAGGGAGGATGTAATTGCAGGAGGCAGAGCTGGTGCAGGACGTTATTAGTGCTGCTCAGAGTCCCCTGGGGCCACTAATAGGCACAAAGAGCCCTGGCTCCGGCTGTGCGCTGTCTCTGGAACAGCTCAGGAATTCCCGTGGCAGGGGAGGTGTGGGTTAGCCCTTAGTCTGGATACCTTTATCCTAACTCTGCTTCCTATTTAGGCAAGAAAACCTGCCCAGTTGCTCCTCAGCCGGAGGGAACTGGCTCCTCCTTCCCTGGAGGGGATCAGCCATCCTGCCTGACTTTCCCCTGCTGGTTGGGCTTTTGGAGGCTGGGTGTTGGAGGTGTTATAATGGTATTTTTAGGGGTTTGGCTCTGGTTTTGTTGCATCTGTTGCTCTGCAGTTCAGCTGTGGCAGCCCCAGCAGGAACAGGCATTGCCGGAATATGTTCCGTGCCACTTCCTCTGACCTGCTGAATTGAATTGTAAATGGAGCGTGTCACAGCTCAGAAATCTCATTCATGGCACTCTCTAACAAGGTGTGCAGAGAGCCATTAGCACAGGCCTTACAATAATCAAATCAGATGTGCCTGAGATGTGCAAGGACTTTACTTTAGGAAGCATCTGCTTAGTTATTGAAGCCTCAGCAGCCAGAATGGCAGGAATGCTTTTTTTCCTCCCTGCTTTACTTCAGACCCACTGTTAGACCCAATTTCTTCCCCTTTATGTAATTATTGGCAGATGCCTCCTATGCAAGAGCAGAGTGTGTTACCTGGTGGATCAGCCTGAAGCTCAGCAGTGTGTATGAAGTGACAGACTGGCCCAGATTGGTGGTGCTGACAGTTTTATCCTTCCCGTCAGTCCATGCCCTGCCTGGAGAGGGCTGGAGCACACGGAGGCAGTCCCATACCTTAGGAAATGTGAAGTACCAAGTAAAGAAAGGGAAAAGACAGAAAGCTGAAGGTGTGTTCGAGGGGAGCTTTGCACCAGCTGTTCCCGGTCTCAGTTGTTGGATGGAGAGTTTGGACAGGTTACAAAGTACTGCCTGATGCCCTGTGGGGTCCTGCAGACTCCACCTGCCCTCCTGGATTCAGGAGTCCTCAGTCCAGCAGAGGGATGAAGCCTGATCCCTCTGCAGCCTCCTTAAGGCGAGGGAATTGCAGCCCAGGCACCTTGATTTGTCCGTGCGGTCTGTCAGGCCAACATCTGCTGGTCAATATATTGATTGGCTCAAATGCTTCCAATCCTTGGAGTGCAAGACACTTGCCCTTTGTTATATCCCTCTGCAGCCTGGGATTCAGCTGTTGGATGTGCTTGTGGCAGTGCAGGCTGATCCCATCCCGGGCTGTGGCAGTGACAGCGCAGCCAGACACAGAGGGTGTTCCTGTCGAAGGACAGGGGCAGGGACACCTTCCACTAGACCAGGTTGCTCCAACCTGGCTTGAAGACTTGAGCCAAGATGGTCCTTGGCAAGAGGCAATTGGCACAGCCTCCATCAGGGGAAATTCCAGGTGGACAGTAGGAAAACTCCTCCCCGTGAGAGCAGTCAAACCCTGGAGCAGAATCCAGAGGAGGGTGAGGTTTCCATCCCTGGGGACATTGAGATCTTGCTGGAATATTGCCCTGGGGAATCTGAGCTGGCTTTGCTTTGGGGGGAGTTCAGAGCAGAGCCATCCAGTGCCCCCTTCTACCACAGTTATTTTAGCTTTAAATATTTATTGGGGTCTGCATTTGGTCCTTGACAGTGATCAGACATAACGAGCTCCAGAGCAAGTAGGGTGGAAAACTGTTCATTCCCATTTCTTGTACAAGTAGTGGCTGTTTTAAGGATGGTGCATTCGCATCCTAAGAGTTACTAATGGAAGTTTGGAACTTCTCCACAGGACCTCAAGTGTTGGTCACTTGACAAAATGCTCCAGTTCTCGTTGATCCTCAGTTTCTGATTCTCTCAGGCACAGGTGGGAGAAGGAGACATCTTCCATCCTCAGGGATGATTTAATAAGTTGCTTGAGGAAGATGTTCTTGTGTTTGTTTGAATGAGGTGCAGTTGAGTAATCCAGAAATGAAGGGTTTTTCCTTTGTATTCACTGGATAAATGTTAGCTCTTGTCCTTTCCTCTCTGAGCTAATCCTGATAAATGCCTGCAGGGAATTGATTCCTGAAAATGTCAGAAAACAGTGCAGTGCAGACTCCTCAGTAAGCTCTTTGTTGTGTCCAGGAGTGAATTAACACCTCCTGAAGACACTTGAGTGATGATGGTGCTCCGGTTCAAGTCCAGCCTTGGATTTGCTCTCGAGGTGCAGAACAGTTGTTTTAGGACTACCTGGTCTTGATCCTTCAACAGAGGCCACATCACCCCTCCCTGCCTGGAGGCTTTTCCCTTGGACCTTTCCACATTGCCCAGTTTGCAGCTGCAGTTGCTCCAGTAGCATGGCTGGGGGGGTGGAGCTGGAGGAAGTTGCCCACACTGGGTTTTGTTGTCTGTTTGTGTGGTCAGATCCATGTCCTGTTGTTCTCCATCTGCTTGTCCCTGCCCTGCCCACCGTGCTGCCAGGTTTTGGGAGGGCTCAGTCTCTCTCCAGTTTCCTCTGAGCAGAAATTCCAATCTCGGGCTGAGATGCCCTTCAGCAAGAAATTGCTTTAAAATATTATATTTCCTATGAAAGGCTTCTGTTTTTCACAGCTGGAATTTTTCTGACCAAAAAAAAAAAAAAAAAAACGGGTGGGGGGGAGGAGGAGGGGGAAGACATTGTTAAAAAGCTTCTTCCTGCTCTAGTTTGATTCTTGTTTAGTTATGAATGAATGAACAGGAGGTTTACTGTGTTCAGGAGACAGAGAATGGGTGGAGACTGAAAGCCATGAATTCCCAAGGGGCACTTGGGCTGAATAAGAGCCTTCTTTGCTTTGGATGAGTGGCAGATCCAGAAACAACCCTGACCCCCCTGACGGCTCCTTGATTTCTAGCTGGGGAGCACTGTGAAAACCGTCTCTGGTCGTGGGGGCTGGAGGTGGAACTTCTTTCTATTAATGTTGGGTTGGAGGCTGGGAGATATTCACACTGTCTGGGTGTAGGTGTTGAAAGGGAGAAACTGCTTCTGGAGGGGCTTTAAATAGATAACAAAGAGGGGCAGCTTCCTCCAGAGCAAATTCAGCTCATTTAATGGAAACCTTTGTTTGGAGCAAAACTCTGGTTGTATGTGGGAAAACCTCTTATCTGGGAAAGCCTCACATGTGTTGGATCATAATTCTTGGCTGGAGTAGCTAAAGGTAAACACACTTGGTGTTTTTTCAACCTTCTTCCATGTTCTTTTCAGTGGGTGGTGATATTCTTATGTGTTTACAAGGGTATATAGTCACAGGACAAGGGGAAGGGCTTCAGATGGAAAGAGGGGAAATTTAGGTGAGCTATTGGGAAGGAATTCTTGTCTGTGAGGGTGGGCAGGCCCTGGCACAGGTTGCCCAGAGAAGCTGTGGCTGCCCCTGGATCCCTGGAAGTGTCCAAGGCCAGGTTGGAGCAACCTGGGATAGTGGGAGGTGTCTTTGCCCACGGCAGGGGGTGGGACTTGATGAGCTTTAAAAATCCCAACCCAAACCATTCTGTGATATAAGAAACAGGCTTAAAGATCACAGAAAGCTCTGCCCAGAACACAGATCCTGTCAGCAGCTGAAGTGGAAAAATCAGCTGAACTTGTTAAGTTGGAAAACTCTGCCTGCTGTTTGTTACAACTCAGTGAGAATGTGGAGAAGTGATTCAGATGTTTTTATGGCTCTGGTTTTCCCAGCCTTTATCCAAACAGAGCACTCAGGTTTTGGATATGGAAAGCCAACTACTTTCAGAGAAAGGTTGAAAAAACCACCTATTCAAAAGGAGGATAGGGACATCTGAAGAGTTTTGGCAGAATGAGCCTGAGTTTTGCTCTCAGTAGCTGTGAGACAAGGAGGGAGCTCTCCCAGGAACCCAGTGATTTTCTGGTGCAGCCTGAACACGAATTGCCAGCCAAAGGAATGCAGAACTGAAAGGGAACATGATTTATCCACTCCTGAAATAACCAATCTGGCAAGAAGGGGTTTCTGGCTCAAAGCCAGAGCACAGGGAAGTGAGTTGGAGTTTTTCCAGTGATTTTTCGTGGGCTCCTCTAAACTTTTTGCTGCCCTTCAGCCTCCTCTCTGTGGCTCTTCCCAGTCGGTGGCAAACACGACCCATGGCTGCTGGATTTGCTCTTCACCCCAGGGCTGGCTCCTCCCGTGGGGCTCTCTGCTGGAGGGCTTGGGCTTCCAACTTCTTGTAGGAGTTTGGCTTTGGAGAGGTCAGGGACCTCTCTGGGTGTGAGGCTCTCCAGCCCGAGGGACTGGAAGGCTGGGGGGAATCGATAACAACCAATCCCCCCTTCTTTCCCCAACTCGTCCCTTCTGTCCCCCCTTGTCCTGCAGCCCTCCCAGTGGGATGTGAGTCCCCAGGGGACTGGAAGGAATATCTGTTTCTGTGCTGCCACCATCAGCTGGATGGGTATGAAGTGGGGCCCACTCTCAGCCCTAGCATTTGATTCCTCCTCAGGAAACTTCTGTGGGTGCACATGTTGGACGGGACCCAGCTCTGCCCACGCTGGCTGATCGTTGGAGTGTTTGCTGGGAGCTGATCCATGCAGGAATGGAGCCCAAATCCCCCCGGCACTGGCATTTCCTCAGCCCCACTCCCAGTTCAAAGCAGGCTTCTCCCTTCCCCAGTTCCTTTGGAAACTCTCCCTTCCCTCTGGGTGCCAGAGATGATGCTGGAGGGGGTGGCTTTGCCTTAGAGGAGCTCCTGCAGTTCTATCCCAAGGCTGGGAGATGTAGGTGGATCTCGGGGATTGGGCAGCGTTTCAGTGACCTTTGGGAATACAACTGGTAGTAAAAGAGCCAATTTAATGTGCTCCCACATGTTGGACCCCACAGCTTTTCCCATCCCAGACAGGTTTTGGGACATACTTCTGATAGACCCAGCTTAATTATATTATTATAATTATTATTAATTATTAAAATATAGATTTTATGTGTTACATCACTACAAAACATCCATTTTACTTACATATTATATCTGTATGGAATATAAAAATTATATATTATTATATAACATATAATAATATATTGCTATATTATTATAATTATTTATATATAAATATTGGTCTTTTACTCTTAATATACAATACAGTAATATATAATATGAAGAATTTAATTTATATGGTTGGGCTTGATGATCTCAGAGGTCTTTCCCAACCTCTCTAACTCTGATTAGTGATTCCATTAAAATATTTAAAGCTCAGGAAGAGGGGCACATGTAAATGCAGTGAGAACCCACCTTAGATCAATGGAATCTCACTATGGGCAATCTTGATTTTTAAGATCTTAAACGTCCCTTCTGTGTTCTAAACTCTGTTTAGATGCTGGTGCTGATCTGCTTTATGGGAAGACAGTGGGTGATTTGGTGATTTAAAGGCTTGATCCCTAAATGGGGAAGACTCTTCTGTCCTCTGTGATTGGAATTTCAGGGCTGTTTTAAACAACATTAAATCCTGCAGCAGGAGAACAAGTAAAATGTGTGAGCCAGCTTGACAGTGGAATCAAACATTGGCTCTTCTGTGGCAAATTCCTTTAATTTGTGGTTTTCTTTTTTTCTCCATCATCCCTTACTTTGGAGTTGGTTTCGCTCTCACCTGGTGGAGGGTGGGGATTGGAAGTGTGCAAAAGGGATGGAGAAATGTGTATGAAATACTGGGTTTTTTTTTTATTTTTTTTAATTAAGGATTCTGTGATTTTAACAAAAATTAAAAAAATCTGGCAGACTGCAGCTCAGTAAAATATCTCTCTCCATTCATTTCCTCTGGGCGCTCTTCTGATGACATCTGCAGATACTCTTGGAATAAGAAATCGCCCAGAGCTAAAATGTGGCTACTTTTTCAAGCCCCTTCCAAACATCTTCGTGGTCCTGCCTCAGGTTTCTGTAGGTGAAGTGGCACTCTTCCCCCCACCTACATTTGGCTGTTGGTGGGATGATCAGGCTGCCCGATTTTAAGGCTTTATTTTTGGCAGGAGCTCGAAGCTGTTGCAGGTTTCAGAAGTCACCGTGGGACCTTGCAGAAGTGGGGCCGGGAAAACTCCTCTGCTGAGAGACTGGTGGAGGGAGGTTGGACAGGACCCAGCTGAAATCCAGAATATTGAGCACGTAGGTCACACTGAGAGAGGTTCAGATTCCAGTTCAGTTTGTGCTGAGTCATGGAATGGTTGGAAGGGACCTTAAAAATCAAGGTGTTCCATGGTCTTCTGAAAGCCCACCCAGAACTGGGGTTGAACCCACTGAAGGATGCCCATGGAAGAATTTTGACTGGGTTTTCACAAAATCTGTGTCTTATCTGGCAAGTGCGCCCTCAAGGACAGAGCAAAAATAGCTTTTGGAGAGCTTGGCACAAGCTGTCCTGCTTGCATGTAAATAAGGGAGGGAAAATATATATATATATATGTACATGGGGAAAAAAAAGCTCAAACATGCTGTGAAATGTTTCCCTTGGCTTGTTTATCAAATCAGCGTCATCCAGTGTGTGAAGGCTGGCAAAGCTTAGCCCACAGTGACCTTTAAAGAGCTGCAGGAGTTACTTTTTTTTGGTAGTAATGTTGGTCCTCAGCACTTGAGATATATCAAACCTTCCTTGCCTTGCAAAAACATGCCCTGAAGCTGCTTAACAAACTTGAGCTGAGTTTAAAAAAAAAATAATCCCATAACCCCAGCCAAGAGTTGGGAATTTCTAGCAGAAAACATCATTTTTGGCACGGCACAAATTAAATAATTCCAAGCCTTTTAATTTTCTTGCTTTCCTTTTCTTTTGGCTCTTTTGATGTGGTGGAGAATACAAGGAGGAGCTGCATCATAAGATTGGTATCCAGGGTGATGCAAGATGAAAAATAGTCAACACACAGTTATTTGCTTAACTTCAGCCTTTAGGATGGAAAGGGAAGGCCAAAAGTAGTAGGTTTTCTTATATCATCAAACCAGAGTTGATACTGGTTATGTTGCTTTGCATAATTAAAAAGCCATGAGACAGTTCACCAGAGAAAAGGGCATTTCCAGAAGAGATCACAGTGTTGTGCCCAGGATCCCAGGAGGGAATTAGAGTGATAGAGTTGCCTATAGACATTTTCAGCTTTCAGCCTTTCTTGCTTGTTCTGGGAAGACAGGATCTATTTGAATGCTTTCCATGAAGAGTTTATTTCAGTGTTTAAAAGGTTTCAGTTGAAATAAAAACTCATGTGGACTATTTAACACCTCAGAGGAAAACCAAACCTATGGGGCTTGTGGGGTCCATGTGCCCTGTAGGTTTCCAGCACATGGAGATGGTTCTGGTTAGGGCCAGTTGTCTTGTAACTCTTCATGGATGTCCTTGTGGTTTAGGATTTTACCCACAGCACTGGAACATTTTAGGGGTCTATTTTGTGCATGTTGAGCAGAATTTGAAAGACTCATCCAAACTGAATATTGGTGCAAATCTTCTTCATCTGCTGCTGGTGTGGTCCCTGTTCTGCTGTACTGTTTGAAAACACATATGGTGGTGGTGGAAGGGGATAAATGTGGATGGGTGGTTTGGCCCTGCAGGAAGAATCTGAGTGCCATGGGAGAAGGAATAAGGAGTAGGAACTCCCTATCCAGCTGTGTAATCCTCACTGGGTCATTTAGACTGAACCCCTGGGAGAGGAAGATGGCATGCTGCATCACTCCTGGGAATGGGAAAGTTAATTAAACAATTGCCTCAAAAAACCCCCACCTAAATAGCCAACAACAAAAGAACTTCTCACCAAACAAAAACACAGCTCTGGAGGCAGAAAGGCTGCCTCGTTCCTCATGCCCTGGCAGCTGGAGAAATGCCCTTCCAGCCCTACATAAACCTACGGAAATGACCCCTCTGCCCAGAGCTGGCAACAGGGTTGTATCTCCCACCTCCCCCAGGGAACAGAGGCCTGAAATTTGCCACTGGAAATGTCTGTTCACTCCATCCAATCTCAACAGCTTCTGGATGGGCTGTGGGACAGGATGGGGCACTGAAATGGGATGTTATTAATGCTGACTTCTCTTTCCATCCGCAGTGGGAGCGCCTCTGGTTCCTCATCCTCACCTCATCCTTCTTCCTCACCCTGGTCTGGTTTTACTTCTGGTGGGAAGTTCACAATGACTACAATGAAATCAACTGGTGAGTGGAGTTTTCCTTAAGAGATCTGATTGCCTTCATGTTGGGTGCATTTGGATCCTTCAGGTGGGCTTGCTGGTGATATAATAAAGGGAAAGCAAGGTGGGAGGTGAGGCTGAAGAAGAGCTGCTTCTGCCTGATTCATGTGTGGATGTGATGTGTCCTCACATCTCCACCGTGTGGCTGTAGCAGAGCTTGGGGTGGACGTGCTCCCCGTTGAACATGTGGAAACAAAGGCGGTGCTGAAATCACGTAGAAGCTTTTTGGTTGGTTTGGGTTTTTTTGTTGTTGTTTGTTCATTTGTTTGTTTAGGTGTGTGGGCTTTTTGTTTGCTTGCTTTCTTTGTTCTGTGGGGTTTTTTTGTTTGGTGGTTTGGTTTTGTTTTGTTTATTCCTACGGTTGGCTGGTTTTGGAAGTGGCTGAGCAATTTGACTGCAACTTCCCACAAAAATACAAATGGCAAAAGTTCAGCCTGAAGCACAGGGGGGTGCAAAATATTGCAAAGCTGGAAGGAGCTGCAAACGAGCTTTCCAGTGCTGAGGAGCTCAAGGTGTTGCCAGCTCCCTCCAGTGCTGGAAGTTACTCTCCCTTTTACTATCTGGGCAGCATCTTAAAACATATTTTGACCAAACTGCTTTGACATCATCTGCTTGTCAAACATAAGCTGAATTTTAAAGCACTGTGGGCCCTTAGATCCCTTAAACAAACCGTGTGCTTCAGATGCTGGAGCTGTGAGGGAGTGTTTAGTGACGCAGGGACGTGAGGCGTCCCCTCCCAGGATGGGGGTTTTTCTCTCTGCTCCCACCCACAGTGTGAGAGCTGAAACCGTCACCATTGCTCTCGATTATTTATATTGGGAGCATGATTAAAGTAAGCCATGTTTGAAGTGGTATTTTGGAACTCCTCTGTTCTTCAGTTTGCACCCTCTGTGAAGGACGGGAGCGCTCCCAGTCCGCCCCAGTGAAAAGCCAAACCTGTTTCAGCTCCAAGCTGTGGAAGGGCTAAAAAAAGTCATGCAGAAAGGCAGGAAAGCCCTGGGAATGCTGTGAATGGGCACTGCAGGCGCAGTGCTGCCAAGTTTGGGTTCCCAAGTATTCCTGCAGGAGTGGGAGAAGATGTGCAGGTCTTCCCTGGATGCAACAGGCAGTTGGGATTTAACGAAGCCGGAGCCCAGCATGTTGTCGTGCTTTTGCCCTGGGTCAATTTGCTTACACACCCCTCACACAATTACTATTAGTTGAGAGAAGGTTTATGCAGACAAAAGAGACTGGATTT
>JAYRBT010000001.1:1541906-1564563 GCA_036023395.1 Myiotriccus ornatus
TTTTTTCTTTCCCTTTCTTTTTTCTTTCCCTCTCTTTTTTCTTGCCCTCTCTTTTTTCTTGCCCTCTCTTTTTTCTTGCCCTTTCTTTTTTCTTTTTTTTCTGTTTTTCTTTTTCTTTTTTTCTTTCTTTTTTCTTTCTTTTTCTTTCTTTTTTCTTTCTTTTCTCTTTCTTTTTTCTTTCTCTTTCTTTTTTCTTTCTCTTCCTTTTTTCTTTCTCTTCCTTTTTTTTCCCCTTTCTTTTTTTCTTTCCCTTTCTCTTTTTTCCTTCCCTTTCTCTTTTTTCTTTCCCTTTCTCTTTTTTCTTTCTCTTTTTTCTTTCCCTTTCTTTTTTTTCTTTCCCTTTCTTTTTTTCTTCTCTCCTTCTGCTCCTTGGTTCTTTTCTCATTTGTTTCTTTTTAAGAAAACACATTCCTATCTCCTGATCCTAAAGTTATTTCAGGGTCATTTTACTTGTGAAAGGTAACTTACCTGGAAGAGGAACCTTCTCCATCTTGCACCCAATTTGTTTTAAAAAGGTTTTTCAAATTTATTTATTTTGGAGGTCATCCCTTGAGTCCCAAAGCCTTTGCAAAATAAATAATAATTTTTAAAAAAATTAAAAATTAAAGTTTTTCCCTAAACACAGAGCTCTGCTGTTACACTGGGGGCAGTGGCTGGGGACCTCCCTGGAGGAACGCAGAGGTGTCCTGCCTTTGCTCCTGGGGGCGTGGGGAGCTCAGGACCGGCGTTTTCACCAGCTGTCTCCCCTCTCTCCCCACGCCAGCCTCCCAGATGCTGATGTTCACTGCATACCTCGCAGTTGTAGTTGCACTTTACCTCGTCCCCCTCACCATCTCCTCCCCCTGCATCATGGAGAAGAAGGCCCTGGGACCAAAGCCAGCCATCATAGGGCACCGTGGAGCACCCATGGTGAGTAGCCCCACGTGGGGAGGGTCTGATTGCAGAGAGAATGCACGTCAGGTGTGAGTCTGAGAACCCTCCTGACTGGAATTACTGTGGTAGTGAAGCTGTGCATGAACCCGGAGTCAGGTCACTGTCCCCAGATGTTTTAAGTTGCATCACAAACACAAGGGCCATCCTTGCCTTGCTGGGGCGGGTTTGGGCATCGGTTTGGCTGCTGGTTTTCATAGAATCAGAGGACATTAAGGGGCCGGGAGGGATCTTAAAGATCATCCAGTCCCAAACCCCCCTGCCATGGCAAGGACACCTCCCACTAGAGCAGGTTGCTCAAGACTGTGTCCAGCCTGGCTTTGAACACCACCAGGGATGGGGCAGCCTGTGCCAGGACCTCCCCACCCTCACAGTAAAATACTCTCTTCCTAACATCTAACCTAAATATTTCTTTTTGCAGGATTTTGCTCTCAAGGCTTGACCCATGAGCTGGAGCAGTAGAAGTTTCTGATATTATTATTATTATTATTTTAGAGCTTGGGGCTCAATGTCCATGTCCTTTGCAGGACCTCAGCAGCAGTGGTTGTACTCAGCTCGCAGCAAAATGCCCTCCAGGATGTGGCAATCTGCAAAAAAAACAGGCTGTGCTGAGCCTGCACGAGTGCCCTGTGCTCTTGCATTGCAGATCAGCATAAGAATGGGTGAGCTGGTGAAACACTCTTGCCTCTGGGTAGACCTTGAAATCAAAATCACACAGTCCTTTCTTCTCCAAGGCATCTGGACCTGTCCAGGCAAAAGACAGAGCACGTTGGCTTGGGCAGGGCCATGGAGTCGTGGAACAGTTTGGGTTGGAAGGGTCATCTAGTCCAGAGCTGTCCCAGGGTGGCACATCTCTAGTTTGGGGGCTTCTGTGCCCAGGTCTGTGGAGTGGTCACATCCCCAGCTCTCTGTGCTGGCTAATTGACTTCAAAGATTGCAGTATGGGCACGGCTCCTGGGAGTGCATTTAATTTTTTTAAGGTGTCCAACTAACATTTTTCTGACATTCAAAGCAGAAAGAAATATCTGTATAGGCTGTTGGAAGCTATTTTGCAGGCTGGAGTGTGCTTGAGCACACTCTCTCCAAGCTCAGGGCTGTGCACCAGGAGTTTGCTGGGTGAGATAAACACCTGTCGTGACACAAGTGTTTTTTTTTTTTTTTTAGTTCTCTTTATTTTTCGTGTTTTCTTTCTCTTAAGCAGCCCCTTGAAATGCCAGCTTCATCTGCATCACTTCTTTTAACTATATTTCCCCTGTGGGTGGTGGGAGGAAGTTCTGAGCACGAGAAATGCTTTCTCCTGTCCTGCTGAGTTTGTACCAGCCACGAAGGCCAGAAGAAGCCAAGTGAGAACCCCGGGCTCTGTGTGCTTTCTGCGAGACAGGAAATCCCACACCCTGTGGGGAGATTCTCTTCCTGTGGGGTTTGCAGCCCTGTGTGCCCTCCACAGCCTTTCCTAAAGGAACTGAACAGCAAACAAATCCCTTCTGTCTTTGAGGGGTTTACATAAACCTTATCTGGAGCAGGAATCCCAGCTGAGAGCTGGTCCTTTGCTTCTTGTTTTTCCTTGGAGCCAGCAAACAGTTGTTGCAGTAAGGAATAAACCCTTCTGGGAAGTGCTGGTTGTGTGTTAGGGGTTGATGAAGAGCAGCAGTGGAGCTGTGCCAGGTATCGTTTAGCAGGGCACATCCCTCCTCTTCCCATTCCATGGCACCCAGAGCTGGTTGTCTGTGAGCAGCAGGTGGTTTGCTCTGAGTCCCAGGAGAATCAAGATCAGGGACCAGCAAGCCTTGTTCCACCCCCCCCAAGCCACAGTCTGACGTCCCATGAAGAGCTGGCAGCAGCTTCATCCAACTACTCTGCCTTTGCTGCACGTGAAGTGAGCGCCCTGGAACGGCAGAGCTGAGGTGGGATGGGAAGGGTGAGGACCAGAGTGGCCAAAATGTCCTTCTGTACTTCTGTCTGTGCCCAGCTTTTCGCTGTGTCAGGTGTCACCTTGAGTTTGAAGAGCTGCAGTGCAAGCCCTCGGGTCATACCTGCTTTGCTTTTTGGAATTAATGAGTATAAGCCCTGCCAAAGGCATTGCTGCCAGTGGGGTCGTGTTCCACAGGGCTGCTCGTGATGCTTTTGCTGCAGAGGCCAAGTGTGTGTAGATGGAGTTCGGAGAAGTGGCCAAGTGGAGCTGGGGAGCATGGAACAGCCCAGGGAAGTGTGGAGATCAGGCTGTAGGACACAGCCAGCCTCCCTTGGGCAATGCCATGGAATCACAGAATGGTTTGGGTTGGAAGGGACCTTAAACACACTGGTGTGTCCCTTCCCACTCAGCATGTTCTGTGATTAACCACCACCGAGTTGCAGCGCCTGCCACGGGCAGGGAACCTTCCACTAGGGATCAAAGATGTCGGGAGCAAAACCCTGCAGAGCCTGGGAGTTTGCGGCCTGAGGTGAAACCAGACCTGGTGCTGCTAAAAAGTGATGCAATATTTGCCTTCAGGTCTCCTGAAGCAAGACTGATGTGACTTGCTGTGCAGACAGACGCACTCTGGGGTGCAGCCTGAAGCTTCTCCTGCCTGGCAGGACCGGGCCCCTCGTGTTGCATTTACACATCCAACATCTTCTCCCAGAAGGGCACAGACACAACTGAGTGCTCTTCTGGCAGCAAAGGAGATCCATGGGGTGGCTGAAGAAAGACACTTGGTTGTCCTGAAGAAAAGGATTTGTGGGGGGTAACAACCTGACCCTCCCCTGGAACAGCTTGAGGCCATTTCCCCTTGTCCTGTTGTTCTCTGGGAGCAGGGAAAGCCACCCCCCCAGCTTCCCCCTCCTGTCAGAGGCTTGCAGAGAGCAAGAAGGTCCCCCCCGAGCCTCCTTTTCTCCAGGCTGAGCCCCCCCAGCTCCTTTCTTTACATTAAGAAGGCTTTAGGCTGAAGAAAAACTGGTGGTTTCTTAGATGGTTTGGGGGGCTTTGTTTCCTTGGTGGTTTTGAGGGCCTTTCTTTCATTTTTATCTTGGGTACCAAAACATTGCCACCATCTATTTGGGGTGGCTTTGGGTTTGGTTTTTTTTTTGCTTTGGTTTGTTGCACAGCTTATGCTCACATCAAAAATGAGGGCAGTGGACCCGTGTGCTGCCCAGCCAGTGGCAGCAAACAATCCCAACTGGCATCTCCTGCCAGGCCTGGAGAAAGGCTCGTGCTCATGGAGAGATAAATCCCTGTCAGCTCAGGGAGTCTTTCATTAAATCAACCTTCAGCTTTTTCTGTCTGTGTGCAGGGCAGTAATGAGCTCTCATCTCCTGCATGGAGTTATTAAATCCCTAATGGCTTCTGCTTATGAGTTTATCTTGTTGTCCAAGGCTGTTTTGGGGATTTGTTTTTTTCTCTGTTTGTTTTGTGCTTTTCCCCTTGCTTTCAGCCTAGCTGAGCTATTTCCTGAAAAGTTGGATCATAAAATCCCAGAATGGCTGGGGTTGGAAGGGACCTTCAAGACCCTCTAGTTCCAACCCCCCAGGGTTAGTTATGGATGTTCTCTAAAATATGAATTCCTGGGGATTAAAGTTACATTTTATTTATTTTATGTTTTAGACAGAATTGTTGTTGCCCTGTAGTAACCTGGGCCACTAATGCTGAAATCTAATGTACTGGCAGATCCCATGCTAAGCCCCATACAGGAAACTTCCAAAGGGCATCATTTTACACAAAAATAATTTAAATTAAAAAAAATCAATTTTTTAGGTGTTGCCCTAACCATGCCTTGTGGTTTTTTGTCTAGTTCCAAATTAATAGTGGAGAGATAAGAGAGAGAAAATAACAATAGTAATAGTAATCGTTATTATTATTGTTGTTATTATTATTATTTTTAAAAGCTCAGATTTCCAAAAAGGACAAGAAAATGTCCTTAAAACATGTTGATGACACAAAAGTCAGATCCTTTAGTGCAGCTCAGAGCACAATCCCAGGATGGTTTGGTTTGGGTTGGAAGGGACCTTAAAGATCATCCTATTCCACCCCCTGCCATGGGCAGGGGCACCTTCACTAGACCAGCCAGAGGTACTGCTGTTAGTTTGGAATTTAATATTCTCTCCAAGCTCCTTCCTTAACCTCCCCAACGTACAAATGATGTCATGATTTTTATTTTTTTTATTTTTTTTTAAGTCCTGGCTAATTAGTGGAAAAATACAACGTGGTGATGTCCAGAGCAAGGTTATGCTGCTCTAACTAACACGGTTTCATAATCTTCATTAAGGAGGGTCCAGAGCTCTTGACTCTGTGTTTGAATGCATTTGCAATGGATTTCGGAGCACAAAAATAGTCCAAGCGAGTTCATTCACGGGTAATTTTGTAGAAATTACTTGCTGTGTCTCTGCAGCAGGGAGGAAAGAATAGCAGCCTGATTTTAAGGGGTGAGCCTTTCAAACCAAGCACAGAGAGGAGGAGCAGCTCCTCCAAACCCTGTTTGGCTTCCAGTGATGGAGGATTGTATAGAAGAGGGGATTTGGGCTGAAATTGTTGCTTTGCGTCCCAAGTTTCTTTAAGAAATTGCTTGAGTCCATTGCTGCAAACCTGGATTTAGGATGTAGGCATAACGTGCCTGAATATATATTGTATATGAATATTGTTTCAAGGAGGAAGCCCCTACAGAACCCTGGAGGGAGACAGAAATACAAGCAGAAAGATTGTGCATTTATTTAGTTACTCCACTTTTCCTGTGAAACTTTAAAAAAAAAAAAAATCACACTAATTTCAGTAGTTTAATTCCTGTAAGAGCAACTGCCCCACTTGGATGCATCTCTGCCTTAAATATGCTGAACTAGGGGATTCAGCTCCCTCTTTTTTGGAGGAACAGAGGCAGGCTGGGATGATGGAAATGCCTGTATCTCAGGTTCTCCCTTCTCACAAAAAAAACTCCTATTGCAGGGGGTATAAAGTGGTACAGGGAAATCTACCTCCAGAGTGGGGCCAGGGGAACCTCTGGGAATAATCGGATTTTAGAGGCCAAAGTTAAATTTGCTTTCCTGGCTTTCTGGTTGATCTTCACTGGGCGGCTCGTCCAGTTCCTTGCAGTTGGAAGGGCTGCGGTGAGGTCTCCTGGGGGCCCCTTCAGGCACTGGAAGGTTCTCTGGGATCTCCCCAGAGCTGGACACTCCCCAGCTCCCCCAGCCTGGCTCCACGGGAGAGGTGTTTGTGGGGCTGTGGGTGCAGCTCATGCTTCACACGGTGTCACATCGTGAGCTGGAGCTTGTGTTGCAGGTGCCCAGCAGCCCTCCCTGCCCAGCTGGCTCTCTCCAGCTCAGCCCTCTCTCCTTTGAGGACTCCCCGCTGCCTTCCCTTCCCGAAAAGCCAGTACTGGGCATTGTGCTGGAGAGAGAGGATCACCTTGCAGGGTTATCCTGCGGAAACCGGAGCCACTCGGGAAGGGAAACACGAGATGCTGAAAGCAACCCAAGGAGACAGGAGCGAGTCCGGATGGGATCTCCAGGTCCTTGCGGCTGCTGCTCTCTGCTGGGCATCGGGCACACGGCAAAAACCTCCCTCAGCTCGACCTCGGGTGACCCAGCGCTGGGCTCTGCGAGACCTTGCCGGGGGGGGAGATTGCCTCTGTCTTCGCCTAAACAAGTCTGGCGTTGATTGGGAGCTTTTTTTTAGGAAGATAACGTGCCTCTGTGCTGCCTTTGTTGAGCGAACACCCCAACGAGCTGGTCCTGATGCGCGCCTGGAGCCAGAGGAATTCAGTGAGATAGCTGGGCTGTGAGAGGGTGGTTGCTGACGTTTGGTCTGATTGTTTTACCCCCGAGCCTGTAAAGTGATCAGCTTTGTAAGGAAACAAATGACACCTCAGATGCTTGAGCGGGTTTTTATCTGTGTTTATTTTTGTGTGCATCTTGCTCACGTGGTGCAATTAGGCCTTTGCTTCTAATTATTCCTCTTTCCAACCCCTGCGTGATCCTTGAAAATCATGGGTTGTGAAAGCTTGTACCTTGATGGAAACTTAGTCCTGTCCATAGGGATCAATTTTCTAGGCTTAAGGCTGCTTTTTAATTATTGTTAAAACTCACTCTGAGATGTATTATTAGAGAAACCATCTGATGTCTAGTCTAATAGATGACTTTATTGAATGACTAGATGCAGAAATAAAATGGCTGGTACACGATGTGTGGCCTTGTTTCCTTCCTGGTGTGGATAACACCCTGCTTCATGGTCTATAAATATGCATTTCTTTCTATAATGGTATTTGAAACACTGTTTGCATAGAAAAGTAGGAGAATGAAAGTGTAAAGTGTAACCTGCAAAACAAGATTGTTTTGGCTCCCCAGTATCTCCAAACCTTCCTCCCAGCATCTGTGCTGATACTGCTGTGTAAACTCTCCATGTACTACTGACCTCTCGTTGCTTTTGGAATGTTTTTTCCCCGTAGTTGGCACCAGAAAACACTCTGATGTCCTTCCAGAAGGCAGTGGAGCAGAAGGTGTATGGAGTCCAAGCTGATGTTGTACTGAGGTAAGTCAGGGGGCTGGTTAGTCTGAGGCTGCCTGGGGATGGTCCAAACCCCTGGTGGGTCTTTTTTATCTGTTCTGTCTGGTGGTTTCTGCTTTTTCCCATCGGAAAGGGCTGTGGTGAACCCATCCAGTAACTCCTGCGTGTCTCCCACATCCAGTAACTCCCGCATGTCTCCATTTGTAGTGCACAGATGCTCCTAATTGTTTCCCTCAGATGGTGGTGAACGGTGGAGTTGTCCAGATGGGGGAACCTGGATCCCTTTGTCACAAAACTAATCTCCATTTGCAGGAAGGCTGGAGTTTATCCTTGTTTTATTCCAGTGAAATACAGCATCTGCTTTCTAACCTGGCTCTTGGTGATCCCTCACTTTGTCTCAGTTCCAGTTATAAACACAAGAAAGACTCAAAGCAGATATTTTACTTTTTTCCCTGACTTGCTTTGGAGGTTTGTGTTGATGGAAAGATGTTTTTGCCTGGTGGGAGGAAGTTTAATTCTTAATTGCTTTCTTTTTACTTTGCATAAATTTTTTGAGAGAAAATGATTAAAAAACCAAAGGACTTTCTTCCCACCAGGGAGTGGAAGGTCACTGTGGAAGGATGAAGTCTGAATTGGGATGTATGTTATACAAGTCTCGTTCTTTCCAAAATTAGTTCAGTAACTGCTGGGAAGGGACAAGTACTCGAGTGCCCAGCTCACAGACGAGCACTTGGCTCATGTGGCTGAACCAGTTACTTTCATTACCCCTGGCCAAGGAGAAAGGTGGACTTTAGGGAGGAGGAGAGCTGGGAAAGCTCCAAGAGCTCTCCACACTGCCTCTCCTCAGCCATCCCAGAGGAGCACTCCAAGCATCCTTTACTTGAACAATGCTCTTGATGGCCCAATTACCTGAGCCCTCTCTAGGAGCACAAGTGACTTTAGGAAAAGAGGATTCCACTGAAAAAGTGAGCTGGCAGCGCTTCTGGGAGGGGTTTGTGGCACCACACCCAGTGCTGTCCTTGGACCTCTGAAAGATGCTCTTAGTGCCTGTGGCTGGATGGGTCCCCCCAGCCAGAGAGATCCCTCCTGGAATGTTTCCATGCTCTTGTAGGCACATATCAGCCATGGGTGGGCAGCTTGGACATACACTCAGACCCATCCCATCCTGCTCCCTGCCCATCACACATCCCAAAGCAGTGGCCCTGGTTATAAAGCCGACTTTGCTCCAGACAGCAGGAGCACGGAATCACGGCTGTTCCTCTCCCTGTCTCTCTCCTTGCCCCTCCCACAGCTCTTCTTCTAAAGCTCCAGTTCCTGTCTCTGAATTATTGTTTCAAACCTGTGCCTGCCAATACCTTGTGGTTAACCTTGAGTGGTGCTGAGTGACTCCGTGGTGGGAATGATTGGAAAGGAAGGAGCAAATGTTAATTGCCCCGTAAGTTGCCACACTGTGGTCAAGTCTTAGTGGTGTCTGATGAGGAGATGTTTAGACTTGAGCTCCCGTGACCCTTAAACACCCCACACTCTTCACTCTGCACTTGTTCAGCATCTTGTCTTTTTTTTTTAACTGTATGTATTAAAATCCCTCCTGACTGCAGGAGCGTGGTGTGCTGAGCATGGGGTTGCTGTGTCAGCGTGTTGCTGTGGGCTGGGGGGAGTGTTGGCCCAGCACATGCTGGAAACAGCAAGTAAAGGTATCAGTGACCCCTGTGATAAGGGACTTCTGCAGGCACTGGCAAAGCTGAGGCAACATTTGCTCCATCATCTAAAACCGGGTTTCGTTTTCCCTATAGCTCTTGGGGGTGAGTGCTCTGGGTCGTCTCCTAATTCAAATGGGATTTGTATTTTCATCCCACCCCTTTTCCAAGCCTTGTCTGAGTCTCCTGTTCTCAAGATGGACTCACTGCTTCGGAAGATGTCATTGTTATCAGGCTGGCTTTGTCCTGAGTGCAGACAACTGTCCCTCTGCCCCTGATAGAAACCACCCCTGCCCTGCGTGGGGTCACCACTGACCTGGGCACAGAAAACTGGGGGGAAGGAAAGTTTAAAGCATTTTTTGTGTTTCCCAGAACCTTTGTTCTGTAATATCCACTTTAAAAACCCAGGGCATGCATTTGGCTGTTTAGTTTCATCAGAGAGTTGGTTTTCCTTTAAGATGCATGAACAGCTCACGTGGGTGTGGCTGTTTCCTGAAACCAGTTTTCAATTGGAAAAGGCAGTTTCAGAGCATTTTTGGTAGTTTGGAATCCTGGCATCTTGCTGAAAGCCTTAATGTTCACTTCTAGTCTGGGAGCCTTTGAAAATCTCACTCATCATCTGCTCTGAGCAGTTTGAGGATCGTTTGTGTGTGTGTTTGTCTGTGCATCCAGGAAAACCTTGGATGTTTTGGGGAGCTGCAGGTGCTGAGAAAGCTTTGGTTCACATGAGCATTCGGGGTGGGTGGTCCTGACCGAGCTGCCTGAGTTTGAAAGTCTGGAAATTCTTGAGGGGGATAGTGGGGAGGTGGGTTGTATGAATGACTGCCAATATCCAGCAGGGATCTAAGAGATGTTTTCCTCAAGATGCATCTCAGCTGCTCTTGAGGTTGCAGGGGGATGTCAAGCTGGTTGAGACCTTCACGGTGGTTTTGATGTGAAGCCACGAGAGGGGCTGGAGTGGGAAGGGGCATTTCTCTCCTGCTGTGAGCATGGCTGTGCACCTCCTCCTGTAACAGGGCCCCTTTGCCTTTGCAGCCACGATGGAGTCCCGTTCCTGATGCACGACAAGACGCTCAGGAGAACCACGAACGTGGAGGAGGTGTTCCCGGAGCGGGCCTATGAGCACTCCTCCATGTTCAACTGGACTGACCTGGAAAAGCTCAATGCTGGGGAGTGGTTCCTTCAGGTGCGTACCACAGAGCCATGGCATGACAGCTCGTGCCTGAGTCCCCTTGGAGGTGGAGATGACACATCTCCTTGGTGGCGCGGGCCGAAGTGCAGCAAGACCAAGTGTCCACGAACCACATTTGGTTTGCCTCTACTAAACTTGGTCTAAAAGACATGTTGTCTTTCTGCCCCCCCTGGAAGAAGGGGCCTTAATGCCTGGTTGACACCAGAAGGAACTTCAAGACCCCCAGGAGGGTGAAGGTGATTATAAAGAGGGCAAAAAAAGTGTTATAAGCTGTTCCTTTTTCTTGAATTTCCTTTTGGAGACAGTCATCTTCACAGAGAAAAAGTGGGAAGTCTGGACTTTGTGGCAGTGATGCTGGGATGTGCTTTGCTTTCAGAATGATCCTTTCTGGACAGTGGGGTCTCTCTCAAGGTCTGACTACCTGGAAGCTGCCAACCAGTCAGTCTGCAAGCTGCAGGACATGCTGGAGGTGATCAAGGACAACACATCACTCATCCTGAACTTCCAGGACCTGCCATCAGCTCACCCCTACTACAGCACTTACATCAACATCACCCTGGAAACCATCCTGGCATCAGGAATTCGGCAGCAGGCTGTGAGTTCTGGGGGATTGGTGGTGTTTCCAAAATAGCCTTCCTTGTGGTTTCCCTGAGTCCTTGAGTGTCTCCATCTGGGCATCGATCCTTGAGGGATTCGCTTTGGACAGCTGATTGGAAATGCCACCCTGTGCCAGGATGTCATGCTGGGGAGGACTGGGATGGGCCTCTGAAAGGCTGCCAGGGTGGGGGCTGAGGCAGCAGTGAGGTGGCTTGATAGCACCTCGGGGTGTGCTAATGGTGGTGTGGCTAAGAAATGGAGGGATGTGATAATTCCCAGCAATCACAGCATCCCAGACCGGTTTGGGTTGGAAGGGACCTTAAAGATTATGTTGTTCCACCCCCTGCCATGGGCAGGGACACCTTCCACTAGCCCAGGTTGCTCCAAGCCCCGTCCAACCTGGCCTGGGACACTTCCAGGGATGGGGCAGCCACAGCTTCTCTGGGCAACCTGTGCCAGGGCCTCCCCACCCTCACAGCCAAGGATTCCTTCCCAATATCCCATCGAACCATCCAGAGGTGGGGGAGGCTGTGTTTCCCAGACAGTGTTTGTGACAGACGAGGCAGTCCCTCGTGTTCCAGCTTTGGGGACCCCTTGGTCATGGCCCGTTCTCTGTCCTGCTCCCTGCCAGGTGATGTGGCTGCCAGACACAGAGAGGCAGCTGGTCAGGCAGGTTGCCCCGGGGTTCCAGCAGACCTCTGGCCTCAAGCTGGACACGGAGCGCCTGAAGGAGAAGGGCATCGTGAAGCTCAACCTGCGCTACACCAAGGTGACGAGCGAGGATGTCAGGTACAGCCCTGCTGGGCCACTGCCCACCTGCACCCCTGTGCCCTGAGTGCCTGCTTTCCTCATCATCCCCATCACCCCAGGCTGTCCTGTCTGCCCAGAGCTTTCTTTCCAGATGGACTTGCCTCTCGAAAGCTCGAGCTGTGCAAGCTTTTCCCTACCCGTGATCCAGAACCCACTCAGGCTGTTCCTGGGGGTGCCCTGTGACACCTCTGCATGCTAATTCAGTATATGTTGGTCCTTGTGGAAATACAAATGTATGAATTGGCTGATTCTTGTTACACTCTCAGCTCTGGGAGGAAGTGAAGGCTTTTCAGGCCCAGTCCCTCGGGGTGCTGTTCCCTCCTCATTAGCAGCTGCCCTTTGCTTCCACTCGTCTGCTCCAGAGCTGCTCCCACAGAATTTTGATTAGTCCAAACTCTGGAAATGCTTTTCTCTGCAGAGAATTCACCCATTTTCCTGTATCAGCTCTTCAGACCGATCAGCTCATCTCTTTAATGTGACTGGCACAGGGTGGGGTCCTCTGCTGCATTTGCACCGTGCGATGTGTTGGCTCCAGCTTTGCCCCCTTTCTCAGAGAGGGGCAGATGTTTCTAGCAGGGCTTTTCTGTTTTTTAAAGTTTAAACGCTTGAGAACTAAACAAGCTTGCAGAAGGAAAATATCTCCAAAAGGAGCTGCCTTGCCTTGTGTGTTTGAGCTGGAAGTAGGGAAGAGCTGAGCCAGTGGCTGTTTGAGAGCATGGCCCTATTTAACATAATCCATGGTGTCTTTCCTTGGCTGCCAGCTTTACCTGCTCTATCCCATGGAGAGAACCCTATGCCAATATCCCATCAATCCCACCTGAGCTGTCTCCCACATGAGACCCTGAGTGCTTCCTGAACCCTGAAGACCTTGTGGTGCCCAGTCAAACATTGCTGCAGTCCTGGTTGAACACAGTGCTCTCAATCCCCACCCCCAAAATCAGCCCCCGGATGTCACATTGCTGCAACCACCTCTGCCCTTGAGCATCCCTCCAGAGCAGCTTTGAGCTGTGTCCACATCCTGTCCCGTGGCCTTCCACCTCCAAGTGCTTTTGCAAATATTAAACGGCAGGGATTAATCTGTGCTGCCCGGGTGAGGGGGATTAGTGATGCTTCTTCCTTGCAGATAAGGAAACAAGAGCAATTTATGCAAATCTGGGGCCCAGGGAGTCACTGCCAGTGCCTGGTTTGCTGCTGGCAGCTCCTGGACCCCCAGCTTTGCAGCTGTAGCTTCTTGGAAAATGCCCCCCGGGCACCTGGAAGCTGTGACTCTGCAACTGTCCCCAGAACAAGCGCGTGGAAGGCATAGGAATTAATGGTGGAGACAGGTCTGTCAGTGTTTAATTACGCAAATTGCCTGTGAATTGTCACAGGCCTCTGAACTAGACGCTGATTTTACATCAATCTGACAAGGTGGTTGTTACAAATAAACTCCATGTCTGTCCTTCACGGGGAAGCTTTTGAGATGGTCTGTGGGCTGGGTCAGACAGCAGCCAAGAGGGGAAGAAAGCTCTGGAGTTCAAACCTCTGGGCTTCAGCGCCCTTGGGTTGCTTAGGAGGTGTTAAAAAACCCCCAGAACTCTGTTTAAAAAAAACCAAAAAACATTTCCTGTGGGGATGGCAGGAGCCCTCCTCTGGGAGCCGAGGCTCTGCGGTTTGGGGAGGGTCTTGCACGTCACCCTGTGTGTCTCCTGGCAGGGACTACGCCATGGCCAACCTGAGTGTGAACCTGTACACGGTGAACGAGCCCTGGCTGTTCTCCATCCTCTGGTGTGCCGGGGTCCCCTCGGTCACCTCCGACAGCTCCCACGTCCTCCGCAAGGTGCCTTTCCCCATCTGGCTCATGGTAAGGTTGGGAAGGGACCCCTGGAAGGGGGGAAATGCAGTGAAGAGGTGTTGCCCACCATATGTCTCGGGGGGGGTTTTCCAGGAGGGTTTGGTTGGGTTTAAGGTGCTGCTGGACATGGCTGAGATGGGAAACTCGGAGCCCGCGGAGCTCCGAGGCAATGTCAGCGCACGGAAGGAGGGAGGGTTTAACACCGTTCCTGTTGGCAGTTTTTCCTGATAACATCATTTTGGATGACATCTTGGCCTTGGGAAGGTCACAAATGCTGTGATTTACACGCCACCCCTGCAGCTCCATGTTTTTCTTGCTCCTTGGCGGTAACTTCAGCCACGTGTGGTCTCCCTGTGGTTGCACAAAGCGGAAGGTTTAAGGTCTGCTTCTGTTTCTTGTCTTCCAGCCTCCAGACGAGTACCACCTAATCTGGATCACGTCTGATCTCATTTCATTTATCATAATTGTAGGAGTTTTTATATTCCAGAAGTAAGTAGCCTTGTTACAGCTCACCTCTCGTGCATTTGTGATGTGTGTTTTTGTCCAGAGCCTGGAGTGGAGATGGGAGAGAGGCTCTGCTCCTCAACACTTGGGCTGTAATAGCAGGGAAAGGTTTATTTAAATATCCATGTGAAAGTACAAACAATAATTCCACTCCCAAGGTGTTGATAAGGAATTGGAGGCAGTTGCTACCTTTTAGAAGGAATGAGAGATCTCAAAATAGCAGCAATAGATGCCTTGCTTTGCTCTTTAACACATGTGGGAGAGAAACTGTAAATGCTTCAGGAAAATGGATGTTGAGAAAGACATTAAAATACTTTAAAGGAAAAAAAAAGTAGAGGGGTTTTGAGATTCCACCATGACAGTCTTCAAAAAGGACATGTTATGTTTTTCTTAAATCGGTTTGTTCTTGTTTGGAGGAAGAAGAAACAGAAATATTATAGAATCACAAAATGGTTTGGGTTGGAGGATCATCTAGTTCCAAGCTCCCTGGGTAGGGAGGAGTTATGGGAGACATTATGATAGAGCAGATCAAATCAGTTGCTTAGTTTAATGCACAGAGAAAGTCTGTTTTCCAAAGAAAAGAGAGAGCAAGGATTCGGTGAGGTCGTGGCAGAACCTTTCCTCCAGAAGGGCATTGGGGCTGTGATGTCTGGAAGTGTCCTCCACTCCCTCAAATCCATCAGGTGGCTTTATGGGGATGTCCTGATCTTTAGACCTTGTATTTCTCTGTTGGATACCCAAATGCACAAAGAGTCTAGAAGCAGGGACTGACCTCTCTGAAGAGCAGAATTTGAAGGCCAAGTTGATGAGATATTTGTGGTCTTTGGCCTCATCTCCCAGAGTCAGTTTTAGAAGGTTTTCCTGATTCAGAACCCAGAGACCAGAGGTGAAGAAATTAAACTGATTCAACCTGCTGGGTGGGAACTAGAGGTCCCAGAGCAGAGTGAGGTGATGCTTGGAGAGGGAGAAGTCACACCTGTGTGGACTTTGCCATAGCTGGACTCTTCCTCTCTGCACGGATGGAAGCTCTTCCAGCTTGGAAAAGGTTTGATGGAGTAGGGGTAGAGGAAACAGTGTAAGGAAGGAAAGCATTGTGGCAGGATTTCTCTTCCACCCTCAGTGTGATACAGGGGGGAAGAGCTGGAAATGCCACCAGCTCTCCCAGGATCCATCGCCCTGGAGCAGTGAGCTCTGGACCTGGCACAGGAGGGCAGTTGCTCAGAGAGGTCTGGCCATGTGGGGGTTCATCATAGCAGGGCCAAGTGTCTTCTTTTGGATCTCTCCCTTGGCACAACTCAACCCCAAGTCGGTGGAAGGAAAAACGAGAGCCTACTATGAGAAGTTGGACTTGCTCTTCCAAGAGCCTTGTGCAGACAGACCCATTTCCCTGATGCTCCAGTTTCTCCACCACGTGAAAGAATTTGTAGCAGGGCTGGGGATAAATCAACACCAAATCACAGCAGAATTGCAACTCGGGGAAACGGGACTTGGCATTTGGCCTTCAGGGTCATGGTTGTTAGTGGGGGGTGTTTTTTGTTGGTCTGGTTTAGTTTTGTTGGTTTTTTTTTCCCCCCAAGTCCTTTTTTGGGGCAAACCAGAGCTGCTCCTCTGCTGGCAGGGATGAGGGGGTGGGTGGGAGCAGAGCCACCGCTTTGATGTGCTCGTCCTGTCTCCTCCGCATGGCTTCTCTCCTCCGTACGGTAGGGATTGCTCCTGCTCCTCTGCTCCAGTGACAGGACCGTGGCAGCCTCTCCAGAGGGGGAATACCAACTGGGATGACCTCTAACTTAACCTTTTTTTGCCTCTTTGCCTTGTTTATTTTCTTACTGCTCTGACTGTTGTGCATGTTCCTCCTCTTTCTCTCTCTGCTGCATTCTGGCATCTCACAGCTATCACATGATCAGGTAATTCTGGTGCTTTCCTCCTCTTTTTCATTCAACCTTCCTTTCTCTCTTTCTTTCTCCCTCTCTGCTATGGCTTCACTGCAGATGGACAGGGTACGATGCAGCTTTTCCCGATGCTTTCAAACATCTGGCTTTGGGGGCCGGGGGGACCATGAGGGTTCAAACACTGGGCACTGCACAGCCACGAGCACCACAGGCATCTGATGCTGAAGCCAGAGGATGTTTTGAAGGCAATCTGGCCTTCTGTGACAATGGTCTAAGTCACTGCCTTTTAAAACAGCCCTGTTCTGAGGCCCTGTGGCACAGTTGTAACTGGGAAATTCCCAGCGGATGTAAAGCTTTCTCCATGGAAATAATGCCATGCAAAATAGCCCCTTCCTTCCCGTATTTGCCAGAGGTTTTTGAGACCAACCTCTGCTAAATTGGCTAGTTCTCTAGAAAATCGTGTAACCTGTTCAGTGATGCAAACCAGTCCTTCTCTGGCCCTGGGAATGATTTAAAAGGGCTGAGGGCTGGAGAGGTTTGGCTGCACTCAGAGCTTGGGACCTTCCAGGAGTCTCTTCCCAGTTAGACCGCTGTGGGACTGGAAAGGCAGTGTGAAAATGAAGAGCATTGCCCTTGGGAAGGGAATGAGCCTGGGATGCTGGATTTGAAGTGCCATCACTTGGGAGCCCAGCTTTCTCCTTTCCCTCCCCAGTCCTTCCCATCCCCTCGGAGGGAAGCGCTGTCGCTTTTCTGCAGTAAAGCCTTCCCTGTGTCCCTCCTCGGACCAAACTCTCCCCGTGTTCCCTCCTCTGTTCCTCCTGCTGTGTACCCTGGGGTCGGATTCCTGAGGACTTGGTTGCTCCCTGTCTGTGCTTACCAGCCCCCCTCCCTGTTGGCCACCAGCAGGTGGTTCCTGGGGAGTGGCACTGCCCCAAAACAGGGCCTGGCTGCAGGGAGTTGGGTGTTCTCCCCTTCTCCAGCTCCCCCTCGCTCCCTGGCTCATGGATCAGGAGAAGGCCGGCATGGAGGAGCTGGGCAGGCTTTAGGCACAGCGGTGGCAGGATGGGATTCTGGTTGTGGCTGGCTTGGCTCTGTGCTCTCTCCATCTTCTCGCCTCAGTACTAGTGACCTGCCTGCCCCTCTCCCACCCTTTTCCCTGCCATTTTAGCATCTCCCCTCCCACCCAGGGCTCCAGCTGTGGCCCTAACACACTGTGTGCTGTCTCTGTGTTGTTGTCCCAGTATTTTTTAGTCTGTTCCCACCCCGTGTCCGTCTGGTCTGCTCTGCCGCCAACCTCCCAGAACAGGACCTTCCTGCTGCCTCTCTGGCCCTTTTGCACGCTGCTGTCCCAAACCTGGCCGAGCACAACACAGCCCAAGGGGGTAGGAGAGGTGCTATTTTCTATTAAACCAGCTTTTTTGGAGACCCAGAGGCTGCTGAGCACAGCACAGAGCGCTTGGTACGGTGTTGGTTGGAGTGGCATCGTGGTTAAACGTACTGGTGGCTCTTCTAAGAGGATGTTTCAAAGTACCCCTGAAAAATGGGGTTACCCTCTCCTGGCTTGTTCACCCAGAGCAAGGCACCCCTGTGAGAGGAGGCATCACCTCCTTGTGCATGTTTTCCTGCCCTGGATGTGATCACAGCCACCATGGGAGATGGAGAGCAGAGAGCAGTGCTTGTTCCTCTTGGCGGGAGGAGAAACGCCCTTGGTCCCTGGAATCCTTTGAATCTGGGCCCTCTGTGCCTCAAAATGAGCCATACTCTCCATGGGGTGTCTGGAATGGGCATGAGATCCCCATGCTTTTTGGCCACACAGCCCAGCCTGGTGCTGGAAACCCTGGTGTGTGGGCAGAGAAAAGACTCGTTGTTGTAGTGGCTTTTGGTCCTGATTTATTTAAGGAGGGTCTTACCCTGTGAGGTCTTGCAACCACATTGACCTTAGTGTGCCATGCAGGCAGATCCCACTGAGGCCCAAAATGCTCTTCTTCCAGATCAGAGTGGCTCAGTTTAGATGATGATGGAAGAAAAATTTAATTTAATTTTTTTTTAAAATATACTTTATTGTTGTTACCTTTTTGTGTTTCTTCTGTGTTTCCTCTGCGTTGCTTCTGTCTGTGGGTCTGTGAGTTGTGTTGTGTTGCCATCCCACCTGTCCTTTTCTCTGTAGCATCCTCCTTCATCCATACCCTGGTCAAAGCCTGCTGGTGCAGTGTCACCCACTGGGATTTGGGAAGGGGGTGGAAATGCCGAGGAATTGTCACCAGCTAGATTTTCCTGGAAAAAAAAAAATTTTTTGCAGAAGCTCCTTTGTCGTTGTGGCTTTGTCAGGCTGGTGCTGCAGACCCAGGCTGGAGATCTGCGAGCTCCTCAAATCCTCTGCTCCTGGGGCTGGGTTAGAAATGTAAGAGAAGGTGGTTGGCACCTAGAAATAAGTAAATGAATCACCTTCTCTTGTGTGGGTGAGCCACTAGATGGTGCCAGAAGATCAGAAAGCCCATAAACCACCCTAAAGCCCTGCTGTTTCCCGATCAAATAGCTTTATGGGATGCCTGGCTCTGGCAGGGAGAATGGGATTTAACTGAAAGCCTCTCTCTGTGGTCAGGAGGCAGGAGGAATGGGTGTGGGGGGGGCGGGTGGGCTATGAAAGCCTGGCCTAAGCAGCAGCCTGTGCCAGGGCTGGACAACCCTTTAGGGGAAGAAATATTTCCTAATATCCAATCTAAACCTCCCCTGACACAATTTGAGACCATTTCCTTGCTGTGTCTCAGTTTTGAGACTTTAAATTGCCTTAGAGCAATTTGAGTCCCTTTCTCCCACAAGCCTGAGGGTGAGGAAAAGGTTCTGGATTCTTTACTTGGCTTGGTGTCTTATTCTGTTCCCTCTTTCCAGCCCTAAGAGTTAAACTTGCCCCTGCATCCTTTGGGCAGCTGGAGAGGGCTGTGGGGCATCTGCAGCCCTTGGTGACATCAGTCCCTGGATCTAATTCCTTGGTGGAACTGGGATGCCAAAGGTGGTTAATAGGACCTGCCTGCGTGCCTGTCCCCTGAGATCACCACGCTCATCTCCCAACATCCTCCTGCCGCGTGGGGTTGTGTGGGTGCCAGGGAGCAAAGGCCTCAGGGTCTCTGGGACTCGGTGGTGGCCACTTGCATTAAAATGCTCCCACACTTTTAGGGGGGAGGGTGGTGTACCAGCCCCTGACCTCCTGCTCCTGCCTTGCAGGTGGCGCCTGGGGAGCATCAGGACCTACAACCCGGAGCAGATCATGCTGAGTGCCGCCGTGCGCCGCTCCAGCCGCGACGTCAAGATCATGAAGGAGAAGCTGATCTTCTCAGGTAGGGCTGGGGCCCTGTGCCCCACCCCTCAGCTGAGGGAGGAGCTGCGAGTGCTTCAGGTGTTGTGTCCTGCTGCAGGGCAGGGGGGCCAGTGGGATGTGGTCCTTCCCAACCCAGACCGTTCTGTGATTCATCCCAAGTCGGTTCAGGGATGATATCCCCGCTTTCTCTGCCCTTCCCAGAGATCAACAACGGCGTGGAGCCCACAGATGAGTTGTCCTTCTGCTCTGAGAATGGCTTTGCCAACGAGATCCTCACCCCCGTGGACCCCCGGGACTCCAAGCTGCGGATGAACTGAGGGGCTCTGGGCCAGCCTCGTGTGCTCCCTGGCAGTGAGAGCCGTGCTCTCCTGCTCCCTGTGGGATGGGAACCCTGGAGGAACTGCTGGTCGGGCAGAGACCCCTTCCCACACCCCACCACTAACTGCTCCACCTCCCCTGGTTGTGAGGTTGGGGGGCTTATTTTTGTAAATATGTAGAAAATTTGAAATTTTTTTGTCTTTTTTTTTTTTTTGAGTGTAATTTTTCCAGGGCATGAGTGGAAATACTGTGTTCATTAGACCCTCAACCTTATGGCTGAAGGTATTGGAATCTTGATGTGAGAGCCTGAGTCCCCTTGGGGGGTTCTGGGAACATGTTGGACGTGTGTCCCTGTTCTCCCCCTTGCCCTTCCCCAGCCCTTCCCTTGGTGCAGCGACTGTGTAGCTGAATGTTGTGATGTTCTTGTGAAGTGTTGATTTTGCTATGGGGTTTTTTTTTTCTGTTTCCCCCCTCGTTCCCCTTTTCCTGGGCAATTAAATTGTGGCTCTGATGCACCAGGAGGCTGTTTGGAGGAGAGAAGCTTTCCTGGGAGAGGAATCCTCTCTGCTGAAGGTCAGAGCCAGGGAAGGGGTTGCGCTGGCTAAGTCACTTGGGCACCTTCTCCTTGTCCCATCCTCTTTCCCCAAAGCCTGGATGCTCCATGGGGAATGGCCTTTTTGAAAAGTCCTGCTGCAGTTTTGAAGGCAAATCCTGAGCATTCGCTGGAGTTTGGCCTCTGCTGGCAGCAGGTTGGAGGTTTTTTTCCCCCCTTTTTTCTTTCTTTCCATCTTCTCCCTGAGTTGGGCTCTGTTGGGGAGCCCGGGTGGCTTGTGAAAAGCAATGCCAGAGGCACCATCACTGCTTGGATCTGGTTGAAGTGCCTGCCACTCCCAAGTGGCATTTGCAGTCGCTCCCTGCTTCCCATTCCTTGCACCCTCATCATGGAGGGGAGGTGGTGCAGTGTGAGCTTCCCCTTCTCTGGGCCAGGGAGGTGCCCATGGGTGAAGGAGTTGTAAATAGTCTGGAAGGTGAAGCAGCCCCAGAGTGTAATTGTTCCTGCAAGGAGACCTTTCCTCCTTGCTTCGAAGGCAGGATCCTTAAAGCTGCACGTTCGTGTCCTCCAAAGGAGTGATGGTCCTGCAGCAGGTGCTGAGGGGCTCGTGAAGGCACGAGCTCCCCTCAGCGTGTTTCCAATGCAAAAGGCTTTAAACCAAAATCTTAGACCAGAGGTTAAAAGTTAAAAAAAAAAAAAAAAAGACAAAGAAAAAAAAAGAACAGCTCAGAACCCAAGTTGGTGACAGTTGAATTTTATCCCCTTCCCGAGGCGGCCTCAGCTCTCTGCTGGGACCTCCAAGGCCTCGAGGAGAGGAGCCTGTTTTTGGGTCACTTGGCTGTTCCCAAGGAGCTGAAGCCAGCTGGAAGGCTGCTGGAGCTGGGAATGGCTCTTGGCTCAGCGTTGGGTCGTTCCCTTCCTCACCGGATCTCGGTCGGCACCGCGTGCAACGTGAGAAACCCCGGAGCGCGAGCTCCCTTCGGAGCTGCTGTGCTGATGGGGCCTCGCTGTTCCCATGGATCTGAAAACCTGGGAGCTGACTCTTCTGGCTGCTGGCCAGGCCAGGCTGGGCTGTGCAGCACACGAGGAGCTGGTCACCTTGCAGAGGAGGAGGAGGTTTAGGGGTGCTGATGTGCGTCACGTCCCACACCCAGAGCCAGGATGAAACCAGCCCTGAGCAGTTGGTCCTTCCAGCACGGAACTGCTCTGTCCTTGTGGGTTTTTTTAAAGCTGTACTCCAGTAGCATTTCGAAACACTAAAGTTTTGGGCTTAGTTTGAAAGAGTTGGGGGGCAGATGTGGCCAACTTTTCTATGGAAGGGAAAAATGCTGATAATGAAAATGTGAATGTTGATGCTCTAATTAAGCACGGCCTAAAATTGATACTGTAATTCCTTTGCATCTGCCCTGGGTTTTATGAATGTAATAAGACCCTGGTCCATGCTCCCTCTTACCTCCCCCAAATACAGTCCTTCTCTATGGTACTATCAAGTCTGTGAAATACAGTGTGGGGTTTTTTTTTCTGCAGAACTGCAAGCTTTTGGTGGGTTTGAAGGTATTTTGAGAACTAAGTTGCTTCTCCCTTTGATGTGGTGCTGTATTGAAACATTCCTGGTGGATTGTCATTGCCAAGTGAGAGATGTTGCTAAATCTCAGCATCTGTTGATAATCACCTGCATGTTCTGTTTTTATCCTTGGAGATGACTTTATTGAGAGGTGAAGTGCTTAAAAGCTTGGAAGTGTTAAAAGCAATCCAACTAAGTTGTTTTCACAATTAACTTCTTTCTTTCTTGTTTTTTTTTTTTACAACAAGACCCAAACTTCCCGTGTGATGCACTGACTGTTACCATTATCGTCCCGAATATTTGCTACCTTTTTTTTTTAAAGAAAAAAAAAAGGATGAAATTTTTTGATGAAAATAGGGCTAGACCAAAATAAACTCTGCAACGCTCCATGAAATAAACTGTCAGTATTCCCCTGCCAGTCTGACGTGGTTTTGTGTTCTGGCATCGCTTGCAGTTGATCCTTCTTGATCTTCACGTGCTTTCTGAGGGAGCTGAAGGTCTGAGCAGAGGGAGGTTTGGAGCTCTGTCTGTCCTGAGACCAGTGTGCTTGTGCTGCATCTCCTCTTGGTGACACCGAGCTGTGTGGTGTGGTTAACGTGCCCAAAGGGTGGCAATGCCATCCAGAGGGAGGGACCTGGGCAAGTTAAAGGAGTTGGGCTCATGGGAAACTCAGGAGAGCAAGATCTCACACCACGGGTTGGTTCAACCCCTGCTATCCATAAAGGCTGGTGGATGAAGGGATGGGGAGCAGCCCTGAGGAGGACTTGGGAGTGCTGGTGGATGAGAAGCTGGACATGACCCAGCCCTGAAACCCCCCCGTGCCCTGGGCTGATCCAGCAGGGGAAGGGGGAGGTTCTGTCCCTCTGCCCCTCCAGGTGAGACCCCCCTGCAGAGCTGCTCCAGCCCTGGGAACAACAGCACAAGGACCTGGAGCTGCTGGAGAGAGTCCAGAGGAGACCCTGGAGATGCTCCCAGGGCTGGAGC
>JAYRBT010000001.1:1572569-1599792 GCA_036023395.1 Myiotriccus ornatus
CCCGGCACCATCTATTGGACTGTGAAGAACAGATAAGAAGTTAGACTGTAACTTCTCTTAATCATTTTTACATTGGACAAAGATATTTCATCTTGCTGAGACAGAACACAAAAATTTCTGAGTATGAACTGCAGATATAAAGAACAAAACCCTCAACCTATAGAATTCTAATTGTTGAACTGTAGATCTTATCAGCAACTCCTGCAAGCCAATGGGCATTCACCTGAAGTTTGTCTTCTTAGGAAATTGAATTGGAAGCTTCAAATCAGCTTTCAGTTCTGCTTTTAAGTACTTGTTACCTGTAAATCTAAAATCAATCCCTCTTTTTCTTAAGTACTGATGAATATGCACAGTGAGGTTTGGGTAAAACATGATGGGTTTTCCCTGGAACTCTGCCACTTGAGAAGTACAGAATGGCAGAGCCTGAGGAGAAAATTTACAGTTTCAACATGGCCTCACTTCTGGGATGGAACACTTATGGAGCAGAAAAGTTGATTTTCACTTAAGAGTTATTGGACCAGCATGAAATGTTCTGCTTGAAGAGAAGAAGAGTTTTGTCTGAGAATAAGCCTCACCTATGAGCAAACAATGATTTATTAAGCTTTTATTAGAGATTTCTTGACCTATCTATATCCAGTTCTTACTGCCTTTATGGAGTTACTTAAAGAGCATTTCAGGTTCAAGTAAAATTTATCAGCAGATAGTGTAAGTGCACACAATGCTGTTTCACAAGTTTGATGATCCTATCATATGTGATCAGCAAAGTTCTTTTTTTTTGAGACAGAGAGAACGAGAAACAGAATTATAGTGGCAACTTGACCCAGCTGAGGAAGAAAAGAGTAATCAGATAAAAAAGTAATTTTTTCTGACTGCCTTATTATTTCTATTGTTATTTCTATTATTTCTGACCTTGTATAGTTCTGCTTTGTGTAACTGTCCCAGTTTTGGGGCTATCTTATAAATAATGTGACCAAAAATTAGAAATAAAATAGGTCCTTGTAGAGGAAACTTCCTTTCCCTTCCCAACTCCTATTAACTAAGTGTCCAGAAATGCTGTCTCTCTTTCCATAGCTTTTTAAAGCTCTGGGGACTTTACATTTTCAGTCACGTAATTTAGTGGTGTTTGGGCCCTCACAGGCACTTATTTACTTCTCTTGCTCGCTGCCTTGGCAGGTTCTGCTGCTGGGGGCTGAGCTGGGATGTTGTTGGGACTTGCCCATTGCTATTACCTGCTTCTTATCCACAGGAATACTGCTGACAGAGATCTGAAGAGTTGCTACAAAGCTCTGGGGGCTGATCAATGGGTCCATAGGTCCATTCAGGCCTTTTTATGATTTCCAGTGTGTCTCCACACTAAATCTTTGAAGAGAAGGGGTAAAAAGATGTAGGCATCAGTGAAACTCCATATCTCCTCACCCATTTGAATCTTACTTTCTTCATGTAATGGAAGTGAATGACTCAGTCTGGTGGGGGCACTGGGACTGTAAGAAGATAACAATGTCACAGAAGTTGCATTCTCCCTTCTCTTCTGAACAGATCTGTGTATTTGATTGGAGGGGATTGTTAAAAAAATGTTTGTCAAACCCCCCCAGAAGGGCTTGAGAAAAACACAGGAATGAAAAGTCAGCATCTGGAGCAAGTTCATAATATCAATGCTCCATACCACAGTGGACAGAACTAAGAATGCCAACTTTTTATGCTTTTGTAAACAAATCCTTTTAAATCTACGATTTTTGAACATTTGGGCCAAATACTCATGCAAAATGAATTCATGAGTTTTTTTGTGCTAGCTACACATGGGTCTATTTTTAATGTTTCCCTTCTGCCTCGCTTTCTCTTCAATTCCATAGCAAAACAAGGAAAAAAAAAATAGGAAAAAAAAAAGAGGTGTGGCAGAAAAAGCATGAAAGAATGACAGAGAAGCAGCCTCTCCTTCCCTCCAAGTTTCAAAAAGCGACCTGTTTCTATCTGAAAAGCAAGATAAATGTATAGCCCTATTTAGAGCAATTGCCAAAGCCATGGCATATAAAAACGTTGATCACAAACCAAAAACATGGACACCTCTCTGTTGTGCATCATTTAACAGGTGGAGTCCAGTGAAAACCTAATACTTCATGTTCCTGCTTTGCATTCACACAGATACTCGATCCCTTTCGCTTTTGCCCTGATTATTCAAGTCTTCGTAAAAAAAGCAAAACCAAAGTTTCCCCGAACTGACAAAAAAGGAGGGACATTGGATAATATCAGTTCTGCATATTTGAAACCACATTGACTCCTACTTGCAGAAACACTATGGAAGAGGACTAATCCATCATTGCTTTATGATGCCAGAGAAAGTTCCCTGCAGGAAAAGTATCTCCTGGAAAAAGTGTGCAGCGCCATAAATGGCTATGTTAGGGATGATATACAGAGGCACTTCTGAAAAATCGAATAATACTTCTGATGCCGTCTACAGCAAGACTAGAGGCTGGCATTTGCCACTAGCACACTGCTTATACTACTACAAATGAATGCTGCAAGGATTGTCTCATTGTCTATAAAATTGATTTTTAGATAAAAATTAAGAGACAGAGCAGTGAATTCTGATGTAGCTGCGACACCATAGCCTTTCTCCAAAAGCTCTATTTATGCCCAGTTATGAAATGTCTTTGATAATCTGCCCGTATTTTTGCACTCTATTATATTGCAGTGCTAGCGCAATCATTTTAAAAAAATCTATTACAATGATTGTAAAAAGGCGGGGGTTTGAATATAGTTTGATGGATTATTTAGTACAGAGAAATCTACATACAGCTAAAAAATGAGAATATAACATCTAATCTTGTTCATTCAACTATTTAGATTCAGTTCTGTATTCTGAACCTGTATTCCTGAATCTTTTCCTCTATGTTCTTCTGCCTGTATTTTTCTTTAATAACTGTTTTAAAAGTCATAGAAAGGAGCCTTCAAATAATAGAGTCAATTTTCCTTTAGCAGAAGGAATAACTTGCACATCTGAAACATTTTCAATACCTTAACCTACATCAGTACAGGTAAGACCTCTCGAGAAAATACTGAATAAGCCCCGGTGAAATAGTAGCCTGAAGAAACAGATATTAATTAATAATAATTGTCTCTTTCCTCTGTTGAAGTGATATTTTGCAGAAGTTTATAAACATTCAATGTAATTACCTTCTGTATTGGTTATCAATCAATAGACACTGCAGTGCCCTCTTCCTACAGCCTCCTGAGATACTCCTCTTTCCAGTCTCCTTAGATACATCTCTCACTAAAGGAAAAAAAAGAATCCTATGTTTAATTCATCTTGGGCTACCTGCACAAGACTGTAAAAAAAAACCAAAACAAAATCCCTCCCATACTAGAGCTTTTCATTGCCAAATATTTCGTCTTCTGAACAGACAAATGAAGCCCAACACCAAGATCTAAGAAACACCTTATTTCAGTCTTGCTAACTCCAAGTTATTAATTTGTACATTCCTATGGCCACATTACCTTACTGTCTTCAAAAGGAACATGTGATTAGTTTAGGTATATTAGCAACTTTCTGGTGTTTCTCTTTCCCTTCACATATTGAAATGTGTTCTTTCTTTCTAGTTTCCTTCCAGACCCATGGGGTTTGGAAATTTTTATTTTATAAATGAGATTCTCATATCCACATGATCCAGGAGGTATGATAACAAAGCACCAAGTGAAGCCATAAAACTCAGAAAAATTGGTACTGTCAATCAAACAGCAGATATGATGACAAAACTAGGTAATGTGATTTCCCAAATGAAGTGAACCAAAAAAGTGTGTTATAAATCCCTGTGCTTTCAGGAATGAGGTGTCTGGTCCAATTGCACTGCTAAGTGTTGGAGAACCCTTTGCCTAAATGAACAGAGTTAAATGAAAGGCAGGTGTACAGGATTGCCTAAGTGCACCCCTAGGGACAGGAAAACAACGGAGTTCACCAGGAGCATTCCTGGCTGGTTATAACCACAGGGAAGGCCTCGGTCTGGTGCTGTGATAGTCCTGATTTACCTGAGAGGAAGAAGATCTAAGTGAGCTGTTGAAAATGGGCTCTGCAGAAGAGAGGAGGCTGCAGGTTTAAGGCTTGCAGAGGTTTGCCAGGGGAGACAGAGGCAAGCTTGGAGGCAGAGGTGGGGCAAGACAAACCTGCCTCATCTATGGCTATGGAGTTCAGCTCAGGAGAAAGAAATTATGAACCTCGGTCCTTCACTTCTTGCTGATTTTACTGGTCTTTGTTTTGAGGAGCTCTCCATGCCACCTGCCAGCTGCCACAGCTCCAAAGGGAGGACCTGCAGCTGAGGCTGGACCAGCTGAACTCAGGGTGGCTGAAAGCTGCAGGTGGGAAGGGAAAGGTCCAGCCCAGTCTTGGTTCTGGCAGTGATGGAGGGGGCAGTTCAAGGCCCACAGACACCAAAGATCAAGGGATCACATATGAAATTGCCAAAGTAATTTTGCAGGTGCTCAGGTAAAACAGAGAAAAGGGCCAGGAAAGTTGTTCTCCAATATGAATTTAATAAAGTATTTCCTTACCCTTCAGGTACCCTAAATGCAGTCTTCTTCACCAGGCACACTGAGCCAGCAGAGCATGCATGCAGAGACTCTGAAAAGTTCCACATAGATATGAGCGTCCTCAGAAGAAACTGAACAGTGACAATATTCTTTAAGGAGAGAAGAATCAACTTCAAGGTAGTTAAAGAGCAGCAGAGAAATGTAATAGCATGAGGATTGAAAAAAATGGCAGATGACATTCAATATCAATAAAGTATATGTACATGGAAAATGAAAGAATTCCAGCAATACATACACAGTGATAGGTCCTCAAGAAAGAAATAGTCGTTTCATGGAGACCTTATAGATGGTACAGATGGCTCTTGAAATACATCTCATTGCTGCACATTGACCAAAAACACAAGCACAATGTCAGAAAATTTTAGGAAGGAATGGAGAACAAAACCAGAGGACACTGCTATGCTACAGTTCACATTGTTGGAGACAGAAGGGCAGCTTAGAAGAAAGATGGCTGCAGGATGATATAATAAACGTCTATAAACTCACAGGTGATACAGGCAAAGCAAATATGAAATAAAAAAAAACCAAATTGCAAGAAGAGCTAGAGAGCACCAGTGAAATTAACATGTAATTTCTAAAAATAATCAGTGAGCTTGGTGCACAACCCAATATAGACAGTCTTCTGGTTTTCAGCATTGCCATATTTGAAGCTTACCACACAGCTACAGAAAAACTGCTCTGCAAGGCAGGAAGGCATCCCTCTGCTGCAGGCAAAGATGTGAGCCTGGCCTTGAAGTCAACATCTTCAGCAGAGGTTTGGCAGGTAACCCAGAGCAATTGATGTGGGTTCAGAATGACCATCTCCCTGGGCACCTTGCTCTGGCTCAGGGGTCTGCAGCCTCAGGCACCTTTCAGCCCTCCTGGAAAGGGAGAAGGTGTAGAGAAGGTAAAGGACCCTGAAACAACCTGCCAGAGATCCAGTGAATGAATAATAGTTGGGAAATCTTTGTAGTTGTCCTCTCCTGGCTAGAAAGGCCAGGTCCACACTGCCTGCCTTCTCAGAAGATGTAGAAGCAGACTGAACAAAAGTTCCTCAGCGTTATTTTGGAGGCAGTTTCACCTTCCCAAGAAGTAGGGAGGGAGAAAGTTGGCACAAGATTTCCAGTGTTTGCCAGGACAATTTTTCAGATACTTTTAGTCTCAGCGAACATCAGCAGCAGATTTCTTGTTAAGAAACAAGGACTGTCATTGTGCTTGTATAATCCATCTGGTTTGTAAAACTCATTTTCTATATGCTGAAAAAACGTTCAATTTTCCAACCTACAACAGAGCACAAAGAAGGCTCTGACTTAAGACCCAAGGTAGCAGCTTTTCAGTTGTAGTTTTGCTATAGTTTAACTACTCCAAGAATTATATTGTTTATTATTAATAACCTCTACATTTAAAATGTCAAATTTACTTGTATGTACAAATAATTTATTTTCTCCTTAAACTGCAGAAAATCAGCAATACTGAGCAAGAAATAAAAAGTGTCTAATAATCACAAGGCCTAAATACAAATAAAAATCCTAAATCAGATGACAGAATAAAACTTGTCAGTGATGCAAATAAACAGAGAATCACAAAAACAATAATTTTTGTTGGAAGGGATCTCTGGAGAACATGTGGAGCAATATTCTGCTCAGAGCCACCTTCTTAGTTGGTACTGGGTGCCAAGGCTATGCTCTAGTCCTCTGATCATCTGGTTTTAAATCACCACTCACTCAGGAGAACTGTACTGTTATTAATAGATTATTTTAGAAAAACATTCAGCAGAGAAGATGACATTCAAAATAAATAAGGAGAAGTAGCTGGAAAATGAAATAACTCCATCAATGCACAGACAACAATGGGTGTATAAATATGTCAGTATAATGGTAGGTACCTAAAACAAGTGGCTCTAACCTGATTCTAGCTCATCCACTCTCCAAAAAGAAATGTTAGAACAGTATGAGCTGTAAGTGGGCTAAGTAGCACACGGGTCTTTTCTGATGAAGCTTTCCAAAAGCGCTAAAGCCTGGACAAAGTCCACTCTCTCTGAAATGCCCACTAGCTTCCCACTGGAGAACAATGCCAGGTCACACTGAGCATTCAGCAGCATTTCAGTGGTGGGGAAGACTGTCTTCACTTTTTATTAACGTTTCACTTTGTAACTGTAAGAATATTTTTGAATGAGTAATGCAATAAAAATCCTTGTGATATACCAATAATTATTGCACAAACTGCCATGTGTGTTTGCTTTCAGCATAATGTTATCTATTAAAAGTGTGTATGAGGTGACTACAAAGAAACACACACTTTTAAAGAAATAGCTGTAGCATGTTCGGAGATAATTAACAGAATGTTAAATGCTGTCATTCAATGCAGTCAACATCCAAATCCAAATGTACGCTAGTACTGGTTAATAATATCAATTAATGATTCATAAATGAAATTACAATAATTTCAGAAAAGACAGAGAGAATCTACAGAAGTAGAGACACTGAAAGCAGAGCTCTGCCAGCTCGGATGCAAATCTCCCTGTCTCCCAAGGCAGTGGAGAGAGATGGGATAAAGCTGTGTCTCGCAGGCTGCCTGTACAAAGATGCTGATATGGCCGAGGCAGGCGGGCTCTGCCACTGCTCACACAGCGCCGTCTGGAGGCTACAGCCTCTGTAGTCAACCCGTCCCAGAAGGAAAAGCAAAATTTTCGAACACTACAGCCTCCAAGTGATTTCCTATTTGGCTCAATGAACTGAAATGTGGGGCACTCCCTGCCACCACCACATCCCCACCGATCAGACGTGGAATGCAAGTGTGTGCCCGCAGCACCCCTGGCTCCATCCCGAGCCGTGCCCACGCAGGTCTCACAGCCCAGGCACACCTAGCAAAGCACTCAGCACTCAGCAAAGTTCTGAGCACACCACGCTCAGTACTCAGCAAAGTTCTGCTCTCCCCTCTGCTCATCTCTGAGTTACCCATCTTGCTATTTCCTCCAACTGCTGACAGAGATCCCATAATTAAAACAGCCTCTCAGATCAGCCACTTTGTCTGAAGGCACTCCGTGGTCGATATTTACCAGCTGAGGCTGCACTGGGCTCGTGGTATTTATTTGGTGTTCACTGTAATGAGAGGTAATATTGAATGCTCTATTGATCCCTGCAGCAACAGGTCTCGTTCCAAAGGGAAGGACAATGTGCTGTCTCACCACATTCAGATGAGTTTGAGCGTGGTAGCCTTAACACTCAAATACACGGAGCCACTGGTGTGTTTAATACACTGGACGTAGCAGATCAGCACTGCTGCAGTGAGGCTGGAAAATGTACACTCTTCAGGAAGGAAGGCTAATGAAATTAAAAAGACTTGGCTTTATTTATCTCCACTGAGAGGGCATGAAATTTACCATATCTACCTACTAATGGGGGTTAGTTTTTATGGCACTGAACTGATTTAGTGCCTTGTCCTTAGTCCTGATATCAGTGGGGGGTTTTCATTGGTCTCAGTGAGCACTAAACCCACAGTTCCCATTGTGCTTTTCTCTGCCAAAAGAAAGCAGTTGTAGATATTAGACATTCCACAAGGGAGGCCACGGGGCTCGGCACAGCACCTCTTGTGATCAGCCAAATATGAGAGAGAAGTCCAACTTGTGAAAATAACCTTTCTGTAACAGAAGGATCATTTTGTGTGTGTGAGTGTAAGCTTCAGTATAGCAAAGTCAACATTCATTTCTGAAACAATGAGAGGAAGATTTTCAGAAATGAACAAGGGAGTTTTGAAGGCTTTTCTATGAGAAACTACTAACTGTCTTAGAAAATGTACCCCAGAAGTATATGCTGCTTTTCCAATTTTCTTTCCCCTCCCTAAGCTTTTCCTTTTGATCAAATTGATCAGCCATTTTACTAACAAACAACTGTGGAAACTATCCGTATGTTCATTTTCAGTGTTAGTCAAATTAATTAGTTTTAACTTCCTCCTCCACAACACTACCACATTGTCTTCCAAAAATATTTTTATCTTTATAATCTGTCTCATTATGTTTCAAATTATCTATTTTCATCCATCAGAATTTTATACCAGGAGTCTTACATGTCCCCTTGTTTAGAAGTCAGTCATATAAGCGACCCTCTGAAATATTAATTGGGACTAGATGTGACCTGACAGTTTCAAACTGCCAGTTTCTTCCTCGAGCAAAGAGATTTTGGTTTAAGCAATGCAATCATTTCTCCTCCCAATTTGGAACAAGGCTGCCTCTTTGCACATGCCAACTTATAAAAACATTCGGAAGGACTTCTCTCAGCTCTGCTGATGTAAACAACTGGAGTGCCAAGAAGAGAAAAGCATTTATTATAAGAAAATTTAAAAAATCTTATCAAACTGTAGAGCTGTTTCCCAAAAAGAAGAGGCAGACACGTTACCAGAGTCATCTCAGTAGAGGCTGGACCAAGCACTGGAAAGGACAAAACAACTACTACGAATGGCAAGTAAGCAAATAGCTTCATGCTCCCAAATCTTCAATATCAGCCTGGCAGTATAGTCCCATATAAGTTATCACACAGTTTATTTCTTAGGCACGTCTCCTATGTAATGACCGTGGAGATCGACGGTATAATTGTCAAATATTAAGAAAGTTATGAATACATTTCACGCATTGCACAATTTTCTTGTAACTGGCAATCAATACTTGTATTGCTCTTGGCAGTGAAGGGAGGTGGACAGGGGAAAGGAGGCTCCCAACAGGCTCCCAATCCTCCCTATTGCTCACTTTTTAATGTAGATTTCCGTAGTACTGCAGAAAGGACACCTAAGTCCTTCGGACATTAATGCTGCTGGGGGCATACCAGGGACACCCAGCCTTAGCGACAAAGTTCATATTTCAGCAAGGAGTTCTCGCTTTCCCTGGAGTCAACGCTGACAGCATCTTCATGATGGTGATGGTCCTGACAGCCCTTATGTAGATTGATGAAGAGGAGTTTGATGGATTAGTTGTTTTGTCCAATGTTGATGTATCCCTGAATGCCTTTGCATGGAATAAGTCACCACTCCAGCAAGAGAGTGGGTTTCATCTATCACTCAGTCACTTTTCCTAAAACTTAAAAGGGCACGGAGTGACAGGGAAGGGGGAATGGCTGGGAGAGGGCAGGTTTAGATTAGATATTAAGAAGAAATTGCTCCCTGTGAGGGTGATGAGGCACTGGAACAGGTTACCCAGAGAAGCTGTGAATGCCCCATTCCTGGAAGTGTTCAAAGCCAACTTGTGTGAAGCAACCTGGTCTCATGGATGGTGTCCTTGCCCATGGCAGGGCGGTTGGAATGAGATGATTTTTAAGGTCCCTTCCAACCCAAACCATCCTATGATTTTATGACCATCTGCAGACAAGAACAGATGCTGGGGAAGAAGGGTGGGGATTAACTGGTGGGCAGCCTTAGCAGCTGGTTAGACAGAGTGAGAAATAAAGCAATCTGAGGTTATTTTACCAAATATAATTTCAAAATGGAAGTGAAAGCATTTAATTTTCAATTTGTCAAAGCAAATGATAAATTCCTCTTTTCCACATTTGGATGCAGAAACATTCGAGGTCCCCATGAAATACTTTTTTCAGAGGCGGGGATAAGAGAAATTTGCTACATAATGACATGTGTTTGGGTTTTTTTACTCAATTCTGCTTGCTCCTGACAATAACGGATGGCTCAGAATCTTGCTCCAACATTAGCTAGGGACAGGCAGAGTATGAGATGACCCAAGAACAAAAAAGCACTACTGCTGTTCTGCAAGCTTTTTAGAATTAAGTGGCCTCAATAGACACAATTACTTGTTTACTTCGGTTAAAAAAATGCGGTGTCACCCAAGGTGGTCATAAACTATGTGTGGAAGCTAATTATAGTGTCACAGGATGTCTGTCACCTGTTGGAATGGATTGGAAGGGTAATGAACTGCTAAGGAGTGTGGAGAATGGCTATCAAACATCTGGTTACTTCTTTAGGCTATATGCAATGAAGCAGCCTCACACAAGATTAAGGGCTTAGCAGAAAAGGTGTCTGAGTCTAAAAGAGCAGGAAAAGTATACTTGTAAAAATGGTCGTAAAGGAAAAAAGAAAATTATCATAGAACATAGAATGGTTTGGGTTGGAAGGGAGCTTTGAAGATCATCTAGTCCAAACCCGCTACCACAGGCAGGGGCATCTTTCACCAGACCAGAAAATATAGGTAAAATAATGTAGCGTTTAGGGTGTACTTTCCCCATGGGAAAATCATGATGGAAGTGTCTCTTGCTGCATGCGATTCCTGCAACGCAAGCCTGGAAAGGTGCATCTAAACTTACAGAAAGGCACAACCTCTCACATAAACATAATTAACAGGAAAAACATGATATCATACATAATTTAGAAGTACAGATGCAACAAAAAAACAACAAAAAATAATTGAAACCATAATGGTCTCTAAAACTGAAAGGGGGGAAAGCTCTCTCTCAGCTTTGAAGATCCTTTACCCTGAATACATTCCCAAGCATCCACTTTACAGAAAGCAGTCCCAGCACCTGAGACAGGAGCCCATTCAAAGTTCACATGCACCTTTTGGATCTCTCAGAATGCTTCTGATAAATGTTTTACTCTGTCAATTTTTTAAAAACCTTTTCTTTTCACAAGCAGTAGAACTTGCAGTATTTAGAAAATTATTGAAAAGAGCATGGAAGAGCTGAGTTTTTACTATGCATGACCATGCAGAATAAGCAAACTAAACCCCCCAAAGTCCATGCCTGCTGATCAGCTATTATACTTAATTACCCAATTCACTCAGCCTGGCTAAGGAGGCTGATATGACCAGTTTATCTAAGATGAAATGGGCCATCTCATTGTGCACTTTTCTAGCTCATTATATCTCATTTTGAACTTGAAGCACAAATTAATTCGGGGGAATTCAGTGACTGTGTTAAACTGCAGACTATATTATTTAACTATGGAAGTCCTTGCTGGTATTAAACATATGCATTTCTGAATCTATCTTAAATTGATACACCTTGACATTTAGCGTTATTATTCTGTTTTTAATGTTTTTCTTGGACCAATTCTTTGAAGCTGCAACCTGTTGGTGCAAGTGTTGTATGAAGGCGCATGGCTGCTGCTGAGATGGGCAGTCCCATCCCAAAGGGCAGCTGCTTGTCACTGAGTGCCACTGAAGAAGGAAGGTCAGAGGGATAGAAGTTGCTGGGAAATGAACCAGGCATCTCCCCATGACTGTGCCACTCCTGGACACTTCCAGTGATTGTGAGATGGGCCAAGAAAGTGTCCCTGAGGAGCCAACAGGGTTACCAGCTGCTGCCTGGCCCTGCCATGTGCCAGGTCACTGAGATCCATGGATCACATTCCCAGTTGGGGGAAAAGTGAGCTTCCCACTCCTTTGGCCTTACTCCCTGCTCAGGTGTTCTGCTGAGGGACTGGGTCAGCCATCTGAGGAGAGGGTCACAAGCAGCAGCCATCAACCCTGGGGCCAGGAGTTAGCAGAGGGCTTGAAGGGTCTGGTGGGCAAGGAGAAGGTTGTCCTCCATCCTCCACTGCAGGACGCTCCCTCGCTGTGCTCCTCTGCACAGGATGCGAGCTGACATCGGGACCCTCCAGAGACCCTGGCCCAGGGCTCTGGGCACAGATAACTGGGGGTGGCCATGAGCTTCCTCCTCAGCTCACCCAGGGGGGTGTGCCCACCCAGCACGGTGGGGGCTGGGCTGCCTCTGCCAAGCTGCTCAGCATTCCCTGGAGCTACTCCACATTCCCTTCTCTGCCAGCCAAGGGCACACGTCTCCTGCAGGGGATGCAGAGACCAGCCTGGAGCTCCAGCCTGAGCCCCAGATCTGCTCCAGCAAAGCTGGGTGAGGGGTTCTTACCTGGGAACCACCACCGAACCTGGTTTAACTCACTCCTATTTAGGTACTCATGAATACAAGGCTGTCTTATTGCTTGTTACCTGGGAGGAGAGACCAGTCTCCACCTCGCTACACCCTCCTGTCAGGCAGTTGTAGAGAGTGATGAGGTACCCTCTGAGCCTCCTTTTGTCCAGGCTGAGCCCCCCCAGCTCCCTCAGCTGCTCCTCATCAGACCTGTGCTCCAGACCGTTCCCCAGCTCCCTTCCCTTCCCTGGACACGCTCCAGCCCCTCAGTGTCCTTCCTGCACTGAGGGGCCCAGAACTGGACACAGGGTTTGAGGTGTGGCAATACCAGTTGCTAAATCACCGATTTTTACATCTACTGACAGATGCGCGAATGGATTATCTTCCCGACAAGTAAGTTAAAGGTTCAGATGTGACTTAAAGCCCAAATTCGTTTGTTTACCCTTCGCAAATGCACACGTAAATTCACTGTAACGCACGCAACTCCCGTCACCACTTTTACATCAGCGGACCTAAAAAAAAAACAACAACAACCCTTGTGGCCTTTATTCCGCACGCTTCTGGAAGGCAGACGGCCCTCAGCACGTTAAGGAAGGACACTCCCTACAGGAAGCTCAGGCCGAGGCGAGGGGCCGGGGCGGGCGGCGGGGCCGCTCCCGGGCCGTGAGGGCGCGGCGGCGGCGGGCGGACGGCGCGCGCTGCCTGCCCCCCAGCGGCCGCCGCCGCGCCCTCCTCGTCCTCCTTCTCATCCTCCTCGTCCTCCTTCTCTTTCTTCTCCTCCCTCGCTGTCCCCTTCGGCATCTCGGCACTAATTTCAGTTTAATTAACCCCTGGACACACAGGCCGTGGGGCAAGGCGCGCGGGGGCCCGGTACGCCCGCGCCGCGACCCTGAACCGACGCCCTTCTCCTCCAGGAACGCTGCATAGGTGCTCTTTCGTCACTTTCATCAAAAAGCAGTCGGGTTCTTAAGCTCAGTCTTACTTAAACGTGTCTTCTGTACATGCAAATGGTGTATTTATGTATTTATTTCTTATGGTTAATTAATTTTGCTATGCGCGGTTCTCCTCAGTGCAATAGAGACATGGAGCTCCTGGAGCAGATCCAGCAGAGGGAAATGAAGATGATTAAGGGACTGGGAGCATCTCTTTTACGGGGAAAAGCTGAGGGAACTGGGCATGTTCAGCCTGGAGAAGAGATGACTGAGATGAGACCCCATCAATGTCTGTCAGTGTCTGCAGGGAGATGTCGGATGGACCAGGCTCTGCTCAGTGGTGCTGAGCAATGGGATGAGATGCAGAAATTGATGCACACGAAGTTCCACCTGAACATGAGACAGAACTTCTTTTCTGTTCGTGTAACCACACAATAGAATAGATCACCCAGAGAGGGTGATCTCTCACTGGAGATATTATAGAACTGTCTGGACACAATCCTGTGCCATGTGCTCTGGGACAACCCTGCCTGAGCAGGGAGGTTGGACCTGCTGACCCAGTGTGGTCCCTAACCTGACCCATTATGTGATTCTGTGATTAAATTTGCACCAGACATAATGAGAGAGCTGAGTGGTTTGGATTTGCTGTAGCATCTGGCAGATTGTACAGGTGACAGAAGGCCAGAGCGTCAGGTGTGTCACTGCCACACCGTGTGACTGTCTTTCTACAATTTTTTGTCCCCTTTCTCTAAATGCATTGCAGCTGTTTGCAGCCAGCCCTGCCTAGACACCAGCTGGGCCTGTTTCAGTGAGCTCTGTGCAGTGCATGTAGATGCCTTGGGCTAGAATTTATTACCTGTATGCTACGTGTCTGTCCTGAGTGCTCCCCCGGCCTTGCCTTTTCTCCTCCTGCCATCCAGACATGTCAGTAGCGTATTTTATCAGTTACACATCACAATAACAGAATGCAATTGTGACTGGATATTTCAAAATACACAACTAGCCAGGAGCATGGGGGGGGCTGGATTAAAATTACCCAAGAAAATCTAGATCTCCACCTTGCAAGTAAAGACTTTTTTCTCATATTTTATTTGAAAGCCATGCTACCATTAACTACCATATAACTGCCTCAAATAGAGGTTGAAGAGCAACCAGCTCAGCAATTAGATGCCAGTGAGCAGAAGTGAATAGAACATCTGCCTTTCTTGTCATATGCTTTGTATTCATTCATGGCGAGGGTTTTGAGCTGTTTGTGCAGCCATTCAAGCAAATAATGATTCAAATTTCAATGCAGAGGAACCTCTTGCTTTATTCCTAGTTTTACAAATCATGCATGAGGTTTTATTTTGATAAACACCGGATCCTGATGTTTACCAAATATCCTGTATTCAGATTGTTTTGCTAAAAATAGCTTCAGAGAAAGCACATCCATCACTGGTAGTGATTAGTCTGACAAACCCCGGGCTTGGCAGATGATGCTGCCTCAAAATGCCCAGATGATCCTTTCAGAACCTGCAAACCTCTCCCCAGAAGCACTGTTACTATTAACTGTATCTGAGACCAAGGTGCTGCTGAATCAGGTGCTATACATTAACAGCTAATGGTGGCCATACTGCACTTGTATTGATTAGCTGAGGAGGATTTTGCTGTCCCAGAGCTGCTGAGGGGAAACCAAACAACATTTTCTAATTGTTCAATCTGCTTTTGGGTAATGAACTCAACCCACTTAAGATCTACCAAGGTTCATTGTTAAGTGATAAATCTATACTTTGTGTGAACATTAATTAAAAAAACCCAGCTGAACCCCTGTGCCTCAATCTAATTTTTGAGCAGTATTTGAAGCCAGAAATAAAAGCGAAGGCATTTGTTCCCTGTCTCAGATGTAAATGAAGACCCAAACACTGGTTTTCTATATCTTCCTATTAAAAAAATCCCAAACAATCAAAACCTTACAAAACATTCAGTGCTGTCTCAATGTTCTATTCTGTCTCTTGGTATTCACATCCAAAATAATATACACGATGTTGTTATTGGCTGCAGGTAAATAGCTGTGAAAAGAAGTCTAATGAAACACTGGTTAGATCTGTTAATGATGCAAAAAGCAACTTCCACATTAACTCTCTGAAGTGTGCAGAAAACTAGAAAATATATATACATCCTAGAGGAATGATTTTTCAAGAGCCATTTGCTGACATTATGGTAATAAACTATCATCAATTTATTCCTTAAATCTTTTTTAAAAAATCCACTTTTCTGAAATGCTTAAGCAAAGCATGTGATAAATATTTTCAAGTCACATTACAGAAATAAACTTATGCATACTTATATGCAGATACAGAACCATCATGATCTGTGGTGGTAGGAAAGGCTTATTGAGAGAGACCATATCTTTTACTAGAACAATAGAAAACTGGGAAAAACCCACACAGTCTCTTGTTAAGGTTTGAAATTTGCAAAAAAAAAGTTTAAACCTTTGCAGCCCAGACTAGAGTTGGCAAACTTTTACCGGCAAATGTTGAGAAATGTAGTTTTAGGGCAGACAAAACTCTTTGCCAAATCTGAGGTATTCAACCATGAGTTACAGCCAAGAAGAGAAAGAGCTAGAATGTCAAAAGGATTTATCTTATTTCTTCTGAAATGGAAACAGTGACCGAACTCATAAACAAAAGCCCTGACACAGGCACACAGACACATGCAAACGGTTCACGTTCCACTCACAAAATAGCAGGCAGTACTCCATAATTTAAAGCAGGGCAGCTGGGAAGTTTGAGCTCAGATGTCCTTCTCACATTTGGTACAGCTGATTTTTCCACAGAGAGCATCCTGAGTATCTTTTGACTGTCCTGAGGTGCAGCTTTCCTGCTTGCACCTGTAACCTGTGTTATATGTTAACCTCACTAGATCAGTGAAGGTGACTGAGTCAAAGTCAGGTTTTGTGTGACCATATCCAAGAATGAGGAGAAATAAAAGAAAGAGGTAAAAACCGCAGACTCGTTGCATTTCACTTGGTTTAAAAAAAAAAGAACCCAAACCACCACCACCACAATAATAATAATAATATGCAAAATATTTTATAGACTCCAACTCTGGTGCATTTTTAATCTCATACAGATAAATGCTTTACGTGTTTTTACGTGATTTAAAAACATGCAGCTCATTCATTGAGATACAGCTGCCTCTGGGATGGAAAGCAGCAAATGCTGATTGGGACTACAATAACAAACTTCAGAGGGTGACAGGGATGGGAAAGCTGTGAATGTGAAACATCTGTTTCCACGGCACAGAATCAGGAATGACTCCGTAAAGCCCACCACTAACCCAAAATGTGTTGAGTCAGAGGCAAACTTCACTCTTTTTGAACTGCTAACTCTTCTTTCTCAGCTAAGGTCTATCTCACCTCTAACACTGATGAGGTCTAGAAGGGATTAAATGCTCAAGAACACAGATGCAAAACTGCCTCATGGTTTTCCATGGGAAAAACAGCAGGAGAAATTGCCAGGGATATTCTCCACAGCTCAGAGGGTGAAACTGTGACCCTCTTGCTTGGCAATGGGAGTGCCAGACACCTTAAGGACAGGGCTTATGACCTGAAAGGTGTTTCTAAGACACACACTGGCTGCAGCTCCATATCTCCCTATGCAGCTGCATATCTCCTTTCCACCATCCCAATCCCCAGATGGCCCTATTTAACTCGATAGTTTTCAGGATTTGCAAGGGATTAGGTCAAATCTCTGTGGTGTAAAAATCAGCATTACAGGGGAGAGGATCTTACCATGCTGCTGTGTGGTAGTTTGAGAGGAAAAAAGGGAACCAGTGAAATGGGACACCAGGAAACCCTATGCACAACTGATGTATCAGTCACATGCCCAATGTCTTGCACATCCCTCTCTTCTCCTGTGTGCTGGCCGGTTCCCCTTTGCATACATGAGTTTGTGATGCATGTTCTTTTCATTTTGGTTAAACCCTTCCATGACAACAGGAGCACAGAACAGTGTCAGTTAACAGAGAGGGGGCAGTTTTACCCCAGTTTTCTTCTTGGTCTCCAAACAGCTCCCTTATAAGAAGGGAGAGCAATGACACAGCAGCTGTGCAGGGACGTCTTGTTCTCAACACCTCCAGCGTACATCAGATGGGGAAATCAGCTTGCAGTAAGCAGAAATATTTCCTGACCCAGATTCAGGCATTTTATAAACTTTGAGCCTCTTTCCAGCTGTAGAGATAAAATCCTCTGCTAAAGCAAGAAACGGCAATAGCTGTCAGAAGCAGACGTCTTCGCCCTCCCTCGCTGTGTGTGGCACAACTGCTAAGGAAATTTATACGGGATTTCACAACAAAAATGAATGCGTTTTTCAGTCCTGAAAGCCTCTCTACTTGATTTGTTCCATTGTTTCTGCTGAGCAGACTGCAAAGCTGTGCTGCAATGCAAAATGTTACACAACAAGTCATTTGCTGAGCGCTCCCACAAAAAGACACCTAAGTGGAGAAATGGCATCCTCTCAACTTACGCGTCCTCCTGAAGGAAGTGACTGGTGCCTCCAGGCTTACCAGAAGGTTCCCTCGGTATCTCAGCCTGGGTAGCACCTGTGGTCACCCTGTGGAGGTGGGTGACAGGCAGGGACTGGGGCATCTAGAGCTGCAGTAAGATCCAGCGTGGCTGCCCAGAGCACTAAATTAGAAACGACCAAGAAGTATTTGAAACACAAATTTAAGGGTTTAATTAAAATAAAATAGATCTGTCTTAAATAATCCCCATTTAAACCCAGATAACAGCGTTGTGCAGATACCAAAAATATAAATTACACAAGACTGTTGTACTGTATTTTGAAGCTAGGGAATATATTTAATTCTACTGTATTAGAAAATTTCCTAATGTTTTTCTAAGAACAGATGTCCACTTTTCTGAAGAAGGCAATGGGGTCCATTATTGTTACCATTCACTACCCATAACAAGAGGGTCTTTACACATGGCTACAACACGAATGCTAATTGACACTTGAGAGTAACATTGCTAGAGGGGGAAATTGTATGGAAGTGCTTCAGAGGTGGTGTTTTGGTGTTTTATTTTTGTTTTGGTTTTGTTTGTTTGGTCTGATTTGTGTATTTTGTTTGTTTTTCTTTTTTTTTTTTTAGTTAATATAAGTGCTGTATTCATTTTAAACTAAAATGGTTTGTTATGAAATTCTGATGACAATTCTGATGTTGTTTTCTCTGAGGTCGTTCACCTTGAGCAACGATTTTACAGTCATGCTGTAAAGCCACTGCTTGTGGGACAAATTTCATGGCATCTGTGACCCTGGGGTTTCTGCACTGACACTGTGCCCTCCACTTAAAATGATGCAAAGGTGAACAAAGGACAATACCAGCTGTCAATCTCAACTCCAGTTTCCTTTTTTAAATTCAGATATATAGATGTTGGGGTAGTAGCAAGGTTACAAGGGCACCTGGCACGCAGGATTTTTCCTCTTCTTGCTAAATTAAAATCATCAGGAATGATAGAAGTTTAGTTTCCTACTTCCACATCCTCAATCCTTTCCCTTTGCTGTTGCAATTCCCCCGACGTCCACCCTGCCGCGTCCTTCCAGCTGTTATCCCTACACAGAACACTTCTGGGGCTCAGGTGCTGGCAGCGAACGTGGACAGTGAATCCAGCAGTTCGGGGTGTCCCTGGGTGTCTGCGCCCCTGGAAGCGGCCCGGTGGGGAATGCAGACACTGAGCCCGGCCCTGCTTGACGGAGGGGGGTGGATTTCCCGGGTGCTACCTCTCCCCTCCATCACTGGGTGGCGAGGGCTGCCCAGGCTCGCTCTTCACCCTGCGTGGACTGAGCTGCAAAGTCCTTGTCTGGCCTGGGAGCTGTCTCCACCTCCCCTGCCCACGGTTTCCAAAGGAGCCTGCCAGACTCTTGAGCCATGAGGGTCGCTGGCACAGAGCTGTGAGTCAGCGGGGTGAAAACCCCCCTTGCTTTCCCCATGGCAGGGCCATGCCTCTTAATAAATTCAGTAAAAAAAAAAAAAAAAGTGGCAGGGGCTGAAAATGACCCAGCTGAAATAGTATAATTGGATTTGGAGAGGGGAAGCCTGTTTCAACAGAGAATTCCTGGGATGCTTGTTTTTAAAGGGGTAGCAGCAACCTCAAGAAAACAACAAAGCTGCTGCTAGAAAATGAAGGGTAATGCAAGGTCTGACCTCAGGACTTACCCTAGTGCAACTCTGATACCCTGCAAGTATCTCCCATCCTTGAGAGCAAAACAATCTCCAGCATAACAGAATCAAGGTGAAACGCTCCAGACATTTCTGAGAGCAATTTGTCAGAGCTCAAGATTCCCACTGAGGTAAAAAGGGCATATGTGGAATGGGACCGGAAGGCAGCTTTCAGCCACCTAAGGCAGGCAATATTTTTGGGGCAACTTTTTTAGATGCTTGTAACTTAACCAAGTTCCAATGCTGCTTAAAGCAGGTTGGTTGTGGTTGCAATGCACAGCTGAAAGAGCAGGACTCTATTTATGTGACAATGCTATCTGCTGGCTTCAGTTGAGACTGTGGAAATACCATGTTAAACACACTATGGAGGAAATCCTAGAATAAATTATAAATCTGAACAAACAAGACAGGCTAAAAAACTATTACTGTTAATCCTTCATCTTCAGAGAAAGAGACTGCCACAGAGCCTGTCTTGAATCTAAATTAAAAAGCTTCCAGGACACTGCATAGTTTTGTTCATACAGAAATTGGGTGAGCCAAAATTAGAGACAAATTAAGAGATGGCAAAGTGCTGACTGTCTCTATTACCCAAGTGATTTCTTCAGAGGGTCAAATTATTTCTAGCCTCTGGAGGGATTTGGTCTGGTTTACAGTGTGCACATTCTGTATGGGAAAGCCACAGTTAAAAGCTGCCTCATTGAGGGGTTTAGTGAATGCTTCTGCAGAGAAGTGACTTTTTTTTTGAAATTGTTTTTTTTTATCAGTTGCTTTGCTTTCAAATCACACATGGTAACTGCAGAAGGTTTTTTTACTGTAGGAATGTACATGAAACACATATAGAGGAAAAATTTCATTGTTATTTGTCTGGATAAATGTAGAGAAAGACTGCATTTTCCTCATGATATTTGTTCTCCTGAAGCCATCACTTTTAAGTCAATCGTATCTGACACTAACTGTGCAAATTCATAAAGGATGTGCAAATGAAAGAATTGCTGCATAATAATTTTCAGTGTGGACATGAAGATACCCTGTGTTATATATGATTTACTGGTGCCAAGGGACAGCAATGAAAATAAAAACAGTAGATGGATATATTGCAAATACAGACATAACAAAAAAGAAAAGGCTGATAAAAATCTTTGGATGCCAGCAGTTCCAGTATATGGTTTATGTTCACTTTTTACTACACCCTCTTCCTGTTTGCCTGAGAGCTTATCTTTGACGAAAAACAATCATTGTTTAAGGTCTGACTAATACCCACAAAAACAAGGACAGGCGGAGAAGGACACGAGAACTTCGATTTTTGTACAGGAATTGCTCAATTAGACTTTTTTTTTTTGCCTAGAATAGGATCACTTTTTACATATAGATCGGTAGAATTTATCACCAATTATCCACAGGCAAACAGTTCCTACTAGGTTACGTGCAATGACTAATGGTAAGTGTAGCTGTAGCTCTCTTTGGGATGGATTTAGGCTCACATGTAAAGCAGGCTTTTTCTTTTCTTGTAAGACCTTTTAAGAGTGACATTTAAAATCAGGCATCTCAGCAAGCTTTTGTACTAAGGATTTCAATATTTACATTCCATAAATAACCTCTTTAAAATTTTCAGTTTCTTTGCACTTCTCTGCAGGAAAGAAATTTGCTAATATCAGGCATTAAGGAAAATTTGCACAAGAACAGGCAAATCAAATCTCTGATTTGTTCAAACAAGACACTTCCTTCCTCAATTTTCTACCTCCTTTCATTGAAGACCCACAAGATATTAAATTCAATTTATATCTTTCAAGCTGAATGAAACAGAATGTCTCACTCAGCTGTTCCAACTTCATGAGTAACCACACAGAGATATACCCCCAATCATCTCAAAACTTATAAAAAAGCTTAGCTTCAGCTATTTGTCTTCAATGGATTTACTTGTGTCTAAATGTAAATGGATCCCAAAGCACTTAAAGAATCAGAGGTCTGAGTTGCCACGAAGTTCACAACTATTTCTTTCCTTCTTTCCTTCTTCCTTCTTTCTGTCCTCCCTGGTATACTGAATGTGTCTGAGCACGCATTGTTCTCCATGGTCAAACACTGCACTGCAAAATCATACTGCAATGTGACTTTTCTATTTGCAATCCCTTTGAGAGGTTTGTGAGGACACATTGTGAAAGTGCATGATACTTCACCAAGAGTGCAAAAAGGGTTTTAAAGGAGTTCTGCAGTCTGGTTAATTGGATCATTTATCACTGAAATCTGTCTTTAGAGCATAGTTAGTACTTGCTTCACAGCTGATCATTGGTTATTTTATGGGGAAAAATAAATTTATTAAAAAATACTATTGGTCTATAATTTTACAGAGTTCTACATGCAACTGATTATGTAACTGGTAAGTTACTATTATTAAAACTCCCTTTCATAAATCAGCCAGCTTGAAAAAAATATTTCACTCTAGCCTCTGCGTTTTAACATTTCTTTTTTTTTTTTTTTTTTACTCTTCATTTTCACAACCTCTGTTTTTGATGGGGGAGGAAAAGCAGAACTCTGGTCACCTATAACTCATTTGCAAAGTTGTGATAACTAATCCCTTTAAAGAATAACCTGGCTGGTCAAGGCACTTCTACAGCAAAGCAAAGACTTAGTATTGCCAACTTCATGGTGCCTCTGGTCCCATCAGTTCAAGGGGCAAGGGACCAGAGGTCATTGCTGAGCCTTAACCTCTCTCACAATGGCATGCAGAACCGCCTGGCCAATTTCCTCTGGGTTTTATTTAGCAGGCATGTGGCCAGCATGGGAAGCAGTCTTTCCCACAGATGTTTAGTGTAAAAGAAGCTATTTATCAGTGTGAGTTATACAGTCAGGCTGTGATCAGAATAGATCGGGTCTCTGTAACTCAGCCGTTTTCATGTTCTCCGAAACACTGGGTTATAACGCCTAAATTAAAACTAGTTTGTGCCTGAAGCCGGTTTTCTTGCATTATTTGCTTTTAGAAGGTGCTGATTTGCACCCATTTTTCACCAGGATCGATGTTGCTTGGAAGAATGGGATGGATCACAGGGCAAATGGTGGCACTGTCCAAGGTGACCAACTGAACAGACCTCGGGCAAACACCAGGGTTTTCTGATGGCCCAAGCCCCACCTCTGCTAAACATTCCAGCAGTTCCCTTTAACACAAGTATTTTCCTTCCCCAAAAGCCTTTTAAGATGGGGGTCTTCTTGCTTTTCTTGTTAACCCTCCCCCCCCCCCCCACCAAACCAGATGAAGTTCCTTTCCCAAAACAATTGGCTCTATCCTCTCACACATTTGTCCTTTGTTAGGGGAAGTGCCATTGCACTTGTTTTTCATTCAAAAAATACCTCAGACATAAATCATTGCATTCTTCTGGGACTACAAGGACCACAGGTATTAATCCGTGGTAAATTGCAAGACTGGAAAATTTCTCCATTAGGCCTGTGAACATCTCTGAATGTCAGACTTACTTCTCTCTAATGTAATGAGACAGGTTGATTAGATATGTTTTTGATCTGTATCTTTGCAGCATGTTGGGAAACATTTGGATTCAGCCTGCTCTCTCTTCAGTGATTTAGTGATTATCCTCAGACAGATAATTTTCTTCCCTTGCCACACCTGTATGAGGACACTGGTCTTCTACAACCCCCACATGCATTTATTAGAATATTTGTAAAATTGAAGCATTGCCTTGAATATTCTTACTTCTGTCCTTCACTCTAAAGCCCCATGAGTCCTTTATAATCTCAGAGTGCAAGAAAGCTTCTCTTCTAAAATTTACCTTGCAATCAAATTTACTGATTTACTGAATTGATTAGATGGAAAACACTGTAAAACCATCCCTCAAGCACTTGCAATTAGAAAAAAACACCGGCATTTCTGAAGCAGGCAGGGGGGAACTGACATGAGTTTAAGCAGAGCATTTTATTTGTGGGACTGTAACTGAGCCATCCTAAACCTGGGCACTTCCAGAGCCCAGGTTTTAAATCTAAGCCTTGCAGAGTGGTTTGCGAAATTGAGGTTTTTATCCTCATTTTCCTAAATTGTAGAGCTTTTCAAAGCCTCCAGGCTTTGGTTTGAATCAGAAAAAGTGAAACTCTCTGGGTGAGAACTCCAGAAATCCAGCTCCTCCACTAGTCCAACCAGCTCCATCCTTTTTCTTTTCCAGGACTTGCTGCCCCAGCCCATGCCTGCATGCCCCATGCTGAGGCCAGATGGTCCCTGGGCTGACAGAGGGATTGTGAGACCCAGGAAAGCCACAGGCTGCTCCAGTCCTGGCTCTGCTGCTGCATCAGCCCTGAAAATTGCTGGATGCAATGTTGCATTTAACTCTGAACCTCTGAGCCCACAGAGTTGGAGCGTCAGAGCTTTTGCCAAAAAACCCTAGCGAGTTTCAAATTAACAAAGTAGGAGAGAGATGCTTCAAAGGCTTATGCATTTGACCACATTTGGGCAAAATTTCATAACCAAAGCTCTTTTTCTGCAGCGACACATATGGCTTTCCCTGTCCAGAAGTCAAACTGCTGCTACAAAGTGTGACGATCTTGTCGTGTCCCAGGAGAACGCTTGTGAGGATTCAGGGACATCATGTCACAATTATCTTGAGAACAGATGACTTCTTTTTTTTTCTTTTTCCCTGAAATGTTAAAAAACCACATCAGTAATGGTAAAATAAAACTGCAAATATTCACCCTGAGACAGAGGCCTGACGTAAGAAATTTCAGAGCACTGAAAAATAATTTATCCCAGCAGAAGCAGGATTTTACAAGGGAAATTGTTGGCCAACTGTAACTACTGGCAGCATTGCCAGCTCTGCTTATAAGAAATAACGTGCCTATGAAAATCAGCCAGTTCTTGAAAATTTACAAACCCTGAACGCTGCACCTCAGTCATGTAGCCAAAAGGAAAGTTTATTACTTCAAGAGATGTTTGCTGTGTTTTGAGCAATGTCTTTACAGGAAATGCTTCTAATAGATTAAGAAAAAAGAGATCTCAGCTGGCACAGTGTTACTAGAAGACACCTGGTAGTGTCTCCAGCTGTTCTGCTACCCCTCTGCTCTCTTGAGACCCCACCTGCAGTGCTGCCTCCAGCACAAGAAGAACACTGACCTCTTGGAGCAAGTTCAGAGGAGGCCACCAAGTTGATCAGAGGGATGGAGCACCTCTGCTGTGAGAAAAGGCTGAGAGAATTGGGATTGTTCAGCTTGGAAAAGAGAAGGCTTTTGGTGATCTAATTGTTGCCTTCGGATGCCTGAAAGGGAGCCTACGAGAAAGATGGAGAGAGACTATTTACAAGGGCCTGGAGTGACAGGACAAGGGGGAATGGCTTCAGACTGAGAGTAGGTTTAGATTAGGTAATAGGAAGAAATTCTTCCCTGTGAGGGTGGTGAAGCACTGGCATGGGTTGCCCAGAGAAGCTGTGGATGCCCCATCCCTGGAAGTGTTCAAGGCCAGGTTGGATGGGTCTTGGAGCAACCCGGTCTCATGGAAGGTGTCCCTGCCCACAGCAGGGAAGTTGGAAGGAGGTGATTCTTAAGGTCCCTTCCAACCCAAACCATTCTGTGATTCTATGAATTTCTACTCTCCCCACTTTCAACTGGAGTTACATCTTTCCCGGGCAGGGTGAGGCCCCTTCAGGTCAGTACTGTTGCCACATTTGGTCTGTCTCCTCAGTTTCAGCATAGCTCTTTCAATACACATCTAAAGTAGCCATGCAGGCTTGCTTTGTGCTTGAGTCCCTCCTCAGCACGTGTGTGCCAATGTCACTGCGACGTCACTTCACAAGTGACATCTTCAAGACGCAAATTGGTATGAAAATAGACTTGGTGGGTTTTGCTGTGCTCTGCTATAACTTGCTTTTTGCTTGGGAAGTGTGATCAGTGGTGCTGTAGGCTAAATGTGCACAGGACTGCAGCCTTGACTTCTGCCAAGCCTGGGTACCAAATATTTTGCCTTCAGTTATCACAGACCAAGAAGCTGATGCCATAAGTAATAATTTGCACTGCAGGACAAAATGTTCCCACTTCTCTGGCAGTTTTCATACTCACCCATATTTCTATTCTCTTGTAGTAATGAGGGTGTCTCTAAACCCCAAATTTATTGTATTGACCTATTTTACATACACTTCTGCTGACTTGTTTCTAGCAGATTCAGTGTATCAGGCAGTCTGTAAGCTCCACAGTCTGGACTTTTCTCAGTTTGTGCTTGCTGGAATAGTAGATCTCTGTCTTTTGGCATTTGCCCAAGTATTTGAATATGTCCACATCTCTATCTTGCTTAAAAGTGCCATCACAGGAAAAAAAAAAAAAAAGTAAAATAACTGGGGGAAAGAGTTAATAAAGGGAGTAAAAAGAGTAATCAGCTCATTTTTGACAGAAAAATGTAACAAACATAAAAATCTCCTCAGAAAGCAAACAGACTAATTTGAGAAAGATATAGCTATATATTACAAGGGTAAAATAGGATACATTTGAATATTTTTTAAGATAGCTCATGTTCCACATTTAGTATTCTTACAATAGACAGACAAGTACTTTAGCATTAAATACATTCTCCCCCAATATGCTCTTTTATATTTTACACACAATTTGAAACATCTGGTAAATGACTTGTTTTCCTGAAGCACAGCAGAGAGCATGCTTGGATGATCCACTGCTGTTTGTGAAATGTTTCTCTCTGTGGAACACTTCCCTTCTTCTATTTCCTCTCCATTTTTGCTTATTCTGAAAATAATAACACTAATCTGAAAGTGCCATAATAGATTAGAGTATTGATCGTGCTGCAAGAAAGAAACAATAATATACAACAGATGCCATGTTTTACTACTGAAATATCACAAAATTAATAAAATGAGGTATTTAGAAATAACTACAGTTCTCTTGGGAGTGATGAGTCGAGGTGCCAAACTACTGTAGTACAGACCATTGTGCCATAGTTTATGCGAAATTTGTTGTTTATTTTAAAAGTGGTTATTTTACCACTCCTTTTATAGGTGGTTTGGTATGGAGCTGTTCTCTGACTCTTAGTATTTGGGAATGCCATGGTTGGATGCCATTTATCTTTTAATATACATCCTAGTCATCTTTCCCATTCAATTCCTAGGCCATACATGGGATTTTTCAGTTTTCAGCTACAGTTATAATATATATATGTATATATATATGTGTGTGTGTATATATATATATACAGTTATATATATATTACAGCCTCTAGCGTTGGGTTAGATGCAGTAAAACACACAGCCTCTTGTAGTACTGAATAGCCTTCTAGTGACTGCTGTTTCGAGGATGCTACCATCAACCTTGCAATAATTGAGAAAGAACATAATCATAAACAAGATAGAACTTCTTGACAGCTCAGATGAAATATGGTAGACAGACATCACAGGAACTGTTACCTTCTCTCTTTGACTAAAAATACCGTAAGAGATACCAGAATAAGCAAACCTCAGCAATGCATTTATATATCTAGCAAAGTGTGGAATGCTCATTCCAACTCCTAAGCCTTACAAGCCCTGTTTTTTTAAAATAATTGTAGACCTGAAGTTGGTCACATTCTTAGCCATAGAATTATAGCAGTCAGCATGTTCAAAGAAGTTGCATTCTAGTAAATAAGTAATGGCCAGTCTTCGCGAACGAAGAACCGGGGAAGGTCTTTACACCTTCCAGCCTGCGCATTGGATT
>JAYRBT010000001.1:1599892-1620033 GCA_036023395.1 Myiotriccus ornatus
AGATGGATTGCCTTACAGGGCTAACGGGCTCCATCTTCCCGGGGAGTGGCCCTGACCAGGAATCGAACCCGGGTCTCGGCAGTGACAGCAAGATAATATTGACCTTATACAAGCCTGTATCCCTCTGAGTCAGATTCATTGTTTCAGTCATTTTAGGGCCATCTGAATGTGAGCAAACATAATTTTTTTATCTAGAAGAAATTAAGAATGAGGTGAGCAGAAAGAATCAGCCACTACAAGCCCAGTCTTGCAATCCATCCAAGAATGGTGCTCTCTTAAGACAAATAATTTATAACAGTGATTTTTGCACGTATGAGTCCAGGGAGGGCATAACTTGAGCATGTAGAGTTCTCGATTGAAGATTATTTCTTTTCCTTTTTATTGTGTGAGATTATTTCCCTGGTTAATTAACAGTGAAAGCATTCACTCCCTCAGTCCTTTGAAAAGATATTTTAATTATTTATTTTGACACCCTTAGCTGCCTCAGGAACTAGACACAAAATACACAAATACAAACCCTTTCCTGGCCTCTTCTCCCATGTAACCAGTGACAGGACAAGAAGACACAGCCTCAAGATGCAGTAGGGATGTTTAGGAAGTCATTTGAAACCGTTTTTGGAAGTCTGGGGGAGAGCCTATTATATAGATATGGCCCCTTGGGCAAATCATCTTTTAAAAACAAAACCCAAAAAATTTGTTTACTGTGAAATTCACTCAAGCTGAGAAATGACCACAACTATTCTCAACATTATATCGCAAAATATAAACTTCTGTTCAGAAGTAGAGCTGCATGTGAGAAGCAATGAGGTCATGGAAAGGTAATGGGGAAAGGTTCAAGGAATCTCCCTCTACAAACCTCAAAAATTAAAGAAAAATGCAAGTACAGAATTGGAGTGTGTTTCCTCTGATGAAAAAAAGTAACACAATGTGTGGAGGATTGTCAGATTTTCTGACTGACAACTATTATCTTCAAAAACATAATGAAAACAGCACTTCAGACAATAGGCAATTGCTATGAATTTTATTTTGCAAATGATAAGTCATTCTCTCAGTGAAGTCTACAATAGGACTACCTTCTAAGTGGAAATCTGAGATCCAAGAGAATTTTCATGTACTCCAAATCTTCAGATGTTTTGCAAAAGCAAAGAAGCAATCTAATAACTCTAAGTCATTGACGGAAAAATGGGCAAAGGGAGGAAAAGGTGTAAGGACATCCACAAGGAAGTCTGACCCTGTGGGAGTCTAGCTTCCCCCACCCCTTCTTTACACCAGTTGGCATCAGTGATGAACAGAGCCCAAGAGAAGGAAGCATAAAATTACAATTTCAAGCTGTATAAGAGATGTGAAGGGAGAATGCCATATTTTGCATATTTCTCTTCAAAAACTGGAAAGGACGCTGTCTCTTGCCTCTTGTAGCTCACAGATTTCTCATACACTTTAGGGAACAGCAGATTTTAAATGAAACACCCTTATGCTATGTTGACTTGAACCATAATTGAGTTTCTTTGCTGTTATGGCAGTTTACTTCTTCTAAGAGGTCCTTATTAGTATTTTTATTTCAACAAGTCAAAATGACAGTTTTATTACTCTGTTTCTGCTAGAAATACTATCTAGTAATGTATAGTCATCTAAAGCTTACACAAACCGTAGAGATACAAGTTAATATTGTCTGGACCGCACAAAAGATAAAAAACTAAATTACTGGAATTTTCTACACACACAAAAAAAACCCAAACCAAAAACAAAACCACAAAAAACCAAAACCAAAACGAACGAAAAAAAAAGTAGCCCAAACATACAAACACAGAAGGACTTTGGTGAGGGAAGCAGATGAATATAAAAATTAATCCATAGATACTTCAACTGTTACGGTAATCCCCCAAACTGTGAGCCTTAAATACACTAAAGCAAAGTCAGAATTCATCCCCTTACTGGATGCTAAATCGAACAGCAATAAAATCTTCACCCGGTTCCAACAGGAACAAAAACTGGTTTCTCTGATGTTGAACATTCTGACATGAAGCTGACCAGTCACAGCGCCTTGGAACTGCTTCCATAAGTAATACATCTACCAGCCCAATATCTCATTTGTTTTATTTTGCTGTGGAGGATAGGAGTGAAAGGACTTACTTTCCAAACTGTAACTGGGTAAGAACAACTCTATTGCTGCTTTCACATCTGAAAGCATGCAAACACAAGAAATGAGTGAATTTTCTGCACAGGCAGCAATATGAAAGCCCAGATAAATATTTGGGAAGGAGTGAATTCCCTAAGTGGCAGCTGCATTCACCAGCTAAAGCAAGATTTGGTTGTTGGCAACCCGCTGGGATGACTTGCAATCAGAAAACCTCAGCTCATAGGTTCTTTCCATCTCAACACACAGATGTGGAAATCCTGAAAGAAATTTTCATGAAAATATCCAGTAATACATTGAACGGATTCATAGCACCTAATGAGTCCTGTCAGAGGAGCCACTGGTCACTTACCTCCAGTGAATCCAGGAAGGAAAATAGAAATTGCTGTCTGAAACACAGGGTAAACCCAAAACTTCTGACATAACTGGATGGTCACTGCTGAAGCTGGAGGAGCGCATGGAAGAGGATGTTCAGAAACTGTCAGTGGAACAGCAAGAGGGAAAATGTAGGGTGTTTCACAATATGCAGGACTTGCAGAGGGGAGCCACCCTGGGCAGGGTTGTAAGAACCTTGTCTGCCTCCTCAGAGACATCTGAGTGGGAGAAGAGACTTAGGCGAGGAATAAGAAGTTGCAAGGACTCCCTGCTACATGTGTGCACAAGCCAGACACTGCCCCGGGAAGAAGAGTACTGTGAAATAAGTACTCAATTACCTAAAATTAGAACCAGTGACATGGTTCGCTTATTATTCTGCAAGATGCTGCCCTAGGACATGCTTGATATTGAGAAGATTCATTTCTATTCATGTATTTTAGCCTACTAAGCAAAATTTTAATAAATATATGTTCTGGCCCTGAACTTTGCTATCCTTTTGTGTAGATTTGAAAATCAGTTTGCCATATTGCATGGGTAGAAGTTTATCTGAAGCTGAACGTACTAGAAAATTCTGCAAGACCAAGACCGATATGAGGAAAATAACAAGAATTTCATATAAGCACTGTTAAGGGTTTAATTACGTAATTAGACCTTCCTGCACGCCCTTCACAAACCTTTGCAACCAGAAATACTGATATCTTTTAGGAAAAAGAAACACTGTGGAGAATGCAAGTGAAAAGATTTTATGAGAACCACTGAAAGACCTCTTCACATCTGGCTTGGCTTGTGGTGTAGATTTCATGCTGTTTAGCTAAATCTAAAAATATGGAGACAGAATTGCTTAAAATCAAGCAAATCTACTACTAATGAAGTCTAGAACAGTAACTGATATATCTGTAATATTACCTCAGAGGTTGTTTATTCATGCCTGTATATCCTTTGCTTTTTAGTTATTTTACTTAGGGAAAAAAAAAAGTCAAATTTAAAAGTTTTTACAGTTAAAGCCACTAGGTATTTAAGACTATTTAGTGAGCTGATGTGACACAATGTCACAAGTTACATTCATTTTCCTCTCCCAGGTCTCATTTATTTTGTAGACTCCCATGTCATTCGAAGGTTTCTTTTCACAAATATTAATATATTATCACTTTATAGTATTTACGGGGAAAATAAACCAATGCTGGAAAATCAAAACCATACATTTGGTGCAATCCACATTATTTGCCCACAGTCCTTCCATGGGCTTGTCTGTTTTTAGACAATTCATAACCAGAAAGAGAACTGGGGTTAATCATTGAAGGAGCCATAGTATTTTGCATTGGGAAGTTTTGGGACATGAATTTTAAAGCTTGGCTTTCACTTCTTGACGCAAAATCATTCTTTCTGCAGTTGTTACCAAAAGGATCCCTTTTGCCAAACTTTCACTTTTTGAATGAATTAGAATTAGAGAAGGGAAAGTGAAGCCATTAGGGCCTAATTCTGCTCTCAGACTTTTTACAATGCTATATTTCTTTCTCCCTTGCTTCTGAGACCACACCTCTTGATGTCAGCAGGATAAGGGAATGGGGTCCAATGTCATGGAGACAGTGAGTTTTGACATTACTCTGTGAACAAAGATTTGCATGTCTGAACTTGACTGGAGGTATCTGCCTGTCACATGAAGTCTGAGCAGTGTGACCCCAGGAAGAGGAGACCTAAGTCAGGGGAGGCAGACGTCTTGATGGTTTGAATTTCTATACCTCCTCAGCCACCTACACCTTTTTCCAACATGCTTGTCTTTCTCCATTGAGGATACTGGGAACTGCACTTCTTCAACGTACACTTAAATGCACTGCTGAGGTGTTCTCAGCGTCTTCTTGGCAGGCAGGACACTTGGCAAGCCCACATTTTCTAAGAAACATTAGATTTTCCTTCTTTTGTACAGGCTTTAAAGTGCTCTGGAGTCTTGTCACCAGTTTGTCCTATAATCATGAATGTATAGATAGGATTCCCCAAAAGCATCTTCTATTTCACACTTCACAAGGAGCCATTTAAGTAGATCCTCCCTTCAGTGCTTGGTAAGGAAAGGGAGCCTTCCCCCATGTTGTTTTAACTCTTTCTTCACAGGTCTTGTGTCCTGCGCTGGAGCATTTGGCAAATTTTTGTCCAACAGATTTTTTTTTTTTTTTTTTAAACAGCCTTAACAGTTTTCTCCAGAAAAAAAGAAAAAAGTCCTCTGTGTCCCTCCATAACCCCAGCCTCAAAAAAAGAAACAAACAAGAAGAAGCAGAAAGAAATAACCCTGATCTCAGAGCTTCCAAGTGGAACTCTTTGCCAGGTTCACCTAGTGTCAGGTAACACATAGCTACATACACCTGGGAATTAAAATTTCAGTCAGAAAAGCAAACTGACTGCTGGGTTTCATCAATTTGTGTTACGACCTAAATATAGCTGTTTTTTAGGAAGAGAATCATTTGATACCTCCTGTGCATCTTTCCCCCTTTTGTGAAAGGCAGTGTACCCCTTGCCTTGTGTTCCACCCTGAAACAGCAGAAGGATGTTCATTTCGGTGCTTCCTCTGGCTTGTCTGTGTAAGTACAGACTTGGGTGCTTGGATACCCACTTGACTCACGTGAACACTTCACAGAAGAGAAGTACAAGACACTGTCTGCTTTCCCTGGGGTTGCTCAAGAGTGAGACAAAGCACTTCTGCCTGTGCCTGCCAAGGGGATTGGCCCTGGCCTGGCTGATACGGAGAGCAGAGCTCCGGAGGCCTCCACCAGCAGGGAAGGGAGAAGGATGAGGCTGCAGAGGTGGCTCTGAGACACCAACCCCACACTCCTGTGTGGGCCTTGCGTTATCTTACCCTACAAATTAACTTTCTCTCTCTTGCCTTTTATTTAGCACTCTTTGCCCAAGGAAAGTGCACATTTCATGGATGGGGGTGAAAAAAAAAAGATGAAAAGAAAGCAAGCTTTTCAATGCAGAAAGAGAATGGAGGACAAAGAGATGACCACATGGCCCAAATACTATAACTGCTTATTGTACAACATGCAGGCTTATTGTACAACAGAGACAGACTCTAATGCTCTGCTGTTGTACTTGAATAGCACAAGGATATTTTAACGTAGAGCCCATCACATCTGAAAGACCTACTCAGCCCTTGCCAAATAAAAAAATAACCTTCTCCAATTTTAAACTGAAAAACACAATAAAAATAAAATGTTTGCTTATTTGTGCCACTACTGAGATTAATAATATATTAATATGAACCATAAGGGATAAATTCTCTTTACCAGCCATTACAACTAGGGTATTTGGTGTTTGTTTTAGCACCTGCTAACTGCTTTTCAGAATGCCTGTTTGCAACATATATGCCATTGCACAATATTTACATTTCACACAAAAGGAAAGCTTCCTGTCTCAAAAACAGTTGTTTCTGATAAAGCCACTTCAAATAATACTTTACCTCTCGATCTCAAACTTGCCAACAGCATTTCACCACTTATTACGCCCACAAAAGAACACACAGAAGACGCTGAGGACTGCATTTATTGTTACTCTGTAGTACTACCAAATGCATTTCATTCCCCAGTCTCTCTTCATCTGCCAATATGCTGTAAGAGCAAAGTGTTGTGGAAAATCACTTCAGAGGGAAGGAATCAAACGCCATTGCGAAATTTTCCTTGGAGTAATCCCGTAATCTGGCAGTTTTTTGAAGAAGTCGTGCATCCGTAATGTGCAGACATCTTAGTGCTAGAGAACAAAGCTCGCCTGTAGTGACTATTTGATATTAAATTCAAGCTTAAACAAGACTGCTGTAACTGTTGCTTCTGCAAGACACTGCCTTCACATTTGGGTGATATTAAATTGTTTTAAACCATAATTTATTGTTTCCCAAGACAATGCTGCCATTCTCAGATTTTAAAGCACTGCTAACTGAGCATTTTCTTGTTAGACTTTCTCAGCTTCTCCATCACAGGTCCTGCAGAGAAGGATGTGCGGTGGTTTTTATTATCTTCAGCCAGCTCAAATGGCAAGTGAGGTGAAATTTTAGCTCTGGGTATTGGATGCTTATTTGTGTGAACTGTCCGGTGAGATGGTTTTGGTGGAGGCATCAGCAAACCTCATCAGCCGCTCAGTTCCTGAAATGTTTTGAAATTTCTCCCGGGTTTCTGATGGGCCAGATATCTAAAGGTAGTGGATAACTAGCAGGGGTACAGGGGCATGTAAGAGAAGTTTTCTAACACCCAGCCTCCTTCACAGCCCCACCACCTTGTAGTTTGACATGGGGGAGAAAAGCAGGAGCGCTAGCCTCGTGATCTTCTGAGCAGCAACGAGAGGCAGGAGGGAGAACTCAGTTTCTGCCTCCCTCTCCCTCCCAGCCAACACAAAAAAACAGCAAGGAGAGGGACACTGATTTCTTAAAGCACACACGAAAGAGAAGGCTCTTTAAATCTTGTCTGTATGTAACTGGATTTGCCAACATGGCTTTAACCAGTGAAGCTATTTCTGTCCATGTAAAAATGCAAATCTAATTTAGTTCAGCAAATGAAACTTCCTTGTAGGTATAGCTTAGATCAGTTCTCAGAATAGAATAAAGGACTTAGGCCAGCATAAATGCATTTCACTAGGAGTTTTTGCTGTTACAGTTATAACAAATTGGGTTGTGTTTTTCTTTTCCCTATTCTTCAGTGACATTACTATGCCAGCAATGCTTTTAAGAGCAAGCCTTACTTAGGCAGGTCTTGTGTGAGTCTGTCAAACAGCCCCTAGCAAAAGCAAACAAGCTCTCACTAGTCAGATGCGTAGGCAGAGCCGAAGCAAGAAGAGAACTGGCTCGCTACAATATACATCAGGCTCCACTGAAGGATAACATGAAGTGGATTTAGACCACTTGACATTCAGGATGTGATATGCTCTGGTAGATGGAAAAACCCATGACCATGTGAACTGTGGTGAAAAGCAGCTAAGCAGCGTGTCTGAAAGGTACAAATTCTCCTCTGAAGTCCCAAACATAGATGTGCCAAACACTTATCTTTTAGTAGTTCAGGTCTTGAGCAACAAACTATTTCCATTCTTTGAAGCACTTTCCTGGCATTCAACTGAAATTGAATGTGAATTGTAGGATCCATTTTCCTGGCGCTGAAAAAATCCACCATCTCTTTGTTTTCCACTATGTAGCTCCCAGCATGGCTCCACAATAGGCCAGGTTTTTCAGGGGAGCAGAACTGGGACTGTCTGGACAACATCAGGTCAAACGTCACCCTTCAACTCAGTTCTGTCAAATGATCCTCCATCATCACTGATGTTAAAAAGAACAGAGATTCTCCCCCAGAACTGCCAGCTGAAAACACCTGGACAATAGCTACAGTAGCTTTATGAAATTGGATTTTCTGTTCTCTGACACAGTGTTCCTCTTCAGGCCAGGCCACTAAACCAAGTCCCCTCCTGATTTAACAAAGTCCTTTACAAAGCTGTTTTTGAGCTGAATGACTGGGAGTTAACCCTCTGTTCTTGGAAATTATGCCCTAATCATCCATACAAGCAGCTTTGTTGCTCCACATGAGGTAGTCCGGAAACAGTCATCAGAACAACCATTTCCAGTGGGAAACTCTCTCCTAGGATCCTTAGGGAATATAGTATGCAAACCTTGGCTTCATGTTTTGTTCTCTGAACAAATAATTTGCATGCTACCAGTGAGAACACGTGTCTCAGGAGAAACCAGTGATGCCCAGAATCAGTGATGCCAAACACACAACTTATTTCGGTAGCTGTGAGCTCAGACCAGGTTCACCCTGGCTGCAAGGCCGTGTATGACACTGCTTGGCCCCACAGTGGAGTGGGTTTCCATCAGTTTGTGGCTCAGCTGCAGCCCTGCATCCTGAGGGAAATTCCTGTACCTGCAGCTGGGAAGGGGAAACTGGCTAAGAGAGGCTTCTTTGCAAGGCCCCAGAGCACCACTGGCACCAAGATGAAGTCACTATTTTGCTTTAAACTAACTGATGTTGCCAATATCTTCACCTTCTCCCTCAAGTCTTTACATGTCCCTCTCAAGAAATTTCCACACTGCTCTAAGTGAAATTTCCATAGAAAGTGAAATTTCCATACCGCTCTAAGCAACTAAGCAAAGTTTAAAGTGCTCACATACCTGTCAAATTCCCAGTAAATATTCTGTCGGTGTCATCCATAAACTTTCATCCAGAAACTTGGAAGAGCTGAGCTCCCAGTAGGAGAGTCCAGCTGCAAACCCCTCCTCCTGTCCTTCCAGCACTGGGAGGTGTCTTCATCAGGATGGTGTCAGTTCCTGTCTCTTCTTCCTCTGCACTACACCCCAAAGGCAGAAGCTCTCTCATTCGTTTCTTGCAAGTTAAAGCTGTTATGCAGTGATGAGAACATCTGTGGCACAGACTTAAATAATATCAATCTACTGATTTTTAAAGTCAGACCAAGAGTAATCTAATTTAAAACCTGGAATAAAGATGTAAGTTTATGACTTAGCCTTACTAAAGCCAGTGTTCTCACGTGGGTAATATCCATTACTTCAATTTGAGCTTCAGAGACAGCCTTATACAGATTTTTGTCCCTATGCAAATGGAAGCATTAGCTCTGAGTTGCTTGGCTTTTGCTAGCTTAGATCAGATTCAAAATTATTTTATGCAGGATTTTAATGTTTATATTCTTTAATGCCTCTGACCTTCTTGTCTGCCAGGCAGCTGTTTAGTGCCCTCTTGAATCTGCTCCAGCTGGAGCTGAACTGACATGTGATACTGGGGGCTCTCCTTTCTGACATCAACTATTATGCTTTTAAAACTGCAAATCAATAAAATTATAAATTGTAAGAATTAAGTGGAAACATGTGCAGAGGGGTTTTTTTAATTTTTTTTTTAATTCATCAAAGGCAGCTGAGTCCCTCTAGTGCTTCCATGTTATGCTCTGCCTTTGTTCCAGGAGGACGATAATGAGAAATGGAAAACACAGTCTTCATTATTTTAGCATATCTCCAAATGTGTTTATTGGTTCACTGGGAGAGAAATAGGAGATGAACATTAGACTGCATTTAATTCACTTTTAAATCTGCCCAGGCCTGATTGTGAAATCTAATCTCCAACATATGTTTCAGAAGTTTCCACAATTACCAAGTCCACAAAAGTCCTCTCCCTCTCCCTCAGTTTTATCTCTATCAAAAGTTTCTAATCAAGGCTTGGAGCTAATTCAACCTGTAATTAAGACTCAGATTAAACACAAGAAGGCGAACATTCCTTTGGTCCCCTGTTTAACCAGGGCTGTCCTGAATCAGGATGGGTGTAAGTACGTGCCCAAGCACCCTGTTGAATCAGAGCTGTACCTACACGATGTCTTTCTTTCATTCAGGTACCTACAGATGAGGCCAGGTTTGTTACTCAGTTTAAAGAGTACTTCATTGTTTCGCTGCTTAAGTTAATTATTCAAAGCTCTTGGTCGGCTGAAGTGGGACCATACATGTGAGAAACATAAGATGTACAGACTGTGGTAGGATGTGGTGCTGCTTTGGAGCCATTTCGAACAAAAATGTTGCCCTTGTGATGTCAGATTTTGCCACTGCCCATCTGCCAGATGGTGCAGAATGACCCACTACTTTGTGCTTAGCTGTGCCTTCAGTGTGTATCTTGGAGCATCCCTCTTTCTTGACATCACAGCATCCAAGTTTTGTGTGTTGCTTGAAAGAGAAATTTTTAAATCAAAATATTTGAGTTGAAGTTGTTTTCTTATCCCTAACTTCATCTCCAGTTTTGTACATGAGAAATCCTACAAAGTGGCAGCATACATTTAAATTGTTTGGGAGGAGACGGGCATATTGTCTTAGTTATACTGAAAAAAAATATACTGGTGCACAATTAAAATGGCCACTGCTTTCAGCTTGCCTGATTGTAATTTCTACCATATGACTTCTCTCTTGGAACATGCAGCTCCTTTTTGTGTTCGTAGGAAAATATCTTATAGCTGAGTGCAACTAATATTGGAGAAAATATTAATTTCCAGCTGGAGTATCTGTGAAAAATCACAAGCTGGTAGAAACTTAAATTAGATTTGCAGCACTCTGACACAGAAGTATAGTATATTAAAGATGACAGATTTAGCACTGGTTCAACTTAGATTCTGGATGCTTAAATTTAGATATTGTCCAGGCATCTGGAATCTCATTAGCTGATGGTCTTGGGCTGCAATACGACACATCCTTTATTACACTGAAGCTATCAAGCACAGCTTACAGGCAGAGGGACTGTAGGAAACTGCATTTCTATTGCCCAGCATTAAATCTCTTTTGCACAAGACCCTCTTACACTGTTGTGGACTGTAAAACAGATCTGCGAGTTCAAACCAGGCTACTTTCATCTCCAGCAATAATCCGTCTGCCCTTGGCTTCAGGAGCACGAGTGTCTGTTGGAACACCGTGTTCATAGCACCACTTGGTGAACCTGATAACAATGTTTTGACTTCCCTTCTGCCGATACAGGTAGTTTTGTGTTTTGAGGGCGAATATCAAGCACGAATGCATGTGTGTAGCTGCTGTTTCACTAGGAAAGCACCACGGTTTGGTGCTGCCATGGAAGAGCTATCAAGGGGGTGATGTTGGGAGAGGTGGCAATATCCTGTTCTTTTTCTGCCTCTGCATGTTGTAACAGTATGCTCTGTTTATGCAAAACGGGGCAAAATGCAAAGGTTTATGCTAAATGAGGGCTATTGCTGAATGCTTCCTTACACTCCTGTTGTAGCCTAGACATGTCCTGGAGATTCGGCTCTGCTCTGGGGAGGTGTGGGAGCAGGTGATCCATTCGCTGTATTTGGGTGTCGGGTGACCTTTGCTAGAGAAAACTTCTCACCTAATTATACCCTTTTTGCCTAGAGGACTAAGCAGTCCTGACCATATCACACGGGATTGATCTTTGCTCCAAATGGTGTGTGGTAGGCATGTCTGCAACTGCAGGGGATGAAAAGCTTTCCCAGGTGTATGAGGCCAGAATAACACTGGGCTGTGAAAGCAAAGCTGTGAGAGCAATTTCATAGCCAGTAGATGAGCAGAAGCCAGACAGGACAGTGGGGTTGTTTGCTGAGGACTCTGGGTTATTCTTCTGAAGCTGCCTTTCAGAATTTCTTTAGGAGTATTTTCTTCTCCATTCCCTAACCTACTTAGTGTATTCGTATATTTTGTCTAAAACTTCTGCTCCCCTAGTCCATGTAACCAGTTTGTCCTACAGCATTCAACAAATCACATTACTTTGCATCTGCTGACCCACTTGTGACGTAGCAATGATAAAAGCAAAGGTCTTACTTGTTACTGAAACATAAACAGTGTTTGGAGAAGTTGATTTGAATGAAAGCTACTGTGAAACTACAAACGAAGGAATCCAGTTGCCACATTACAAGCTATGTGGAGCTGCATTTCAGAAAGTGAGATCCTGGCTTTACTGCCTGGCAAATGAGATATACAGAACTCTGGGGCCTTTATGCTCTAAGTCAATGTCATGACATTAAAATTACAGGTCCAAATATACTCAGGCAACTGGTGGTCTGAAATGCAGGTATCAGCTTCTGAAGTATATACAGTTGCTCTACACAATTTCAAGATTTTTCCATACCAGATATATACGATTACTTCTTTACTCTAAAAGCTCAAACAGAACCAACTTCTAGAATAGCCACCAACTTTTCACTGCTCTGAAACCACATGTATTACAATCAGTGGCAAAATAGTTATTTTCTGACATCAACATCTCTTGTTTTTACAACAAGTTGAATTAAAGAGAGGGGAAAGCTGAAGAACCCTATCACAAACTATTTTGAGTTTTTTCCTATTTCCAACAGGGAGACTTTATCCTGACCAAGAACTGGAAGATCCTTCAGCCTTGCAAGCAATGAAACCAAAGGTGATGAAGGAAGACACATCTCATTCATAGAGACACCTGCCTCTCCCCACACCTCTGAAAATACTTGAAGATAGAGGTTTCATCTGCCACACCCACACTACTCATTTATCTTATGACATAAAAATGTTAAAAAACCCGAAGCTAGAGCATCTGTTTTCTCTGAACCTGGGAGGAAGCCAGACAAATTTGGCTCCAAAAGGCTGTGAGGCTGTCCTCAGCTGAAATGCTGGGCGCTGGGAACCTGTCCCACCCACCCAGTCAAGCTGGACAACTGAGACAACCGTGTTGAAAGCAATAATTTTCACCTAGGGTCTGAAGCCCAGTGGAACCAGTGGCCATGGCCCAGAAACAGTGCCTGGACTGGCAGAAAGTGCCCCAGCTCTTACACTGGCACTCACAAGTTCATTGCTGCTCCGGCTCCTCAGAGCACTCCTTGTGAGTCAGTAACGAAGTGTGGAGATTCCTGCTTACAGTGATGGGCGTCCACGTAAAAGCACTTAACTACCCAGTCCTTTGTAAGAACAGCTATAAATTGCCGGACTCTTGGTGCTGGGAATGTGTTTAATTGTGACCTTGATTGCTACACAGGTAAACTCTGCTCCAGTGGTTTTGCTTGTTTCCCTTTCCTGGGTCACCCAGAGCAGCAGATTCTCTTGTAACTAAAGGGCGCTTTGGAAGGGAGCAGTTCTTCGATTGCATTGCTTAATTAATACAGTATTTTGAGCATGTTCTTTGTTATCCAGCTCTATTAAAAAAAAGGGTATCATAATTTTCATAATTTTGACAGGCTGAGAAAGTTGGGGCTGTTCAGCTTGGAGAAGAAAAGGTCGCGTGGAGACCTCATAGCACCTTCCAGTCTGTGAAGGGGCCTACAGGGAAGCCAGAGAGGGACCCTTCATCAGGAACTGTAATGACAGGACAATGGGGAATGGCTTTAAACTGAAAGCAAGAAAATCTAGATTAGATAGATATACTGAATATATTCTTTACTGCGAGGGTGGTGAGGCACTGGAACAGGTTTTCCAGAGGAGTTTTGGATGCCCCGTCCCTGTTAAGTGTTCGAGGCCAGGTTGGGTGGGGCTCTGAGCAACCTGGTCTAATGGAAGGTATCCCAGCCGATGGCAGGGGAGTTGAAACAAGATGATGTTTAAGGTCCCTTCCAACTCAAACCATTCTATGATTCTGTGATTCATGAACCTTATTACTGTATAAGAGATGCAGCTGCCAAGAATTCATGATCTAATCAAAGAAAAATAGGCAGTGAATTATGACTAGGAAATGCAGTCTCGGTCAGCAGCACTACAACTGACCTGCTGCTTTGTCTGTGCTCTAAAGAAATGAATGCTACCATAGCAAATAGGCTGCCAGTATGTCATAAAACTTTACTAGTTTATCACTCATTTTATTATGAAACTGTTTGTGAAAGTGTAAAAATTGTTACTGACATTTGTTAAACACCAAAGGTGTTTGATTTCCCTCACCCCCTCTGACTCCTCACTTAGCTCTAAGTAACCACAGGGCTGACTGACCTAGGCAATGCAGTCACAGTGTTTTGGAAATGCAGAACACTTCACCACCTTTTGTTAAAGAAGTGGGAATTGGCTGTATTTGATGGGATCCAAATTCCCTTCAGCATGAAAGGCGGTGCCTGTGAAATGCCATTTTTCTCTCCCAAGAGCCTCTTTAAGCACTACTGCAAGAAGTGAGAGTATGTCAGCACCTTGGCCGGGCTTCAGTTGATATGGATAGGTCTTGGAGAAGCCGTTTCCTTTGCAGGGCTTTCTCAGCCTTGCCTTGAATGTTTCTTCTAGGTTGAGGAGAGCAAATTTGGGCCATTGCCATCGCTCAGAAGTCATGGGACATCATCAGTTCTGTAGATATCACAGGGTGTTGCCTTTTCAGGACTGTACTTCCTTGGACTCTTAAATGGAGACTGTTTCATGTAACACCAACCACCAGCTACATATTAGGATATGAAGTCTACAAGCAGTAATAACAACAGCATAAAATGAAAATAAAAATTTGTATTTTTTCTCTTGAAACTGTATATAATCCTAATTTTAACCTGCTGTAATAAAATATAGATGTACATATACATATATATAAATAGGTATTTGCTATATTTATACATGTTTTCAACTATTTATAAATACAGAAAGGGATTGACTCCCTCCTAAATAATGTTAGAAGCAAAATATTCCCCAGTATTTTTGCATGTCAAAGTAATACTCAGTGAAGTGTGACGTGATGAGAATTTTTCTATGTGCTTTAGAGGGGCCAGGATTTTATGCATAGAATAGAGCGGGAAATATTTCTGCAAGACTGAGTCCAAACATTGGCAAAGGAAGCTTTAATAGATTTTTACATGACATAAAGCCGAAAGTATCCATAAATGACTGATGTCTCAAATTCCATGGCAAAAATCCTAGTGAGCTCAATGGAAGATTTTCCCTTGACTGCAGTGGTCATGAGATCAGATATGAGGGAGCAAAAATCAGTTTCTTGATGCTTAGTATCTATTTTAACATAATAAAAAGTGTAACCAAGTGTTAGAACAGTTCATTCATACAGTACTTCTAATTAGAAAAGCATGATCGGGAGGGCCTCCAGAAAATGGTGAGGGAAACCTCTGAGTACTTGTTAAAGGCCTTGAATTTCAAATGCTCCTTTCCCACTAGGGTAAGGTTAACCAAAGCAGGTAAAAGTACTTTTGTATGTGTTTTGTTGGTTATAAACACTACTGACAGCAATACTCTCTCTGCAAGCAGTTATTACAACCAGTAGTATCAGTCTAGTTGCACTGTGATTTTTAATAGATGAATTAGTGGTTAAGTAATAAAACACAAAATTACCTCTTTTAACGTGATGTATGGTGTTACAGGTAGTTTTCCAAACCTCTTCACTAACACACTTAATTAGTAGCCTTTTGCATAACATTTCCTTAGATTCCAAGCTCTTTCTGCTTGATGGACTAGTTTTAGTCCAGTGAAATAAAGACACTCCATTTCCAAAATTTATAGGGTTCTTTTATTACCTCTAGTAACATATTATACTGTATAAATACTCTATCCTTGTTATATGTCCTTTTAAAAAAGCGATAACTTAGAAGATCACATTAGACAAGAAGTACAAAAATAAATACACTCATTATATGCATTTATTACAATTTATAACCTTTCCCAGAAGGGAAAGAAATATAAAATACTTATAAAGTATATAAAATCTATAGTAATATATTTTACTATATACATATGGAAAGCCATATTCTCTCATTGTCTATGAACTGGCACAAACTTCAATCACGTGAATGCAGCTGTGGATGGACCTGCTATCCTTCAGCTTTGCCTTCCCACCTTGTCAGTGACTGAGCACTACAAACCCATCAGAGGCCAGTAGGAGGTTCCCATTCACAGTGGGATTCTTCTTTTTTTTTTTTTAAACCCAAATGCAAACAATATCCATTGGCTGGGGTAAGGCAAAAAATTTGAATATCAAAGCATGACTCAAATGCTCACAAATTCCATCAGTCTGTTTGACAGAAAGGTAGGACCAAGTTGGAATCAGAAAAGCCAGTGGAAGGAAGGTATGCAGAAGGCACAAAGAGCAACTAGAGATATTATCTGTTCCATGAAGATTTCCACTTTTTCTAGCCTCTGGATTACATATGTCACCACAATGGCTCCCGAGTGGATGAGAGAAATGGACAGGCACATTGGGATGACATAAAGGCACTTAAAAAAAAAAAGTCTAGTTATTTGTGAAGTTGACCGACTATTCTTGATATTTCTTACTCTTTACACGTAGAGAATATGGCTTTATTTTTATATAAAACTATTCTCTGTAACAATAGCAGCCATGAATGACATAGTTAAAGCTCCTTTTCCAATCCTGTTTTTTTGCCCTTTGTGAGGTAGGTAAGCTCTGACCAATTATTTTAAGCTATCTTTTTCACTCCCCTTTCCCTCCCCTTCCTACACCTGGGGACTTGGTCAGTACCACAATATAAATCCAAAAGAAAGAAGAAATAACCAAACCCCGAAATGTTTGCTTACACGTGTCTTACTGCTCTCGTTTTGTTTAATTTATAACAGACTTTAAAATAAAGGCAATTATGATGCCTTTGGGCCTTATCTGCTGAAGACGAGTGAGTGACATGGGTCTGCTATCCCATCAAATTTTCAGTTGGCAGGGTATTTTTAGGATGCAAAGCCAACCAAAGGTATTTTCATTGTCCCACCTCAATGGATCCTTACCATGAATTTTTTTATGCAAAAACGCATGTGCTGCCTCTAGCCCTCTTTTTTTTTTTCAGTGCATTTTTCTGAAGGAAAAAAAAAAAAAAATTAAAATAATAAAAGACTTTTAGCTTTCCCAACTTGTCCTATTTAACTGCAGTCCGTAACGTTGCAGAAGTCTATAAGGTGTTTCGGTTTCTTGGCAGGCTCACAGCTCTCTTGCGGCAGCACGCTGCCGTCGTAAGAAATGCATTTCAACAACCTCTTCTTGAAACCTTTCCCACATGTCTTAGAGCAGGGTGACCAGTCCCCCAGCTGCCACTGTGGGCAGGGCACGTCGGCACAGGGACGGAGGTTGCTGGGCTTCAGCTCTCGGGCGCAGTCGGAGGCTGGCCGGCCCTGCGGGTCCCGGCACTCCACCGCCCGCCGCTGCCAGCCCGAGCCGCACGACTTGGAGCATTCGCCCCACTCCTCGATGACCCACTCGGACGAGATGATCTCCCTGATGGCGTTGAAGGACTCTTTCTTTCTACTGGGCGCCTTCTCTGACCCAGGCTGCGTGGGCTTCTTCACGAAATAGGTGAACTTGATCTTGGGCTGCGGCAGGTCCCCCACCGTGAGGACCTGGATGGTCAAAGGCTCCTTCAGGGGGCTGAAACTGCGGATCCTCTCCAGGGCAGCAGAGGAGCCGCTGTACCTCAGCACGCTGCCCTTGTAGGTGATGTCCTGCTCCAGCGTGGACAAGGTGTAATCACCGTTGAGGACGTAGGTGCCATCTGCAGCTTTGATGGCGAGGAAGCTGCCATCGTGCCTCGCGCCCCTGTGGTTCCGCTGCTTCACCTCGATGTTGGTTGCCCCAGCCGGAATCGTGACGACATCGTGGTAGCCAGGCCTGCCCGAGAGAAAAGAGAAAGACTGAGTTCCCCCCTCTGCCCTAGGGAAATGGAAGAAGCTTGCCAGCACAAGGCTAAACTTCATTTTTAGTCAAAGCGCTTAGGTCATGAGCTGCCAACCTAATTAATGGATTAGAGGATTCCCAAAGTCACATCCCACATTTGCAGAGACACGCCCACATGTAAGGGCTTTCTTTTGTTGCATCTCACTGTAAGTTATCCTCAGCCAGATGGTTCTGACATATCAAACCTCAGTTTCAACGATAAACTTGGGAAACACCTCCCTGACTTGAAAAGCCAGAGTTTACACCCACAAAACATTCATTAGAACAAAGCAACAGCAGCAGTCATATACTCACTTTGCTCTCACAAGTGTGCCAGAAACTTTCTTGCAAGTGGATCCATTGCCACCGCAGATACCACATTTGTCGAACTTCTTGTTGGACCCTATCACACGGTCACAGCCAGCCTTCACACACTGCCCCTGCACACACACGGACGTGGAATCGGGGCTACACGGGGTGCCGTCCACAACCTTTGCAGGAAACAAACAACAGGGCCTCTGATTAGAAGATGCACCTTGCTTTGGAACCACGTAACACAGACATATACTAAATGAAAGATATGGACAGGTGGTAGACCTGCAGCACCTGTATTTTCAGGGCTTTGGAAACTAAAAACCAAAGCAGCCCATGGTCGGAGGTACTTCATCTCACTTGCAAAAATGATGCCATGGTGAGAGGAAACAATAAACAATTTCAGTTTTCTCTAATACCCCCTCCTACAAAACTGTTTTACTGATTTCAAGTAAAGGAAGAACATTGTTTTCTAATGTCACTAGAAGGCAGTCATGTTCTCAAAGTACAGTATTAACATTGCTTTTAATGTTGTCCAACATATCCTCTATTTCTAGAAGTACTGGTCTACAAAAAACATCTGTGTCATCGCCCTGGTAGTTACTGGCTCTCAACATCTGATGACAGTGAGTTCAAGTAGCTGCGCAAGATGAACATTTTTCCTCATGTTTATTTTAAGCTGTCAGCATATTAGTAACCACTATGAGAAAGCACCAATGTTTTGGCAAAGTTCCCCCCTGGTTTTCTGAACATATCTCAATGTAATCAAATTGGTAGAAGGACAGGAAAGGAAACCAGGGTGGAGTGGGTAGAACAGGCTGTACATGTGAAATAACTGGAAGGACGGTGCCAGAATAGTTAAAGCATGCTTGTACTGATCAAGCTGCACATGTAGGAAGAGGAATAATCCAACTTCAATATGAGAAAGACATAACTTCAGATTTCTCCACGCTTTGACCCTTCACAGAAAGACAGAAAATAAAAATCCTACTCATATTAGATGGAAGAAGTAAAGTCTTGAAATACCTTTGGCTGTAAAACAAAGAAGTATCCTGTTCCTTTTGCTCGGCAAACCAACTTGCATCTGTCCTTTGGAGAGACACCAGCAAACTTGGGTGTCCACTCCACTGCAGGTCCACTTCCAAAGGGAGACTTGGAAAACTCGTTGTGCTTTTCACATTGTTCCTCTCTAAATGTTTTGCCTGCAGGCAGAGAAAAGACAGGTGGACATTAGATCATCCCCATCCATGCTCTTCCTCCACAAGACACCAATCCTCTGCCTCAGAAATGGGGAAAAGATTACCATCGTTGTCCGGGCAGTCCTCGATGTTACATGATCTGTATTGCACACGCTTCCCTTCACAGTACTTCCCGCCGTTCCTGGGGATGGGGTTGTCGCACTCCCTGAAGGAATACTGCACTCCACCGCCGCAGGTCCGGGAGCACTCTCCCCATGCCCCCCAGGATCCCCAACTCCCATGCACTGGCGTCTGGAATGACAAGCAGAAGCAGAACAAAAGTTAATACAGTAAGAGCAAGACAAAACCAAACCACAAAAACCACAGTCATGCTCATTTTTACTAAACTACTCATTAGATGCTCCAAGTTTGTTTTATTAGCTGTCTGTCTCCATCGAGTCAACCCCTTTTAACTGATTCCTCCCACTGCAGCATTTTCCATGGGATTCTGCAACCCCAAGATACATTCTGATTTCTTTTTCAATACTTACATCATAATGCTTCTTCTCAGTTTTATTCACACACTTGCCATTCATGCACCACTTCCCTTCCCCGCAACTGGTGCCGTCTGCCCAAGGGAAGTGTTTGGTTTGGCACACAAGCAGTCCTCCAGAAGTGCCAGTACACCACAGAGTTGTACACGTACTGGCTGTGTCGGGGCAGTGCTTGGACTCATCTCCAAATGTAAACTGGCACTGTCTGTTGGCATCGTACAACGTGCCAGGCAAGTCAGAAGGGAGTTGGATTGGTTTGTGGGGCTTGTCTAACAAACATTCACCTGAAAATGAAAAAAAAAGGACAAAAAAAAAGGCAGACGATGCTGTGAGTGAATTCAGTTTCAAAAGGGAGCTGCATTTGCTTCGTGACACAAGTCTTTGAGCCCATTTGTGTCACCATTTCTGTAAAACTAAACATCTTCTAAATTCCCTGGCAGCATGCAAAAGGTTAACTCTATGCTGAAGCAGAAAGCACTGTTAAAAAAAAAAGGAAAAAAAAAAGAAAAGAAAAGAAAAGAAAAGAAAA
>JAYRBT010000001.1:1620133-1708692 GCA_036023395.1 Myiotriccus ornatus
AGAAAAGAAAAGAAAAGAAAAGAAAAGAAAAGAAAAGAAAAGAAAAGAAAAGAAAAGAAAAGAAAAGAAAAGAAAAAGAAAAAGAAAAAGAAAAAGAAAAGAAAAGAAAAAGAAAAGAAAAAGAAAAAGAAAAGAAAAGAAAAAGCAGAGCAGTAAAGCATAAGAGCTTAAATGCCACATGAATAGAAAGCTTAATAATCTTACCATGACCATTATCCAAAAATGTTGTAATCATGTAGGCACTACACGGAGACCACGGTTGGCTGCGATCCAGATTGGAAAGCATAGATGCCATCATGTGGAAATCCCGGCTTATTCCATTAATACCAGCACACTGCTTTGCATCGTCATGAGGCATGTTAAACACGTGGCCTTAAAAAAAAAAGGAAAGTCTGTCATTTTAGGAAGTCTGTCCTATGCATTACAAATAGTATTTTAAATATTACTCTAGAGCTACTCTAGAGCTGCTCATAGCCTGGTCTTTAAGTAATAACCCAAATCTGAATGCTGCCAGATTTCAAGCAGATGGCACTGTATCTTCTCTCCCCATTTTGTCCTGGAGTCAGTCAAACACACAGCTCTCGCAGACAATGCTGTGCAGACTGGATTTGCTTTCCCCAGTTCAACCTTGCTGCAAGGCAAAGCTTTGCCTTCTCCTGACTGCACTGGGTGAGCCCGCGGTGCAGGCTGGGCAGTTGCTTTTCAGCATCAAGCTGGCTGCAATTAATCACATGAAATCGCCTTTCAAAGCTTCAAGTACCTAGTTCGTGGGCTGTTGTAAAGGCAGCCTGCAAACCATCGTCTTCTATGATAGAGCAACTGCGGTTTAGATCACAAACTGTTCCCACATCAGCCATCCCAAGAGTATCACATGTCTTGGCACCGCACAGGTCCTGTAAAAAAAGGCAGTTTCATTATTAATCAGATCAGAGACTTAACCTTGGCAAGAACCACCCAGCCCTGGCAGTTTGCCTTTACTTATGGAAAGAGCATAAATATTCAGCACTTCAATGGGTATGATGGCAAAAATCTGTCTTTGGAACATACACAAGGGTTACACGTAGAAATAAAATGCATAATTTCCATCCTAAATCTGCTAAAAATATATGGGGCAGAAACACAGTGCACAAACTGTGAGTTTCACCGGAGATGCTGCAAACAGCAAAAGACTAACAAAATAAAAAGCGCTTCATCTAATTTTTAGCCTACTTCACTGAAGCTGTGATGACACAAGACTGTCGCTGAACACTTTTTCAGAGGTTTCCTGGCAGAGGGGGCCTTCTGGGGTAGGGAGCAAAGGACATGGGGATGGATTTGACCTTCATGTCCCTCACCTGCCTGGTGAAGAGGATTGCCGTGTCGTAGTGCTCCGCGTGCCGGTCGCTGGGCGGGTTGTGCTGCTTCTGCCAGCTGCAGAAGTTTCTCAGAGTCAGGGCCGCGTTCGAAGAGATATCAGGTCCCTTCCGCTCCTCATAAATGACCATGATTTTCACCACCACGAGGCTGATGGAGTTGCGGATGCTGGGATGCTTGTACAGCTTCGCTGCCACGGAGAGCAGTGTCAGGAGATAGTGCTTCAGCCCGCTGCCGTGGAACTCGGCCATGGACTGGTCGGCCACCAGCATGGTCTCCACATAGCGGGGGCTGGACACGAACCTCTTCTTCCTCCTGCTTCTCGTTTCTGCATTAAAAAAAAAAAAGAGGGAGAGGGAGGGAAAGCACAGGTGAGCACAACAAAACAAGAGACCACCGTAAGGAAGCCCAAATCCATCGATACTGAAGGGATGCACCCCATGGCCCCGTGCCCTCCTCCCGCCTCTACACTCTGGCAGCCCCCGCTGAATAACCCCTCCACCTCGCTGCCTCCGGGCGAACGCCGCACCCAGTGGGAAGCACTCCGCCGCCGCCCCTCGGGGTGCGATGGGGGGAAACTCCGGCCGGAGCATCCCCGCCAGCCCCCGTCGGGGCGGGGGCGCTGGGCGAGGCAGATCCCCCCATCCCATCCCGTCCCGTCCCGTCCCGTCCCATCCCATGCCCAGTCCCCGCGGAGGGCGGCGCGGCGTCCCGACGGTACCTGCGAGCCCGGCGGGCTGCGGCCCCTCCGCCTCCGCGCCCGCCTCGGCCACGGCGCAGCGGGCGGCGGGGGCGGCCCCGCGGGCCCCGCGCAGGCGGAGGAGGTGCGGCCCGGCGCGGTGCGCCGTGCCGGGAGCCGGCTGGATCAGGTACTGCCGGCCGCGCAGGGAGAAGGCGCCGCGCATCCCCGCGCACAGGCTGAGCGCGGCGGCGGAGCTGGGGTCCCGGTTCACGGTGCCGGAGTAGAAGCAGCGGGAAAGGTCGTCCTCGGGCGGCGGCGGCGGCCCGCCCAGGTACTGCAGGGTGAAGTCCGGGGCCAGGAAGCTGCTGTCGGGCTCCAGCTCCAGCGTCAGCCGCTCCCCGAAGGCCTCCAGGCGGAAGCGCTCGCGGCCGGCGGGCGCGGCCAGGCGCCGCGGCAGCACCAGGGCCCGGCGCTCGGCGCTGCACAGCCCCAGCAGCGCCGCCAGCACCGGCGCCAGCGCCGGCAGGGGCCCCCCGGGCCTCATCGCGGCCGCCGCGCTCGGGCGGGGGACGCTCGCTGCTGCACCCGCCGGCTTGACGGAGCCCTCCTCGTGTCTTTATTTGACTTTATAGAGAAATATGTAATACAAATATAGGATTTTTTTTTTTTTTTTGGCTTTCAGGTTTTGGGGGGTGTCTGAGTCTCTTTCTGCTGGCGGAGGACCGGGCGGGCTCCGGGGGCGGCGGTCACTGGAGCGGCGGCGTCGGCTTTCCCATGGCCGGGGCGAGGCGGCGGGGAGCGAGTGTGTGCGAGGGCGGCAGCCGTGCCCCCCGGTCCGTCTCTCTGCCTTCTGTCCTGCTCTCGCTGCCGCTTCTCCTTCCCGCCTCCTCCTCGGCTCTCCCCGGCAACGGGCGGGCAGGACGCTCCGGCGAGTCTCCGGCAGCCCCGGGACGGTCCCGCCTGCACTTCCACGGCCCCGCCGAGGAGCCTCCCGTTCTCGCCGAGCGGAGCGAACGCCGGCTCTCCGGGCCGGCCGCGCTCCCTCGCCGCGCTCCGGCCGCCTCCCCCGTGCGGGCTGAGTGCGGCAGCGGGGCGGCCGCGGCCGCCCTTTATGGGGTTCTGCCGGGCCGCCCCCGCCGCGGCGCGTCCCGCCGCCCCCCGCCGCGCCGCCCCTCGGCCGGGGCCGCTGAGCTCACTGCGTGCGTAACGCGGCCGCGGGCGGCTGCCGGCCCCCCTTCTCCCCTGCCGGCCCCCCTTCTCCCCCGCCGCCCCCGACGGGGCGGGACGGGGCGCGGCGGGCGCAGCCCGGGGTCGGCTCTCGGCTGCCGGGCGGGCTGAGCCCCTTCTCTCACCCCCGCGGCTCCCCCTGCCCGGGGCCCGTCCGACTGCGGGGGTGCCCGTCCCCCCCGGCCCCCGAGGGCATCCGGGCTCGGGCCGTGCCGTGGAGGGGCCGGGCCGTGCCCCACGCTCCGCTCCGGCGGGCGCGGCTCCTTCGTTGGAGTGCCGGGATGGGCTGCGGGCGGCGCCGGTTCGGGGGCTCGGGCGTGCGGCGGGGCTGGGGAGCAGCAGGTGGAGGGCCCGGAGCTCCTGGGACAGGGGAGGGAGAGGAGAGAGATCCCTGATCGCCTTCGTGTCCTTTCCATCTTTCCATCTTTTTATTTATTGCCCCCCCCCCACCCCGCCGTCCCCCAAGCAATTCTTGCCCTTTCACGGCCCTAATAGCTGCAGTCAGTCATGCACCTGTACTTCTGGGAAATGGTTTCTTTCAAATCACTTAAACAGAGACATTTACGTAGGTGCAGCTAATATTTTGCTTTGAAGCCATAACCAACCATAGTGGTGCAGCTAATCCCCTTAATTCTTCATATGCAACACCCATGCGATATGCACTGCCAAGTAATGCTTCCTTCTGTTTCTTGAGGCTGGGAGGATGAGGACAAAGAAGTGGTGAGCAAATGCATGAATGAAAACAGGAGCAGTGTACCTGTTTGGTGACCTCCTGGCCTTCCAAATTAAAGATGCTTGTGTGTCTGTCAACATGGCATTTTATACAAGCGTAAAACTCAGAGGTTAAAAACAGAAGTATCAGACCCTTGTGATAGGGTGAACATTTCTATTATTTTATGTATCCACTGTTTTCTTAGGATGGAATGTCCCATTTATGCCACTAAATCTAACCCAAAGGCTGTTCTTCCGAATTTAAGCCATGTCACACCACCTTGGAACCCTGTGTCTGTGTCAATTGCACAGTTTGATTGCCTGCTAAATTCCAACAGTACATTAATTTCCAATAGTGTTGTGTAAATCTTGCAAGTTTAGAAAAGAACACTGTTTCAAGCTGTGCAAAAAACCTTGAAAATATGAACCCAATTGCTCAGCTACTTGCTCAACAAAAGTGCTGTTGTACCACAGAGTGATGAGCAAAATCACAACTGGGCCTCAAAAGAAGGACTTTCTTTAGAATACAGCAGGAAATTCTGGACATTTCGAGCAGTGTCATGACTTTTGGAGGCTGTGACTGCCGCCCTTTAATACGTCAGGAGCAGAAATACCCATTTGGTTACAACAGAGGCCTAGTTTGGCTTAAGTTGGAGATGTGTGTCAATCTCTACCCTTATCTTTGAGATGTGGTAATGTGTGCCCAACTCTGTTGTGCTTTCCGTAGCGCAGAAAACTCACAGCAAAGGAACCGTTCATTCATGCTTTTAATTTTGTGTTTCATAGGATACCTACCTAGGAGTTGTATGTACTCTGATATTTAGTGAATTACAAGTGTCACAGACTAGAAATCGGAGCATAGAATTGAAAGGCAAGAATTTTCATAATTTATTTTTGAACTTGCATGGATTCAAGATAGAGATGCTTGGAAATGTATTAATTAAAAATATGAAAACCTCCTTGTCTGTCCTTTCACAGCATAATCAGTGTCATGCATAGATTAGCAGGGACTAGAGCCAGGCCACGTGTCCACTCAGCTGCTGGATGCTCTCTGTGGTGAGATTTTGCTGGGGTTTTTTGATGTAAATTCTCTGATTTGAAAAGATCCTGACCACCTTAAGACAGCTTTATTGGTCTGAAAAGTCTTCCCGATATCCCACCAGGTGGCACTCGCCTATAAAAAATTGTTCTGGGAAAGTGTTTCACGGTTCATCTCCCAGGTTTCAGCTGTGCTCTGGTATAAGGTTTGCATTTTAGCAGTGATCTTAACAGTTCTGTGATTAGGGCAAAAGTTTTCCTGGCCTTTATATACTGTCCAAATAAGTATTTTAGTAAAAAAACTCATCTGCCTTGTTTTCCAGTCATTGGTAACTCTGCTGCTGTGCACTACTTGAACACAAATCGCGTTGAGAAGGAACATTTACAAAAGGTTTGCTGCCCAACACATATAAAGTACCACGTGTATCATCTTGCTAGAGCTTGAGTTGTTTTCTGTGAATGATCCCAGTGATTTTAGCTGGATTATTCAAGAAATTAAAGCCTGTATATGTGTATTTGCAGTCCATTTCATATCTAATCCATGCCAACTCCAATCGTAGTTTGTGTGAATCCAGACTTTGAAAGATAAAAATACTGAACTTTTGCATAATTTCAATTAGTTGGATGAAGACTTAAAAAAGGCATAAAACTTGGGTTTTTTTTAATGAAGTTCTAGTGCTCAGAGAAAAAAAAAGTCATGTCAGGAAATACAAGAAATCGTAATGCCAAGTAAGCCACCAGATAGCGCTCACACATCATCGTATTTTGGTCAGATCACTGTATTTTCGTCTGCAGTGCAAGAGTAGTTTTTATGACTCAGACTCAATATTATCGGTCTCTGAGCGGTATTAATAGTGGTGAAGCTTTAATTTCTTTGACACTGTTTGCATAAATGGCTGCTTCCAAGACTAAAGAAAAAAAAGCAACAAAAACAACCACCCCACGGTTTTTCAGACCATTTGTTTAAATGCTGCAGAATGACTGCTTCTTTCAAAAACTGTTTATAGTTTAGAATTGAAACAGCAGATGGCACATTAGGCCCAGTGAATAGGGGATTAAAGACCTGATGCTGTTAAAAAAGTCCTCAGAAGAACACTTCCAAGGTTATTTATGGAGATTGTTCCGCTATGGTGTCTTTTGTGTTATATGTGATTTTCCATTTATTATTGATTTTGAGGTAATTAACTCTTGGGTTTTGGTACAAGGATAACAGGGCTAAGAGAGAAAACCTCAATTATATCTAAGTGTTTTGATAATCAGCAGAACTTGGAAAAAAGCAAAACAATGTCCATCATCACTTTAATGAGAAGTATTCTTTTTTTTTTTTTGGAGAAGAATCATGTGATTTAATGTGTTGATGTGTTTCCCCATAATTTCTGCTTTTACATTACTAAAGTTGCAAAAAAAAAAAAAAAAGAATGATGCAGAAATTTGGGCACTGTCCAAGTTTTATTGCTAAGTAGCCTATGTAGGCCTATATGCACTCAAAATAAACTGCTACCAGTTATTTCTGCTTTCCATTATTAAACTTTATTAAACTTTTATCAAAATTGGACTCAGTGGGAGCTTGGTCCAACACTTCTGGCTGTGTGAGTCAAACGTTTTGCTATTCAGAAAATATAATGCACCAGACTTTGCAGTTCAGAATACAGGTTAGTTCAGTTTATAAAAGTAAGGGCCAGCCAGAAATTTTCATCTACTTTTAACTGAAAACCACTTCTAGAAGTAAGAATGCATTTATTGTGTGCCAGTCCTTATTTAGATCACAAAGAAATTTTCTGTAGATATCTTGCACTGACTAACATAATCCCGCTCCCATGATTTTAGTACAATACAGGCATTATAACTCATGGCATAACTTTTCACTTTAACAATTTAAATTGTACAAAGGTAGGAGTATTTGTAATCCAGGTCACCTACACGTCTCCCAAGGACAGTATCTGTTTTTTTTCTGTTTGTTCCTAAGATAAGCATGGTGAAAAATGTATTGATTTTTGTCCATGATGTTTTAAACCATTTTACAGTTTCTTGATTGATGTGCTTGTTAGAACTTGTGAACTGATGCATGGTAAGTGATAATGTTCTAAGAGTAGCAGCAACAAAGATATGCATATATTTAGTGCCAGTTTTATGGCTAGATCAAGACCTGGGGGATGGCCTAGCATTTAGTTTTATGTTAAACTCTCTTCCCACCTATTATCAGTCACATACCATAGCAAAAGTGTTATCACAGCAGGATAAGGCTGAAGAGGGACATTTGCATAAGAATGTGAAGTCAGATGTGACTGTATCACACATAAATCCACTGGCTCAAAAGACTGTTGACGTTCGACATGTGTATCTCACTTTCTGGTAGTAGAAGTATTCCTACTGAAGAATTTGCATCACCATCTAAATTTCTTGTGAACAGCTGACCTAAGTCCAAATTTTCATGGTCGAAACAACTGCTAGGGATCAAATAAAAGCAATCAGGCAAAACAAAACGCTGCATTATAGTGTGTCCGCAGAAGAGTTTCAGAAGTTAAATATAACTGTAACATTGGCTGTTCTTGCTTTTTGACAGTTTTATCCACATTTGAACAGGACACTGGATGCCTACCTCTTAGTTTTTTCTGCTTTCAACCCCCCTTGTTTTCTAATGTTAGTCTCCTGACTTCAGATGGCTTCACTTCTTCTTTAGCGTTAATGGAAAAGTAAATGAGAAATCTTTGTTTGCTATTAGGTACAAGGGCATGTAAGTCCATAAGACTTGTTTAGGTGTCTTGGGATAGAACAGACTCCTAGAAGGTCTGATTAGGTTCTTCATGTATCTGTACATGAACCCTGACACATTTTAATCACAAGGTCAGCAAGACTTCATCACATATTTTGCCTGACACATTGGAATGCTTAATATCTCCATTTTATCAATGAAATGAGTAAAATAAAAGGTTGTAACACTAATATCAGGTGAAGAACTATAGGGTATCATGGTGGGTTGACCTTGGCTGGGTGTCAGCTGCCCAACTGGCTGCTCCCTCATTCCTTCTCATCAGAACAGGAGGAAGAAAATAAGATAGAAAAGCTTGTGAATTGAGATAAGGGCAGGGAGATCAGTTACCAGTTACTGTCACAAGCAAACCAGACTTGGAGAAACTTAATTTAATTTACTGGCAGTTGGAGAGGGATGGTGAGAAACAAAGACAAGATCTAATTCCCACTTGCCTTACCTTTTTTTTCTCCTGGACTCTATGACCTCTTTAATTCCTGACTCCTCTGACTCCCTTGCAAGTGGTGCAGGAGGACTGGAGAATGGAGGGTTGTGGTAAGTCCATGATAGCCCCTCTTTCTACTTCCCTCAGATATTGTCCCCGCTCTAGTGTGGGACCTCTCCATGGGCTGCAGTCTTTCAGAGCAAACCCCCTCCACCACAGGTCTTTTCCATGGGCTGCAGGGGATCCCTGCTTGGGCACCTGGAGGTCTTTCTTCCCCTCTCCCCTTGGGGCTCTCAGGGCTGTCTCTCACCCCGTTCCCCTCACGGCTGTGCCCTCCCCTGTCCCTGGGGCACACCATCATGGCTGTGGGGCTCACCCGTGCCCCATGGTGGGTCTGCTGGAGCTGGTGGAGCTGGCAGTGACCAGCATGGGGCTGATCCTCACAGGGGCCGTCCTGGCAGCCCCTGCCAGGGCCTAGGCACCCACACTCCGTGCTGCTACTTTGACTGAAAATGCTGCAGAAAGAACATGCTGAAAATTATATCCTGTGGTTTTCCCTTTCTATCTCATTGCCTTTTTGCCTGACTTCACTGTCACTGTCACCTGCTGCCTGTCCCCTTTTCCCTTCCCTCTGACCAGTCCCTTGCAAGCCTGGGATGCCAGGGAGGGGCAGCAGGAGCAGGGAGAGGCCACTGCAGCAGGGTCGTGTTTGCCGCCGTCCTGGAGACTGATCCCCTCAGCTTTTCTTGTCAGCCTCTTCACACCGTACGATTTTCCCAAGCCATGTGAAAATCTAATACCAGGTGTTCTGCTCGGGAATTAAATGCTTGATAAAATAGATCAAGCCATTTTCATTGGGCTTGTATTGATGATACCCCATTTTTGGCTGTCCCTTGGTGACAGTCACCCTGCTCCTCTCTGAGGAGGGCAGGTGAGGTGAGGAGGCCTTTTGCTTCCCTCCCTGCTGCTGATCAGGCCATGAGCTGTCGGTAGGAAGAGGGTGAGCACAGCGGCAGTGAGGGCCTTCCTCTGCGGCTCTCTCCATTTTTTGGAAAGGTTAAACTCCCCGTCTGTCCTGGTTCACTGCAGAGTCACAGTCGCTATCTCCCCAGCAGATCTGGAGCAGCTCACATGAGCCCCTCCTCTGGCACAGAACCTCGCTTGCACAACTCCATGTTAAGACTATTAATACTTCCTGCCCACGCGAGCAGCCCTCGCTGCAGCCATGGAACACGTATCTCAGTCACATAATGTTAACAGAGGGAACTGAGCAGACACGTAGGCCCCAGTCCTGATAATATTTATAGTTAGGCTTAACTCCCAGCATCTTGCTAACCCCTGGAGTGCTCACAGGATCGAAAACTTAATAAAATGTTGGCTAAAGTACTCTGTTTACAAATGATATCAAGAGGAAGCATGTGCAATGTCTTACAGGAGAAATGAAGTTTTTAAAACAAAACACCCATCCATCCTCCATGTCAGTTTATTCCACAGACACTGTAAGAGAGCACAGCAAGAAATAAACGGACCGTAGTAAACCAATACAAACCAAATTTTTATTTTCACTCTTGTTACCCATCTTCTGGAAAAAAAAAACATTGTTCCTGCTTAAGACCAAACACCAAAAAGTCAGTTAACAAAACATTTAACTTCCATTTGACATCACTGAATTTCTCCTCTAGGCTTTGATATGCAAACCCTTATGCAAAGCCTTTGCTGTCGTGGTGTAGACAGGCTGTTTGACCTCCAGTGGGTATAAAGCTAAGCATGTGAACACATGTTTGTGAGAGATGCAGGGGACCCCTGCTGATGTGCTGCCTTCACTATGCCACCAACTCCTTTTTGCACAGCATGGCATAAGATACGTTATTGCTTTGGGTGATAAAGAACTAAACTCAGGGAGCATGGGAATGTTCAGGAAACCTTTTCATTCAGTCTTATTTCCATGAGTGTCCCAGGGAATTCACAGTGTATTTGACTGGATGGTTCAAATTGCCAAATGCATGCTCCGAAGTTAAAAGCTGTATTTGAGGCAAAAGTAGAGGTTTAGATATATGATTAAGATTGGTCAAGGAAAAAAAATTACAGGTTTTGAACTGTCTCAAGTATTCTAGGAATATGTGGACCTAAGAAGAGAGGGAAGGGGTAAAGTAGGGGAAAGCTTTTCCTCGTAGTATTAGATCTGACAGTTAATCTCAGTATTTTGATTAATTCTCTTATGGTTGAGTTCCACCTTCTGTTTATTTAGAGGATTATAAGTTTTAAGTCTAAATATATTTAAATTTTCAGTTAAAATATCGCAGACAGAAAGATGCATCATAGTTTCACACAGAATATTTTTTAAAAATCAGAATAATGAATTACTTTTATTGCCTACACAAGTTCAGCCATAATTTCTGATCATAAGGTGGGCATAACTGGAAGGCAGACATCATATCTCTGTACCCACTGGCATTGCCCTCTGCTGTTGTGAAAGAGGCCTGAGTCTGATGCCCAGTTTGGCTGTTGGCACTCTAGGATCTGTGGGGAATACAGCTGAGGCAGCCCCAAATTCTTTGGGTTGCAGTTGCCTCTGTCTGCTTGGCTGCACGCTGAGACCTGGGCAGAGGGACATCTGCTTGTCCCTTGTGAAATGCAAGTGGGTGAAGAGGAGAGAGAGTCCTCCCGCTGCCTGTGGCCGACCCAGGCTGTTTCAGGCTCAGTAGAGGTGCTTGTTAAGTCATGTTCCTGCTGATGGGCTGATCTTCAGTGGTGCGTTGGCAAAAGCTGGGCTGGTCCTCATTAAGTGTGGGACTTAATGAGGGACAGGGAGTGGAGGAGACTTCTTGGGCTTTTGAGGTTGAGGTTCCAAGGGGAAGCATGGTCTGGTTACATATTATATGTCTTCAAAGGCATAAATGAAAGCAGCTAGGGAAACCCCTTCTCTGGGACCTCCAAGGTCCCATAGCAGGGCTTCTGCAGGGCCTGGGTTGCTCTTACATTTCCAAAGTAGATCAGCACTACTTCTAATCATCTGGGAAGAAAGAAATCAGTGTTATTCTGTGCTGCTTCCCTCACCAACATTTTCTTTCTTGATTATTAAAAAATGTCAGAAGCTGTTGCTCAATAACATTTATGAACTGGGTGTGGTGTAAAAATCCTAGCTGCAGCACAAATATGCACAGCTGTCACATATAAAACACTTTTTAAAACCAGTGCATCATCAGGTATTTCAGCAAACAGGTAAAAAACTTGCACTTTATAAAAACATACCTTTACATAATTCTAGTGATGCCAGCTGAGCTGCTTTATATGGTAAATACATGAGCTAAAATAGGTTGTGTAAAGAAAGTATTACTAAGGCAAAAAAGTGAAACCAAATTTAACTGAGAGGGACCCTGCCAGCTTTGCAATTTGGATTTCAAAGCTCTCCAAGAAAAATGTTCTGTTTTTACCTTTCCAAAAGAATTCAAACTCAAACATGTTATCCGAAACCAGTTGAAAAACTATAAACGCTCAAGCTATGACACACGGCACTCAGAAACTGTAAGAAGTGACAACATCAACTCGTGCTGTTTGCTTCAGGGAGGGCAGAAAAGCAAAAGTCAACGACGGTGAGGACACCCCCTGCTAAAAGTGCCAGCATATGTTGCTTTAGGTTACTCTCTGCAGCCCCAGCCCCGCAGTATTTTTCACATATTGGTGGACAGCTGCACTTGAACAGAGGCTCATTGACTTCTTGTCATTTGAACATCTCTTGTGCCTTCAGGGGCTTTGATCTGTCTGTCTGGAAGTCTCTTCTTCGCTTCTGCCTACAGCAGTGTCCTGACACAGCCATGCCTCTCTCTTAGCATGGTGCAATTTATCTTGATTGCTGCAACCCTGCAAAGAACTGTGGAAATACGTTGTGTGTTAGCTCCCTTTAGGTCCTTTGTACTGTTATGATGTGAAAAGTACTTGTATTGCTGTGAGCAATACAAGTGGTGGTTGTCCACAAGCCAGACATTTAATTATTAGTGACAGTGAAAAGAGACCAATTATGGATGTTAGGGACTGCTGCATCCATAGCCTACGTTGCCTCTCAAACGTGCTCTTTCCTGATCAGGTCTGCTGTAGGTGCACAGAGATAGACCTGCTTTCCAACAGGAGGGATGGAGACAGAGGGCATGATGGCTGTAAAACTGAACCTGATGCATTTCAGGACTGAATTATGTGTATCTCTCTCCTACCACAGCAAAGGAAGGGGTACACTGATGAGGGAAGCAGCTTCCAGACTCGTGTCCCTAAAATGCTCCAAACCATACATGCATGAATTTCCTGCCTGGGCTTATTTCAACATCCAAGCAAATTTGTGAGCAGTGTTTGATTATCCAAGAGTAGGGGAATGCAAACCTTCTGACACCTCCAGAAAGCTTCCAACAAGCGCTTGGACTAGGAAACGGTGCCTGGGGATCATTACCACACAGAGATAAGTTTAATTACAGACATCAGCATTTTGTTGAGAGAGGCTGCCTTGTCCAAAATTTTGCTGTGTGTGCGTATGTCATTTCAACCCCAACAGCGAGCAAAAAAGGATCAGCTGGTGCTCTAGACTCCAGGGCCAAATGCTGTAAATAAATGCTGTTCCACACATGAGTAATTCCTTTGACTCTCTCTCTGCTGTCTCTGGGACCATGAGTCAGGGAGCACAGTACGAACCTTGGCCTGCTCTTTGTGTGCCTACATTGCTGCAAGGAGGCATCCAAAGCCCAGCTACCTCCAAGCCCTGTACTCTTCCTATCACAGGTGAAATTGGCTTTGCTATGGCTTATTTATCCAGGAGTAGGGATGGAAAGGACTCTCATCTCGTTAGGGGAAAAGGAAACCCTGCTGAAACCAGTACCTACTTCACTACACTCAATTTCTTCTTGCCAAAGATGAAACTAGTTGACTACCAGCTTTTTCAAAGGGACATTGTCATCTAATCCTGCTTTAGACCATTGGCTGGAAAGGCAGGGGTTTATGGTTGTATTTGGTTATTAGTTGTCATGTACCAGGTACCATGGGAGAAATATTTTATACGTGCTTCTAATTCTGTGTCATCAGTGCAGGTGTTAAATTGGAGTTTTGGATGCACTGGCTTTGTCTGTTTTTGACATAGGGTCTACTTTTAGACCTACCAAGGAATATGGAATAAAGACAGAATATAAACAACTAAATTAATGAGTTTGCTGCTGATCTTGTGTTAGGAGTCAGAAGAAAGAAATTTGGTGATATAGGGTGTGACTGAGATACATAGATAATTATCTTATAAAATAGCATGAACATTGGCCAAAGTTGGAAAAAAGCAGTGTTTCTAAATAGGAAAATATTTTGCTGCTGGGGATTTGGGGATTTGTGTACTAAGAAAGGGCTGGGGGGTGGTTCTTTATGCAGCATGGAAACACTCCCAGCAATTCATCCTCACTCTGAGTTTCTTTGTCATCTGACTGCTGCTACTCAGCTGTGTAATGTCCTCGCTGAACCTTGGCTAGGAAGCCGTGTGTTACTACATCCCTAAACTTGTTTCTAGAGAGTGGTGGTGAGGTTTATCCTAGATTACAGCTCCTGTCATCTCTGCCTGTTTGTTCTTTAGACAGCTCATGCACATTAGAAAGCAAAATCTAGGATAAAACCCTCACACCCCCTAGACACAAGTTTAGGGGAGTAGTAACACACGGCTTTCTGGGCACATGAGTGGTGTCAAATGTATAATTGATTTGATGAAGCTATTCTGTAGTATTAGGACCACCCAAGAGATGGCACTAAACAACCTTTAGTCATGCACACTTGCACACAACAAAATTTGCTAATAATACTCAAAGAAATAACTCAGTACCTTAATTCTGTAATTGTGTGCAAAAGTAGAAGTCACCTTGATGATTCTATGTTAGACCAACAGGAAAAATGAGGGAAAACACTTTTATATAAGCAGGTAAACTTTGCACTGCAAATATTACTTTCCTAGGCCCACATGAAAGCGTTCATATTTTTGTAAACATGACAATGTGACATTGGGTGAGTGGTGAAAATGTGTTAAAATTACTCAGGACTTAGGCACTGCACTTAAAATATTTGTTTCTTTAGAAGCTACTCATGCCACTGCTGTACATTGACCTTTCTAAATCTGTGGTTGTTGGGCCAAAAGTGGTTTTATTTATGTGGGTGGAGTCATTCCACCAAAGCCCACAGAGCTACATGGAATGACAACTGTTAGCAAGGGGAAGGTCTGGCCAATTGTCACTGCCTTTTTTAATAGGTAGGGCTGAATATTTTGATTTTTAAATTAGCTTGGTTTTCTGCAATGGGAAGAACAAGACATGTTTTTACTAGCTTTATGTTATAATAGTTGAAGGATTAAAAACCCCTTTTTATATTTATAACCTCCGAAAACCCAATAATGGGCTCCAATTTATACTAAATCCTAAAGATGTGGATGAAGGATCCTTGCATTCTGTAGGGGTAATTTTTCACAATTACTTCAGTTTCATGATTTGAACCAAATATATGTTAATAAGAAACAATACAAACGAAAGAACACTGAACACCACCTTTGCTTAGAGCAGAAATCATTTGGGTGGCAAAAGGAGCTGAGAGATCTAATGCCTTCTGCAAATGTTTGATCCCCTGTATTTTGAGGCTTCTCTTTTGAATGTGGTTGCCTGTAAACCTACAGCTAAAGTAGTAGGATAAAAAGAAACTTCCCAGGAACCAGGCACAGAAACTTTCACCAGTTGCTCCAAAGCGTGCTCCCTCCAGGAGTCTAGACTTCTGCCTGTCTTGGTGCCACGGCCAGCATGGATGTATATTGAGCTTTCCATTGCTCTGTGCACTCACTGAATTTAAAGGCATTTAAATCAACTGTATCAGCTCAGAAAAGGAAGTCAAGGTGTTTTTTTTTGATAGCTCAGATAAGGCATTCAGCTCACACAGTAATTTGGTTATCATACGGTTAAATTATAACTACTATTTGGTTATAATCAAAAAAATAAACTTGGATGTTAGGGGTTTCTTCAGGGCATGAGCTGGAACACATTCAAGAGATATTGGTGACACCTGCAGAAAAACTGTGCACAGACATGAAAGTGGCAGCTGGCTCAATTATATTTATTCACCATGGAGTAAAGAAGCCAGAAAAGAAGAGATAGTGGCAGTACACACACAGCGAATGGGCGAGAAGCTGGACTCCCTTTGTGCCTGTAGCACAGCAACAAGATTTACTCACTGAGAGATTCTGCACAATGCACAGCATTCAAAGCCTTCGTGTATTTCATGGTTACATTTTGGATCTTGTAGTCACACCTCATTGAAACTAAAGGCTTACCAATAATGATGTGTAATAGGGATACTGAGTTGTAATAACCAGTACTAATATGTAATTCAAAAATTGACTTTGAAAGCTCTGTAGTTACATCCAATTTTAATATTGTATATCAAAGCTAAGTGAAGGAAATACTTGTGCATCTCTCCAAGGCCTTCGTTATTTGATTTTAAACAACTTCATTAATAAAAAAAAAAATCTGCAAATAAGTCTTGGCATAAAAATTAGGTCATTCCACATAAATATATTTTGGGCAGGAGGAGGTGAGCAAAGCATTTTTTCTGGCAATCACTGCAACTTTTACATTCTGAGGGGATTTGAATTCACTGCAGATATTTTCTATGAGGAGAAGAGATATAGTTTCTTATGAGCTTGAAGATAACTTTCCGATGAAGTAAGAGCTGGAGGACATAAGAAGGAGGGATGATAGGCAGGGAGAGAGTCTGAACTGGAACATTACTAATTCTCACAATGGTAGCTCAGTGAAAAAAAATGCTGCAGAACAAACCTGCCTTCATCCAGTCAATTTTTGGAAAGAATTATAGCCATTTGGAACTCAGTTTTTACTTGAAAACTCTTTGGAAACAGGATACTGCTCCCAAGCATTTTCACCCCTTTGAGACCTGGAATGAGACTCCTCTCATTCATCTTCAGACATCTGCACTGTAGCTGTCTACATCTGAACCGCATGTCCCTTTGTCATTGGAAAGAAATACACGTTTGTAATGTGTGATCCATCCAACCCATTACGGACATACCCTGTAGAGTGAGAAGAATCACATGTATGAAGTGACCATTCTCTCTCCCTTGAAACCAAAAGGCACCTACAAACCCTGTTCTGATGCAGATTCAAAAGTCCCTGAGAGAAAGTCCCTCCCCAGTGTCAAAATATTTTTTTTTACATTCTTGAAAGCCTATGAAAGAGTTATAACAGTTTTATATATTTAGGCTTAAAAAAATTAATAAGAGGAATGGTTTAATACAGTCTTGGCAGACAACATGCCACTGGAATAGTTTATGACAGCAGTGTTTGTCTTTGTAGACCTGCTCACACAGAAGTCAACCATTGTTTCATAATGCAGTCTGTGGAGCAATCTGAGGCCAGGGATGCAGCAAACAGGGAAGCATCCTCCACATATAATAACAGAGACCAGTGGGGAGAACCAAGAGCCTGTGTGGCAAAAGCCACAAGCCTTGCACGTTTTAGGTGCTTACTTTTCAGTTCTGTTTGATATCTTCAGTCCTGTTTAATATCTTTATTGATGACCTAAATGAGAGCATTGAGTGTACTCAGTAAATTTGCAGAAGACACCAAGTTGGACAGGAGAGTTGATTTACTGGAGGGCAGGAAGGCACTGCTGAGGGACTGATGGGCCGAGGTTAATAGGTTCAACAAGGCCAAGTGCTGGGTCACAACAGCCCCAGGTAGTGCTACAGGTTTGGGGCAGATTGACTGGAGAGCTGCCCAGGGGAAAAGGACCTAGGGGTGCTGATCAATAGCAGCTGAACATGAGCCAGCATGTGCCCAGGTGGGCAAGGTGGCCAGTACCATCCTAGCCTATATTAGCAATAGTGTGGCCAGCAGGATCAGGGCAGTGATTGTCCCCCTGTGCTGGGCACTGGTGAGGCCACACCTCGAATCCTGTGTCCAGTTCTGAGCCCCTCAATGCAAGAAAGACACTGAGGTGCTGGAGCGTGTCCAGAGAAGTACAACAGAGATAGGGAAGGGTCTGGAGCCCAAGTCTGATGAGGAGCAGCTGGGGCAGCTGGTGGGGCTTAGCCCAGGGAAAAGGAGTCTCAGGGGTTACTTTCCTGCTCTCCACAACTACTTGACAAGGAGGTTGTAGACAGGTGGGGGTCGGCCTCTTTCTCCCAGGCAAATAGTGACAGGCCAAGAGGACGCATCATCAAGCTGGGCCAGGGGAGGTTCACGTTGGACATCCGGAAGAATTTCTTCATGAAAAGGGTTGTCAGGCATTGGAATGAGCTACCCAGGAAAGTGGTGGAGTCACCATCCCTGGAGGTGTTCAAGAATCCACTGGATGTGGCTGTTGTTTAGTTGACAAGGTCGTGTGGTCAGTCAAAGGTTAGACTCAACAATCTTGGAGGTATTTTCCAACCTAAATGATTCTGTGGTCCTCTGTCAATTAGCAATGGTGCCTGGGTTGACTGATTAAAGGTACTTCAAGAGTTTCTGTAGGCAGGGCCAGCGTTCCTGTCTGCAGTGTGGAACTGCTTCTGTGGATGCAGCTGCAAGAGGTGGCTGGAATGAAAAAAATAACTGAGAACGTAAACCTGATGCTGAAAGCAGCTGTAAAAAATCCTGGTAACAGAGGAACAGTTGTTTTATATCACTATTTTGGAGCCTAGAAGCCCATGGTACATTCCTGGCTGTGGTTCTGCTCACTGTGTGACTTAAAACAGGATAATTATGACTTTTATGTCTTCCAGTTGCTTCAGCTGGGAAACAGGGCTAAGGATATCTTCTGGTGCCTATTTGTCACCACTTCATTTGACCTGTGTAAGCATAGGCAAATTCTGACATCTTGCAGCTCAGCTTCCCAGTTAAGGGGAACTTGGGGATATTTGATTAGGATTAGGTTTTGAATGGCAATGCTATCTTTTAGTTAGGCCAGTCTCGCATCAACCCAGGGTAATTTATTTGGGAGAAAATCCAAGCAATGAATTAATCAGTAAATCCTTGGAGATACAAACGTCAATTTATTTCATGCCATTATATGTATATGCTTTGCCTTTTCTTCTCATTTTATTTTATTCCTCTGTTGCTGCAATGCACGCTAGCTCAAGGTTGGGAACTGGAGACAAAAGCAGGGAGCAGACATTCCTGGAGGTGTACAGCCTTCCTCCTCTTCTGCCACTGCTCTGGAGAGGGTTCGTGGAACTCCACCATTACCCACACAACTCAGTCACACACTAAGGACATGTGTGAGGGGGCCACTTGGTGACTCCTGCTGTTAAGCTGCCCAGTGGGAAGGGACTTTCAAGGTCTGACGTCCTATTGCCATGTGCTTACTGGGTGAAAAAAGCTAAAATGCCTAACATAGCTATACAATACATCACTTGCATGGAGGCAGTGAGAACCATTTGGGAGGCAAAAATCTCAGTAAGGTGGGCACTTCATGGGGAGAAAAAGGGTTCCAGTGAGTGAGCACTGCATTAACACAGAGTACTGGGCAATGCGGTCTCATTGCTGAACGGGGGAGCAAAACTGTAGTAATATTGACCCAAAGTCTGGACTGCATCCATGTCTCTGCTGTTACTTTTCCTTCCCTTCTATTTTTCATGACTTCAAGCTTGTGTACTGTGTGTGTGTTTGGGTGCTTACACTGTCTACGCCCTGTTTCTTCTATTTGTTTGCAAAATATCTTGTAGGCTGAAGCTACTGTGGTGGAAATTATTAATGACCGTAGTGCGTGCAATGCCTAATTAGACCTGGAACTCGTGCCTTATCCTCTCACAAGCAGCCAAAAACCCCAAAGTGACTTGAATCATGATAGTTGTGCTGCATTTTAATAACTTTTCCAAATTCAATCTATGTTAGAGAATTCCTGCTTTATGAGCGGCTTTTCATTGTTGATTCATTCAATTTTTGACATTATTGTAAATTTATATTCACTCACTACACAGCGGCTTGAAAGAGCAGTGAACACTGAAAGAACATTGAACTGTTTGCTCAAAGCATTGCTCTGTTACAATGTTTTCTCATAATAAGAGAGCATGAAATCATCCAACTATCTGTTGGAAAATGTACTAATTATTTTCTGAGTGGGTAAAAGGTCACAGCTAACAAAGCAAGGGAAAGACAAGCAAGCTCCACATAACTGTGTGTTGGAATTACACCTCATCAGGAAAATAATATTTATTAATACAGCCTATAAAAGTAATAGTAAAGCTTTTCTAAAAGCTTTAGCATGTTGTCCAACATGAAATTTAAGAATTATTTTGTGTCAAGACCAGAAAAACCTGTCCATAGAAACAGAATTACGGTACTAGCAAAGAATAGGAACGTTTTATTTTCAGGTTTGTAAAGCAAACTTTGATCATCAGGCAGGAAATACACCAGACTTAAGAAATCCTGCCATTGACCTCTGTGGTAGAATAAAACTGAGAAAAAAGGGGAAATAACTCACCAATTTCTTAATTACTATTATGCCAAGACTTTTAAGAGTTTGAATTCCAAACGTGTTCTAAGAAAGGAAAACATTTTCTTTCATTGAACAGCCCTTGGGGTTGACTGGCTTTTCTTCCCCCTCGACCCTCCCTGAGAGATTTTTCTATTTCTTTTCTATTGCATGTATGTGTAAAAATACAAAGTCATTTATAAGAGGTTCACTTAATTCCTCACTCTTAGCTCACATTTGCTACAGATTGGCTTTCAGTTTGCCAGAAGGGAAGGGAAGAGTGTGCTCCAGCCAGGGAATGCTGCTGTCCACTGAAAAATGTGTTTGGATGGAGGAGCTCTTTTTCATGGATGGATTGTGGCTTTTGGCAGCAGATGTGGCAGGAAGCAGTTGCCATAACTACTATACCATTAAAAAAAAATGTTTTAAGTAAAGAGACATTTTTGAAATTATGTTTTTATTAACAATCCTGGTAGAAACAATCAGTTCAATATGATGGGTGGCAGGATACTGAATGTGGTCTCCTGAGTGTATGCTGAGGATATGCTTTTAGGGCTATATTCAGGCTTTGGCTTGTAAGGTACATAGAAGAGGAAAATATGTAGACAGCCAGAGAACTGAACATAATCTGCCTTGCATGGGATTTCAGGTTTTGGCTAGAATCACACTATGGTGTTAAATAGCAGAGTAAAAAAATAATATGCTTTTCAAAAGCTTTAAGGATGGGATTTACAAATTCACTGAAATGATTTAGAAATAAAAGTTACATTTTAAGTCAACATTAAGGATTCTGCCTTAAGTGTAGACATAATTTAATATTTATCTCTATTCAAGTGACAGCTACTACTGAGATAAAAAGCCCAGATATAGGTGGTTAACACTGCATGTTACTGGAGTAGAGCCAGGGATGGTTTATACTGGGTGAAACCCAACTAAAGGTTTTTCATCCTCAACATTGCACATTATTGTGACTGACAAATGACTTTGGCACTTTTTGTGTGCTGGTGGAATCAGAAAACATTTCACACTGCTATAATAACCTCTGTCTATTGCCATATAGACACCAGAGTGTAATTTTTGTGGTCCTTTAGCTACTTTCCTGTAGTGCTTTGAGACATGTCCCAGATGACTAAGGTATTTATTTACTAGTGAATTGGCCTTATACCCCTGCTTAAAGACTGTCTCCCAGGCAGGCTTTATCCCTTCATTCTTACAAATTTCTGGGGTCAGCACCTATGAAACTGCCTCGCAATGAGCCACCCGTGGTCATGGTGCACCTTCATCTGGGATCCTCAGTCCTGGTCCCATGCACAAGAGCCCTGGGGTACTTGTTAATCAAGCTTATGACTAAATCCTGTGTGTCTGAGGTGTGTTTCCTATGGTACATCTTGCTGGTCTGAACAGGTGTAAAGACGAAACTCTAGTGTACCTGCTAACCCTTTGCTTCGAAAGCCAGTGTTACATTAAGAAGTGCATTTGGAATGACTGATTCACTTCCACCCCTTTGGGGGTTGTAATGCATATTGCAGCTACAATTACTTCCATGCAAGTGTAGGAACCTCCCGGAATGTCTAATTAAAAAAATAACAAAGCTTTGAAAAGGCTTGAAATTACAAACCCATCTGGGCTTCAGTCTTCAGGATTTTAGTAACAATATCCACATTCTCGTTAATAATTTGGTTATGAAGTCTTCAGCTACTGCTTCTAATGGAAATCCATATTTATGATTTTGGAATCAAAATTTTTTGTTCCTTATGTTTATCTGATAAGTTTAATCTTGTATTAAATTATCCTAAACCGTCTGGGCTCCCTTCTTAGTTACTACTTTTCCCCTGCTGTATCTAATTGAAAAGTAAAGCATTTTTTCCTCTATTGCTGCTCCATTCTCTTATTTTAGCTGTTCTGTTTTATATTTTAAAGCTTGCCCAAAGATATTGAGTTCTATGAGATCTAAATCAACTCCCCAAGTTTTCCATAGTTTTTGGATGCTGCCTGGTTATTGCTTAGATCCAGATTCAAAACAAAAAAAGATACTGTTCATAGGTACTGTTCACAGATACTGCTCTTTCTTGGAGCTTTTCCCCGGCTTTTTTTCTTTCGTAGTTGTAAATGAGAAGGAACTACATCTCTTAATTTTTTTTTTGCCAATGTGGGTTTTTTTTCCTAGTCTACTAGGTATTTAACATCCTCTTTTACATACTTCTGGAAATCTGACTAGCTCTGAAAACAAACCAGGTGATGATTTGAATGCACATTATGAATGCGGCCAAAGGAAATGGCTCCTGGGCTCTCTGGGGAAGAGGAGCCTGAGACTGGAGCCATACTGGAAAGGCCTTCCCAGGCTGAGGCAGGCAGAGACCTTTTGGAGGCAAAGCTGTTCCACAGTAACATCACAACTTGTTCTGGCTCTGTCTCTGCCTGGCCTTAAGAAACTATTTTTGGGGAAAAAATAGTCAAAAACACGCAAAAAATTTATCCCAAAATAATAAACATTCTGATGGAGGGGGAAACAAAACATCCTTTGGTTCTTCCTCCTCTCCTCTGAAGGAAAAGTTCTTCATATATAATTCTTCACCGTTTCATTTTATCCCGACAAATGGGCAGAGTTGTGATGGTGATTTCCTGCATTCATGGAGAGGCTGAGGTTTCCACAGAGGAGTCCTGCTACTTCCCTTCTCCCTTTGAAGTGAAGCTCAAGAGCATTACAGCGTGCCTGTACAGCCAAGAGTCTGACTGTGTATTTTGGCATTTGAATGCCAGACTGGTTGGTAATTTCCCCTTAAATCCTTTCATAGCTCAAATTCCTGTCGAAACAACCTATATGTCCGTAGCCCTGGTTTACCATATGGAGTCTGCCATTCGCTTTATCCCTCAGAAGCAATGCCATTTCATGTGCTTTTATTTGGCTGCGTGCAGCATGTATTTAAAATGAAATATTGGCCCAAACCCCTCTGGGTGGCTGTCAGATCTTCGCATGCCACATAAATATCAGGGAGAAAACATTCCTCCCAGCCCACACAGAATGCATCTAACACTGTTTTTTCTGGACAAACCAGCTGTAGCACAGTGAGGCCTTCGGCAAAGGACCACTTCCAGTGGGCAGGGCCCTGTTTTAAATCGACCACTTTAAAGTGCTCTGAACGTTTCCAGTATAATTTTCGTTACCCTTTAGTTACAGACCACCTTTACTAGGTAACTGAGCTGGTTTGCCAACCTGTTGGGTAGCTGCCATCTAAGCAATTGCCTGGGTGGCCTGCTGCCAGCTCTCAACTATTTCAAGATGTGAGTTACCTGATGCTCTCAGGCACAACAGGACTGTAGTGGTGCTCATTGTGCCAGTGCCTGCCTGCTTACCAGGCAGATGTTTCTCTGTGATGCCTTCATAGTTTTTCGGCTGCACAGGGTTGGTTTCCAAAGGGCCTCTCTGCTGCAGCACCAGTCAAGTGCAATTTGCACATTTTCTTTTCAAGAACGTACAGTTTATGCGCACTAAGACATGTGGATGGCCCTTATGTGATTACTGGCATGGCTAGAGCAGAATTTACACCTGCAAACCTCACCAGGGCATATGGGCTTCAATTATTACAGCAAGTAATCAAAATTGTCCATGGGCATGAGAACACCAGGCTCCCATCAGCAGAGGGCCTGGGCACAGCACCTGCCAACAGCAGTGAACAAACAGTGTGAAATCCATTTGACTGCACTCTCTCAAAATAACACAGTGAATGTGGAAGGGTGGAGAAAGGACGGAGGCGGAGTCGGCACTGTAAAAAAGATTGATTTCTGATGCACACCTCTGCAAAGCGCCCAGATGAGCCAGAGACAGGCATGTCCTTGGCCTCGTGCAGGATCTCAAAGTTCAGCTGGTTTCAACCTGTGAGACAGTGAGAGTCAAAGCCAGTAAGGGCTCTCATACACACTGTGGGGTTCACCCCCTTGCCCTCCACTTCTGGCAGCTGGGAGGGCAGGGGATCTGTTCCTTTGGAGCCCAGCTGGCAGCCGTCAGGACTTACTGGGAAGCACTGCTGCTACAGGAGACTGCTTAGCAGAACACACTCTTCTGTAGTCAGGGATGTGCAGGAGGGCTTGGCTTAATTCTACAGGTTTAGGTCCTTCGGGTTTACTGAGACAGTGGAATAGATGGAAGAAATGAAACAAAAGACATGCCACTGAATCAAATTACAGGTAGGGATAAATACATGCTTACGAGCTTCCTGTGCCAAAGTGCATTACAGCTAATAAAGGTTACAGAGGGAAACACTTCTAACCCCTCACACCTTCCGAGACACTCCTCTCTCTCCCATAGCTGTGTCCACATGCGTTCTCCAGAATTTCATCCAACTTTCCGGTCTTAGTGTATTTGTTAAGCAACACTTGGAGCAGTCAGACTACGGTGGCAATGGCCGAAGTGGCCGTTTTAATCCTTAGGTTGCACATGATTGCTACAACAAAACTTTCTTGAGCAGCTGCTTACGAAAAAATGTCTGTGTGCTTTTACTTAGTTGCATGTTTTTCCCCAGAACGATCAAGGGAAAGCAAAGAAATTGATGCCCTGGCCTTCTAAGAATGGAAAATAATAATTTTTCTTTGGCTTTCTTTAGATTATTTTTCCCACACATTTACTCTTCAACCCTGTCCTTGGGTCAGCTTAGAATGCTGAGTGGTCTAAGTATGATGAATTTATTACTTTAAACTTCGCAGAGCACAGCATAAGGAGAGGGAGGAGGAACAGTGTATGCAATGTGGAAAGACTTGAACATTTTCTAATTTGATTATTGGATGTATTTTGAGGTTTCCAAAACTATTTTTTTCTTAAAAAGAAAAAAAGATCAGTTTGGCTAGAAGACTGAAATTGGATCAAATCCATCTTGCATCCCCACCTAAAAATGAGATTTGGGTCTGCAGGTTCAGAGGCTTGGGAATAGAAATCTTCCTCCTCACATGTAATTATGGATAGTTTCTGAAGAGGTGAAATGTCATATTATGAAGAGATGGAAAATACATTAAGAGAGAATGAGTTCATCTTCCTGATACAGAACAGTCCCTGCAGAGTAATGGGATTATGGCAGTGCTGGACATTTGAGAAAGTCTACACTGCTGTGTCTGCTCTATTTGATTTGTATATGAATGGATTTCCGTTCCCAGTAATCGCTTTCTCTGAGCTACTGCAAACTCTAAAATGGGAAATAAAAACGGAATTTTGGGGAGATAAGACCTGTTATAATCACTTGGTGACATTTCAGCTTGCCCTGCAGACAGAGACATGGAGGAGGTGCTGATTTATCTCAGAGGTGGTAACACTTGCAGAGTTCTCTGGGAGACAAAATGAAAGTAGAGAACAAAGTTGTGGCTTGGTTTGCATGTCTGGTATTTCTACCTGCAGGTGGGCAGGAGACAAGGAGTTGGAGGTTTTGCACTGCTCCAGGACCCTGGCTGAGGAAAGACGCAGGCAGGGGTGAAAACCTTTTAGTCAACTTTTACTGAAGAATGTAGCAGATGACCCATCTCCCTAAAACATTTAGGCAGGGTAAATGCCAAAACTGCCTTCTAGCACAGGTTTTTCACTGCACCCTTCACTGGTGTTGACTGCTGTGGGCTTTCTGATGGGCAGTGACCAGCCTTATAACCATCTATTATAAGTGTAAAAGCAAGATTTTCTAAAATATCTTTATATATGTGTATTTATCTCTTTCTCTATATACAGTAGTAATATTAAAAGTATGACATATTGTGCATAAACTGTACCAAGCACTAGTAGGACAGCTCTCTTCAAGCAGATTTATTAGCCAATTTTTTCTGAAGACCTTGGGACCCCCTGACAGCTCTGTGAAGCTTCACTGCCTTTGAGCAGCCTAGGAAGAACAGGTACTCCTAGGCATGTATAAAACTGTTTCTGTAAATAAGAACCAATTTCACTCACAGTTTGTAAAACAAAATAAAGCAAAACCTCCAAATTAATAAAAGACAAAATCCAAAATTCATAAAAAACACCAGCAATCAATAGATTAGACACACACATGGAGTAAGATTTAAACAGGATGAGTTTGCTTTTACTTTGGGGAAGAACTCCTCTTTGGAAAGCATCCTTTATGGAAACAAGAAAAATTCCAAATTAATGCTGTGGAATGTGAAAGGATAAGCAAGAAATGAGCGTGAAAAGTGAATTTTAAGGTATAATAATACGGTCCTATTAGAAGAGTAAATCTTTGTAATAGGGATCTTTGTCTGAAGCTCTGGAAGGGCACTGAATACCACCTTGTGCACTCTTCTGTGTCCTGACTCCCTAAACACTTTGCTGCAACTCCACCCAATCACAACCAAAGTGCAGTGTTTACATATGGAAATGATATTTATGCCTTAATGTAGAAATCACCTCAAGCTCTGTATGCTCTTCTGCCTGTAGTGGGACACAAACAGCAAACAGCCCAGAATATACCATATAAATGAATAGTTTGGACCTATGATACAGTTTGTATTTATTCCTTTTACTGAAATCACAGAATCAAATGTTTCAAGATTACAACTGGTAAATTATACATATGTAATAGTTCACAAAACAAAATATCGGCCTTCAATGTGTCATAGTACAGTGTAGACCTTGTACAATTCAGTTCAAATGAATCTTTATTTTGCATAACATTTTTAGGATGTAAACTGGCTGACATAGTAGTGCTCTAAAAATGTTAACTCTTCGGTTGGACACATACTAGGATGAAAAAAAAAAGTTTTGTGACACATCTTGTTTTTACAAGGGGTACTGGTATTTCAGCCAAGTTATCTGTAATGCACGAAGTGACACCTCCCAGAATGTGCTGACACCAACAGTGTATAAAGAGGCACGTGAAGTAAACTAAGCAAAACCAAACCCTGTGCTTTCCCCTTAGTCTTTCCTGCAATACCTCGTTCACTTTGTCTTATCTGGTGCTGGGCAGATGACCTGGCTATAGAAGTTAAAAGGGTTTATTGCTGTACAGGCGTATACTCTGTCTCCAACTTCAATTCAGCGTATTATTACCTGTATCTGATGGGATTTTAACAATGCATTTATGCTTGACTGTCACTATGTTTCATATGATAAACTATTTGAAGATTTCACAGTTCATATGATAAATTGTGTAAACCAGTTACTATAAGTTAAAATTATGCTGTCACTTACAGTGGTATAAGTCTGAAGCACCTCCTGCAAAGCCAAATGATGTAATGAAGTTACCCTAAATTTTCACAGATGCAACTAAACCCAGTGTAACTTTTTTCCCGTGAGTGGGAGTAATGGAGACGCAAAGACTTGCTTCTGCATGTATGTACATGTACATGTTTATATATACACAATGCACACACAAACAATATGCACTTGCATTTAGCCACGGGGAAGCTCTAAATGTGCCCATGTGTGTGTTTCCACATGGACTAAGCCAGGCTGATGGGTGTGGAGATGATTTTACTGTCCTGACAGTGACCAAGAACGCCCACAGACAACATCCAGAGCGAACGACGCTGTGAGTTTTGTTTTCAACGCGTAAGTTTGCAGTGTGCAGAGCAGCGGGGTGGTATGGGGGTGCTTGGTATGGTGCATCTGGAGAGAAGCTCCTACACCACTCATCTCTGGGCATTTCAAATTTCGCACTCTATTGCTGAAAACTTACACTTGTGGTAAAACCTTCTAAGGCTCAAAGCCACCTTCTGGGGTCCCAGCTGAGGACCTCGTTTCTCTTACATTAAGAGTCGTTACTGGTACACCTGATAAACCAGAAATGCCTGCATTTGCAGTGTTATTTAAAGCAAGGATGTTGAATTAGCTTTACCATACAAGCGTGTATGAGCATACCCACAGGAAAAACCCTCTTGAAAATGTTGCAAATTACAAGTATGAATGCAATGATGCACTCTGGCAGCTCTATAAAAATTAATCACTTAATTAAAAAAAAGAATCAACCCCTTCAAACCAAGCAACTTTTTTCCCTTGAAAATTGCAGCCCATGCTCAGAAAATCTAATTTTGCCTTTTGTCATAGGCTCCATCTCCCTCAGTGGCAAAGAACACCATGGCATACATTAGCATGAGGAGAAACACTCACCTGAACATATTGCTGGAAGCCCACAATTGTTAATGAGCCATCCCTACAAATCCTATTTAAAGCCTGCCCCGAAGATCATCAAGGACCCGGCTTGTAGCCACTCCCTGGCATTTTGGGATTGCGTCTTGAGTGAGGCAGCATCACCCACTGGCCGCCACTAATTCATCTAAAGCCTTGTGGCTGGCTCTGGGTCCTTGGCAGCGCCTGGGCAGCAGCAGGGGCTGCAGAGAGAGGCTGAGTTGGAATTTAACGTGTGTGAATGTGGGCACTGGTAAGCAAGGGGACTTTCAACAGCTTGAAATTGTTTATAAGCAGTCTGTAGTACTGTCCTTACAGTGAAGTGGCTACAGGAGTAATTTGTATTGTTAAATAAACCGTAGGAAAGGTGTGCATTTGTTTGTATCACATTTTTTTCCCCTTACACTGGACCTAATACTAGTTCCCTTGAGTTCTGCAGTAGTTGAACTGGATGAAAAGTGGAAGTAAAACAGATATTGTTATTTTCATGGAAACATGCTTTACTGGCTTTTTTTGTATCTAACTTTTCCCGATGTGGTGCAAAGAGCTAGAATACAATGAAGTAAAACATTGAAAAGCATTCCAAACTGGGCTTTTGACTTTTTATAGCCATATATACATATTTATATATGTATATAAACAGTAAAAACACTGAAAAAGTACCTTTTTTTAATGGTTCAGGCTTCATAAACCAAATCATACACTGTTTAAGCTATTTCTTAAAGAGGTACCCATGACTATTCTCTTTAGTGTTTTCACTTTAATGTAAGAAGCCGCATGAGAGAAGACTCCCTTGCCACCCTGGCAACTCAGGAACTTCATTCACATATAGAGGACTCCCAGGTACTAAAAGTCTGTGACTGCTTCAATGGAAGCACCAGCCTCGGTGGTCAGTCTGAGGTGCAGCATGAATTGCACATGTCTAAGCGAAGCAAATCTGCTGTCTGACTTCTTCAGGAGCCATTATGTTTTTTTTCCAGTCCACAGACTTTTATGACTCTTTAGTTGAGAGATTTTTGAAGTGTAAGTGTAACAGGGAGCTTTGAGCACAAGGTGTCACAAAATTACAAATCTAGAACCTACTCAAAGAAAAAGACGGTAGCAGAAAAAGAATATACATCTATACAGTGTGCACACATGTATACACATATACTCCTGTTTCATGAAGAAAGTTTTCTAAATAAAATCATACCAAAAAAAATAACCAGTGCCATATATTATGTAAACTCACAAGGCATACTTTCAACACAAATCTGAAGCATAAATTAAAAGAGAGCGAGAAAGAGAGAGACAGGGATGATAGCAAAACATTTTAAATATAGAATTTGCACAAATGGTATTTTGTTAAATAAGAATAAATAAATTCATTACATCCATTCACATACCAGTTGTAAAAACAATAAATTACTTTATTTTTTTCAGTGCTGTGTTGCCTTTTTTCTTTTTTTAAACAGTTGTTATTAGTCCACAAGACTATTCCCTCTCCCCCTTGTGATAAAACTGTTTCCACAGGAGGGCAGCTAAATTTAATTTCTTGAATACAGTCAAACCAAAGTTGACAGGCTTTTTCCTAATGAGAATCTCTTATTTGAAAAGCAGATGCTGTATAACCCACCAATGCTTAGAGGTCCAAATTCACCTAAGGACACTGGAAGTGTGTCCCAAAGTCAGTGTGAATTTAACTGAAGATTGTTCCTTAATATGCCAAGAGCAAAACTCTGGGTTTCTATCCCCTAGGTGCATTTTATGACTCCAGCTTGGCAACACTGGGTAGTGATGTAAACAGTGATGTAACGGAGCGAGCGACACAGAATTAGGTGGAGAACAGACGTGGACATGACAAAGTCAGATACGTTGCACCAATTCTTCATTCACCAGTTACATGAGATAGCCATGACTGACAGAAGGAAGGTTTGGAATTGGAATCCGACTACCAAGAACACCTAAAAAAGCAAGAGTTAACTACAGCAGGCTGTATTAACTACAGCAGGCTGACCTAGCTGATCTTACACTTTTGGGGTCCTGCCTTGATCTGTCCCCTTTGCCCTCTCACCATAGAAGGGCAACTGCTCTTTGATGACGATAATGTGCTTCACTGCTACACTGGTGAAAAGAGTAAAGTCACTATAGTGGTTTGTTCTCATACTTCTTTATATTTATATAAATAAACTCTTTCAGTGGAAAAGATACTCTTGATCTAAGGAAGCTTTAAATTTATACCCGCGTATGGTATTACTCTTCTGGAGCCTAAATAGCATCCAAAAGCTTTACTCATCCTTTTGAATATATAATAAATTATTACCATCATGAAAAGACAAATACTTGTACATTCCGTCTCTTATTATGAAAAAAACACAGGAAAAACAAATACCACTTAATGCAGCAGCTGTATGCTGAGACAAATGTTAAGTCTGTGCTGAGACACATTAAATCTCCTGATTTTTCCTCTCATGATGGTTTCTGTTTGTTACGGACTTTTTCGAGAGGTTCTAGAACATGGGTAATATATAGTTAAGTATAGAAATTTGTTACCTGAAAGGAAAATAAGGCATTCCAAAGTGATCTTATTTTAACAGGCAGAGAAGGCTCTCTGCAAATATTGAGAGCCTCTCAGTTCTTGGGGTGGGATCAAGATTAAATGGGGGGTTTTCCTCAAGATCCACAATTTTGCATAGGGACTACTCCTGAACAGAAGGCCACACCGGTTTTGAAAGCTGAAGATGATTAGTAACATTTGTTGGTGATCTGTTTAACAGAGGAGGCCCTGCCCCTATTACTGTTTATTTAGAACAAGGTACAAAAATAGATACTTCTCCAGGTTTCACAGTTGTGGATGTAGCAACTCTATGCTGTTTTGAAATCATCACATGATTTCTAAGAGTTCATACAAACATGCCACAGTTGCAAAAACATGTTTTTGTCAGCCTGGAGTCAGACTTGCCCTTCTTGCTACACACTCCAACAAGTCTTCCCTCCTGATTTCATGTCTGGGATTTTCAGAAGAGCCTGAGGTGCTCAAATACCACTGACTTACAGCTGTTAGGCTTGTCTGAAAAATCCTACTGTCCTGTACTTTCCTGTGTGGACGAACAAAGGCATAAAAGACAGATGGGATTCTACTTCCATCTGTTTTTTAACCATTTTTTTCACTACCTGTTATCTCAAGGCTTAATTCAAAGCCTGCTGATGTAAGAGGAAGCAATTTTAACAGGATTGCTATCAGGCCTCCACCTGCATAAGGTGAAATGTCCATCCTCAGTAACTGAACTTCTACCAAACAATAATGGGATTCAGGAATTGCTGCCAATAAAAACTATTACCAGCTACTGCCTGTGCTGTGGAAACAGTCTTACTGATACTGGACAAGTCCTCCACATCCTGATGTGGTTTGACTTCCTAGTGACCCCTCTTCCTCCCAAATGTGGTAGATATACAAAACATGAATGCCTTCTATAGATTTAAAAAAACCCAAAACACACACAAAACAATCAAAAAAGACAAATAGTTATAAACGTTTGCTGGTAAGATGAATACCAGAGTTAGACACGATGGACAAAACAGTGATAAAATATTAACTGCTTGCTGTGTTTTTTTGACCTTTATAGCCTCTTGAAAAGATGTAGGTACATTACACATTGTTAAATTCAAGGTGGAAGCCATAGAGAAAATAACAGAGAAAGCAGCTGAACACAGCCTCAGAATATCTGAGTTAGAAGACACTTGATTATCTTACCTGTAATTTTTGGTTCTCTAACTAGCTTCTACAAAATACAGTATGCCTTTGTTTCATGGAAAGAAGCAGCTAGCAGCTATTGTTAACCGACAACAAGGACCCCAAGCTGTGGCACAGCCGGAACTAGGGAAAGGTTTACAAGCACAGTGTACACAAATTCCTCCTAGCAGCCAAATCCTCCTTCTGTGCATGCCTGACACACACGCAGTGAGGAGCTGCTGATGGTCCTGGTATTTGAGCAATGTACACGTGGGGTTTCCTGGTCTGCAAAGCTGCCGCAACGCTCCTTCTGAGAACTTCTTGGTGGAAACACAGTATTTGTCTTAGAATAATGATATACTGTCAGGAAATTCCTAGCATGAAAATGTATTTTCTTTTGTCAAAACCAGCAGCAAGCTCTTCGTTTTCCAGTAAAACATCTGTGGCCCTTTTTGAAGAGTGGACCAAGTCCACAAGGGCTACAGATATACTTTGGTCAATCACTTTGCTTATGTAGTTTGTCTTTTGATTTTTTAATAGAACCATGTCATATAAAGTGACATATTGAATGAAAGATATTTACAAAACAGTATAAAATAAGCTACTGTGGAATTATGGGTACATGTGACATTTTCTAAGGACATACTGTATTAGAGGTAGGTGAAAAAGGGGAGATGATTCTGTAACCTTTAAATATCCCAGGCTCCTCCATTCACTAGTTCTTCTTCCTTTGCATTATTTTATTTTACATTTTTGCAGACACAGAGGGCTTGTAACAACTTTAATGCTGACTTTTTTGACATATTAAGATCACCCTACTATTACTTAAAGCAGTGCACATCTTCATTTGGTCCACATAGGCAGATTCTGCCCATAATTTGAGACTGTATGTAAATACATTGAAGCCTTTGCTTCTCTCTGTCTGGGCAGACCTAATACCAGTATGTCAACAATGGCTTAATCAAACCTCTTTTAAAGAAGATCACAACCACAGGTTAACACTTTTTCAACAAGCACTGTTTAAATGCTGACGGTCTCTGAGAGAGAAGACAACCCTTAGCCAGTTTTCCATGCCCGTCTTTGCACTGGACAGTCCTGGTGTGCCATCCCGTGTCGCACGTTCGAGAACAGGAGAGCCACGGCCCCGTAACCCAGCGGGGTTGCGTGAGCTGCGGAGTCACTTTGCTGGTGACAGAGTTAGTCATTTGCCCGGGCTTCTTTGGCACGAAGAAACTGTAGCGGACATCCACGGGCTGCGTTGGATCGGTCGCAAGTATCTGCACAATAAGGATCTCTTTTGTGGCGGAGTGCCCCATTGCGTGCAAAAAATCGTCTTTGTGGCTCCACCCGCTGTAGTTCATGACAGTCCCGTTGATGTCGATGATTGTTTCTGAAGTAGAGATCATGTATTTCCCATTGACAAGGTACTCACCGTTTTTCTTCTTCAGGGCCAGGTAGGCAGTGAACCTGCTCTGGTCCTTAGTCTTGAACTGCCGAACTTTGATGTGGGTTGCCCCTTCGGGGATCCTCACTACATCTGTGTAGCCCTTGCTGAACGAAGGGAGAGAAAGAAGAGCATTCAGTAGCTAGCACGAAATAAGCCTCAAGTCCTACTGCAATGCCTCACAAAGTCTCTGGTATGACACGTCTTGCATCATTTCAGTTCAGGCCCTAAATCCAGCTGGATTGAGGCTCATCTTAGATTAATTTGACCAGGTTCCACTGTTGGTCTACTGTGTTGTTCTTTATGTTCTTGAAGAAGTTTCTATTGCACTTCTTTTAGATTGCTTAATCTTTAGCTTTAGTAACAATTTTATGTAAGTCAGATACAAGAGGAATGAAAAGTAAGATAGCTTATATATTTCACCAAAGGGTGGGAGATACGAAATACGATGCACGCGTTGCCTGCCAAGGAAAAGATAATGAGATATGCATTGGTTACAGCTGTTTCTTGCTGTCTTTGCTAAAACGATGATTAAGGAAAGCATGAGCAGAGAAACAGCTGGGTAGAGGTACCTTGGGAACATTTAAAAATAATCTTGATCACTGAGAAAAAATTTGTTTACTCTGAAATTCATAAACCCAAAGATTAATTGTCATGTGTCTAATAAGAGGGGCACCCAAATGTCATCACAGAGCTCTCACTGTTGCTACTTATGGAATATCTTAACTCAGATCTAGAAAAAGGTAATAAATTCTTTTACTGAAAGTGACAAGCATTCAAAATGTGCAAGTGTGCTGGAATTTGTCACTATCTCAAATATGTTATTTTAACTTTACTGATACATAGAAAAAAAATGTAAAGACTATACATAGCTATAAGCTACCAGGTGGACTTTGGAGGCACATATTTTCATTTCTAAATCCGTGACAAAACCATCCTGAAAGTATCCTATATCTGAAAGGTTTAATGAGAAAATACATTAAAAATATATAAAAGTGAAGGGGTGTCCTTTGGGACTGTTCAAAGAACAGACTGCTAATTTTGAGAATTTCTGGCTGCACAAGTAGAGACTGTACATACTACACATGAAACGTTCGTGCTATTTCCCTGCTATTTCCAGCAGTTATGGGACAATGACTAAAACTCTACTGAATTAGCACCTCCATAGAGCTGAAGGAATATGGTGCGAAACCCAGGCTGGGGACTCTGCTCTACAGCACTGCACAAATATTTTTACGTAATAGTTGCCAGAACAGGTCTGTTAAAACATGTCATTAAGGTTACAAAATCATTTGTTCAAAAACTAAAAGCAATACTGGAGAATCCAAGTCATCTGCATAAAGAACAGACCATATGCACAAAGAACTATGTGAAGGATTAACTCTCCTCTTTCCCAACTTCTGATAATTTGGCTTTAGAGCTTTTTAAAAAAAAATTCTTAGGAAGCAAGTTTCCCAGAAGATTATGTTTTGCCTGCTTTGAAAGAAAAAAGTACAAACAAATGTTGTTATGGCATTTAAGTTGTGCATTTAAGTTTCCCTGTACACTTAATGTACAGATTGCTACAGTTTGATTTATAATGGACAGAAACACGTGAGCTGCCACTTTTCAGTGGAGAAAAGACAATTCTACTACAGCCACTGCCTTTTCAGACACAACTGTAAAAACTGTTTGCAGACAATTAAGATTTCACTATTTTAATGAGGGGTTTGTTTTAAAGTCAATTACTTGCAGAAAAGAATCGTCTCAATCAACATTTCCAGTAAAAATAAATCGTCAGTCCAAAATTCAGTCAAAATCCAGTTAGAACATACTTGTGACTGGTTATTATGACTTTCCAAATGGGGCATCTGGCCTCACTGAAATTCATGGAGTCCCTTTAACACTTTTGCTGGAGGTTGGATCCCAGCATAAGGATTATTACTGAATCATATGAAGTATATCTCCCACTGTCTTCATTTAGACATCCCAGGCATTTCAATATTTACAAACTGGAAAAGATTTGGTTTATATAGTTGCTAATTTGTATGGAAAGCCACTCCTTTTGGCAGAGGTGTTTTGGCACCGTTAGGCGAGCAATCATTGGTTTAGCAGGAAGAAGATTAGTTATGTTTATTTTTAGAATAAATTCACTCTCAAAGCCATTTTTGACTGCTATTAATCTGTATGTTGAAATGCATAGAAATAAAAGGTCATTTCAGGAGTCGTATTTCAACTTCTAGTAGCTTTCAATATGCTATGTAAGAATTTGGAAGATATAAAACAAAATCAAGTTTCTGTATAAAGATGTTACACTAATGCAGTCACTGATTCCGAGTGGAAACTGTCAACTAAAAGTTCCTGCATTTATATCTCTACAGCAATCCTCTTAGACCCTGGAAGCTATATGAATGATAATTAAAAATCCTCATTTTTCTATGAATCTTAAGAACTGGAGGAAAATGAGCTCAGACAGACAGGAGACTTACTTGACATTGTTATCTCAGTACAAAGCCTACTGCCCCTTCAGTGTGGTGAGGGAAAACCATGAGGGCAGTTCCTTTTATTTTACTTAAAGCATTAAGTTTTACTACAGTTAAAAGGTGAACTCTGACAGAAAAAAAATGGATAACTGCTATAAATATTTTGACTTAAAAAAATCCATCTGGAGATTGATATTATGCCAATGGACATGAAGGGATATAGTCACACTTAAGCCAATGTTTACTTCTGGTATCTCATCTAGTTATCTAAACTCCACACATACTCAGCAGTTGAAAAGGTGATTTCAGGGTATATTCCCTCTCAGCTATTAAGGAAGATTATTTATAGCTGTCTGCTTCTCTCCATTACTTATACATGGAATGTGTGTCACAAAATCACGTGGAATGCCCTCACTGTCATTCGACATAGACGAGATGAAAAAACATTCTCAGGGCATAACTTGCTAATGCAACAACATCTGGGAAATGCAAAATTTCAGAGATACGGAGATAATTCTGATCCCAAAAACTTTCTGATTCATTCTTCTCTTCCGTTTTCTCTCTCCTCTAGGAACCACAGTCCATCTGACACAGCAAGATTAGCAAGTAGGACGAGTTGCTATGCCTTATTCTAGGCAGCTTTCCCATTAATGGGGTGTTCACCTGCATCACCGGCACTTTATATCAAAAATGAACTCAGTACAGTGTTTTGCCAGCTGATGATTTGCCAGTTTCAGGGTAATGATAAGACCCAGCTGTACACATCTGGAAAGTGCAATATAAGTACAGGCAATGTACTTTTTTGCCCCACATCTTCATATGAAAGCAAATTGCATTGAGAGACATACAGAAAGAAGCACATTAGCAGAGTTATTATTTGCACAAGATACGTTTACCAGTACTTGAGATCAGTACCTCTTTTTGGTAAAGGTGCCCATGACTTTTGTGCAGCTGGAGTTGTCTCCTCCACACACTCCACATTTGTCATACTGGAGCTTTGATCCGATGATGCCGTCGCAACCAGTCCGGATACACTTCCCTCGGACACAGACTGAGTTACTGTACGGTCGACATTCAGTGCCATCAGTTACCTGGGCAATCAAACGAGCCTCAGTTAAAACTGCCACAGAATAGACTGACTTTTTTGGATCTGGCAGAACATAGTTACTTATGTAGGTCACCTACTCCGAACAGAGAGCCTGACAGACCAGACTGAGTTTCTCTAACATCCCCAGCACAAAAGCATTTCAGTAAAGCGCTGAAAGCAGTGATAGGTAACTTCCAGTTTGAGTTCCATCTGATAGAACAAACTGACCACAAGTCACATCTACACTACTTGGCTGTTGGCTCTGTGAGATTTACTCTGGAGTCTCTTAGCCTAATTCAGGGTTAAAATTACCCTTATCTTCATAGTACTCTTTCTCCTCCAGAAAATTCCAGAATAATGGAAAACTCCAGGCAGAAACCCCTTTAGCCACTTCTGAGAACAAACCAGTGCAGAGAGCACTAAGAGGCTCATATTTTTCATGGATTCACATATTGAGATGTGGAAAAACTCACCTCATTTTAGAGGCCAGTTCTGGTCCTAATGTATAACCAGTGGATCAAACATTAAATCTAATCACACAGTGAAATCTCTGAATCATAGGATTAACTTCTTTTTCCTGGTTGAAGGGAAAGATTTCTAGATAGAGGACACTTCTACACTGGAGCATGAAATCATGACTGGAGTTGCCATTACCTTCTGGGAAAACACCACATAATAGCCGGTTCCTTTGGCTCGGCAGGTGAGCTTGCAGACATCTCCGGGAAGTACTCCAGCATACTTGGGGACCCATTCAACAAATGTCTTGACACCCTTTGCATCAGACTGGTAGCCATTCCTTGCTTCACACTGCTCTTGTCGAAAAGACTTCGCTGCAGAATTATTCACATCGTTATTTCAGACCACTCGGCAAACATCATTATGTCCACCTATTATTTCAATTTCTTTTTTACATAATTTTTAAGTTATATCATGTCACTTCTTTACTTAGAACTGGCCCTCCAATCCTTCAACTGTTTTAGCTTGGAAAATCCATGGCATAATAAGCATTAGAAGTCTTATACGTGCATTGCATTTCATTTTCCAGGACTGAAAATCTTTTTTTCATTCACATGACCTTTCTCTGTGGAGTCTGTGGGGGGGATGTGGGTGAATAATTACGATACTGTATTAATGATTAATGTCTCACTTTGGTAAATACATTTTGGGAAAACTACAGCGGACGTCTGTTGTGTCCTTCTACAGCAGATAGTCGGTATTTACTGTCTATGAAGAGACCGGCTGGAGCACAAGGGCACTCACCGTTGGCCGGGCAGGGAGCGACGTTGCAGGAGCGGTAGATGGCCCTCTTGCCCGTGCAGTACCGCCCGTTGTTTCTGGGAGCTGGGTTATTGCAGTGGCGATAGGCAAACTGAACTCCTCCACCACACGTCCGGGAGCACTGTCCCCAAGGCCCCCAGGAGCCCCAGTTGCCATGGCTTGAAGCCTGGAACATAGGAAACAGTAGGAGGTAAGTTCATCATCCAAGTGTGAATAAAGCTGCGACAACTCAAAGTCACTGCTAATATTTTCCTCATTCAAGGCAATTCTTTGGTCGTTTTAATCAGGGGTAACAGGTCTCAGGAGCCTTCTTTCTCCCAGCAGGGTTAATTTCTATCTTTTATCTGCACATTGACAACATCTTATTTGGCAAAGACAACACTAGGCCTTGCTCCACACAGCTGCCTTCTCACTGTTCCATGGAAGAGACCAGTGCACCAGAAAGATTGCCCAAAGTCTCATGTGCTGCTCTCTTACCTTTTGCTTTTCCTACCAAAAGGGCCCTTTAAACTGGCTTCAAGGGGTCTGGCTCCCAGAATATGTTCATAAAGCTAATCTATGATTAATTAAATCCAATTATTGTGATGTGTAGGTACTGCTTTGAATTACTGGCAAGAGATGGAGTTGTCAACTTTGCTAAACTGGCTACCTAGAAACAGTATTGCAATAGCATGCAGAAGTCTGTAAGTCTGTAAAAAAGGGTGTTATGAGGGCTGTAGCTTGATTTGAATGGCTCTCATAGTTTGCAAATATTTTTGCAAAGAAGTCCACACCTCTTCTGTCTACCCAGTAAATTTAGAAGTATCTGAGCTGACAGTTCTCATGAGCCTTCAGATGCATAGTGGACAGAGGAGACTGTCACTGGAGGTACAAACCTTTCTGCTGAAGAAATATATTTTGTATTAACTTCATCAACCTTTCCCTTCACTGAAATTAGGGTCCTGGGGCCTTTCAGATGAGGGACGTAAATTAAATTTACAGATTTAATTTGTCTTGCATTCCATGGCCAAGAAGTCACAGAGCTATGTCCTGATACTGATTTACGAATGGGCACATCATCTACTCTGAAAGGATGCTCCCAGTTTTCCAGGAATGAAGGCTTTCATACCTGAAGAAGATAACATGCTTCCTGAACCTCAGGCAGCATTTCTCCTATATCCCTCACCAATAACAATCCAAGTATGTGCTAAAAAAATAAGGCAGCTTTCAATCTGACTTCCATGAAGTCCCTTGCACTCCCACAAAACCCAGCAATTTGAGGATCACGCCTTTCAAAATCCCCCAGGGTCAGAGCCGGTAACTTACTGAGTAGTACTTCTTCTTGGTTTTGTCCACACATTTTCCTTGGAGACAGATCCTTCCTTTTCCACACGGTGTTCCCTCGACAGCAGGGAGCTTCTTAGTCAGACAGACCATCTGACCTTGGCGCACAACGGCACACCAGAGGCGAGAGCACACGTCCATCCCGGGGCACACGGTGTACTCGGGCCCGAACGCCAGCTTGCACTGACGAATGGCATCATATGTTTGTCCCGGGAGCTCCTCGGGGCCCACGATGTGCTTCCTCGGTTGGTCCAGCAAACAGTTACCTAAAAGAGCGATCCAGCCTGGTGTTATTACTCATTTCCTAGTTTTCTCTGCAGAGCTGCAAATCCGTCAGGTAAGGCAGAACAATGACGACAGCAAACCCCGCTCAAAGGAGGCTGACTGAAACAGGGAGGCTCTCTGAGATGACATCAGGTTTTGCACAAAGTCACACTGCTGCCACTGTGTTCTCACCCAGCAGCACACCAGGTGTCCAGCTGCCTATTTCCCACCTGAGGGTGTAAGTGAGTTTTACTCGGGTCCCTTTGGCCTTTCATCCTGGTTTCCTTTATGTGATGACTCTGGGCACATTCCCTCTATCAGTTTGTGGTTTAAGGACTGAGCAAAGTAAGCAAAGTTGCCATTTGAGTTCTGAGACAGAATGTCAGAAATGGTAAAGCTTCTAGAGTGATGCCAGAAAAATCAAAAAACACAGACTTGTAGCCAGTGAGGCATTAAAAAAAAAAAAAAGGAAAAAAAATCAAAACAAAAGGGAAAGAAAAAACTCTTAACAGATCAGAGGAAAAATATAAGCTGCATATCAAAACTAACGCTGGTGGTAAACCTGGACCAGACTCTCCTCCTAAAGACTGATACTTGGCTGCTTATGGAATTAGTTTGAATAGGGCTATCCATTTAATAAAAAATACATAAATACCAGGAAGAAAAAATTGCATAAACAAATAGAATCATATATATTCTTTAAGATCTACTGCACTGGTCAAATTTGTCTGGCACACTCTAAACATGAAAATTCTCATTTATGTTGTAGGTATCTACTGATAGATATTTTTTTACTACTGGAAACCTCACTTGTTGACATGCAGAACTATTTATTCAGTGTAACCTCTTTTACACTTCATGAAAGGGATATGTGGTCTGGGCAAGCTTCACTTATCCTTGGCCAAAATAACTTACCACAGTTTACCTCACTTTGGAAGTTAGACCAGTGTTCTTCAGCTGGATCATGGGTGAAAAAAGCCTATCTATAAAAACCTCACTATTCACACAAAATGGAATAGAATTTCAAGCTATGGCAGTGAATTTAAACAAACTAAATACTTAATTTCTCAAAATACCTAATTTCTCAATAACTTGGGTTTTCCTTCCAGAACGCATACTTACTGCAACTGTTATTTTGTTCCTCTAAAGACCAAGGCCCATTAGCCAAATTGGCCAAAAATTCTTTCTGCATTACCACTTACTACCAAAAACCCTCTGTTTTGCTAAACCTGCTCCACTTGTTGACCCTGATTTACCCCAGCCTTATCTGGACTATGCTGCCTTTTTTAATGCAGACAAGGTGTGCCAATGCTAACTCTCGTGAGATAAAGATACTTAAAAGTACCCTGGCATTCAAAGTTTGTTGTAGTGTAAAATATTAGAGACATGATGAGGAGTGAGGAAGCACCTATCTTTTTTCTGGAGTTTCTGAAAAGCACATAACTGGCAAAAATACACTTTGTAAAAGTAAGTAACAGTGGAAATCTTACTTCATTTACCTTGTGATGAGGAAGGAAGCTAATACATTGTTAGGGCAGTGATGGGAAGTCAGTAGTGTATCAACATTCAGTATTATACACTGCTATTGTACCTATAATGAAGTTTATCAAACTCACAGGTAGAACTGTTATTCAGTATTTTAAAACATCATAATAACACTTCATTTCACCATGACAGACACCTCTGCCCCTCACTGAGATCTACCTTGACTGAAACGCCTGGAAACACAAATTTAGAGAAAAAAGAAAGAAGTCTCATTCTTGCATATACTTATCTGTCAATCATTTTAGTTAAAACCTATTCAAATACCTTTCACACTGAATAACAAACAGGTTTCACAAGCTTACATAGCAAATACAGCATTTTTCCCCTCCAGAACCCATTAATTCAAAACTGAAGATAGTGAACACCCCTAAGGACTCCCCCCAGGAAAAAAAAAAATTATATTGGTAGAGAGTAGCAGTGTCTATGTTTATACAGGTTGCAATGAAGTGGAGGTGTTTTTACCATGAGCTGGCACAACCTCCTACTTGCAATAGTAAAAAAAGATTTGAGAAGCTGGAGAGAAGTTTGCTCTGGGCCCCCTGGTTGAGAGGGCAGAGAGGGCTTCTATTCACTGTTACACTTCAATATACAGAACATATATATTCTGCAATTCCCATTTTTTGTCCCAAGTACCAAAGAACATCTTTGTGCCCTGGAATAGAGCAACATTGTTGGCTGATGACAGTGCTAATTAAGCCTTCTCATTATCTCTCTCAATGTTTTGTGTAATCTATCTTGGGGAAAAAAAAAGGTGGAAGGAGATCTGTGCAGGAAGCAGATAAGCAGGATGTAAATTAATTAAAATACAAACAGTCCTTGTTTCAGGTTGCACCGAGCACTGTGGCTGAACACAATAAATCCCAGGCAATCATACCCCCGCCTCGTGGTTGGCATGACAATAAAGGCAATTAGTACCTTTGGAAAGGCTTTGCTAAAAGCAGATGGAAATAAATGTCACTCTCTTCTGGACACTAACTGAGCCTTTTCTTCCTAAATGTCAAACTGCTGTCTGGGGTCATCTCATGAGTGTAAAACAAATGGTGATATCATGACAACACTGTTTATCGTTCTCAGAGCAGGCCTCTGGACACAGGGAAGCAGGACCTTGATCCTCCCCAGACCTCCTGGTTGACCTTGGACAAGACATTTATATTGGGATTTATTCAGCTGACTTTAGCTGTATGTAATGCTGGTGTCTGCAATGCAGTCAGCTGTCAGGTGTTTCACTACTGAGGCAAACAAGTTTATGGTGTAATTAAGCACCACTAAGGCAACGGATGAGCTGCAATGCTGCTGATGCCATTGATTAGACCTCTCTGCACAGCAATGGGAACCTGAATACCCAGTTTAGGAGTGCCTACCTACATAGTAAGTACCCACATTTTATAAGAATAACCTAATCCCCAACATCACCTTCCAAATTTAGAAATTAGCAATATGAGTATTTGACAAAGCTGTGTCAAGGAATTAAAGACTGTAATGTTTTCTACTAGAGCAGAATACGGTGAATATCTAAATCTGCATGGGAAGCTTACTAAAAGCTTTGGTAAGACATTGACTGCTCATTTGTAATACAGTACTGCTAACAGATCCAAACTTCTGGACTTCATTCATATTTAATTCTGCTTACCCATAAGAAGAAGCAGTTGAACTATTTTATTTTCCTCATGCCAGTGCTGCCATGCCCTGTTTGTCATCCCAAAGCACAATTCATATGCTCATGCCCGCTCAGATCTGCACTGTGCCTGCTGCACTTCTTGAAATTACACCCAAATGAATGAGGGTTGTTTCCTCTCCCTAGAAGCACTTAAAAGAGATGGGATTTTCTTCTTTCTGTGGCAAGATTAGAGGGGGGCTCCTTCTTGAAAACAAAACGGAAGGGAAAACACTGAAACTATATAACAGTACACCTGCCTCACTTAGGGAAAACCCAAAAAGTAGACACATACTTAACCTGAAGGAAGCACAGAACTGTGGCATGTTTGCACTATTCCTTTATCAGCCCAAAGCTGATAGGCAGCATTGCTCTGTGAGGACCCTGTGGTTTCTGATACACTCAGTGTGCATTACAAATGGGAATTATGGAGCTACGGATTAATTCACTGTCTGAAATAAGAAAATAAAACTAGTATATCCCTTCCAAAAACAATGCATGTCCTTTCAGCACATGAAGCACATTTGAAGAAAGTGCAGTTTAAATCATTGACCATTTTTACTTCATGGATAGCATTTGCATTCTGTTAAGATTGATCTTTGATTTAAAATAAATAACTGTAAAATTATAAATTTCAACAGAAAAGAAGACTGTTACTCAGCAAAGGTCTCTGAAGGGCTGATCTATCAAGAAAAGAGATTCCCTAAACTCTGTGTATTTGAAATCACACCAATCAGTAACAACATTAATTCTCAGAGGACTATGGAACTCTGCGATGAGAGGTTCAAATTATCTATAAATTATTTCATCATATCAATAACTCTTTAGGATTACATACCTGAGTGACAACTACTCATGAGTTTTAGAAAAGGCAATGTACCCTAACCTATTCCTTAACAGACTGACAGATTCTAAGTCCTTTACATGCAGCAAAGAACACATGACACTGTGAAAAGCTGAGTGGGTAAAAGGTGTCCCTGCCCACTGCAGGAGGTTGGAATTACATAACTTTAAGGTCCCTTCCAACCCAAACCATTCCGTGATTACATGATTCAAGGGAAAATGTCAGCAGTTGAGAACTGCCAAACTTCTCATGCAAGAACTCAGCACTCATGATGAACAAGGAGCCCATAATGCAGCTCTGAAGGACGGGAAGCTCTTGCCTATTTGTACATGAAAAAGCTGGCAGTTACGCTGTTAGACCTCCAGGACAGGCCCACCTTACTTCAATATTGAGACTGGACCCAGCTCCTGAATAAGAGACCAAGTTTCAAGCATCCCCCAGATAGAAACAAGCCAAAGGGGCGGTGGGTGTGAGAAATGCTTTCTTTGCTTGCTTTGTTGCTGGAGAAAGCAGCTCGCTGGACGCACAGTAAAGAGAACAACTCAGGTCACAAAAAAAAAAAAAAAAAAGGAAAAAATGCAACCTTTCTACTCACCTGCAGCAGGTGAGGAAGAGAGGAGGAAAAATATGTCAGAATTCCTTTTGCTTTCTAAGAGGTTATGCATGGATGGTGGGAGAAGTCCCTTTTTTTACCCCTGTGGACTGCACTGTACCTCAGTAACTAAACTCAAAAGGGAAAGTTCTCTTTGTATGTGAAAACTAACTTGGCAATATTAAGTCACTGCCAGAGCAATATGGACCATAAAACAGGACAGTACAGATTAAGAGATCTAATAAAATTGAAAGAAAAAATTAAGTCATTCTCCAATCAAGAAAAACAGAAAAAAGTATTTCAGAGAGCACTGAAATTAGTTGACAAAATATTTAAGAGCAAACCTTTACATACAGCAGACATACCATAGTTTTTATCCATAAGCATTTCAGTTACCATAACAACTTGATCTATGCACTCAATTATGTCATTTTTATCTCAGCATTTTGGAATTTCAGTGGTTTATTTAAGAACTGCTGTTGCTTTGGGAGCATAGTGAAGACTTTAAAACTCATTAAAGAGTGAAGACTATGCTTTTTTATTTCCACCTTTGGAAAATGAAAGTTTTACACTTATTCTCCAAGAGCTAAATTTCATATTTAACAAATAATAGTTACATGACTTTGGAATGTAAGCTCCTGGGGCAGAAGTTACCTTTTACCATATATAGCATAGAGGAGTCTGTATTTACCTAGTAAATATAATGGCATTATAAATGTAATAAATGTAACAGCATTGTAAACATGATAAATGCCATTAATGGTAACAAGAGCTAACTCTAGGTAGACCGTATCACCCACTTTAATTTCTGTGAGAAAAAATCCCTTTCCTTGTGGCCTTTGTTTAAAGGACCCTCTGAGCTCAGATCTGTGGCATTTGGGAAGACAAGACTAATATCATGCATTTAAATAAACCTCTCAATTTTCCAAACCACAGTATTGCCAACATATACTCCACCAACTCTTTCTTTTCTCTTCCATTTGAACCACTGCAGGGAGGGTGAGACTCTGCCAGGCTTTTAGATTGTTGCTCAGTTTTGCAAGCACTTCCAAGATAGTCCTGAGGATGACCAAGGAATGAACAAGCTGCCATAAGATATTCTTATTTAAAAAATAGTTCACAGTAAAAACTAAGGTGTGATAATACATACCATGACCATCATCAAAAAATTCTGTAATAGTTGCTGAAGTGCATTTGGACCAGGGTTTTGAAGCATCAATGCTGGTCAGAATGGAGGACATCAGGCGCTTGTCTTCCATGGAGCCAAAGTTCTCCTCACAAAATTTGGAGTCATCATGGGAAAGCCCAAGCAAGTGCCCTACAGATATGAAACAAATGAAAAAAAATATATTACTATCCATAACCATAGAATTTACCAGCTGGAGCTCACAGTCATGGCAAAATGAATTGTGTAATTCATTCTCAAATTTTAAAGAGCAGACCAAAGCAGGGAACTTGAAATGTGGTATCTCTGCCTAAAGAAAAAAACTAAAAAGCTGTGACAGTTTACACCGTTACATATAGCAAAGCAGTAATGCCATCAGCTGACACGTCATTGAACTAACTGAAACCTGATGGACGGTAAAGGGAACTGCACTCAATTATATTAGTCAACAATTTAGTCCTTACTGTTTTTCCAAATCATCTTCAGCAAGAAAGACTGATACTTTACTCTGTAAAGGCATTTTGAAACTGTCTAGAAAAGGTGCTACAACATTTTTTAAAATGGACAAAAATCGAAGTATTTATGATGCAACCAAACAATCTCTATATAAATTCTTAACATGCACACCTTGTTTAAATGCAAGTACCCTCTATAATATAAAATACATAAGCAATCTGAATAATGTTTTCAGTCCCTTTCATGTAGAGTCTTGTTTTGTGTTTTTTAGTTTATTTTGATCAGGGTTCTAGTTTTCCTGGGTTTTACTTTTAAATGTATGTGGTACTGGATATTTATGCTTCAGAACACAAAATAACGTGTGCATAAGGCAGCACATGATGGAACTTGCAAAAATCCTTTATGTCCAGGGGAGTTCAGTCCAGTGCCACGTGAGCTCTTGTAAGTGTGAGAGCCCCAAGCTGCCAGAGCTCAAGAAGAGTTTGGACAATGCTCTCAGGCACGTGATGGGACCCTGTTCTGTGCAGGGTCAGGAGCTGGACTTTGATGATCCTTCGGGGTCCTTCCCAACTCGGGTTATTCTATGATTCTATGAGCCTTTCCTGTAGATCAGCAACCCCCATCTTCTCTCCTCTCTGGGCAACAATAAAGGTCTGCAGATAACGCACCCTGTTCCCTCTGCAAACATCAGGTATAACTTTAATTTCCATGCCTACACTAGACCATTTTGCAGCCAACTTACTACCCAAGAGGTCAAAGAATGAATGGGAATAAAGCTGCAGAGAGCTCAACCTAGGCCAGCAGATGATTGGAGTTAATACTTCTTGCCCCGTTACTCCTGTTGCTAACTGCTACTGCAATGCTACATCACAAGTACATTGCTGCAAAAACATAATGAATCCAACTTTCACACTGAAGGCACGTCTAATTTCTGGTGTGTTTTATATGCAAGATTTGGGCTTATTTTTCTTGGATAGGTAAAACCACTTTCCTTTGGTAATACTGCATATGGTCAGATAATGCTATTTTTACACTGCACAGCTGAGTATCAGTAAGTACATATCAAGTTTAAATCTGACAGAGCACCAACACAAAGATGTGCTCTGAAGAGATGACAGCAACTTTGTTTTATTTAAGACAAATGCTGGTGTTGAGCAAAATAATTTACTACTAAAATTATTATTTCACTGCATTTCTGTGGATTGATGGATTTCTCTGACAGAGAAACCAAATAATCAGTGCATCACTTCTAACCTACAGAGCAAATTCTGCAGAAGTGCCACAGACTGAGGGTTTGATGCATCAGCAGCTAATGTGCCAAGGAAGACTGCCTCTGACTTTGCCGAAGTCCCAGACAATGACAACGAGAGTCTTCAGGAAACACAAAGTTGATGTTATTTTTGGTTGCTGTTCTACGCCCTGTTATCTCTGAGCTGGTATTCCTGCTAATGCTCTGAGGAGCACCAGGTCACACCTCACAGCAGAGAACTGTGGGCAGAAACGACAGGTTAATGAACCTCAACACACGCCTAGTGGTAATATAACTAGAACCATTTTGTGCTGACATTTAATAACTCCTTGTAGCACATTTCACCAGTGTTCTGCTCACCTAAGCAGGTCAGGGCTTCAGGCCTATCCCCTGGCTTTTGTTGATGGATCCCTCAATATGCAGCACAGCCCCTCATTTAAATCAGGACCACACACTGCTTTGCAGAGCTGTTCAGGAGTTTCAGCCACTTTCTTATATTTAATTTGAATCCATTCACTTCAATATGCACGTACTACCAATCAACTGAACAGAAATATTTGCAAAAAATTAGCCCAGACAGCAAGAAAATGCCACGCTGGTTAGACTTAAGCTTCACTAGAGCAATCTTCTCTGAGACAACTTATATGCTCAAAGGTTGCAGCAAGAATGCTTTTGTATTTACTGTCCCAAGAGTGCTCATAGTTGTAGAAATTACTTCATTGCAGCATGCTTGTGAAATAAGGTAATAAGGCTCTCTCAGTGGAAAAGGAGCTTCATTTCTAAGTCATTGGCTTGGTAGTAAACGTCTCTGGGTGAATAAAAAAAGCTGGAGAACTGATCTGAAGAGTTTGGCTGAATAACATCACATGCCACACAACACATGTTCAGTGTAGGATATGAATGACAGTTGAGTGCAAACCAGCAACTCGAGAACTTCATTTTTCAGAGTGCTCAACATTTTATAGCACCACTCAGAACTACCCAAAACTCTGTGATATGAAGCATTCAGTCTTGTAGGGCAGAATTCAAAGTTTCTTAACCTCTGGTTACCAGCCTCTGGTACCACTCTGCAAGACTCCACCCATTTAAGACACAATTTTGCTCTATATAAGAATCCCTTTCTCGCATAACTGTACTTCACCTTTTGGAACTGTTCATTTTATGTGAAGAACACTCCACGTGAGCACGTAATTAAAGACTTAGTGCAATGCACACATTCACAGCCCCATTAATGCTGATGCTTCCAAATGCACAACGCGAGCATCTCTGAGTTTCTCTGCTACCTGGGACATTCTTTCAACGTTCTGTAATTCTGAAAAGGCCTCTTTGCCTTTCCTACATGTGTTTTTCAGCCCCGGCTCCTCCTGCAGTGCAATTTGTAAGCAATTTCAGCTCAGACTACCTACTGTCAGAGAAATGTGGTCACACCACATCAAACTATGGAAATCCTACAGCCAAGCAATGTGAATGCCCCCAGAGCAGGCCAGGCAGTACATTGTGCTTTAGCTTGATCTGTCTTCCCGTCCTGAGGACAGTTTAGTTTCCTTCTCTCTCAGCTCTGAGAGACACACTGACTCTGCAGAGAATGACACCACTGAATTGTGGACTGAAATTTTTCTCCTTCCTTTTTTTCTCCTTCATATAGAAAAAAATATCCTTCAGATTAGAGGAGCTTGCAGCCAAATTTCAAGCTCTTCACTTTGAACAGAGAGATTGAAAATTTTTGTAGTAACATGATTACAGTTTAGTCTCCCTCTCAGAAAAGTCTGGACAGTCTCTGTGGAGATGTTCAGAGTAAATAAATAAAATTAAATGCTTCTCAGGACACTATTCAGCACAGAACATTTCATCCCAAATACTCTGGCAAAAGCACAGGAATCTGAAACAGGGCCATCTTCTGGAAAGTGTCAAGCTACGGGCTTCACCTTTAATTAGAGAGCAGCGTAACTTCTATACTTTACAGTGGTAAATGGGGTGAGCTGAGGACGCACCTCATTAACGGCGTCTACTTTGTCATATTAAATCAGGCCATTGTTCTAATGCATGACGAGAACTAAGACACTTACTTGGCAGACTTCAGCTTTTTGAGGAGAAGCTTCCCAAAGTATTTGTGAATCTCTTGTTATGTTTAAAATTTTCAAAAATAATTTAAAAAAAATCTCTACAAGGAAAGAATCAGTAAGTAATAATACATAATCCTGACTGTCAGTATTTGAGTTTCTAAATTAGCCACCAGTGACGTTAGCTGTTTAGAGCATTAAATATATGGATTTTAGCTCTCCCTACTGATTTGCCAGTTAAAATGATTAGACAGTCAACTTTGTCTGCATGCTTACAAACACCATGAATGTAAATTTCCAAGGACTTTATGGAAACTAAAAATCCTAATTCTTATCCCAATCCTAATTTCCCTCTGTCCTAACTTTGCCTTTTAAGGCATTCTGAGCAGACTTAAAAGTGATTAAAGCATAGGACGAACTTCCAATGGAGATTAAAGCTGGTTCTGCATTTCATTAAAAGGAATCAAAATTCGAAATATCACAGGGCTCTGTAATCTCTACTGCCTAGCTAAGTTACGCTCTTTTTAGCACAGAAGTGAGAACAACAAAATACTTCAACACCTGCGCCCTTCGTCCTTTTGTATCCCAAAATTAAAGGGACTCTTTCTTTCCTACTTCAAAAAGTCACTCCCCCCCACCCCTTGCATGCATGAACATGTTGGTATTATCACATATCACTCAGGAAATTAGGGGAGTTTCTGGCATTTACTGGTGGGGTGCTTCCTTTCATAAGAACCTGAGTGAAAAGGTGATCCTTCAAGTTATCCTGTATGTCAGCAGAACTCCAGAAAAAGCTTTGGACAAAAGCAATGACTTAAGGAATACGAATCTTATAAAGAAGGCTTTTAAAAACAATGCCAATTTTAGCACCACACCATTTTGTACTACTATGAACGTCAAACCAAGCTATTGAAAAAAAAGAAAGGGCTCCCAGCAGCTGTGTAAAATGATGACTGATTGAAAATGGGTTAGTAGATCATCTGATGTTTTCTATTTAATGAAGCATCTTACTGGTGTTGACAGTTCCCACTGAGTGAAAATGACATAATATAATTTTACCAGCAGGATGGTGTTTAGTTAAGTTATGCTGTAGGAATGCACAAAATGGTGAAAGAAACAGATGGCGAGGAAGCAGGGTTTGCCCTCATGGAAGAGGAGTTAGCCTTCTCGTGGATTGGTTCTGTCCCAAGCTGAAAAAAGATCAACCACCTAAAGGTACCGATACCCTCTCCTCACAGCCTTCCTTCTCTCCCTTGAGGGGAGACAAAATGTAACTACTTCAGGAAACTGCTCAAAGTGGTATGACAGCAACCTGCAGTCTCTGGACATGAGTATATTTTGGAACATCATCTGCAAGGGGGCTCTTGGCACAGCTCAGCCAGTTTAGATTCCGAAGCAAGAGGGGCCAGTAGCAGGCACCAGTCCCTGTATCCCAGTTCACCTGCACTGTGCATTGCTGATAGCGGGCCTTGCACTGCACAGGCTTCCCTAACCCAGTACCACTGAAGGCCAACACCTGCTACAGCCCAACAGGAAATAATACCTGCAATGGGTTAAAAAAAAAATTCTTATGGCTTGTAGGAACGGAGTGTATATTCCTAATAGAAAGTGGGAATACTCCAAAGCAATTATGACATGTCAGCTAAAACTTCGATCCTCTCTAAGAATCAGGACATAAAGAGCTCTGCAGTGAAATCAGGAGTTGGATATGTGGTGAAGCACACTGGACTGCAGCTATCTTATTCCCAGAAGCACTGGGAAGCAAAACAGAATTACAGAATCACAGAATATCCTGAGCTGGAAGGGACCCAAAAGGATCATTGAAGTCCAGCTCCTGGCCCTGCACAGGACAGACACAAGAATCACACCATGGGCATGAGAGTGCTGTCCAAACCCTTCTTGAAGTTTGGATATTTCTGATTTTTCTTAATATATAATTCTAGACTTTCTGTAGAGGTTCTTTAAGTGAACATCATGGAAAATTACTCTGACCTCATTCTTTTTCCCCTTGTATCTCTAGCATAAGAAGCAAGAAGACAAGGTGTCCACAACGTATAGCAAGCAATCCCCAGCTTTTGCTAAAGCACAAATCATGGTGGCTTTCCTGGGAAAAAGTCAACAATCTTGTTTATGGACATACACTGATTTCTAGTGCTTGAACTGAACAGCTTGTCAAAGTACAGTTCTTGCACTCAATTTGACCACAGGACACATGCAAGTGACACAGCATGCTAAAAAATGCTGCAGGCATTGTAATTTGTTTTCTTAGAAAAGCTCAACTCTGATGAAGCATGTGTTTTCCAGTGAGGTCATGCCTTTCCCCTAATTTTCAGTTGGGATGACTAGGGTACAAAAGAAGGTCAAGTGATTTGCCCAAGGTTACCCAGCGAGTCACTGGCTCTCACGGGATCAGGATTCAGGAGGCTCCTGGCTCAACATTCCTTGGTCTAATCACCAGCCCATACCTTCTGCATTAGCCTCCCGCTCTCTGCTTTGGTAAACAAAGATTACACTGTGGTAACTCTTCCAAAATAAAACCATTTCTTTTCACATGTACTGTTTTTCTAACTTGTGTCAGTACATGACTCCTTGTTAACAACTTCATAATGGTATCACAAATCCTCTTGAATTCATGGGAATTTTGCATAAAAATAATGGACCTAAGCAATAACAATTAATAAAGTTTTTTTTTTTTAATAAAACAAGGGATTTGAATTACACAAGCTTACAAAAAAATTGCATAGAATATAAAACGGACTATTCCTCTTTCTTCATCCTTGAACTTTTCTCCCAGTTTTCTTTTCTTTGACTACTATCAATCACTTATGAAACAAAAAAGAATGGAAAAAATCACTCTCTCTTTTAAATCTCCAGCCCAGAGGCAGTTTTTAATATTTCTGGCTTAAAAGAGTTCTTCAGTCTAAATGAAACAATAGTATGAAGCGCAGCTTCTTTTCAGGAGCAGACATAAAAACAAGCCACAATCAGACATTCATACACCAGGGCTGCAGACTTTACACAAAACAAACTTGGGCTGGAACGTCTTGTTATAACAGACTTCTGTGGGAGATCACAGAAACATCACCCCGTCAGACAGGCAATTTGCAAGCAAAATCTCAGCCAGGCAATGTAGTCAAGGCAATCAGAGACCACTATGTCCACATAGACCCAAATAATCATTAAAAACGTGAGGTCTTGGAGGTCCACACTACATCTGCTGCACTAATTAACGGGGTATGTAGAAGATATATGTTAATTTCAATGAAAAAGTGGGAGATGGTGACACCTATTTCACATCTGTTCAACTCAGAGTAACTTGCAAAGAATATAATTCATGGCAGCTCATGGTAAATGAATGAACTTCAGGAGAGTACACAGTGCAAAAATGTAAAGATTGCATTGCCTGCTTACTAGGTAATTCTGCCTTCCTTCCTGCACCTTCAGAAGTACCTTGCCCACAAAAACTACATGATCATATGGGTAGTATCTATGTGCCAAGGAGAAAAGCAGTCCTTACTTTACCCTGCAGCCTGGAAGACTGGGGGTTCAAGCTGAACACTGAATTTCTTTTAGGATCATAGAATCACTTAGGTTTGAAAAGACTCTTAAGACCATTGAGTACAACCAGAAATATAACACTCCCAAGGCCACTGCTAAACCATGTCCTTGAAATATTTTTTGATAATGACTGTTCTGAAACATTAGACAAAATATGGTTTATTCTCAACTCCTCTGCAGTTGCAGAGATACTGATGTTTCACTCTATATATCTGGCTTTAAGTTACGATGCTCAGGATCTATAGCAGCTTCTCAAAGCATGGAGTTTGTTTAATTCTTCATGAGGTTACATGTACACAGAGATCAGCACAACTCCAGAAAGCCTCTGAAAATTCGGGCAATGTTAGTGCTCTGTCTGAGTCACTTCCTGAAGCCTCTGCTTGAGAACCTGATCCTCTACCTCCTCACTGCTCTGTCAGGACCACCTCACAGGTATTATGAAGGCAGACATCCCCAGTCCACTCAGACTTAAAAGCACATGGTAGATAAAAAGCTCAGGCATTCTCAGAATCTGAACATTATATTTTTCTACAGGATATCAATTTATCCCTTCCACCTGTCCATATGAACTGTGTCACCTTCACCAAATAAGGTCTGCTCTAAGCATCAGATCTGCTGCAGGTTAATAAAAATACTGTTGGGTAAGCCAAGAATTTTTATTCAAAATTTTAGCCAGCAACCTTTTATACACCTGATGTTTGCTTTTTGAAGCATTAGCTCAATTTTCTGCCCTACCTTTACCTCTTGTGAAGGCTTAGCCCATCTTTTCTCTTAATCAAAGGGGAAGTGTTCATGAAGGCTTAATTCAAGGGCTTTTGCAAGCAGAAGTTAATATAGAAGTTTGAAAAAGGTTCAAAGAGAAGGAATCAAACAATTGTCCTGATGTATGTCATCAAGGAAGACTTGGATGAGTGTACTCTCTCTCTTTTTTGTTGTTTTAAGAAAGCAAATCTGCCTAATTATGATTACCTGGATATTTGCCTAAACTTCATCTGTGATGAAGGAAACGTAATATTAGAGTCAGACAGCCTTCACCTTTTTTTCATGTGGCTATGAGATTCTGTGCCCTTGGCAATGTATCCCCCTTGAAATGAAAGGCTACAAAAGATTTGTAGCTGTCAAGTCTGAAGCTTGTCTTTATCTGCTTTATCTTGACAGCCTTGAAATCAAAGGCCTACATGTTCAGCAGTGGAAAAGATTACTGTATTTAGTTACTTTTGAATATACACAAAATGAGCACATGTGGTAAAATATGGAATGGGAGTATTTTTTGACTATTCTATGGACATCAAAAGCAAGACTACCATGGGAGTATCATACACATTGTTCCCAGTTTAACTTTTTACTTAAGAAGGGTCAGAATCGTAGTTTGCTAATAACCTTACACAGGTTAGACATGGCCTTCTTTCCACAGAGGCCTGCAACTCAAACACAGGCTCAGGTTCTGAATAAATAGCTTCAAACCACTCAGAATTCACCAAAATGATATTTTGACATATTTCAGTGACCACCAGAGTTGAGATGCCAGGAGTGATACCTCACTTTTAAAATGGCTTCTTTACAGAAGATCATGCCTTCTAATAAATCACATTTTGCCAATGGTGCTTGCGACACTTTTGTTGCGAGTGGTGGCAGATGCTGAAAAAGATTTGCTATTAAACATGTTACTTAATATTTGGAAGAAAATCTTCCCTGTGAGAGTGGTGAGGCACTGGCACAGGTTGCCCAGAGAAGCTGTGCCTGCCCCATCCCTGGAAGTGTTCAAGGTCAGGTTGGATCTGACCAGCAACCTGGTCTAGTGAAAGGTGTCCCCAGGCAGGGGAGGTGTAACGATGATCTTTAAGGACCCTTCCAACCCAAACCATTCTATGATTTACTGATTTTCTAGTTTTAGTTTCTGTACAGTTCCTTGATTTTAGGCATTAAACAGTACAGCTGTGGAGGAAGTTGTGATAACTTCACATAACCACAGAAAATGAAGCTCATCAGAGACCTTGAAAAGGCATCTTGTGCATGCCTCTGCCGTAGGGTAGGATCACCAGCCCCTAAGCCACAGCTGTTTTAGTCAGACGGTTCCTGTGAAACTCCAGTAATGGAGATTTCACAGCCTCCTCAAGCAAATTCATTTCTGCCCTTAACTGTCCTGGTTAGATGATTTTGGCTAACGCTTAAAGTAAATCTCCCTTGCTTCAATTTAAGGCCATTACCCCTTGTGCTGTCCCATACGGACACAGAGAATAATTTATTACGCAAATTCTTACAACGATTTTTTTAACATATTTGAAGGCTGCTTTTATTCCCCCCTTTGGCTTTCCCTTCTCCAAAGTCACATGTAAAAGATAAAAGAAAACTAATGAACAAAAGTTTAATTAGTTCCACATACCAATACTAAAGTTATATCCCAAAAATAAAGTACTTGGAAAGAACATCAGTAAACCACATTACTCAGGACAGGAGGAGTAACAGCGTGCCAGACTGTTTGTGCAACAGAGGAACAGGAACATTGCAAAAGGTCAAAGGGACATTATCATTGAGCAAACAGGCAGTGCTTTCTCTGTATTGTCTCCTCAAAAAAAAAAAAAAAAAAGCTTTTCAAGAATGATGAAAAGAACAAAGATACACATAATTTAAGCTATTAGACCCTTGTAAGTATCACTGAACTGAACTGGAGCTTTGCCTACTTGACTGCAGGAAGGATGCTTTTGTATTTAACGAGTAGATGAAAACTCAAGAAACAACTTTAATCCTTGGCTTTCCTTGAGACTTCCTTTGAGATTTGGGGAAATTACCCATTGATAAAACAAGCAGTAGCTTCACTTATGTCCTCTTGAACTCTCCTCATTTTGCTTTTGTAGATGACAAACTGTTTAGGATGGTGGGCTGTCTGTAACAAAAAGCATGTGGGACTCCAGCATAAGAGGAGCCAAGCAGCAGAAACTTCTGACTGCAGAAACTACTGTACCTCAAAATACAACACCAGGCTACTAAACACGGATAATAAATATCCCATCACAAAATATGTTAAATGTAACTTCAAACTGATTGACTGGGTCTGTTGGTGAGGTTGGATCATGCTTATCTTTAGGAGATGCAAAAGTTGGCTTATAATTCAACACTGTAAAAGCAACAAATCTCCAACCCCAAAGTCCAGAGTATTGAAGTGAGAATCTAGTTATTTTTGTTTCCTCGTGGTTATTTTAATAAGGGATATGTGGAGAAGCAATATGCTAGTTCTGACCTATTAAAAACCTAAAATAAATATTGAGATTATGAGCAATTGTAAGTTCTTTAATGCTTTTCTCCATATGTCCCCATGAAGCAGAGAAGTGCATGAATTAAGGAAACATAATTTTTCTACTGATAATAGGCTGATGATAACAAAGACTTAGAGAACGCCTACATGCTGTGCCTAAACTAGCTCAGATAGCTCAGCAAAGCCACGGAGGTGTAGCTGAAGGAGCTGATAAAAGTTAAAAAAGGCATCCATATGCCACAGCATGAACTGATGATTTCAGGAAAGAATCCAGAATTTACTATTAGTGGCTGGATGTCTTGAGAGGCTATGGTTTAAATATAACATTTACAGTATTAGCATTGATTCTCTTTATTCTGAGGAGAAACTAGATTATCCCGTTCAAAGTTGCAAGGTTTCCTCCTGTTTTTGCTGCATTACCCTCATTTTTTTGCATTTGACATTGGAGACAAACTATTACTGATTTCCCTACATACAAGTAGGACAAGATTCAGGTCCTACCTCATCAAACTTTATATATAGATCTCCACCTCTTATTGTCAGCAAATCAGCTCGACTAAGAATTTGGTTGCATCTATTTCTTTCTGTGCTTTCCTTTACAGGCCTTTGGAGAGTTTGCCTCTTACTGCTGCTCATTCATACTCTGCCCCTCAAAAACCACTGGTCAAACTCCACCTATTTTATCTGAAAGAAATAAACTAAACTAAACATCTTACACATAATGTGGTAGACACCCTGGCAACAGAAGCAGCAGGCTTTACTCTGTATCAGGCTGCTTTCTGGCTTCCTACGCACGAATTGAACCTGAGCCCCTGAGCTGTGCATCGTCCTTTTTGGTTGAGCTGCAGTTCAATTTGCTTTGATTGCCTTCCAGAGAAAGAATCTGATCCTGAAAAATGCTCTTCAGTCCTTCAGAGAGGAAACATGAGCATTTAGGTCCCCTTGGAAGTTAAACTGAGGACACAGTCATTCTGTGATCTAGTCCCTGTTAATGATGCTGAATCTGCTCTGCATGCACTCAGAGCAGGGTCACTTAAAAAATGGCAGAGAGTGACTGATTCACCTTGTGGCTCACCTTGATCTTCCTACTGACAGAAAGGAACATCTTAGAGCCCTCAGCATCCCTCTGATTTGCAGGGCATCACGTATGTTGCCATGTGAATTCTACCAAGTAACTAAGCCTGCTGTAAAATTAAAGCTACGCCCTGCCCGCAGGACAGTGGGAACTTTAAGATTTCTGGATTGTAGGAAGAAATCTGGTCTCCAAGTAAAATAAAGCAGGGTTTTCCCCAAAGGGCTTAACTAAAGGGTATCCATGACACACTTTTATTTTTCATCCTTTTTTGACCTTTGATTTAATTTAAGTACTCAAGCAATTTTAGCTGTGTTTTCTTCTCAACTTCTCCCACTTCAGGTCACACACACAAAGATCATTCTGTGACCTGACACTCTTCCTTTCTTAAAAACTTCTAGTGAAGAGAAAAAAAAAAAACGGATGTTATTTCAAACAGTCAAAAACTAAAGGTTTTAAGTCCATTAGGGTAGTTATATTCCTGCCTTTCTTACACTGAAAATATTTTTACAGATTCCTGTAAATGTCTAGGTATGAAAATGGCTCTTTTTCAAAGATGTTCTTCTAGACGACTAAAAATAATTCACTTTTGTTTCTATTTTCTTTGTGCAAAATTCAAGGTAACAATATGTTATGTTTACTGCTCATCCTTGTCTTTATTGATCTACATTCCTTCATTTTTAATTTGCCTAAATATGTATTTACTGCTGATAAGAGTGGTAGTTGAGACACATTACTCACCTCTTCACATACCAGATACACTGGCATCACAAGAAGGTTCCTCAGCCAACCTTGCCAATGCCCACTAACCCTCAGCAGCAGTCACCACTTCTGGATGCAAGAAGATACAAGAAGTCCCTCCCAGCAGACTGGCCTTTGAATGACAGGCTAAGTTTGCAATCCCAGGTCTAGACCAGGTTCGTGACGGGTCGTTGGCCTCACAGCATCTGTGTTTGGAGCCTCTAAACACACACAGTATATTTGATGTCTAGCTCTGTCTATCTCCAAAGGCTATGAATTACTGATTTCAGAGGGCTTTTTCTTTTCTAATTACATTTTTGTTTATTAAAATAAAACTTCTGTTTGGGGGACTTGTCCTGCCACAATATTTTATGTTTTCATGCAACGTGTGATCCCCTGTTCAGCCACTGCTGATTTAGTTTCTTTGTAGCTCCATAGGAACAGTAGGTTGAGGTTCACTTATCACTGAAGAGTCAGGTCACTGACACACCAGCTGCTTTTACACACTTGGTGACCTCTGTTTGCTGAGCCAGAGGTGTATGTAAAGCATGCAACTCTTGGGCTCTACCTGCTAGCTACTTGAAAATTGAACTACTGCAATGATACTCCCAAAGCAAACTTTACTTTGGTTTGGCATGAGGTACAAGGCAATTCAGCAATTGGCTCTCTCTGAAAGTTCTCCTTTCCTTGTTATTTTCTTCCAAGAATGTTGAAAAAAAAAAAGAACATTCTCCACTTTTAAACTGCTGTTCACTCACTGAAGCGAATAGCCCTTATAGCAAATGTGAACACAGTTCAAAAAACATCAGTAAATTAAACATAATCAAGATAGCAGCATTCTCTCTGAAGGAATATATCATGACAGACATAATATCCCAGAATATCAACTTTCTTCTCTCACTAATTCTAAGTCCTTCTGAAGGGTACATGTAAGGCTTCCAATTTAACTGCTGTGCACTGAGGTGGAAACTGAAACAAAGTTAAACAGTTTTTTTGACCAAACCTTTATCACCTAAATACTATTTCACTTATTACAGCATTCATATTAGTACCACATTTCACCATAAAGGTGGAATTTCCATAAAGTTAGAAAAATATTAGAATTATGGGGCTTTTTTTCCACAAAAGCCTTTCCCTAAAGGTAATACACTGTCCCAAGAAAAAAAGCTTTGTAATATCAAAGCATGCAAATAGTTCACAAATGTCAGTTATTTTCCACTCTGTATGCACTAGAAGGATGCAAATTACAATAGATGGGCCAAAAGCTTTCTCAGGAGGGACATGTATTGACATCTTTGGACAGTAACAGTAGCAGCAGCCTTTGAATTTTCACTTCAACTAATGCTTAGAAACGACACTGTCAGAAAGGAAACACCTACTGTGCGCCTTCACTTGCCTTCTGATCCCTTATTAGTTAACCCTGAAGTGCATATGTATACAGTCTTAATCCCCAAGTGAGTATCTGGACCAGGGGAAATCTGGAATTAATTGCGAAGTATTTTGGTTACTAATGCAGCTGTTACAAGTGTTTGATTTGGCAAGGGAACAGAAAAGGCACTGCATACCAATTTCGTGAGCCACTGTAAAAGCTGCGTGGAGGCCGTCATCTTCAATCACCGCACAGCTGCGCTCAGGAGAGCATATGGTCCCAACGTCTGCCATTCCCAGAGTATCACATGAATGATGCCCACATAAATCCTGCCCAGGAAAGGGGGGGGAAAAAAAAAGGCATTAAAATAAATTTTTACACCCATAGGTAACATCCGGTTAAAGGCACCAGCCCTTTGCAAAGAGCAGAACCTGGGTAAAGACATCATCTATCTAAAGATATCAATGCAGTTTCAAAGCATGATGAGCCAATCTCAACCCGGTAAAATCAGTGGGAGCATTTTCATTGACTTTAACAGGATTTGGATATGTTCTGTAACTAATTATTATTTCTTTTTCTGCTCAAAATTGCACTGAGGTAGGTACTCAAAATATGCTGTAGAAACATTTCTTCACTGGCAATAAAAATAGAATATCCTCTCTATTTACAGAAGACAAACAAAGGCACAGAGAGAATGCTTCAGATTCCTGATCAGTCCTTGAACCAGAGATCACCTTTCTTCTCCAAAGGCAAGTCTTATACTCGCACTTAAAAGAAATGGGATTGTTATATATGAAACCTCATTCCACATCTGTCAGGTAACACAATGATTAATAGTGTATTACCCAATAGACCAAGTATTTAAGCAATTTTCAGAGGTTGCTTAAAGAGTCAGTGATGTGACAGAGTCCAAAGCGCCTTCACTCCCAGTCTTACTAGTGCACCAACTCAACCATGTCACCTACACATAGATATGGGGTGTCTCCAAAAACCATGCAGGTAGCGTTAGGTTTTTTCTTCCATTCAGGATGACAACAATGGTAATGATAACGTTGGAAGGAACTTTGGTCACTTATCACGTTTGAATCATCAGCAGTAACTTTTCTGTGCTTCTGTTGAAGCAGAGGGAAGAATACTAGTCTGAATATACATACATAATGCTTTTTTTGGATGAGAAGGAAAAGTAGGTACCATGCTATTTAGAACACTTCAACATTTCATTGTGGTTGAATGAAATTGTAATTTTCAAGGCATTATAGTATTATCAAATGTTATTATCAAAATGATCAAAGAGTACCTTTTTTCCCCCTTCATTTTTAAGAATATCTGCTTCCCTTCATATCTCTTTTTATAACGACTTCCTTTGATGAAGTCTTTCATAATTAATCCATCTGAATAATAGACACCTTGTATGAGGTTTCAATTGTATGAACAATGTTCACTGATTAGACAGGTTAGGCTAACTTGAAAATGCACAGGATTCAAAACCACTGAAGTAAAAGAAAAACACACTGAGTTCACAGATATTGTGACAGAGCATCTCCTTACAAAAAAAAAAAAAAATTAAAAAAAAAAAAGTTTGGTTTTTTTCCCCCAAGAGGAAACAAAGAAGTTTTTCAAGCTAAAAGTACACAGCAATATTACATATAGGAAGGAAGAATTTCAGGCTCAGTTCTGGCTTCCAGGTGTCTGGGAACTCTTTTCAGTAAGTGCATTCTTGGTGCTACTTAATACCAAGATTTAAATGCTGCAGTACCAGTGAACAAAACAGCCTGACAAAAAGAAAGGGGATACAGTTCAAAAGTATTTCAATTTCCAAAATACAGGTGTAATCCATGGTTTAAGAAAAATTTCCATTCTGTAGCAATGTAGATAATATGCAGACACTTTTCTCTCTAACCCCCCCCAACTCCCCTCCTCGGAATCCAATTAGCTCCCCAGACTTTGCCTCCGGCTCTGCATGGGTTATGGGAAGGTATGAGATGTCCATTTTTAAGTACTTTAAAAGAAATTCAAATTTTTTTCACTTGTATTTAGGGAAATAAACATTGTACCATTTTCAACAGCTCTCAACCAATGTTGGATGACGCCCCAAGTGAGATCACGTTATTTTAATGTCAAATATCTGGGGCATATTCAACAAAATGACACAATCCTTAAACTCCTATTACTTTTGCTTGGGTTCATATCCACTTAGCCCTTTATGTATCACTTCTGAATGTGGCCCTTTTGGTCTAAGGGTACATTTTAGATAAAGTAAACTCTACGTAGAAGTAACTATAAGTGGTTTACCTACAGAAGCATGTGTAACAAAACTGAGAAAAAATGCAGGTGCATAGTACCAATAAGTATACCTTTACATGGGGATATAATGTGTCTAAATAAATGAGTGTAAGCTGCATAAGAAGTAAGATACCTTTATACTGCTCTCATGCAGTGCTAAAGGCTGAGGAAAAGTAGCCCACTGGAAAAGGATCTGAGGATACTAGTTGACCGTGGCTGAACATTAGCCAGTGTGTGCCCAGGTGGCAAAGATCCTGGTCTATATCAGCAATACCGTGACCAGCAGGACTAGGAAAGTGATTCTTCTCCTGTACTCAGCACTGGTGAGGTCACATCTCGAGTGCTGTGTCCAGTGCTGGGCTCCTCACTACAGGAAAGACAATGAGGTGCTGGAGCATGTCCAGAGAAGGACAACAGAGCTGGGGAAGGGTCTGGAGCACAAGTCTGATGAGGAGCAGATGAGGGACCTAGGGATTATCCAGAAGAAAAGGGAGTTTCAGGGGAGACCTTATTGCTCTCCTCAACTACCCAACAGGAGGTTGTAGCCAGGTAGGGGTCACCCTCTTCTCCCAGGCAACCAGCGACAGGACAAGAGAAACCAGCCTCAAGATGCACTGGGGTGGGTTTAGGCTGGACATCAGGAAGTAATTCTTCACAGAAGGGGTAATTAGATATTGGAACAGGGTGCGTTGAAAGGTGCTGGAGTCACTGCCCCTGGAGGTGTGTTTAAGGAAAGACTCGACGTGGCACTCAGTGCTCTGGTTTCACACACGGCAGTGTTTGGTCAGAGGTTGGACTTGATGATCTTGGAGGTCTTTTCCAAACTAACTGATTCTGTGATTCTGTGATAGTGCAATTTGACCTGAATCCACACAAGCCTGAAATTCTGAATCTGAAATTCTTACACATGTACCAAAAAGCACGTAAATCAGACAGACAGCAGCTTATGGTAGGAGGTCTAGACTACTCTCAGGTTGACGGTGCCAATAATAGTATAAAATGCATTAATTCAGGCTTTGTCTCTGCATGCAGATTCTATGTCATCTAGTCTTTTTTGTATTCGCGTGTCATTATTACATAGATACTTACATCAGCACTGCTGCCAATGTGGGCACAACTGTATCAGCACACAGATGTCTTATGCCAGTGCACGATTTACTTCTATTTGCACACAAGAAGCAGTTATGCCAATGATATGGCTGGGAATTTATACCATCAGACACAACCAGACCTCACAGTGATTCACCGGATTTGATAACACAAGTATAATTAGAAGAATATAATCTTTTAAGTAGGCAATCTCATAAACTTCCTTAGAGTTACTTCTGATGGGATGTGGGGAACATGGAAAATTACAACAGGGATGTTAACCATAAACAGCCCTTCTGACTCACGGCTGGTTAGTAATGTCACCATCAACATTTCAAAAGATATGCACAAGATTGCGTTACCATCTTCCTCAGACATTAGGGCTGTATTAGTTAGAGGCTGGCCCTAGGAAATCCCACAGCAGGAAATAAATGGTTCTGAAAACTGTAAAATTACCTAGCTCCTCCAATTCCCCATGGACAGCTGGGAAACAGCTGTCCTCAGATGGTGTGGGACCAACGATTCCCATAAAGGAGAAGAGAGTGACTGCACTGGGGTCAGGATGTGGTGGACAGTGATGCAGTAAAGCTCTGCTGCCTCCACCCAGCCCCATTTCCACCTCCACACTGCTGCCCCGGCACTTTGAGTAAGGCCGTGTGGGGGAGTCCTGCAGCCACCTACCAAATCCCATCTGGAAAGACGCAGAGGTGGCTTGTAAACGATTTTGGAAACAAGGACAGGAAATATTTTCTGGCATCAGCTTCTTTGCATATGAAGCTGTTTCTGGAATGTCTATGGGTTGCCCACCTGCTGATAGAGCAGGGCATGCAATGGCTATGCTTTGAACAGAGAGCATGTGTTGAGCCTCCTGGTTTTCCTTGCCAACTTCAGTCCTCAGTGACTGCCTGAGGATGCTTTTTCTCAGCTAATGCTGAGAAATGTCAAGAATCATCTGGGCTCAGCTCCGTTATGTTGTCAACTCACTGTCTCATTTATTCTTCACTTCTCTTGCCTCTGTATGATTTGAACTTTAATATATTTCTATTCATAGCATCACATAGTATATACTATACACAAAACTGTAGCCTATCAAGTGGCATCTCTGAGACAAATATTCTGAAGTTTGTTATTGGATCAACTCACTGATACCAGCTTTCCAACAGTATGACTTCAAGTGATATTATTGAAAATCATGCCTGTTTATGCTTCCACTGATTTAAATCTTGATGGCAAAATTTCTCTTGACTTAAAACTCCTATAGCTGCACTGGCCATGGATTATTTGTTATCACCATTGTTATATTTTTTCTATTTTCCTGGACAGTCTTGGAAAGCAGTCTACAACTTTTAAGAAGTAACATTTCTGGGAGTACAGTAAAAGGCTTTATTCCCTTCAAAATATTTTAATTTTTTTGCTATAAACAGGCCCCAGTGTAATCATAAGAACTAAAAAATCTGTAAGGGTTACCTCAACTTTTCACACTCCAGCTGAAGCACTAGGAAAAAAGGGGACTTGGGATACATAAGTTTCCAGTGATTATTTCACTCTGGTGTTTGGCTTCTATTAGAAAGTTAATCAGTTACTCAGATCTGTATACTCAAATGCCTTGAAACAGTGGCAGAAGCTTCACAGAATGAGTATTTCTTGATATTTCTAAAGAAGGAATACAGCCTGGCCCTTGATCTGCATTACAGTAGTTTCAAAACAAGAATGACTAGGAAATGCATTTGTTACACAGGAGGCAATAGATGGTTAAGACTTAAGCTTTGGTAAAGGAACGACTTAGGAAAACTAAGCTGTACATCGTAAAACAAGTAGTTAATTAGACAGCTTATTAGAGGCAAAGATTTCTTGGCATTCAAAATACATCAAGAGCAGCTGGCTATCTATAATGTATATATGGCATTGGGGTGAAAGAAGATAACTGTCACTGCATCTTGCTGGAGCAGTGAATTTATATTTTACCTGAAGTTTGTTTAGTAGGCTTTAAAAAACAAACAAACAAAAACTGTTCAGTGAAAGCTGGTATTGGGTCAGAGCCCGCTGATGAGATCCAAACCAGGATGTAAACACCAACATGGACAGTTTGATGGAATGTATGGGGAGAAGAACATGTCCTCTGGTCTTTTGAGTTATCTACCTTTCCTAGGGCTTGCAGTTTGTGACCTTATGAGCCCCGAAGAGCCACAGTTTCACAGTTCTAAGCAGCTTAGCACTTTGCTTATACTAAAGCTTGATTGGTTTTGAGATGCTTAATGTTTCTTCACCTTTATCCCTTGACAGAAGTTAAACCTACAGATAGATGTTCTCAGATCAGATGTATGAGAAACCTACAGAATTAGGTTTTCTATCAGGCAAAGCTGCACTTCACCTTCTCGTAAAGCACAGCTAAGAGCTTTTACATCTCTGTGTGTTTCTTCACTTGCTCTTCTGGGTATTTTACGATGGAACATCAACTAAAGCCTTTGCCCAGTAAGAACATGATCCAGCTTCAAATTCCTTTAGGGATGAGGCCAATTAGAAGCATGTTTCTTAGGAGAGCACCATATGGTCTACACTAGACCATGGCCTAGAGGGAAGGTCTGCACGTGCCCATGCACAAAGGGAGTTGTGGCTCTTCCTGTAACTGCCAAAGGCTTCCCTGGTCCAGGCTGCTGTTAGTGCTTGGTGAAGAGACCTAGTTTTGGTCCCTTCCTCAGCTTGCTTCTCTGTTTTACACTAAACGGTTCTGTGGTAAATTACAGAAACAGTCCTCTCTCCGTGCTTCAGGAATCCAGACCACCTTGCTCTAAGCAGTGCACTCCAGTCAGCAGCTTCAGGTCACGATTCCTCTCGTTCTCACCATATGAATTACTCACTAAACAGTGACATAGCTTTGGTCAGAGGGGTGGAAAGTTTCCTTAACACCTGGAACAGCTTACGACCTACTGGTTAAGGACCTCTCCTGGGAGGTGGGCGATACAGACCTAAAATCCCTCAAGCAGAGGAAGGAATTAAGTATGACTTTCCGACTTCCTGCAGCAGCATTCCCACCGCAGCCCTGTAAAGGGAGGGCGGGGTGAGGCAGCATTCGGAACACACACATCCACCCTCCCATGTGCCCCTCTGCAAAGTGGGTGAACGTTTATTAATGTCACAGCAACGTGGAACGGCGCATGTGGAGGGAGCTGAGGTTCACCCAAACAGAAGGGGATTATGGGTATCGCTCAAGGAGGGCATGACCTCTGCAAGGCAAAATGAGCATAAGACTGAAGTTGACATTCTGCAAAAGGTATACTGGAAATAAGGGCTAAGGGGTGAACAAAGTAATTAGGGCATGGTCTATTGTACCCTCAGCTAATACTATGACACTTAAAAGAAAGGCTTTGCCAGCCAAAATAACAGGACAGTGTTCTGGAGGAAGACTGCTGTGGAAAGTCTTCTTGAGACACTGGAGGGTCTCTCTCATGGGGATGTCTAGGTTAGAGCACCAGGGAGAGGGTCTGGCCATGACTATGAAAAGAGGAAGGACTCCCATGAAACTCACTGGGTTACTGCTTTGTCCTTCTCCCCAGCCACATTTTGAGAAGACGGCCAAAGCCTGGTTAGCTTTTGAGGAAAACCAGAATGGTGACACCTGCCATATCTACCACAACAACAGTCACATATTTTTATCCAGTAGTTGAGCTTAAAAATGGAGATTGTCTGCCTTTTGTGTTCATACTATAAACAAAGGCCTGAGGTTTGGGCATTTGAATATCAAATGTAGAGAGCTGTCTTTCTGAATTTTAAGTAAGGTGAAATTCAAGAAAACCCAGCATACGCATGACATCTTTTTTGGCTCAGTTTAACACACGCATGCTACACTTGCTGGCTTCAGAAATTACCTCCTCACCAGTCTGGATATTTATGCACGTTCTTATTCTCCCCCGGTATAGTATAGGGACCCTATGCGCTCATCATGTGAGGACATGGAAGCAAAGTACTAGAAATAGAGCCTAAATTGGATTAAGCTTTTATGTTACGAAGGGACAGATTAACAAAATGTTTTTTCCCTAGAGCAATGAAAGAAAGCACAGCAGTATTACCAAAGGTTATTTAAAATATTGACAAATTGGACATAAAGCATTTGAACTCTGCATGGGGAGGAGAAGTTTCAGTTATGAAACTGGTGACTGGGTTGCAAGGAAAAACGTGTGATTTAACCTGCCTAGCCCATACTTCTTTCTTGGGAAGCTTCACACCATCTCTCTAGATCAGTGTGAATCACATTGCATCTTCTCTATGTTATGTCCCACTTTATTTTCCCCAGGGATGTTATTCAAATGTCAGATTTTCAACAAAATTGGTGAAAATACTATGAAACCAGTAGAAACATCATACTATAATTTCTTCAGAGTAATAATAATAAACAATGAAATATATTCTATTGACCATTGCTACAGTGACTTGTTTTACTACCACGGGATAATAACTGTGGGAAGATGATAACCGAGAAAAGAAAAAAAAAAAAAAGGCAAGAAAGAATTAGAGCCAAAGAAAGCATGTGCTCCATGCAAGGAAATTATCATCTATAGAGCTGAGATAATATAAAGCTTGGTGTTAAATTTCAACAGCACTGTCAGATGGACAGTTAAACTAAATCACAGACACAAACCCCCATAATTACTGTGTAGAAAAAGGAAGGACAGCAGCCTTTGGCTTTAGCATTAACTTTTTTGTTAGAGCCAGGTATGATGGTACTATCACGGATGATGCTAACAAACACTTAGGAAAGTATTTTTTATTGCTCCTGATATCTGTATCTACTGTGAGAAATATCTGTTTTAACCCTCATATGATTCAGAACCGGGAGGGAAAGGAAGAGAGCTGGATTTTGTCCAAACACATTCAATAGTTCACTTGGAATGTAACTAAGGGTCACTAATGAAATAGATTAGATGAATTCTAGAGGATAATTGCAGAGCAGGCTAGACCACAGAAAAAGTACAGTGTGAGTTGAACTGCAGGTCGCAAGTCGGGTCTAATATGTTCTTCTACTGTGACAAATAATCTGGCAAGTATTTTGTTGCACCCATAAAAAACTGAAGATAACCTGCTTCCAGCTTCCGAGAACTGTTCACAATAAAAAGAGGTTGAAACAGACTGAATACTAAATTTACTGTTGACTTCACTGCCATTGAGAACAAGTGAGCTCAACTCCAGGGAAAAAGGGCTTTACAAGCTCTTCCTCCTCCCCACCACACAATCACTTCCCTACCTGCTGCATGGGGTGTAGGACTCACCTGGCCACCAGCTGATCGAATCCTTGCACCACCATATTCCATGGAGGATGCTCTAAGCGTGCGTGCAGCCCAAAAATTTACAGCTACTGTCAAGGACTCAACCACAAAGTAGTCGAACAGCAGGGGACCCATGTACTCTCTGATGTTCTTATGGCTAGGCTGCCTTAATGAGAGTTCTCGTGGGATTTAGAAACGTCAGAAAATTATCCCTTTTTGTTACTGCCAAGTCAGACCTCTGTCATGTTTGATACTGGCCATCATGGCCCAAAATGAGAGACTGAGCTCCCTGGGAAAAGACACTTTTCCTCATCAGATTTTGGGAACTTACATAATCACTGTGGAACCCAACTAAATTTCTGCAATATTTAGTGACAGATAATTTCTGTGTCCACTAAAGGTTTTCACAATCTCCTACACAATTGATAACAATCGTCAGACATGTTCCCTGCAGTTACAGAATAAATATAGGACACACTGCAGATAATGGACAGGTATGTGGCCCTTGCCATCTCTGGTAAGCAATACAGAGCCTTAAAATAGCTTTAACGTGTTGCCTGTATAACCCAAAACTGAACTAATGTTCATATTTATTTACTATTTAATACAGTCTGCAGCATAATTGCTTTAAAGCCCTTATCAAGTTAAATACAGATTAGGACCGAAAGTAAGTGGCTATTATAACTCAGAATCATTAAATTTCCTTCTAAAAATCTTTTTGTATGGGAAATGCTTCCTGGTATGAATAACGATGATGACCATAATTTGAACTGCCAGTACTAATTTTATAATAAGAGAGAGCTGCCAGCACTTAGTCTATCAATAGTTACTAATTTATCTTTAGGGAAGTGAAGACAACCAAAGAAGAGGAAGCAACAGTGCTGAATTCTGTCAGGATTCTTCCTTTCTGAGGCACTCCAATAAAGCTACTATCTTTTCAGACAGTCTCTTTTGGTGCAAAAATAGCTTCCAAGTAAATGTCACTCCGTGACAAAGATAATTATTATATTAGATATTTGTATGACAACAGGCATGCATAATGTAGATTCTGTCTACACATAAACAGTTACATACAGCTGAAGACATGCATTCAGCTGACAAATGATTTGCAAATATTATTCTGTTGACGGAGAGACACAAAGTTCAAGGTGGCCTTGGTTAGTAAACAAAGACGGAAAATGTACCTCACACACTTACTCCATGCCTAAAAAACAAGCCATTTAGAAAAAGACATCTGGGCGTTCAAGAATCAGCACGACAGTATTCAGAGCCCATCAAAACACGCGGCCATGGCTTGGCGTCTTGTAGCTAGGCAACGTACTTCATACATTCAAAACATAGTTGTAAAAGTGGGATTCTCCTGCCAATTGCTGCCACTTTCACTGAAAAGCCAAACTGGAAAAAATATCTCTTTAGTTCAAAGTGGGGCTGTTTTCTCCAGGAAACATCTTTACTGCTTTTTCATCCTTTAACCCTTTTTGTGTTTACATTCCAAGAGCAGCAAACAGATTCATGTTGACATTTCAAGTGTAAGCATATAAAAATCGTGTGGACTCACACATACTCCCTGCAAAGAACACCATGAACACATGTACTGAGAAACTCTCGTCTTGTTCTTATTGAGTAAAATACCGAAATGCAATGCCAAACAATGTGCTGTAACGCCAAACAATGTGCGTGTGCACACAGCAAACCATTAAAGCAGATTAAGTTATCCTGAAATGCATCGAGGAGATAATCCTATAGTTAAAGCTGTTAAAATGTAAACCAAGGAAAAGGAAGCCTGTGGTTTTTTCTCGGGAAGCATTTACATCCCTAAGTAACAATGCAAGCAATATTTGCACCTTAAGAGTGGAAGAAGACCACAGTAACTGTGATGTTTTGTTTTGTTTAGTTTAGGTACTACTTACATCCAAAAGAAGTAACTCTACACATGGAAGATGCATTGGTCAGGAGTCTTTGAAAGTGGGTTACTGATTAGCAGCACACTCTTACCCTGCCAGGAGGGCATCCATGCAAAGAATAACAGATAAGCATCTGTAAAGCAAGTGCACTTTAAATTCACATCCTATCTCAATCCAAATTAACTTAGTAATTGATGTTAAGGTTCACAGTCTGCCACCCTAAGAGTTTCTGAAATGTCATAAATCCCAGGGAAATAAATGGTAATGCTGGCAGAGAGAAACGCTCTTCAGTGAGAAGTGATCGATTCTGGCCCAGGTGTAATTAATAAGCCACTAGAAAGGATGCTTATAGCAAAAAGAGCATTCTGACCCAGACTAGGTAGCATACTTTCATTCAGATTATAATGATAAAAAAATGAAAGTTTGCAAATTGGACTGATGGGCTTTAAACTGCTAAAAAAGGCTCCTGTTGTACAAGTGATGCCTGACTGACACAGAACCTAATGTTTCAACTATTTACAGCTATAAAAGCAAGCCAGGCATTTTTTTCCCCCTTCTGGAGCAACTCCTTCCACAAACCATCCAAAGCATCCTTTTTGGCAGGCTCCTATGATGTAGAAAAGCAGGAGAACTCAAATGAACGGAAAGTCATGCAGTTATTTTTTTCATACTTGGGGAAGGGAAAAAAGGAAAACACCAAACCCAAACCGCTGAAGGGATATTCTTACAGAAGAACTTCATTGCATAAACTCGGCCACATGTCTACTAGAGCAATGTCCCTTAACGACCTCTGGCAATGCAATTAATCAACAACCAAGCGTGGAGCAAAGCACGGCTCTGCATGGGTAATACCAGCCAGATCCAACTCACAGTTATCAGGACGCCCATTTTTCACTTGGGGGGCAAGAAAGGGACTGCATCCCCTCACCAGCAGCCCAACTCACTCAACTTTTGCAGCTCTGTTTACCTGCGGTTTGCATTTACGTCCTACACTGGAACCACAAGTGCTGCTGGTTTCCAGTGCGGTCGAACTATTCTTGCTGGAAATAACATCTCAATGCACTCAACAAGGAAGTTTTCTGTACTCTTAAGGTGTTATCCACCATTTTCACTAGCAGGTTTGTTTGGGGACTAATTTAGGCTAGGAAGTGCTATTAGCCCTTTCTGCTTGGACCACCACTGCAGAGAGAGAGGAGCTGCATGTTAAACATCTCACTGGGAAAGATGGGACAATGTCATGTCTCAAGTAGAGATAATAAGTTGGGTGGCCTCAGCTGAGTCCCCCAATCAGGCAAATCACCCCCTCTCCACCCTGGCATGAGTCCCAACTTTCGTGCACTGGCACGAAAATGTGTATCCGCAGTGGGGGTGACTGCGCAGAAGAGGGGAGCGGGCACAGAGGAATGCGTGCATCACCGGCTGGGTTCTCAACCCCTCTTCCATCCCTGTCAGCTGCCCCTGAGGTGCAGTGCAACCCGACGGGAGAGCCGAATCCGTGGGCGGGGAGGCAACCACGGGGCAAAGCAGAGCATCGTGTCTGGAGGCCCGCCAGGCTTGCCACGCTGCAGCTCGGCCACCCACGGCCCGAGGACCAGCACGCCGCTGCCGGCCAGGGCGATGCCTACCTCGCGGGTGAAGAGGATGGCGGCATCGTAGTGCTCGTCGTGGTCGTCGTCGAGGCGGTTGTGCTGGTGCTGCCACTTGCAAAAGTTCTTGAGAGTGGTGGCGGCGTTCCTGTTGACCTCCAGCCCCTTCTCCTTCTCGCCCAGGGCCACCACCTTCACCACGGCCAGCCGGACGTGGTTCTCCAGGCTGGCGTGGGCGTAGAGCCGGGAGGCGATGGAGGCCAAGGTGAGCAGGTAGTGCTGCAGCCCCTTCCCGTACTTGCGGACCATGGAGGCGTCGGCCACCAGCAGCAGCTCCACCTGCCGGGCCCGGGAGACGGAGCGACGCCGCCGCCGCCGCCGCCCGTCCCCCGCCGCCGGCCCGGCGGGGTCGCGGGTCTCGCAGCTGGTGCGGGCGGGCACCGTCTCGAAGCTGAAGCGCTCCCTGCGGAAGAAGTGCGGGGTTCGGGCCGGGCCCTCCCCGTAGATCCGCGGGCCGGCCGCCTCCGCGCCGCGCCGCGCCGGCCGGACGGTGTAGCGGGAGCGCCCCACGGCGAAGAAGCCGTCGAGGCCGCCGCACAGGTCGAAGACGGCGAGCGAGCGGGGGCTGCCGTCCACCGTGCCGCGGTAGCGGCAGCGCGGCCCGTCGCGCTCCAGGTCGAGCAGGAAGCGCTGTCCCCCGGCGTAGAGCACATACCCCGCCTTGCCGCCCCCCGCGTAGGTCGGGTCGAGGCGCCGCACGACGCCGCTGGCCCCGCGGGGCGGCCCGGGGGCGGGGGGCCGGGGGGGCGGCGGCGCTCCCGGGTCGGCAGGTGCCGGCGGCGAGGCCAGGGCGCGGTGCGGCTGGGCCGCCAGCAGCAGCGACAGCAGCCTCAGGAGCATCCTGCCCCGCCGTCAGGAGCGGCGGCGGGAATTAGGAGGAGTAATAATAATAACAGGAGTCGGGGACGGCGGTGGAAAGAGCCGGCCCGGCGGAGTGCGGCAGCGTAGTTAAGGGACGGGAAGAAGGGGGAAGACTGGGGGGGGGAAGGGAAAAAAAAAGAAAAAAAGAAAAAAAAAAGAAAAAAAAGAAAAGAAAAGAAAAAGAAAGTTCTCTCTCCCAAACTCGAGTCAAGTGTGAGTGGGAGAGAAAAAAATGTCAACAAAAGCCGCTCGCGTGTGAACTTTGTGTTTCTCAGCAGGGAAGAGCCGGGAGCACATGGAAGGAGAGAGAGAGGCAAAAAATCCCAAATCGCTGCTGCTGCCGGGGAGGCAAAGTGGGGAGAGAGGAAAAGGAGGAGAGGAGGCTCGGAGCCGGCAAGTAGAGAAGTTTGAGCACTTCCCACTCCACTTCTCTGCTGTAGTCACCGGATCATCACCAGCAGCAGCAGGGGCAGGGGCCAGGTCTGCTGCTACTCGGCACTTTCTCGGGCTCCGGTGGGCTCCCTTTCCTTCTTTTGCCCCCTTTTGTTTTGAAGAGCAGAAAGGGAGACAAGAAATTCAGGCACCAAAACCGCCTCGATCGTCTCCGGTGAGATGGTTAAAAAGGGAAAAAAAAAAAAAAAAGCGCCAAGAAGCGGAAACCGTCCTGGATTTCTGTAAAAGCGCCCTCCCTGTATCTTTTCTGTTGTTGTTGTTATCCCCAGTCTGTCGATGTGAACAAGAGGAGAAGGGAGAGAAATGTGAAGATGAGAGGAGGTGGAACAATGAATTTATAGCGGAATGCCATCCTGCAATGGCAATTTCAACAATTCGTCACTGCAGGCTGCCTCTTAAAGGGAGAGCTTCAAAACCACCACTCCCACACTTCCTTCTCATTTAATCAGACAGAAGGAGAAACTTGAGGGGAGGCGGAAAGGGGGGGCGGCTGCGGGGGGAGGAGAAAAGGAGGGATAGCGAGCGGGAGAGAGGGAAGCAGAAGAGGGGAAGAGCCGGGGGGAGCCGGGGAGGGGAGAGAGACCGGTAGAAAAAAACTGTGTGTGAAAACCGCGAGGTTTTCCCCGAAACGCTTGAAGCCCCAGAGTCACCCGGGGTTTGAGCTGTCACCGCCGGCCGGGGACGGTGGAGCCGCGCTTACCTCCCGTCGTGCCCGCCGCCCCCGCTCTGCTGCCTGGCGCTGCAGTTTGCAAAGCTCGGTGGAGGAGGCAGGTCTGCGTCTGGCTCCGGAGGGGAGGGAAGCGTCCGGGGCTTTTCGGAGAACGCCGGTGATGCGGCGCCCGAGGGCGGCCGGGGGAGCGGAGCGGCTGCGGCGGGAGGGGATGTCCCCGGCGCTGCCCGCCGTGTCCCGGCTCGGCCCCTGCCCATGCCTCTTTCCCGGGTCGGCGGCAGCGCCAAACTTCCCCTCTTTGTCTGGGCGGCCGCGGCTCGTCTGCATCCAGCCTGTCATTAAGACCCGGCAAGCTGTCATCTAGTGTGGACTGTGATTTCCCCTGAGCCCCGAGGACGAGAGAGGGCGGGGAAGCGGTAATGCTTGCTCTAATCTTTCGAATGACTTCAGATACTTAGATCATCCCCCCGCTGACACACATATCCACTAACCCTATTCCCTCGTCTTCCACCCCCTGCTTCGTGCTCCAGCAGGGACACCGCGAAGTGCAGATGACTGCATTTCCCTTTTCATGTGCCCTTTCCACCTAAACATTGCCCAAAGAGTGAGTGGAGATTGGCAAACAGCTCGTTGTCTGCCCAGACCATGGGCTGGAAGGCAGCGTGGTCTCTGGGAAGGCGGGAGGAAGGGGAACCCTGAGGACTCCGACCCCGATGATTTCCCCCTGCTGAGGTACGGACCCTGCATCGTCAGGGCCTTGCCTTGCACCAAGTCAAGCATGGATGCATGGGAAACAACAGTGCTTATTATCTCGTGTTTCCTCTCTATATCCCAAAAGGGGTGCTTGGAACAGGTGCTCTCTGGCTGCAAGACTCCAGATGGATGCAGGTCTCCAGCCCCGTCCTCACCTGCAAGCAGCATCTCAGCCCAACTGCTCTGTCTGCAAGAGAGTGATGTGCACATCTGTGATGCTTTGCAGGATCAGGGCCATGGTGGTGGGATGCACAGAGACTGGCAGTCCAGCACCTGCCTCTGTAGCTTCCAGGGGCTGCTTTGAGAGTCTAGCACTTCTCTAAGGAACAGGGTAATGAAAGCCACAAATGTTTCAAAAATTAATATTCCCATGTAAATGATTACATTAACATAACCCTGATGTTATGCTTATGAAATGTTTAAGACACCGAAGTTTTGCCGGTGTTCTTTCTTCTTTTTCCGTTTTTCCAGAAATGGTGATACCTGACATCAAAAGTTCATTTCTCAACCTCCTGGTATCTCTTATTCTACATTTCAGTAATCCGTCATCACCAAAAGTTTTTGACTAGAGTCAGTGAGTTTCAAAATTAAGAGTTATATATCAGGAAGGTCACATTAATATTTTTGGGCATTGGTCCAGGACTATTCAACATTTAAAAATTTAAACATTTTCTCAGCTACTTTAAGCTAGTTATAAAGTTAAAATAGTTGAAGAAAAATTTAAAGAGAGAGAAAGAAGAAGACAAATTTTGATTAGAAAAAGAACATGTAATTTATCTCACACTTTTTCTTGGATGGGTTTTGTTTTTCATTTGAGATTAATGTATATCTGTTCAGTACAAACAATATTTTTATTGACTTCACTGGGACCTGATCAAGCCCTGGATTTGCAAATATGTCTGGATCCAAACTCCCAGATACCCCTGGGAGAGGTGCTAAAGATGAGATCTGGGATAAGGAATGTATTTTGGATAACAACCTCAGAAACTCTCATTAAAAAAGTGTTAGTTTATCAATGAAAAGGCATATGGTGCACAAGAGACCAGTGCAAGGTTCCCCCATGCTACAGCCTAATTCCAACTGTCCAGACATATAACCTTGGAAAAACAGGAATGCTTAGAAGGGCTAGTGATAATTCAATGGTGTGTCTCGCTGCTCATCTCTTGCCTTGTCTTTGATTTCCCAAATGACAGGAAAAGTTGGCTAAGCTTCCACAGTGCCCTGTTTCACTGAGCAAGGATCTAGGCTTTCTGGGAAGGTACAAATTAGCCTTTGCAAATTACCCCATAGATTATGAAATCTTTCCTATTTATATTTCAAAACTGCAATAACTCAGCACAGCAGTGCAATAATGGAAAGATAGGTCAGTCATGCCTCGTGCAATGAGAGAGACCTTTTTTAGTCTGAGAGCCTGGAAGTGTAAGGATAAATCACTGAAATGAATCATCTTTTTCCTCACAGTTTTGCCCTCTTAGCCTCCTTTTACAGTTACAGCACTGCCTTTAAAAAATAAATCCTTTTAGCATGTCCCAAGTTGTGGATGACACTAAATCCTTGTCAAACAGTTCTGACCTGGAAATTTCAAAGCTGACCTTTCTCAACTGAGAGATAGAGAGCCAGAAATCCTCAATTAGCTTTAAGGCACAAGTTTTGTGCACTTTGGACCAATTCAATACTGATGAAAGAAGACGCAATCCCCTTGAGTCTCTGGGAGCTACAAGCTGCTTTCATTAAGTTGTGTTTCACCCCCTGGGTTTGTCATGAAAACCTTTAGGATCCTTCAAACAACAGCCTTGGTAGCTGGGGATGCCTGATCATGTAGTATCTTAGGCACATAAACATTGCTCTAAGCAGTAGAAACAGTTACATGAAGGAATAGCTTGAGGGATGTGGAGATCTGTGTCCTTTAAATTGTTTATAAAATGGTCCCATTTTACATCACCTCTTTTTCAATTCTCAGTCATGTTACAATGGGTAGAAAACCATAAATCCAACTGGATTGTTGACAATTAACTCTGTGTTTGCCTGCAACCCCCTGATAGTAGTTAAGGCCTAGGAGAGATGTCCTACCCAACACCTCCTGTCTTTCACCATTAACTTAACACTTCCTCCTTGAATATTAAAATAATTCTGTTCACATTTTATTGTTCTGGTGCTAAGACTGTCTGGCATTTCTATATAATTGCACAGGGAAGATAGCAATTACTATGGGAGGCAGCAGTTGTTCTGTAAAAATATAAGAAAACCAAATCAAACCCAGGAAAATTGCCTGCTCATCATGTTTCAAAGTAATACCAACCTAACAGCATTTGATAGACTTGTGATCAACACAGGGGACTGGCCCCAGGTTTGGGTAAGATCCTATTCAAGAATCTATCTGTAGCAACACACCTGTTAACGTGGGACAACTTTGTCCCTCCTGAGAATTGAAAGCCTCTGTTCTATTAACTTTATAGGAAATTTTGATACGTTGAGAAGGACTTCGGGTGCTGGTGGATGAGAGGCTGGACATGACCTGGCCGTGTGCACTGTTGGAGCGAGTCCAGAGGAGGCCACCAAGATGATCAGAGGGATGGAGTACCTCTGCTATGAGGAAAGGCTGAGAGAAGTGGGATTCTTCAGCCTGGAAAAGAGAAGGCTTTTTGGTGACCTAATTGTGGCCTTGCAGTGCCTGAAGGGAAACTACAGGAAAGATGTGACAAGACCGTGGAGTGACAGGATAAGGAGAATGGCTTCAAACTGTCAAAGCGTAGATTTAGATTGGATATTAAGAAGAAATTCTTTCCTGTGAGGGTGTCGAGGCCCTGGCACAAGTTGCCCAGAGCAGCTTTGGCTGTCCCATCCCTGGAAGTGTTCAAGGCCAGGTTGGATGGGATTCTGAGCAGCTTGGTCTCATGGAAGGTGTCTCTGCCCACGGCAGGGTGGTTGGAACAGGATGATCTTCAGGGTCCCCTTCCAACCCAAACCATTTTATGACTCTCTGATTCTATGATATCGGCAAGGCGAAGCCTGCCTGCAACAGGAGGCTGTTTGAATCTTTATTTCCCCAGAATAAAGCAAAACTGGTGATATTTTGCTGCTTCTCTAATCTGCTATGGTTTATTGGTCTTGTCAGCAGTTTTAACAATACAAACATTATGATTATAATGTTCAAGTCTATTAATTTTAAAGCTTTCCTACAGCTGAAGACAGTGATAAGCACTGAAACAATTTATTTCTAAAGTGGTCATTAATAAATAAAATATTAATTACAAGCAATTTTGCGAAGAGCTTTTAAAGATTAATATATTTAGGTTAGCGTTCTGGAAAGGACTAGATATTCCATCACATGTAATAAGTTCTACAGCCTTGACCCCCGCCCTGGGACAGCAGCATAGTCAACATTGTTCCTTATTTGGACCATGTGTCTCTACATGGCTTGAATGCTATGAAAACCCATTCAGATGGAGACCTCTTGGCAGTTGTTTTGACCGAGTCTAAGTTGCTTGTTGATATTGAAATGGGTCTGTGGATGATAAATAAGACAACACCACTGTTATTGGTGTTATCCTTCCTGCCAGTCTTACCAGATGTGTTGGGAGTTGAGGGCTTCTGGAGACTGAGGTAACTTCTTTGCCCTTCTCATGTTGCACGTGGCAAAGGCAGTAGTGGAAAGCTTGCTGTGGGCTGTACATTCTCTCTGTTCCACAGCTGGCATTTCCTCCACACACAGCTGGCATTTCTAAGGAGTCTGGTATAGTTTTTATAGGATTTAAATTATTTATTTAAAGGTCAAGTAACATCTACCTGAGAAAAACAATTAGAAAGTATTTTCACAATAAGACACAGGCTGGTGTTGCTCAGTGTGCAGGTTCTTGGGTGGCATTAGTCAGGTTGTACCTTTGTGCTGCTCACAAGCCATCACTGCATTTGGCCACCACCTGTAGTTGTTATAATTGGCCAGGTTTAAAATAAAATTATCTTCAGTTACAATAAGATCATGAACTTAAAGCAGTCATACTTGGTAAGGAATGCTTCTGGTGTGAAGCACTGTAGCTTTAAGGCAAAATGTTTTGCTTGTTGCTTTATGGTCAATGACATCTTCAAGTACAGCCATGTGGGAGTGAAGGAGACGCCTTTGGCTTGGGGCTTATGTTTTTATAAGTGGCATGTGTAAATAATGTATCAAGCATATAACAGATCCAGTAGGCTGGAAATCTTACATTTGACATCAGCTTCATTTTTCTGTGAGAGCTAAGGAGGCAGACATAAGGGGTATGGAGTTGAAGGTGGGTTGGGCACCGTTTAAATGGCAGTATTGTTTTAGTGCAGCAACACAAGAATATTGTGAGTTTGTGGGTACCATATCAAATTAAAATATGAAACTGTTTGAGGCCTGGCTAGAAATCAGATTGTTAGCATATCAGCTTATGGAGGAGGAGAAGAGATTTCTGCAAGATTAATCATATATAAAAATAAATCACGTAATAAAAGTATACCCTTCACCAGCATAGCAGGATCCAGAGGAGGGGTGAGTTGACTGATCAAAAGAAGCAATAAGATTGTCCAGTCAGGGGGAAAAAGAAGACACAAATGACAAATTGTATTTCCTAGGCATTGACCTAGAGAATAGACTGGAATGGGGTCCTCACCTTCCTACGGCTGTTGCAAGAAGTGGACTCACATAAGCTATAAGTGAGTATTTGTGACCACTCAACCTACTATGAATTTTATTTAAAAACACATGTTGGGTGGAGGCAGTGCTCTGCAGGAAGTATCAGATGTTAGTACAGTAAGTATCAGACCCTTACCCTTTTTTATTTTCTGAACAGCAGCAAGATAATCAGAGGAAGAGTAAAATGTTAAACTTTCCTTATAAAAAAATGACACTTGTTATAAAAATACATTTTAAGAGTGCAAGATGTGCATGTGATGTATGCTACAGCTGTTCATTCAGAAGACTAGAAGGCCCAAAAAACTCTCGAGTGTAGTTTGTATGAGGAGCAGCAGACATTTAATTAATCTCAGTCCTAGAATTTTACAGTCAATATGTGGTCTCTGAACATCTCTGCTCTAGTTAGCAGAACATCTGTAGTAGAAAAACAGAACTCAAATAAATCTGCATTCTCTTGTAGCTCTCCAAACCTTACCACTTTTTATCATTATTTCTTTAAATTTTTTTCCAAAGATTTGTATGTTTAGCTGCTCCCTGTCCTCCCAGCTCCATTTGTGAATCTTTCAGCAAGCTGTGCAACTTAAAATTTTTATTGAGCCTCATCTAAACAAAAACTAATTCAGTACTGAATTAGCAGACTCACTTCTACTCAAATCTTGTTTTCCTCTTTTGCACATAGACTGTATATATATATCCTTAAACACCTAAATCTGAAATTCTGGAGCAATTATAATAAAAGAAATGCCTCGAGAGTGTTTTTTTTTTTTTTTTTTAGTCAAGTCCTCAGTTTATGCAAATTGGGTTAGTTCCATGCGGGCAAATTGTTAGAAGCATAGCTTTATGAATTTACACACCTATAAATGATATTCCAGTACTGTAGGTGGAATATCTTTTTCCATGTCATCTGAGGCATAAACCAGAAAATTTACTTCCCTAGACTTCAAAGTTAAAACTGTAAGAGTGATTAAAGAGAAATTTAAAACAAACATTCACTTGCCAGATCTCACCTGGCATTAATACACACGCTCCACCACTTAAGATATCAAGTTCTGGTTGCCGCGTGCACACATTTTTCCATCTCAATCCTGGTTGCCCTGAAACTCAGGGAAGAAGAGATTTGCAGGTGCTGTGAGGCAGGAGCTGGGGGGAGTGCTCTCAGGTGGCACTACTGTCAGCACAGGACTTCATCTGGACGGCCCTCAGTCAGGACAGAAATCTTTGCCATGGAAGGGAAACATGGAGACCTTGCACTGGGCACATCTAGGGGAGGATCATGAATGTGCTTTTGGAAGGATTCTCCTATTATCCCCCTATTATCTCCACTTACTGTGCTTTGGTTTGCACCAGGTAGGGGTCATGGAGCACACAAACAGGATTCCTTTGGAATGAAACTAAACCAGAAGTTATGTTCCCATGGGCACAGGAATAGACTAGAGCTAGACCAAATAAATCCACCTGAAGGTGTACTGAGTGGATGCCACATCCTTAGCACCAACTGTTCCACGTCCAGATCTCCTCCTATCCAGCTGCACTACTTCCCAGAGTGGACAGTCCTGCTACTGCTGAGGAAAATCAGAAGGACACAAACAGGATGCAGTGTCAGCTGAGAGCTACACAATGTGCCTTTACAGATGGAGAGGTCTTAGACACTTTGCAAGCTAGGATGCTGCATGAAGAAATGACAAGAGAATGCACAAGTAAGACAGGACCATAATTGTTGGGATGTATTTTGCTGTCTTTAACAGTGGAAAGCATACATTTAATGATTAGCACATACATTTTATTATCACATACATTTTAATGTTTAACACATTTCTTGCAATGCACTCACTTCCATCAAAAGGGCCAGGAGGTCCATGTAACATTTAAATGCTATGTTAGTCTTATTTCAAGGGCTTAAATGGGTCTCAAATGATGCATTAGACTTATGCTGGCCTTGGGCATAAGGGCGCAATTCACCCTGAAAGAAGAGACCAAACATAAGTGTCATCACAGCTGCAATATTCATTTCTGGAATGCACCCAGCAGGTCTTATCCAAGCCACTACAGACAGGCAGTTTGAGTTTTTCCAGTTCCTAATGATTACACAGTATCCTGGAGTCAGTTGGACAATTTCCACCGAGAGTGAAATTCTTTGTATTTAATATCCCCCTAAAATAAAAGTGGTATAAGAGAAGGACCTCAGTCTTTTTCTTCTTTTATTGCTGCTGTTGAAAAGGCATAGCCCACAGGGATTGGAGCACTGGGCAAAACTACAAAATATGCAGTACATCCTGTTTCACCAAAGTAGGCAGATCCTCTCCTGTAACAACCAGACCAGTACAATGGAAGACTTTGTCTAGTTTTCCTGCCCATACAGTGCTGCAGCGTGCATGGTATTTCATTATGGTTTCCATTTCAGGAAGGTAAATGGTGAAAATTGATAAATATCATGACTCCTTTTTCTCCATTGTTCCGGGATGGTGTGTGTTTAAAAGGAATGGGAAAATCTCCCTGGAGCTCTATTACATGATACTGCAATGTACCACAGGAAATTATTTCCCTTTTTAGTAGACACCCAAAATATCATCAAATACGAGTCTTGAAAATCTTCACCAGCCATGTTGCAAAGAAATTTGTAAAGAAATAAACAAATGAAGTGTCTAGCAGATATAACACATGGGCAGACCAGAGAACAGCTTGATGTTAGGTTGATCTGGACAACTGGTCCTTTCAAAATCCACCTACCATGATCTTCAGCAGGACGGAACTCCAGAGCAGGTTCACTAGACAAAAACACTACTTCCACTATATGTTGTGCTACAAAATGTCATTCCTATCTATTTTGCTCTCCTATGTAGTCTGAGTTACAGAGATTTCATCATAGCCTCAAGGCTGTTTCCCAAATTACCTACTCACTCTCAGAACTTCTCTACTCCCTTGACTGCAATATTTTCAGATTCTTTTTTCCCTAGAGAACATTTTGAAATGTGCTTGTCATGGTCTAGATCATAGCCACACCAGGCAACCTTATTTCCTTCCTGATGTTTACTGGGGTTTATATGTTCCAATATGAACTGAAAGATGTGTGTACTCAAACCTTTGCCAATGAACAGCGTGACTTTCCATGGTTCATAAAAACTCACCCATCCCCTGTGTAGGAAAACCATTCTCCTCTGCGCAAGAGCAGGAGTTCACTACTTCAAAACGTGGAAACCATATGGTGACATGTTTTAAAAGAAAACATAACAACATAGTGTCCCACCCATGACCTTTCCCAACAACAACCCACCCTTTTTATCCTGGAACACTGACCGCTACAATCACCTGGTTTACCACAAGGTTCTAGCTGCTGTTGTTTGAGGAAGGATGAGTGTTAGCAGTGTTTGTGCTTGGCAGATGCAAGTTAGCCTGTTGTCAGCCTTGCCACCTTCTTATTTGGTGACTGATTTATGCCCAAAGCAGGAGGAAGGCAGAACATATTAAGGGGTGGTTTGTGCCTTGGGCTCTTTCCCTGCTGTGGCTGGGAAGTTCTCAAACCTCAGCCTCCAGGAAATCAGAGGCACATGCATAAACTTTGGAGTCAGTCTATGTTTGGGCTCAAGAAAGGCCATGTGTTCACATCCAAAACACTGAGCTTGACCCACTTGACTCATTAAATCCAAGATTTGGGTATTTCCAGGGAAGAAACAAGAGCCTTTGGTAAAGTGTTCCAAGGCTTATTTAACCTTAACAGTTAAAAAGTTGCATCCAACATCTAATCTGAATGCATTTAGCTGCAGTGCCCAGACATCATACCTTATTAAACATTTTCCTGCTGGTCTGAAGAATCTACTTCTTTTTCCTAGTTAGTAAAATTATAGATAATAGCCTTGTCACTCTAACACTTGCTTTGTGAGGCTTAAACACAGTAAGGACCGTGTGCATAGGCAAAGAAAAGTTTTTTAATATTTCAGTCATTCTCGAGGTCCATGTCTTAACCTTCTTCAGTTTACAAAAAATATCTTTCATCTGTGGATATTGCTGCTGGACAAAACAACGCTGTTCATGCCAGTGTAAAATACACGTGCAACTTGACTTGCCATAACTCTGTTGTGCAGAGCACCAGGCCAGGAACTCACATTACCTGATGAACAGCAGGAGCTTCTCCCTTTGCTTTGGCAAAAGGTCTCTGGCTCCCTGCTTCTCTGGAGTGAATGTTCCTCTTCTAACGTTATGGCTTATAGTCTTTGTTTCCAGATGTACTGCTCTGCTCCATACTTAATCATCAGGATCCTAAATTCTTCATGTCAGTGTCCAACCCACATTAAATCTTAGATAGTCTCCCAAACTGATGTAGTGATTTATGATGTGACTGTGGTTTTATATTTCAGTGACAAGTAGTGTCCTTCAGGGGTCTTTATTGTGACCAGTGTGGAGAGAGACTATTTACAGAACTTGTAGTGACAGGGAAAGGGGAATAGCTTTACACTGAAAGACAATAGGTTTAGATTAGATAATAGGAAAAAATTCTTCCCCGTGAGAGTGGTAAGGCACTGGCACAGGTTGCCCAGAGAATCTGTGGATCTCTCATCCCTTTAAGTGTTCAAGGCCAGGTTGGATGGGGTTCTGAGCAACCTGATCTAGTGCAAGCTGTCCCTGCCCACAGCGGTGGGGTTGGAACGAGATGACCTTTAAGGTCCCTTCCAATCCAGGTCATTCTATGATTCTATGATGCTATTCTATTTCCAGGTCACTGATAAAAATATTAAACTGTTTTGTGCTAAGAGTTGTGTTCTTTGGCATTCAGCAGAAAAGTCGTGCTTGATGATAATAATAATAATAAATAGCCTCTTTATAATCACACATTGAGGTCTATCAGTTTTCAGTACAGTCAGTGTTTGCTGCGAGTTTTCTGCTCCTAGACAAAGCCACATGAACAACACTGAGCAACTACACTGTAATAAGGATGAATAATAGTTCTCGGTTGTATAGTCACTTCCTTCTTATCCTCTATTTGCTGGCATGTTTGCCATTCAGGCCCAGGGCTGCTGTCTAGAACATCGCTGCTGGTGTCCCTCAGGGTGAAGTCAGGCTTCCTGAGTGGCACTGACAAAGACATGACCTCACTCCAGCTATGTTTTGTCTGCTTGTACGTGTTTCTACTTATAGGACTCAGATAGCACCTCCCTTCTGTACTTCACAGAGACATAAAAAACCTGTCCTTTCCAGACCGCATCTTCTGAGAGCTCCTTTTGGTAAATTCTAATTGCAGGGTTTTTGTGTCTTACTTAGAACAATCTGTCTACACTTTGGTGTACACACCAGGTCAGATCAGTTTCTAGTGAAGAGCAATATAGCAGTCTCACTTACTGTGGAGTTTTACATATTATGGAGAAAAGATTTAGTGGGTGAGGAAAATCTGCAAATCCTTGACAAAAACCTTACTGCATATCACTGTGCGCAAGTGTACTCGTCCTCGGAAGTAAACTCTGAGTGAAGCCCTATGTTCTGTTGGTTTGGTTTTGGTTTTTGTTTTGGTTTTGGTTCTTGTGTTATTTTTGTTTGTTTGTTTGCTTGTTTAATCTGTGTGTTCATTTACAGTGATATGGAGTAGTCCCCGTTATAACTAATCAAGAAATTATAATGCAGCAGTCTTGCACATGTGGAAATTAATGGCTGCACTAAATGCAAGGCAGTGGCCCATCAGACTGTCTGTTGTCTGCAGTTTAACCCCTGTGGACCTTTCTCCTCTCTCATTTTGCTAAACCTGTTTTAACAAGCACCTGGAATGGTTCAGCTGTGATGTTCCTGCTGTTCCTGTTCTGTAAACCCAGAGGACTCCCTCACATACTTCTCTTGACACAGTGACTCGCATGGGGCAGAGGCAAAATTCCAAAACAAAGCAAGCAGATGCTGTGGGTCCATGAAAACCACATGAAGTTGGAGCTCTGATGGTTTTCATTATGTTGTGGTGTGAGTGCCCTGAATTCACATGGACTGATGAATTTTAGTAAACTCTGCCATTAGTTTGAGTTTCACTCTCTCTGCAGATTTGAAGGCGCTCTCTGTGTGTGTATACTTGCCTGTGTAAGATGGGTATTTTATTTTATTTTTTAATGTTGGAAAGCAAAACACTCTTATTCTCCATCCTCTTTACTTACACTTTGCTGTGCTACCAGGAAAACACTAGGAGAGTTATTGGTCAATACCTCTTGGAGCAGAAGTTAGTAATGTTTCCCAGTAGTAAGTGTTGCAGGAAAGACATAAATTCTATTTGAGTTCTGAATCAGATTCTTTTTTTCCTTCAACCCATTCCTCAGATCTGAGGAATTCTGAAAAGAAGGGCTTTCATACTGAACCTGAAACTATCTATATTGTTAATGGGACTGTCAAACTGCTGTTTTTACAACGTGTGATTCAGAGAACTCAGCCACCCACACGCTAACTGAAACCACAAGAGGCAACACTTCAGAGCATCCTATCTGAGAATCCATCTATACGGACATTTCAGACAGACCTGAGGCTCCTTTGCTTATGCTCCGAACTGCCTGGACATGAGCCAGCTCTAATTTAGAAGTCCTGCAGACATGTTAGCTCAGTTCTGTGTTTGAGCTAATATCAAAGCCCTTGCAATCATCTGGGTTGAGATGATGCCTTGTAGGTAAAACTCAGTCCTCAGGTGATCCGGGGTTGTGTTGCCTCCATCGATGTCAGAGGAATTTTGCCTCAGAATACAAACACGCAGGGAGTATGTGTTTTTCTGCTTTTTGTTATTCATGTGCCATAACCATTGCTCTTGCCCAACAGATTTTTCTACAGAACTGATGCTGAGCCTACAGCCTGTTTCAGGGAACCTCCTTGAATCCAGCAGCCTCCCTGTTAAGCATGAAGCAGCTCACTAACAACCTCCACTCCTGGCCCGTCTTTCTCTTCCTTACTTTGTACCCACTCAGGCCTGGCCAAAATCCAGTCCTCAGCCGAAGCCTGTAGGACTCCTTTCCCAGTGCACATACTTTACACATAAAAAAAGTAAGACTTGAATCAGAAGAAAACCAGCCAGAAACCCCCTGCCTTGCAGTCACGTGTCACACCCAGAAGCAATATCAAGGGTTCTTGGCTCTTAGTCTCAGCAGATAACAAGTTTGCACCTGAATCATTTGGAAGGAAAATCTTTTCAGGAAAAAGGCATCTGGTATAAAATATAGTATCAATTCCTTTGTTTAGTTTAGCTGAATCCCACGGTTTTGCATTTTCATCCCTCAATCCTCCCTACCAGAGAAACAAATCTCCAGTAATATAAACAGATGTATGTTCTGCACTAACTCCTGACACTGGTAACTTGTTCCATATTCTCAGTACCATTCGCATTAAATAGTTCTGCCACGTTTCATCTGTGCTCCAAGTGCAGAGAAACAGATGGGTAAACAAAGCAAAGAACGGCAGTGTCTGACCACACCTGAGTTTTGGGTTGAAATCTATGCAAACTTGGGACTAATTAGGTCATTTTAAAATAAGGGAAATTCCTGCAAAACCTCTTTTTTTACTTCTTCGAACAAAATTAGACTGGAAGCATCCTGGATTACAGCATGTAAATTGATGTGGAGATAAGATAGGCTTTGTTTTGTTTGAGACTCAGAAAGATACTGTAAGTAAAGCTCCTTGTTGTTGGCAGCCTATTTAACCTTACTGAAATGCAATTTAATGTTACCATTTACCAACTTTTTTCACAACACTTTGATGAGAGGAGGAAAGTGGCAATGGGAAGTCTTTCTATGGGAGGTTTGCTGAATGATTATGAAAATATTGTTACACTTAAAAACTGGTGCAGGATAACCTTTCTGCTTGTCTTTTTTTTTTCTTTTTTTTTTTTCTGAAAAGTCAGACCCACGGTTGACTTTCACATCATGTTGATACTGTCTGTACCTTTGAAAAACCCACTCAAAAATGAAAGCAGAATGAAACCTGTCTGCTGCAAAAGGGTGTTCTCCAAAAGGTTATTAGACAGTTTTTTAATCTGGGCCTGAGACAACTGGTATTTTACTTACTCATGTGACAGTCCTTAATGATTGTTAACAGTATCTGGAGACTGTGAATGTTCAACCTGTATTTGCTTTGCTTTCTGTTTTGCCTCTGACAGCCTTCACCAAAGAAGGCAAGAAAACTCTTATGAAAAGCTACAAAATCTTCTTGCAAAATCTTTGCAAACAGGCTGGGAGACCTTTGTGACATTGGGTGCATCTTTTACATTCTGCCCTTTCCCACTCTCCTGCCTTCAGCTGGTAGCTGTTCCCTTAAAACCTCACTGACAGATGCTGCCTCTGGATTCCCATTTCTCTCTGTTGTAGACATATTCATGTTCTCTGCTTGTGCAGCACAGCCCCTGTGGCCCTGGCTGTGTGGATCAGCTCGTTCTTCCCACCTCTTGCCCAAGATGCCGTTTGCCTCCGGCAGCATTCCTTTAGGGAAGGACTTGTTTGACTTCTTGCTCTACCTGGCAGCCCTTCACTGCCACAGAGCTGCGGAGGGAGCAAGGATGAGATGGAACCCAATGATTGTTGGAAAATGGAAAAAGGAGACCAACTGACGAAAAATAGCTTCACAAAATAAATAAATTGCCTTCAGCTTAATGGCTACAGTTGTGGATTTTTTTTTTTCTTTTTGTTTGTTTGTACTTTCTTTTGGTTTGGTTTGGGTTTGTTTTTGTTTGGTTTTTTTTTCATGGGATGGAACTTTTTCATGCTTTTTAGCATGACAACAATAAAAGGTCCTCAATTAAAAGTAAATACAGATTTGGTACCTGGAAAGGCTAATTACTGCTTCCATAGGTTTAGGAGACTGCAACTTTTGATGGGAGGTTTTCTGGAAACCAGACAACTCTTTAAGCTGAAGTGACACAGTAAAGTGGTCTTTTAATATCCAGCGCCCTTGTATGCACATAAAAATCTAGAGACATTCTGGTTTTAGCACTGCGTTTGGCAAATAAGAATTTCAAAAGCTAATGTTTTATGCCCTGTCACTACTAGCTTTTCTATTGCAAATTTGTCTGCTCCCTGGCCACCAACTAGTCACAGCAAGAAGTTGTGTGGATTCAGTAGATAAACATGAAATTGGGCTAATAACAGGTGAAACTCTTGATAAAGGGAATTACAGCAAACATGGAGCCTGGATGGCATCTATTTCTCAAAGGTCTTTATCAGAGGATTTGAGATTCTCACAGCAATTTGCTGTGTGGCACTGCAGCAGAGGGAAATTCATCTTGCTCTTCTTTCCAAGTCAAGCCGCAGAGAAAAGCTGATATTGTAACATGAGGTGCCTGGTTGGAGTCCCGTGGAGAGCTCGGACTGGAGGAACAAACCCCTAGAACCCAGACGAGCCCAGTAAAGTCCCCTCTGTGAGTAGCAAAGGACAGGGGTGTATCAGACCTGGGAACACAGCGATCCTTATTATAATAAATTGCTTCCTCTGAGACCTCCTGGTGGCCTATAAAACAGGAGAGGACTGGGCTGCAGTCCCAGACACGGCAGGTGTGAGGGCAAGGGGTGCTGTCCTGGGCTCTGGGGCTCGCCAGGCCCCCTCCAAGGTCACCCTGCTCTCTGCACAGCCCTCGCCGTGTCCTGGGAGTCCACACGGGGAAGCGACCTGCCAGCAGGGAAGGGGGCAACGCTGATGCCTCTGAGGATCTTCTGACCCCTCATTAACCACTCTCTGAGTCCCCCTGTTGCTTCATACTGCTCTGGGTTTTCATCCCTTTGGCTTGTAGATTCGCAGGTGCTTAATGTCTGCTAGACATCCTGTCTGAACCACGGGACACTGAGGGCCCTTGGAACTGAGAGAAATGAGGAATCTTTCAAAACTCAGATTTTCTGTTGTTCTGTTTTAGCTCTTGGGCTTATTCAGGATGCATTGAATAGGGCAGATCTATCGGGGAGGGGGGGTTTTGTCCCCCGTGGAGAGACCCTCGCAGCACACTTTGGATAGGAGACAGTCACACACGGATGACCCCAAAATGGCGTTTATTAAAACAAGATGTCAGTTTATATACGGGGGGATATGGAAGGGTCAAGAACAAGGGTGGGAGCCCGGCTAGGAACATCAAATCCTGAGGGTCAGTGATAAGGGATAATGTAGGGATTGGCCGC
>JAYRBT010000001.1:1710118-1756144 GCA_036023395.1 Myiotriccus ornatus
AAAAAATCCAATGCGCAGGCTGGAAGGTGTAAAGACCTTCCCCGGCTCTTCGTTCGCGAAGGCGGGCCATTATTTATAAAAAAAAGGATGAGTAAAACATCTCCAAAGGGTGTTTTATCTAGGCTGACATTGCAAAATGAGCATTGTGAGGAATTTATTTCATTTGTTTGTTTATTTTGCTGGAGGTGTGAACTTGTATCCAGGTTCTCAAATAATGTGATCTCATCAGTCAAAAAATGCACAGCTTACAGCAGTCTTTGTTTTAACCACAAGGAACAGGGAAACTGGAGGAGGTCCATCATACAGGAGGAAGGAGAGAGGGAGGCACCCATTTTGCGGGCTGCCTGAGAGGCCATGAGCATAATGGACCTCTATTTTTAAGGATTTTTTTCTCCTCTTCCTTAGTTTTAGCCTTCATTAAAAAAAAAATAAAAAAGAGATAAAAAGGTATAATGCCATTAGTCACAGCTTTGTTAGAAGGAAGCCAACACTAAATCCTGCTTCCTTCTAGGCTCTGCCTTATATTTTGGTGATGTGAAGAATGAGGTCTGAATGCAAATGGACCCACTGTTTATTCTTACCTTCTTTCCTATTTTTCTCAGCATTCTGTAGTTTAAATGCAGCACCAATTATCTGTTTCTAAGGCCATGATTAATGGGAACAGCCCACATCCTTAGCAAAACCAGGAATGCCTCTTCAACGTTTTCCAAGTCTACACCAGACACAATATTCCCTGAAATGCAGTGGAGTCGTCCAGCTGACCCCAGTGGTTTTGAGCTCAGATCCAAGGTGTGTGGTGAACGTGCAGAAGAGACGATCTGGATTGAATTCCTCTTTAGTGTCTATTTTATGGAGGAAGGAACTGGTTAGTGGGCCTTCCCAGCTCAGGTCTCAGTGCTCAACCATAACATCATCCAAGAATGGGAGAGTTACGAAGACTCTCTAACTGCTGTTTTCAAAAGAAATGCCTTTCTCATGCCTCTGCACTAGAAGCATCTGTTCTTATTTATGAGGTTGTTCATACAGAGGAGGATATCCTACATTTTCATTCTGGAGAGCTTATTCCTGATTGAAAACAAACAAACAAACCAACCCCAACCTACAAAAAACAGCATACAAAGGAAAAAAAAACCTCACACCTTGAAAATGTCCCCAAAGGAGGTGGGACTTGGTGCCTGGCTCCTTGGTGAGATGTTTTCACCCAGGCTGGCCCTCCTTCAGCAAAGCACTCAAGTGCATCCATAAGCCCTGTTCACTCCAGTGGGCCTTGAAGCCTGGACTTCAGCTGGACTTAGAGCAACAGCTGCTGAACAAACCCTTGGTACTGCCTCCCCCTCAGTGATGCAGGGAGGAACCCGATTAGAGTTGATGCAAGAGACTGCTAGCAAAAGCCAAGTGCTCTGTACAACAACAAGTTTTATTGATCTCGTAAAACTCAGGAACACTTCTCTTAGCCAGCCACCTATTTTTGACTGCCGTTTAAAAAAAAGGAACCTACTATTCATGTCTAAAGACATGGACCGCTCTTGCCATCAGTCTCAGCATTTAAAGTACTCCATAAAAGAAGCACCAGTACACTCCCCCCTTGTGCAGCTACATAAACCTTGTCTCTCATTTGGATATGTCTAAGAGGGTTTGTCTGCCAAAGGTTACTCTGGCTGCTGAATGCCTGGTGCTGGCGCACCAGAGGGAACAAGGCTGGGCAGCCCCTGCAAGCGGTTACAGTGCTCACTGCAACCCTCAATCGCCAGGGTAAGCTCTCCTCTCTCCATCACCACTGATCACTCTTACATAGCTCCCTATTAGTTGTGTGGGAAATGAACAACTGAACCATGTGCCCACAGGCCCAAGGAGGCCAGCAGTGTCCTGGGCTGAATGAGGAAGAGTGTGACCAGCAGATCGAAGAAGATGACCCTCCCCTCTTCTCTGGTGAGGCCACATCTGGAGTGCTGTGTTCACTTCTGGGCTCCCCAGATCAAGAAAGACAAGGAACTACTGGATTGGGTCCAAAGGAGAGCTGTGGAGGTGAGGAGGGGACTGGAGCATCTCTCTTATCAAGAAAGGCTGAGGGAGCTGGGCAGGTTCAGCCTCCAGAAGAGATGACTCAGAGGAGATCTTATCAATGCATATGAATATCTTAATGACGGGTGTCAAGAGGATGGGACCAGACTCTTTTCAGTGGTTCCCAGAGACAGGACGAGGGGCAACAGGCACAAACTGAAACACTGGAAGTTTCACCTGAATATGAGGAAAATCTTTCCTGTGAGTGTGACAGAGCACTTGTCCCAGAGAGACTGTGGAGTTTCCCTCTCTGGAGATATTCCAAACCCATGTGGTTGTTTTCTTGTGCAACTTGCTGTGGGTAAACCTGCTTTAGCAGGGGAGTTGGAATAGGTGATCTCCAGAGGTCCCTTCCAACCCCAGTCATTCTGTGATTCTGTGAACCACTGCTTTGTGCTGCTCTTTGGGGAGTATTCAGACATGTGAGACTTCCAAAACTCAGCTCTAGTAGAATGTGACCTAGGATGGGAGAGAGAAAAAGAATGAAGAAGGGAAGCCCCATTCTCATGTGCCACCCACTTAATCCACTATTGTTACCTGTGTAGTTATATTTATTCATTTACAGAGTAATTCTTTCTTTACTCTTGACCTGATTGGGCAGGGGACTAGCTAGTTCTTCATACTGACAGATTTCACCTTCAGCTGAAATCAGACACTAGAGGAAATGAACTGGATTTATGCCTGTGTAGAAGGGTTGCTCAGGCAAGATCCATGTTTATTAAAGCATTGTCTGGCAATTCTCATCGGGTGCCTTTATAACTTCTAAACCTTTAATAGAAAAGAAGATTCAAAATACAATCAAGGATACAATGGGGTTTGCGGGTTCATGCAGTTATCCCTCTCAAATCCTATAATCCATACTTACGTGGTGAGTTGCATGGTTCTGGCCTGATTCTACAACCCTCTTCATGTGGAAATGCATATATTCATACTAATAACTGTTTAATATCAATACTATTTTATTACATGGTTTATATGTTTGAGAATCAGACCTTCTGAGAAGGTCTGTTCTGTTTGCAGACAAAATAGTCAAGAGAGCAAAGTATTACTTATGCTCAAATGACCTAATGGGAGACTATATATTAATTTTTCTCATATGGGGAAAAGAGTGGAAATATAATATTTCTAAACCAAGAGGAGAAACCTTAACAAAAATGTTCACTTTAATGTAGAGACATAAAAGTAAGTCTTGGAGAAGTGTGAATTGGTCATGTAGTCCATGTCTCTATTGGAGGTCTGGCTTGTAAGAAGAAACAATGAAAGGAAAATTTTGTCTGGTGTTAGCTAAGTATATTAATATAAAATACACTTTTAGCAGTTGGTGATTAGTTCTCACATTTTTAGAAGAAAAATGTTACTAGATGACACTGATTTCTTTGAATATCTTTTTTGTTTTTAATGCACACAATGCTTTTCCATTTCTGAACCAAGGATAACTTCTGTTGCCTGGTTATCTCAGTACAAAAAACTCATAGTGGACAGAAAACTGTATTTTCATTTGCATTTGATTGTTTCTACTTACTTTATTAAGAAAGACTCCCACCTTCAGCAATGTTATTGGCTCTTCAGATAATTTATGAGCAAGCACAGATTACATTTGGGATGAAATAACTATAAATCTGTAGTATCTAATAACACGGCTTTGTTGAAGTAAAAGTAATTTGGAATTAGTAACCTTAAGCACAAATTTGTCTCTGATACCAATAACCCTTTTTCCCTAGGAAGAGCTTATGCTATGGCAATCAGCTTCTCTTCTGAGCCTGGAAAGAAAAACACTTTCTCACTTCCACTAAACTGAATACTGAAACACAGAATTTTCACCTTCCCACCACTGCTGATCCAGTCTCTGGAATAAATAAAACCATAGAAACTTTAACTAGGGAGGGCTCACAGTGTCTGAGACTGCCTAGTGAATTGCTTGAAACAACAGATTCTTGGCACTAAAACTTTCTTGAGATGCTCTTTCCATTGTAAAAAGGATTAATAATAACCAAACATTGCTAGTTAATTTCTCCAGAGTCCTTAAAGGCTGGAAACTGTGTGTAGATGAGGTAGAACCCCTCACTACTCTCAGTATTCAAAACCCTGCTGGGTATTCATAGTCTTTGAAATGTCTGCTTTTAATTATGCACATTGCCTTTCTGCCAGAGAGCAGGTGGAACAGCTTTCAGTTCAAGTGGGAGCTAATATAAACTCCTCTCAGCAAAGTCTCTTCAAGAGGATTTTCTTTCAAGGCTGCCTATGTCAAGCTGAGACTTTAGGTATGCACGGGAGAATTTCCTCCTTTCAGTTAATTGCACAAGAAGTACCATCTTCTCCTGCATACTGAGAATTCAGTAAAACCTGCACTTCCTCTCCTCCTCTGTCCAATAGCCAGCTATGTGGCTGTGCTGTACTTTGGTGAAATAACACTCTCTCTTTGTATACAGCCTGGCGTAGAGTCATAGATTCATAGAATATCTCAAGTTGGAAGGGACCCATAATGATCACCGAGTCCAACTCCCTGCTCTTGACAGGACTGCCTAGAACTAAACCATACGACTACCAAGAAAAAAAAATTAGAAAAGTGTTAACTTGGAAAGTCTTTCAGAAAATGTCATGCTAGTTTTCTTTTTATATTCAAATCTCACAAGGTATATACACCTGTGTACTTCACGTTGAGATTGTTCAGCCTGGGGAAGAGAAGGTTTCAGGGTGATTTAATTGTGGCCTTCCACTAACTGAAAAGAGCCTACGAGAAAGATGAAGACTATTTACATGGGCCTGTAGTGACAGGACAAGGAGCAATGGCTTCAAACTAAAAAGAGTAGGTTTAGAGTGGATATTAGAAAGAAATTATTCGTGAGGGTTGTGAAGAACTGGAGCCCAGAGAAGCTATTGCTGCGCCATCCCTAGAAGTGTTCAAGGCCAGGTTGGATGGGGCTTGGAGCAACCTGTTCTCATGAAAGGTGTGCCTGCTCATGGTAGGGAGGTTGGAACTGGATGATCTCTAGGGTCCCTTCCAACTCAGGCCATTCTGTGGTTCTTTGATTCCAAGACAGAAATTCAAACAATGCATTAATGAAAAATATCAACATCAAGCTTGTCCAGGCAGCCAGAAGTCACTTTTCTCTCTACCATATCTTTTTGTCACTCTTTATTTTAAACTATGATAACAGCAAGAATAACTACTGGATAACTAATGTAGACCTGCTGTTTGTTCTTATTCCTTCACACCTTACACTGAATCTGTCAGGGACACTTTTTCTCCTTTTATGGCAGTTTTTTCCAGGTTTTCCCTGTGTTGTCCATGGACAGAATGAACACAGCTGCATACACAGGCATGACTGAAAGTCAGGCATTCAAACACCCTGCTTTGTTACAAGTTCACATGTGCCAAAGGGCTTTTGTGCACAAGCTATTTGTTGACAGACATAACGAATTAGAGGTTTGAAAATTCTTGGAGATATTATTACGCTACACCAAGAATATCTGTCAACAATCAGGAGAAATCCTATAGATCCAAGGTCTGCTCCTCAAAAATGACTCACAGAACTTTGGTAAAGTTTCGTTAAAGAAGAGACAGCTACTTACAGACTAAAAGAACATTACATTTTTAAGCGACTGATTCAAGAAAAGGCAGGCCCTACATGTGAGTCTCATTGCTTTTCTGAATAAGTCTAAAGGTAAATAAAAGTTCAGTCAAATGAAATCAATCTAATAGCCCCTACTTCCCATAAGCCTTTCATCCCCTTGGTTTAATCTAGGACTAATGTGGATGGGAGAGAAGGGCTTGTGAAAAGACAGCATGAGCTTGGCACACCTACAGCTTTAAAAAGTTAATATTTGTCTTGAAAATGAAAAATATAGGCTACTGCCACTCAGTAGCTGGATTTTGCTATAAAAACTATAATCAGCAATCCAACCTTTTTTCCTGTTGACTTCATTGTCAAGTACAGACAGGAGTTTTTTCAGTTCAAGACTTTGGTTTTGCAAGGAACGCAGGAACAACTCTCAAGGGTAGGTCTATAAAAGTAGCAGATACTCCACATCACAGACCAGTTTTGCATTTGAGAAGAAACTTTCCCCAGAAGAAATAAGTCTCATGACGCTATGAGGTGGTAATTAAGAAGAATACAGTCAGGAGCTTACTGTCTCTGGAAGAGGTCTGTAACAAGCAGGAGAAGAGCAAAATTAGGTGGAGGGAGGACTAGTAAAAGCAAGAGGGAAGGAGAACATTTTATTCAACAAGGCTGCTGAAAAAAGCCCCTGAAGTAACAACAGTTCTCAACTTCGGTGTCTAGAGGTTATTACGTTTTTATCCCAAACTCTTAAAAAGGCAGTTCCTTATACAGGTATTAGCATTTTCTCAGGTCAGGTGACCAGCTCCTCAGCTATTGTACAGAGATGTCACTGTCAATTTTCATTAGTTGGAGATGTAGGCAAAAAAATCAAAGTAGGGCTTAAGTGGGGTTTAAGATGGGTATAAGCTCTTTGCAAAGCCCGAGGAACAGCTGGCATGCAATGTAAGCATTGTTCATCCAGCATGTAAGAATCCTGTGTCTTCTCCTCTTACATGAACACTCTCCTGAAGAGCCTGTTAATCCCTGCTGTGGCACTGAGTACCATAAACAGCATGAGAATCACAAAAAAGGTAACTGAAACATGCACAGGGCTATGAAAATACTTACATGTGGCAGTGAAACCTTGCGAACTGTAAAAAAATCCCACCCCAAAACATGTGAACTAGAATAGTAGGATTGATCCGAATGCTTTTAAAGGCTGCCTCTGTCTTCAGTACTATGATGACATTTTGTATGGCCATAAGACTCCTCTAAGGGCATGCTTAACTCCTTAATGCATGTTGTGTTCAAGGGACTTCACATAAAGACTGTGTTCATTTAGGTAGTTGTCAAAAACCATGTCTAAATGTTGAAGAAAAATATCAGTTGAATGTATGAAAAGAAAGTCAGACTGAAAATGCATGAAAAGAATATCAGGTGTACACAGCAGTTGCGATGGCAATGCACAGTGGTTCACTGCCATTTCAGAAAACATCTGTTACTGCAGTACCTGAACACTTGATACAGGATACTGATGTAAACAGGTAAGGAAGAGTACTATACGCCCAGACTGTTCCAAAGCATGTTCCAATGCCACATTTTTTTTCATAGGTACCCATCTCATACTTTTAATAATAAGAGGAAATAGGTTCTTTGATGTGCAAAACCCAGTTGAAAGTGACTCAGAAATTTAATGGAGTTATTTACAGTTGAAACAACCTTCAGCTGACCCCATGTATTTCTTCCATCTCTCACCATCTTGTACTGAAATTGTGGTGTGTTAAGAATCCTTCCATGGTCTAAGAAAAACTCGGGCCACATACAGAGATAAAATGTCCTCTGCTTTCCTTTAATACTATTCTAGTTCTACCAAAGTGAAGCAGAGATAAACTTTTAATGTAAGATGCTTAAAATACTTTTTTTTTCTGTCTTGGTTTAAGTCAAAGCTCTAATGACATTTGAGCTTTTTTTTTTTCAAAGACATGTAAAGCTGGACACTGTGGCAAAAGGCATAATGGAAGGAATGTGCTTCACTTCTCACCTGTCTTTCCCAAAATGTGCTGGCAGCCAAGTAAGATATTTGAGACAGTTTCAAAAGAATGCTTCTCCTCTCTAATAAAAGGAAGCTTTATTCAGATACTCTTTTTAATTCCAAAGTCCAAAAGAGGCCACGCTCTTAACATCCTCAGAAACTCAGCTGGATTGAAACGGAAATATTGGAGCCAGCACATGTGTTGCTACTTCTTTTGGCCCAATAATTTAAAAAGAAAAAAAAATCATTATTAAATCTGCTAAAGGGTTCCGTTTTGCCTGGTCCTCAGTGACCTGAAACTCCCGGAAGGCAGTAAAGTTGAGTGCTCAGCCTCTTTTGGGAATCTCCATATGGTACCTGCCAAGCACATGACTTCCTGACATCTGCTGAAGCAGCAGTACCTGCACAGCCCTGACACTGCTTGAAGTACTGGGAGACCGCTTGAGTCCAACTCTTTAAAGATGAACATCACAAATATCCCAATATATCAAGTAACTTCTGACATCTGTGGATAGGAGAACCTCTTAGCATCGCAGTACTGGGTAAGAAGAACCACAGAAATACATCTTTAAATTTAAATGGAAACAGACATAAGTATGTATCTTGCTCAACTTTACCCTCTGAATTTCCAGTCATAGCAGTGGGTTGCAAACAAATCTGTTGCCCTTGTGTGAGATTCTTCAAAACCAAATAGTGAGTTCTGATATTTAATCTGACTTAAAAATTACTTTTTTAAGGTTTTTTATTTTTTTGGAAGAAAAATATCGCAAAAGCATCTAGTGTAGTCACTAAACTGTCTAAGATAACATTTACATAGGTCACTGAGAAATTTCTCAAGATTAACTAGCGCATCCTTTTGTTTTTGGTTTCCCACACCTCCATCCTTTCAGAAAGTTGTGAGTTTTCACACAAAACACCCAAACCCTGTGAACATGTTCTTTCTTTTTAAAAGAATAACAAAAATGTCTTAAAAAATAGCAAATACCTTTTGGCTGAGAGCTAACTTTTTCATGGCTTCCACAGATTTTAACTGTCTATGTTTTCTTTATGGCTGCCAGCATCTCATTTTTATTTCTTTTTCAAAGCATAAATTTGATTTGATAAGGAAAAGTTAACATTTTCAATTGAAAGCTTCTTGTGAACATCAGTAGTTTTCAGCAGAGAGCAAAAGTTTTGTCAGTTTCCCTGTTTATATCTGTTCCATATTAATTGTTCACACCGCCAGTGGAAAAAGGAAGGGAAAACTAAGGACAAATACATGAGAATCAGAATGAGTCCAGCAAGAATGGCTTTGCCACATGCCAGCTGCTCACCCAGCCCCTCTAACAAAGTGTCCTTCACCACCTGGCCTTCCTCTTTCTTGGTTTGCCATCACACCTTTATTTCCACGGCAAGGTACGTGGCTTGTTTGTACTCCTGAGCAGTGGGAGACCAGATTGACCCATCCTACCCATCTCGTAAGACAGTAAGACACAAGCATTATCCTAGGCATCTGACATGATTAAACTGTTCTAAATTGTCAGCAATTTCGTGAAATCATAGAATCTCCTGAGTTGGAAGGGGCCCACAATGATAATCAAGTCCAGCTCCTGGCCCTGCATGGGACAGCCCCAAGAATCCCACCATGTGCCTGAGAACATTGTCCAAGTGTGTCTCTTTCCACAGATCATTCGTAAACTAAACTGGACCACACTCAGACTTCGAGTTAGTTAGCGAAGAAAAGGAGCAAAGGTGTTTCTACATCTCTGTTTTGGTTCAGAGCATGGCTTCGAAGCCACTTCCCCTGCTTGTCCCTGCTTGCTGCACTTTGCTTTTGTTCCCGGGGTGGTTTCAGTGTCTGTAAACAGGTTTCATTTCAGAAGCACCTAAGGCAGGTGATCTGTTCCAGCTGCACACCAAGTGCATTCCAGCTCCTAATGGAGGCAACATGGGTCAACAAAGCATCCCTCTGGCAGATATAGGCAAGATGGGGATGGTCTGTCCAGCAACCCAGCCCAGATTCAGTCCAACTTAAAGTCACTCTGTTGCATACAATGTACATGTAGGCTCTGAGCACCATCTTCCCTTGCAGAGTCAAACTAATGTAAAGTAGGCAGAAAACATTAAACACGTACTTGCAGAATTGGCCGAATAATTTCTTCGCTTCTAGGGTGTTTAAGCTTTCAATTTAAAACATGTTAAAACCTATAATAACAATGACATGATTACTATTATTAAACCCCCATTATTTTTATTTTAAGCTTGCTACGGAACAGTTATTACTCTGTAAAGCACTTTCATAGTCATAACTAAAGTACTTGTCAACAGGTACATTTTACTATGTATTATCCATGTCTCCTTTCACTGCATTCAATTCATTACCACATTTTCTCGACACAGTTGTGTGGCACCAGGCATCTAATGACTGAGAGGGAAGCTTTGCTCTGCTTTATGCCTTCCAGAGCAGCCTGAGGTTTGAGTAATTTCTCTGCCTTTACCTCTCTAACTTTTCAGAAGCCCTTCCTCTCACCATCCCCTCCAACTCCAAATGTTCTTGGCTTGTTATTCCTTGGCTTGTTGACAAGAACAGGTTACACTGTCCACCAGTGAAGTAAAAATATGACATCATTGTAGACTTCCTTGCAACAGAGAGTGGCCAAAATTAGCTACTGTCCCAGCGAGGTTTACTGCCTCAGATTTCTTTTCCAACAGAGTAGCAGATCTCCAGAAAACTATGTAAAGCTGGAAAACAAATAATTTGGAAGCTATATGCACATAGCTGATTTAATTCAAACACATTAATTAACGACATTTAAGATGGAAAAACGCTCAAACCTTTAGGAGTACCTGCCTCAGTCCTTGAGTACCTGCAGTCACTGTGCCAGGCTTGTGTATCTCTGCTTTCCTGGAGAAGTTAATGAAAAGCTTTTGGAAATGTCAATAAAATGGAGTTGGTTTTGTCTTTCGAAGACAAATTAGTTGTGTTTTTTCAGCCCTTATTTATTTGTTTATAGGGAGTCAAGTCTCTTAAAAATCTTTCTTCCTCACCAATAGGAAAATAATTGCATGTTTTTCCCCTTACCCACAAATAAGGATGCATGCAGCACAGAGCACACTTTAAAAATCTTCTGTTGGGTCGCCATTTCTTCATTTTAAAGATCTATTGATTCTTTCCACCATTCAAGATCTCTGAGATGTTTTCCCCTGAGCTGAACAGGCAGGTGATCTGCTTAAAGAAAACCTCAAGCCTCAAAAAGTAGAAAAGTTAAAAGCAACCCCAGTCTTACTTGCTGATTACAACAGCAGCTCTGAAGGCCTGGTTTTGTGCACAGGCAGTCCCAGTAGGGGTTCAGCTGCCTCAGCACAAGCACGTTATGCCACTGGAAACGCACTGGCAGCACTGGCAAAGATTCTATGGGAAACTCGTGTCCTCCTGCATCAGCAGTCAGAGGCCAGGTGGGATCCCTAGGGCATCTCAAATGTCCCTAAACACCTGTGTTTGGCAGCTGACTGAAATGCAGCACTCCCATTCCAGAAGGCATGTCTCTGAATAGACTTACACTGATGGCACTCCTGATAGAGTTAATGAGATAAGGACCAGTTTTTCAACTTCACGGGCTGTAAAGAATTACTATGAAAAGTGAATAGGTAAACCATGGTGGTATCTCACCAGGTGTTTAAACATATAATTTGACCTCCTTTCTTCTTTGAAATCATGCTTTACAAAAAGCAATTCAAAATCTTGTTCTAATTTCTTGGGTTTGTTTCTAATGTATGACATTCTCACTGTGTTTTTCAGCTTCCCTCTATAATTATAAATATACAAATAACACTATAAATATATAAATATAATTCTATGGAAACCTTTCTTAGTTTAACGTTGGTGTCCCAGGACATACATGGTTTTAGGAGACATAAGTTTAAAGGAGAAAAACTGCAAAACTTATAATATGAAACATTCAAAAACCCCCATAATTCTTTGCAACTTGAACTACTAGTGCTGTCCTGATTAAACATGACTTTGTGTAGCTCAGAAGAACTGGATATGTTAGATTATGATTTTTAGGAAAGTTTGCATGTGTTATGGAAGTTTTTCTTACAGCTTTATGCTCTGTATACATTCCAGGTTTTACTGCCTATTAGTAAAGTGCAAATAAGTGACTTGGAGTGAAAGTAGGTCTAATGAAGCACCACTTCTGATTCTGATTTGATTATTTCAAGAATGTGCAGAACAATTTGCAGCAGTCTTGGGTTGGTAGCATCCACTTTAGTCTTTGTATTCAGTACCTCTATTACAGAAGTATGAAGGATACTCAGGAAACTGGAAAGTCAGAAAAAAGTGAACTTGTATTTTAAAAAGCCGAAAGAAAATTTTTTTTAATTAAGACAAATTAAAAACATTGATAATGACTGGTGGTTAGTAAACCCTTCAGGATTCACTCTACTTTCTTGTCTGAATTCAATTAGTTGGGAGAGTGGAGTAACTGAACAAACGTTGGCTTTTGTACCTTTGTGGCAATAAAAGGTATTTTCTATACAGCAAATCTAGCTCTCAAAAGGAGCAGCTTTGTGTTCTAAGCTTGAGAACCCCTGCTGTTTGGTTAGATCTTGGATTAATGCCTTCTGGAGGGCAGCAAGAGCCATCAGAATTAGTAACACTGAAAACTTGGATGATTTATAGGCTTTATGGAAACTGCAGAAGGTTAGGCAATGAGGCCTAGTAACCCCCTCACTTTATAACTTCTGCCTTGCTGCCAGGGCTTATAGCAAGAAACCATTCTATCAGGCAGGTGGCCTTGACAAAGAAGGGTCACTTGATGGTAATCTAATCTCTGAAAGTGTTTTCAGTTGCAGGGAAGATGAGAATTATTCAAAAAAAGTCTCTGAGAAAGTTAAGTAGGGACAAAAAAAATCTATTTAAAATTAATCATAAACCAAACTAAATATGGAGCATAATCCATCTTCTGTTAAAATGCTGTGTGAAACTGCATTGGAAACAGTGATAACTGTTTAAAAAGTAACTTCCATTAAAACTAATTACTCAAATTGCCAACCTGTCTTACTAGATACTGCCTAACTCCAAGAAGAAATAAAGTTACCAGAGTTGCTTTCACCGCCTTTTCAGTGAAGCACTGTTAGCTTTCCTATTGCAAAAATGATTTTTAATTCTGATTGTGCTGCTTTCCATGAACGGTGTGGGAGCACTGGCAAAACCTGCTTAGTGTAGGGTGAGGGATTTCACAAACGCAGGGAGCTGGGAAAGCATTACTGTGTTATTGCTTTTGCAATCACTGAATCACATCTCTGACCACTACAAAATAGCTAAATCAAATCTGCGTGGCCTTACTCTTTACAAATGTTTCACTTGCCTTCAGCACAGACAGAGGGTTAGGAATATGTCTCTAAATATAACATCTAAGAAATGTATTAAAGGTAGGGGAGACCCTACTCAAGAAGCTGTTTTGAAGCTCTATTACTACTGCAGCCCTCAGTTATTTGACACATACTTCATGTAAAGCAATTATAAAGAGAAAGAAATATTACAGTCTACAAATTGGCTCTATCAGACAAGCTCAACTCTGCTACCATATAATTGTGAAAACAGTGATATTTTATTGACAAGGAGTTCAGTACTGATGTATCCCGTTTCCCTCCTATTCGGTTAGTTATGCTCAGAATGGATATTTTCAATCAGGTACAAAATTAATCTGTTTCTCAAAAGTTGAAGCTTTAGGCTTTCCACATGTAATTAACAATAACTGTTCTTTAATGCTGGCTAAGGCACATATTCCAAGCAGAAATCTGGGAGAATGGCAGTTGGTAAGGCAGTCAGCTCGGTTCAAGTGGAAAACCTGGAAATGCCTGGAAGCGGTTTAGCTGTCTTGGTTTTCTCTTTTTCCCTACAAGTATCATTTTTTACAGCTGCTTTCATCCAAAATTCAGGTTAAGGCATCCAACAGACCAAATGGTGCAGAGGCAGCCATTCTCGCAGCTCTAGTCACCCATCACAGCTCCCTTCCGTGCAGAAAAACAATCCAGGTCACAGAGTCAGGGTGACTGCATCAGTTTCCGGAGAAAGGTCCCATTTCCTTCCTGGCTTTTTGGCCAGGAACAGCACTGTCATCTTCTGAGGAAGCAAAATTCTGTGGGACTGTGTAATTCATTCCCTAGCACCTGCAAATTACTATTGTTCATTATGAGAATATTTGTTTGGCTTTTTCTTTTTTTTGGTGTTTCTTTGTTTATTTGTTTGTTGATAGTTGGTGACTTTCTGGCAATTCACAGTTCACAGGTGCATTTGAGGAAAACACATTTATTAGGCATTAAAAGACATAACTCACAGCAACTCCCTGGACCTTTCATAAAACAACATTAAATGTCCCGTGTCATGTTCCTTGAAGGTTTGTCTGGATTCAGGTCTTAGGAGGAGCAGCTGAGTGAGCAGGGTTTGTTTAGTGTGGAGAAAAGAAGCCTGAGGGGAATCTTCATTACTCTCTACAACTACCTGAAGGGAGGGTGTATCGAGGTGTGGGCTGGTCTCTTCTACAAGTGACAGGATGAGAGAGAATGTCCTCTCACCCATTGAGATTGGATATTAAGAAAAATTATTAAGAAGGGTGGTAAGGTATTGGCACAGGTTGCCCAGGGAAGTGATGGAAGTGTTCAAAAAATGTTTAGATGTGGTGCTTCAAGACATGTTTTATTGGTGGAACTGGCAGTGTTAGGATACTGACTGGACTTGATGGAGAAAAGTACATTCCTTTGCTTTTTACCCATTCATGCTGTTTTCAAAACATCCAAAATAAACAATGATAACCTCTATTAACACTGAGATATAAACAATGGGCAGTTAAAAAAAAACACATAGCAATTTTATGGGATTTCGTGTCTTTAATTCCATTTAAAATATTTTTCGTAGTTAAAAAAATAAATTAAAAAGTAAAATATGAAATTAATCTAAAGCAAATGACAACAATAATTTTGCAGCAGCAGTCTCTCAGTTGAGTTCACTAGATATTGAACCATTGAAACCCACCTGCCCAAACCCCCTTTTGCTATAAAATAGGGCATTTTTAAATTATCTTCCTTTTTAATGACTGTCTTATGGAAGCATAAGTGGGAAAACTTTCTAACTGTGGACTTTTCTTACAAGCTTTCTTGTTTATAATTCTACTCTTATTCCAGAACCTGTAAACTTTTTTCTATTCAATTTTAGTCGTAGAAGAAATCATTGGAGACCCTTCTCCAGATGCTGAAGCAGCAATGGAAGAAACCTGTGTTTTAATAAAAAAGAGACAAACAAATAATCAAACTAAAGATAACCTAAAAATATTTTTCCTGTCTTTTAGTTAGAGCAAACTTTCACGTTACTCTTAAGAATATATCCTTTGTTTTTAAAATAATGCTTTCTCTTTAAATGAAATTACCTTCTAGTATGCTCAGAAAATTCAAGATCATTTACATCTTGTTTTACATCATCTTTTAATACTGTAAGATGAGAAGAAAATAGTGTCTGGCATCCTGCTACACAGAGGTCTATCTGAAAGCCTTTGCATTTGTTCTCATACAATAGTCATTGTAAAATGATAACTCTGCTCATGGCTGGGAAGTTCAAAAAGATTAGGCAGTCTTCATCTAGCAGAATGCAAAGCCCAGTTTTCCTTCCGTTCAAGGCCTCCTGCACAGTACACTTACTACAAAATCCAACTTGCAATGATGTTGCTTTGTAAAAGTATAATGAAAGGATTTGGAACAGGCTTTTCAAGTCAATTGCTTTGTATGCTTTGCTGTAGTTTTTTGGAAGGCATTTCTCATTATACTGTGTTTTATCACAACTATTAACATTTATCAGTTGGTACTTGATATAAAGATTACTCTTGTATAATGAGCATGATGAAAGACTCGTTTGTGCCTCTCATATCAAGCACACTGGAGATCTCTTGCAAACTAATTACCTTTATGAGAGCAGCTTGCAAATACAAAGCACTCCAAAAACCTAAGCTCATATTCCTCGTTTTGTATGAAAATGTACTCAAACCTTAGCCTTAAATGAACTATGCTTTAATTTACACCTAAATATATACCAAGAATAACTTCTCCAGATCCAGTGCAACTTCGTACAATCCTAGGGATCTTCCTAAACAAATGTAACTGAAAGGTTGAGAGGTTTATTTGTTAACCCAGCAACATCAACATGCTAGTGAGTCATCTGGTGACCTTTATAGACCTAAAATTATACATAACTACAGCTACTTTTGTTCCTTATCCTGATCCCATACTCCTGTGATCTAATGGATTCTGATTCAAAAGAAGAGCAGTTTTAGACCAGAAATGTCATGATGGCTTTTAGCCAAGACCCTTCTTATATAAGGCAAAACCCACAATGAACATCTGACATTAGTAGTTCCTTGAAGGAAGTCCAAAGCAATTGAACACAAGGCTGTAAGCACAAAGTATGACAAAACATCATTGTCGATTGAAAAATGCTTGTATCAAATCAAAGTTTGTAGTCTTTCAGGGATTTGGGATTGACAAAATAAACTGTGAAGGAAATAAATCCATACCTGACCTAAAGTGTTCAAGGCCAGGTTGAATGGGGCTCTGAACAACCTGGTGTAGTGGAAGGTGTCCCTGTCCATGACAGGGGGGCTTGAACTAGTTGATCTTTAAGGTACCTTCCAAACCCAGCCTTTCAGTGACTTTGGTTTTATGCAAAGATTCTCCTGAGTGATGTTTCCTTTAGAGTCATGGTTTTCTCTCTCTTGTGTTTACATCTCTCTTCTATATCTTGAACTACCTGTAGCACAAACTGCTCAATAATAACTACAACAGCAGAGTAAAAGAAAAATATTTTGAAGATCAAGATGCTAATTTTATGTGGTGGCACTGATTTAAAAAGTAGTGTACTCTTCAAACAGTAGCAAATTATTTAATTAATAGTCCAGATTCCTGTAGTATTCATCAAAATAATAATTAGCCCTTCCAGAAGAGGACAAGAACATGGCTTTTGTACAGTAGTATAAAAACTTCATTCCTTGTGTAGGAGCAGAGCAACAGGCAGCAGGTGAGCTGGTGCAAGAGGTATCTGAAAGGGCAGATCACATGGCTGGCAATGGGAGAATCTGTGGGAGTAGGACAGGACTTCCTGGCTTTCAGCAAGAGCTTAAACAGATTAGGTAGAAAGAGAAAGGCAATAAAGGGCCTGGGGAGTTCACAGGCAGGTTTCACAGGAGAGTGAGCAGCTATGAAGATGATTCTGGCAGAAAGTGTCTGTGCACTTGTGCATTCTAGAAGAGGGAAAGCTGTGATAGGGAGCGATGAGTAAAGAGAGAGAAAAGCTGCTTAAGCAGTGGAACAAGGTCTTGGAAATAGTTTGAGAGAAGAGCAGAGAAGAGTTGAATGTGTGGGGTGATGGAGAAAGCAGTCACAGACAATATTTTTTTATAATTCAGTAGAAAGGCAGTAATATTTCTAACAGTGACAAGGAGGTAGAAACCCAAAGCGAGTTAGAATCTTGGCCATGATATATTTAGGATAAACTATTCAGGAGTAAGTGTCAGAAATAAAATGATAGGATGCAATGAAGAGAGGAAGATTGAGTTAAAAAAAATAAATTCAGGAATAAGGTTGACCTTGTCTTTTCTTGTGTCCATGTTTGATCGAAGTCTAAGCAGGTAATTTATTTTTCCATATTAGATCACAAAATTACTATTAATTTCAGAAAGGAGGAGAAAAAAAGAATGAACAGCTTTGTGACAAATGTGCTTATGCTGTTACCTTCGAATCCCTAGGTTTAGTGTACCTGTCCAGTGTACCCCGTAATGCATATTTTCACATTTTTTGTTCTGCCAGGCAGAATTTTATTAATTTTCAAATTTTGGACCATGCTTCAGGTCTGCACAGATCCACAACACGCTCCAGCATAAGAATTTCCTCCTTACCATCAACTAACGGCACACATGGCAGCTCGTACAGCTCGTGTCAAAGCAAGTCAGAGCTCGTTACAAATTAAAGGGTGGCCATATACTGTTTTCTTTAGGCACTCAATTAAAGGCAGGTTTCTGGCCCCTCATCAGTTCTAGGTGGTCTTTTCCTCTTGGGTTGTTTTTCTTTTCTTGGTGGTGACTCAAGTGCTTTCTTCACTTTTGAAATCTGTAAAACAACCCATGATAGTTTTGTAATATTCTCTCCAGTTACACGTGCAAAAGTTTCCAAGTAACAGTCAGGACTTGGTAAGTAATTTTTCTTTCTTCTTCTCCTAGGTACATACATATTTATTTCAAATTTCTAATAGTGGTTAGTGATCTCAAAAGAAATCAAATAACAGATGCACGAGTACGGATGGCAGACATGCCAATTTTCCATTGATGAGTTCAGGGGACACTGTAAATTATGTCTGCTGCTAAAGACCCCAGAAATGGAACAGTCAATCATAGGAATCTTGCTTTGTTTATCCTATAATTTTGGGATTTGAAATTTAACTCCTCTCTCCGTCCCTTCCTCTCAACAGAAAAGCTGAGAAGGCACCACATGTTTGGATTTAGTCTCTTTTGGATGTAATTGCACAAAATTCACATTGACTCTGGGACCTTCGCCAGGGTACATGCTGACAGAAGACAACACAGACCTTCATTTGATAATGAACCTTTCTTTGGTCATCAATATTTAACATTAAATGATATAATCATAGAGTAACACTGTTAGCCTGAGGATCAAGAACTGCAGAGATCCAAACTTAGAAAAAAAAAAAAAGATCAGAAAATGCCCATGAGACTATGTGACTAGGATCATTTGCTGTAAGGCAAAATTAATTTTAGATGGACTGTTTCACCCAGACCAGGTTGCTAGAGATAAGATCCCATCTTTGGAAAAACACCTCTCTTCAAGGAACAGCCATCCGCTTGTGGCGGAGCCACACCATGCTTGCCTTGAATGAAAAAACACAAACACTTGCTCTAGCAGCCTGCTGCTTATTTTAAGCAGTGGTGCAGAAGCAAGTTCTGCCCATTCTTTATACAGCTGTGCCTTGCAGGAAATGGTGGATGGAGCTGTTTCCTTAACCTTGCCTGGCTCCTGAGCCTGCCAAGATCGTGGGCTCTTCGTGCTCTGGAACTGAAGAGCTCGCTCCTCCAAAGCTTCCTTGACACACAGCTAACCAAGAGAGAGTGAACAGGGGAGGAGGAGAGGGTAAGGAAAAGAGGGAAAAGAGTCTGGCTGTTTGTCAGGGGGTTCCCAGATGGCAGGCAGGCCAGCTGGGGCAATAGCTAAACCAGGCTGCCTGACACCCAGAAGTCCAGGACAAATGGCTGCTGCATGTGCACAGTATGCCCAGAATACATTAGATTTGTCATGCATGTGCAGGCCATCTGTGAAGCAAATGCTCAGTAGTCCCAGTGAGCTGAGATGGAAATATGAGGGCCCCTGCAGAGCACAACTGTCACTGGAAAGCAGCTCCCCCTGAACCGGGTGAGGAAGGACTCTGTCCCTTTGTGGTATCCATGCTGTATTTCGGCATCTGATTGCCAGCATTAAAGATTTTTTCAGTGACAGCATGACCATGAGAACATTATACACAGCTGTGGAATAAGATGGATGTTAAATTGTGCCCACAAAATACATCTGTTTTTAAAAGTGGGCAATTGCATTTGCCAACAGCTCATTTAAGCAAACTAAAGTTACCATTCACTTTGACAATGCCAGCTGCTGGCAGGGAAATATCGACATTTCTTGCCCTCTCTCCATTACATGGCACTGCTGGAGTATAAGGAAAGCACAACCAGTGGGCTGCTTGGGAATTAACTTGTACCTACTGCTACTTTGAGTGCTTCAGGAACTGATTTTAGTGAGATATTCCAGGATCATAAAACCATACAAAAAAAAAAAAAAAAAAGGGTTGGAAGGGACCTCTGGAGGCTCTGTAGTCCAAACTCCAGGCTAACTACAGGCTTACACAGAGTTTTGTCCAGTTGAATTTTGAAAACCTCTGAGGATGGAGACTTCACAGCCTTCACAGACTTCACAGTGACCTATGCCAGTGCTTGGTCACTCACACAGTGAAGCAGTTCTTTTCTTAGGCCCACCTAGGACTGCCTGCATTGCAAGCCATGGCTATTGTCTCTTACTCTTTTCAGTGTGCACCTTGAGAAGCATTTAATTCTGTCTTCTCCATAATACCTCTTTAAATAGAAAGGGGAGAATTTTAAATGACATTTCTGTCCTGCTAGTTTTTGCTCCACTTAAAATCTTATACTCTATTTGTTCATTCTTTCACAATCAGGGATAGGTTGGTGCTGGTTGCATTTAGCATTTCATATATAGGCCTATTTCTTCACCGTATTAGAGAAAAACTTATTATCAGGAAATCTGAATAGAGAAATATGTCTAAGTATTAGAAAAAAAGGACAGGTTTTAAAACTTGTAAGCAATTACTTTTTTCTTGGAGAGGAGGGAATGATAATCTGAGCAAAACACTGCACTACCATCTCCTTTTGTCTCTCTTTGCATGGAATTCCACAGATGTATTATTACTCTCACTTTTCCAGCTTGGATTTATAGACAGAGAAAGGGGACATGTTTTTGCATAGGATTTTTCCCACCTCACAGCGACTTCATGAGTATAAATATAAAAGATGTTCTATGCATAATTCAGAGAAAAATGTGCCTTGACAAAAGAATTTGGACGTACATTTACTAGTATAGTACCTTTCCTGAATCCAGTCAGGAAGATTTCTGAAGGGATAAAACAATCACTGAAATACACTGGAATGTATACAACTACTATCCATTTGTCTCTTTGAAAATATTTTTCCCCTGGTTAAGATCCTCTTTGAATTGTTCTGAAGCCATCAATGGTGGTAGAGTGGCTTCTGAACCTTTCTATAATTTTCACAAAACTTTGATACCTCTTTAATTCAAATTAAAGTTGTGTTTTAGTTTTCATGACATGGCAATGCTGCATCATGATTCAGAGGCAGGACACAAAGGTCTTGTCTGCTCTAGTCAGCTTGTTACACCTGTTCCATATGATCTTAACTTGAGGTCAGAAAAGGAAACATGGAAATGATGCCATTTTAAACAAAGTTTTATCCTTTTAAACAACTGCAAAACAAAAAAATGCCTTGCAGCTTACCTTGTTTTTCTTCCCCATAGAACCTAAATGTGTTCGTAAAATGCAGATCCTGGGAAGAGCCTCACAACTGCCCTCTGGAATTGTATTCCTCTGGTTTCTCTCTGCTTCAAATACCTCAATACTACTTGCTTTGTTTTCTAATGAATTTCTACAATTTTAATTATTTACTAATGTAATTATTTTTCCCTAAAAGAATCTTCAAGCATATGCTAAATGTAAAGATATGTGCTCTAGGGCAATCTTTAATAAACTGTCAGAGAAAACTGTATCAGAGTTCTTTCTATCTCTGACACGTATTCATGACAAATATTCTGTCTGGTCTTAGAAAAGTAGCAGTGAGGGAATTGCTCACAGGGCACCACCATGAGAAGAGACAAAAATGACTCTTTTCATGTGGTCTTTCATTAGTATTCTTTGTAACACAGGTGTGATGACCACAATGAAATGCGACATCCTTCAGGTTACTGGAAATGTTTTAAGTAGGAACCAGGTAAACAGAGACTATTTATACTCTGCTTGAGACAAGTAATAAGGCTGTAATGGACAGCTATAGACAGGCAGTGACATAATGACTAATGAAAAGAAATAGGAAAAAGCAATTGGAAAATTTTCTTCCTTATTCCTTCTATGAAAAATAAGTAGGAAAAACACCATGCTAACTGGAAAAAATGCAGATCTTAAAGGTGTCTGATATCCTTCCTGTTATGCTGAAAGAAATGGGGAACTGGAAGCAAGCGAGAGGGGAAAAAGAAAACCCAAAACAAATAATCAGCTTGTTTACGAGGAAGATCGTAGCAGCTGGATGAGCAGCAGGAATGGAATGGGACAGGATGGTCAGGTCCAAGCCCACACTCTCCACATGCACAACCTACTCACAGGAGTGACAGGATCCCCAGCCAATAACCTCTTAGACAAAAATATAACCTCAGCACTCCTCCCACAGGCCCGTGAGTAACTCTGAGCGTGGGGTCATGCAGTTTCTGAGGTTGAATTAACTGTCTTGTGGGTTTCCTTTTCTGCTTTTCCTTTTGCTTTCAGGTTTCCCACTCCAAGTCATACGGTTGTGTCCTTCCCATACAATCCTAAACTTGATGGCTCCTAATCAGCTGCTATTGAGCTGGCTGTCCCAGCACAGTGCCGTGTTTTGTCTGTGATCATGGCTGTGACTGCACCTCCTGAGGGGTGCTAGAGCTGGGGAGGGCACTGATAGCAATGTTGTTGGAAAAACCTTGTAAGCAGGCTGAAAATCTCTCAGGCATTTTGTCTACTCCAAAGAAAAGATTAAGGGTGATTACTGACTCTGCACTCATTTCCCCTTAATTTTTCCTCTCTCATTTTCCTTCTCTTCCATTATATCTTTTTAATTTTTCCCTTTCTCCTCCCAGTTCCCCTTTTCTTGTTCTATGCTCACTGTAGTGCTCCTGACGTACTTCCCTCTCTTCCCTGATTGTACTCTTTCCCACTTTCTCTTTTTACCCTCCTTTTGCTTTATTGATTCACCTCTACTCCAACTCCTCCTGTTCCCTCTTTCCAGGTATCCTCCTCATTCCTGTCAGGTGGTGCTTCTGCAGTAGCTCCATCTGTTTTCAGATTCACTTTTCGTGGCTACAGGCAGCAAAACCACTTTCATACCATATAAAGAGTCAGAGGACATAAAACAGCTGAATCTTTGTTCTTCCTGAGAAGGTTCTGGCTCACATCAGTCCTGTGATAACACTGATGAGATGAAAATGATGGATGGTTGGGCAGAGTGGTCTCCATTGCTGTAGTCCCACCTGCCCTGCCATGGACATTGTCCCCTCCTGCTGGCTGTGATGGGGTGCTGAGGTGGTTAAAGCACAAAAACAGTGAGTTTGGCTCCCAGAATGTGGTGGCACCAGGGTCTTTCAGGGCTCAGATACTCATCAGCTGAGTCAGGGAGGCAAAAGTTCAAAGAAGGGCAGCATCTACAATCAGAAACATGTTTTGGGCCTGAGGACTAGAGGAGTTAAAAATAGGAACATGTGGGCCTAATTACAGAACAAAGAAAAAAAGGGCTAGAAAAAGGAACAATTTGAGGAAATTAGGAACAGTTGATCAACCAGAGTATTGCAAACAACCTCAGATACTGCTCCTGCTTTCCTTACAGAAGAGATACAAATCATGTAACAGATGACCCATGCTCTGCTTGGAAATGAAGTGCACGGAGGGCTAAAACCTCGAGATGTGCAGCTGACAAGATGATCCTTCCATGATAAAAATGGGAGTTAACTCGTCCTTGTAGAAACTGTGCAGGCCTAAAAGCTGTAACAGCCTTCAAAGCCCACAAAATACAAAACCTGCTGGTGGAGACCTGCCTGATCTGTCTCTTCAAGTAAGCTAATTCATGTCCTCTCTCTCAGGTGCTCATAGCCTTACTCCCCTGTAAACCTGAATGGATTCTCCTTAGCATACTTCAGCTTTCTCTGCTTTAATGAAATACATATTTTAGCAATACTAAGACTCTGAAGATTCTCAAGTTCAACTCTGTCAGCTTTTTTGAGTATAGTATTTCATCAGGTATATCTGTATATATATATCTGTATGTATATATATATATACAACTGTTTCTAGACTTTAAAATTCTAATCAAGAAAATAAACTGTACTATAATCTGAAAATGCAATGGCCTTATGGTGGTACACTGCAGCCAAACTTCCTTTTGACTTGGATCTAAAACCTGCGTCGCATCTTAGATTTCTTGACCTGGTTATATTTGCCTGTTTTGAATGCCCTCCATGCTTGTACAGACGGTAGAAGATTGTCTCAGCCATGAGGCAAAGAAGAAACCTACCATAGCAAAGTAGTGGCCAAAGCAAGCATGGAAATTACTGGATCAATGCATTAGACCGCTACTTTTCTTTGTTCTCGCTCTGCTTCCATCAGGACATTATTTAACCGTATCTGGCTCTGTGCAGTGCTTCAGTGCTCTAGCTGGACTTTGATGTCACATTTACCAGTACCACCTGAGAGTAAGTGCAGTGACTTCCTCGTTATGTCTTTGCAGCAGTGAAACACCATTACACTCTGGTGAAACACCAGAACACTTGTCTTTTTGTTCCAGCATTTATAGTACAAGCTTTTGTATACTGAATGTAGATAACGATGAGGATCTTGTGCAGAACTGTTTCTTTCCATTGATATCTTCCCAATGCAAATCAGAGAAATGCCATGAGAAATATATGCCATGGTAAATTCAGAGTCATGATGAGTCTTCATATAGCACAGGAAGCCTTTCTGGTAGGATTTAACTGTGCCATCTAACTGATAAAGAAGCAATAAAAAATTTGGGTGATCAGTTGTGGTGATTACAGAAGAAAAAGTACCGGATTTTCTCTCCTAGCACATTTTATTAGCGTAAGTACTTCACCCTCAGAACACAAAGAAATGTCAGCCAACCTTGAGAACTTGCACTCCTAAGCAAACCCTGTCCTATACAGACCAAGCACAGAAATGAACTCAGCACTACACTTACTATGCAACCATGCAGCAGCTTGTTATGTTCTTTGTCATAATTGTTCTTGGACACAGAGATACTCTGATTCAGTGCTGATAATTTATAGGCATTTTATGATTGAAACCTGTTTGCTTTTCTGTGCCCCTAGAGCTGCTCAGATATGGCAGAGATCAGTACTTTGAAGGAATCTGAAGATACTTATTCTGGATCATTCTTTTTTGGAAGACAGCAAAGAAAAAAACCCTAGTTTTTAAAAAGCTCTCTGACTCGTGAATCACAGAAATTATCAGAGCCACTGAAACTTATTGCAGAAACCTGCAATGATGATTTTTTAAAAACTAGCTGCTACATTTTTGGTTTTGTCTCTTCAATTTGGCTGGAATAGGGTAATCTCACATCTGACTGTATATGTTTACAAGTCTGTGAGTTACTAATAGACAAAAATCCCTGGGCTCTGCTTACTTTCCTACACTTGGGTAGTAGCACCAGAGGATGTCCTTCATACCCTCCTGTTTTGCTTGAGACACAGGTCTCCTGCAAACCCTACATGTCCTCTGCCTGCCCAACGCTGATAGGTGCTGTGTGGCATCTCAAAATGAGACTGGATGACTGAATCAAGCCCCTGCATAGCTATATTCTAGACATTTAAAAATAAAGTTTTCAAGGAAGAACTTCCAGGTTGGGATGGTTCAGATATTGGATATATGCTTGTAACAGATCTCTAAATAGCAGTGCACTTGCAGTCTGATTTTCTGATGAACCTTTTTGTGTGGAATTCTAAAATGTAAATCTGAAAGAATTTTTGAAATGAAATTGGAAAAAAAAATCCTCCAAGAAGGGAAAAGTGTTACAGTTTCAGTACTTTTTACTTTACTTCTGAGTGCTTCCAGATGAATAACAGTGTTCCACAATAAATACCAGGATAATGCTAAATATGTAGTGTATAAGCCCATAAGCATATTTCTGAGAGTTTACACCTTAGCAGAATTTTTATATTATCACTGTGTCATCTGTATGTTATTCTTGACATCTAGAAGGGGTGAAAGATAAAGAAAAAAATGTGTAATTGAAATAACAGAATGATGATCATCTTTCCTCTAAACATGGATATACTTTATTTGCTCCAAATAACAAGCAAGAACATGAGAAAACATTCTTTTGGGTCCAAAGGATCTCCATGGCAAATCTTCCTTCCTTTTACACCCATCTGTATCTTGGATGGACCATACCACCCATACCTATAAAAAATTTGCCATCTCTACCAAGATGCATCCATGGACAACTTTAGCATCTTTTTGCTACAGGAGTTATTTCGAGTCACCAAAAAAAGTGAGGACAATTTTAGAATACAGCATATAAATTGTCTCCTGTGGGCTCCAGAGAACGGTAAGAAACAGCTTGAAAATAGCATTTGCTAATTTCCAAGGGGGTATTCGAAATAAACTTTCCTCTTTCTTCCCTGAGGTATTAATGAAATGACAGTTTCTTTCCATTTCCAAGCAAAGAATGTTTCCAAAAATATTTTCTCACTTAACCCCAACGTGCTGCTAAGACATAAAGTTTAAATGCTTATTTTCTGCAACTCCCAGAGTTTTATTTCTCCTTCTTTTATGTACGCCTGTTTTGCAAAGTTTGATCTCCAGTGCCTGAATGTGGAAAGGCTGATAACTTACACTGGAACTAGCATTTGGGAAACTTGTATATCTGGAGAGCTGGTACTTACACTGGAACTAGCATTTGGGAAACTTGTATATCTGGAGAGCTGGTTTGAATAGAAATTGTAAAAATGCACTAAGGGGGAAAATTGACTGCCAAAATTAGACTGGCACACTTAAAGATTTTAAGCGCCAAGCTTACTGCATAATGGACTGATTAGCTATGTCAAAATTCATTACTGAAATACAATTAATGCTGGTATTCTTCAAAACCATGAAAGATAAAAAGTGCACCAAACATTTGAATGCATAAACTTAAGCTTTAGGGTATTCTTTTGGAATATAGAGTGTGTTTAGTGTTATAAAGTACTGGACATGTTCAGACAATGCTCTGCTAGGAGGGTGGCTGAATATTCTCTTCAGTTTGACCTCAGGGCACTGTTCTTCACTGAAGCTTTTCTCTTTCCCAAGTAGTTGCTTCAGTGGAAACACATTTATTAGCAAGTTGGGAGTTTCCTTTCCTTGTTCCTCCAGCAGATTTTTGAATTTCAGTTCAGTCCTTGATAACAAGGTTTCCAAATACCACAAGGAAGCTTGTTGCCCGGACACATAGCCAAAATGCCGTTTCAGATACTGCCTTGGTAGGTTGAATGGGAACTTATGGTGAAGGAACACAAGACTCAAGACCTCAGCCTGAGCTGGGCAATTCACAGAGTTGTAGAAGATTGAGGCCTTCTGCTTCCTCAGATATGGCTTACAAGAGCAGGGAGTGACAGGACAAGGGGGAATGGCTTCAAACTGAAAGAGAGGAGGTTTAGATTAACTATTAGGAAGAAATTCTTCACTGTGAGGATGGTGAGGCGTTAGCACAGGTTGCCAGAGAAGCTGTGGCTGCCCCTTCTCTGGAAGTGTTCAAGGCCAGGTTGGATGGGGCTCTGAGCAACGTGATCTAGTGGAAGGTGTCTCTGCCCATGGCAGAGTGTTGGAACTGGATGATCTTTACAGTCCCTTGCAACCCCAACCATTCTATGTTTCCATGATTCTGCCCATCAAGTCCATCTGAAAACCCATATTTACCACTGCCAACATTGAATAAATATCCTGGACTGTGGTGATGGGAGTACAGCCACATATTTATTCTCTGCTGACTCTGGATCTGTAGGAGGAGACCATGAACAACTGGGATGAGAGTGACTCCTAACAGCAGGACAGCAAGGTGTGCCCCAGTCTTGCAGCAAGGATTCCCAGTTTTTTCCATGCTTCCCACACTGTCAAGTCTCAGAGGCAGTGTGTCAAGCAAAGAGAGACTTGCATATGCGAAAGACCAGTTATCCAGTTTTTATTCAAATTCTCTATTTGGCCTTTAATCACAAAATTTCATGCACAAAACCACTCACAGAAGAACAGTCAGAACATACAGCTCCAAGTTTCCCTTGTGCAGTGTGTAGATCCATTCTTGGCTCTGCTAGAAAAAAAACCCTTTGAGTTAAAGGGGGGCAGTAATAGAAATTCCATGCTTACACGTGCTAGAGTTTCATTTCAGTGACATAATTTATCAGTTTGACTTTGCCAAAGGGAAGAAGTTGACGTTATAGGATTCAAAAGCAGCATTTAGGATGAAATCAGTTAGAAAGGGCTCAGGTTTCAAAAGGGCATGCTGTGTGTGGACCTCAGTCTGCTCACTTGAGCTCATTTCTGGAGATTTGTATTTGTAATCAAAACTTTCTTAGTTTCAACCTTGAAAAGCACTTAGAAAATGGAAACACATTCCAGACAGTAAAAAAGGCTGTGTTAAAAAAGCTCGTATTATTTTTTGGAAAGACATAAAGAGAATTTAGGGAGATTTTATGCAGATTCTGTAGTGGAAAGGCATGCCAGATAAAAAGCTTAATCATGTTAACTCTTTAGAAGACAAAAGGACAGGCAAACTTTATATATGTCAACTTATAGAAATCCTAAAACTCCATGGAAGGTTTTTTGTAACTTAAGATGTGCTGTAGCCTCTTTTCAGTTCCTGGTATATATTTTTTAATATTAATTTTTATTTTTCATCTTGCTATGTATAACCTAAGTAAAAGCTGTATAAATGTCAATGACTAAAACACACAGACACAGGTGACTAATCTAGCTAAGTCTTGGAAATGTCTGCAATTAACTGTGTGAATAATATATAAACCAGTTGAGATAATTTAGGAATGAAGTGAAGGAGATATCCAACCAACAGAGATGAATTCTATTCCTGTTTCAGCCATTGGTTGAGATACTATGAATGAAAGGCAGAAAAGAAAATTGGCATTGAGAGTCTCTTTTTGTCTTCTCTTCTGAGGTCATATTACATCTCTCTGAGGGTGTCACCTATGGTTTTCTACCCTCTTATGCTCACTTGAACCCACTTAGACAGCTTGTTTATGCACATTTGACAGCAATAAGAACAAGTGAGCAGACCAGAAAAGGAAAGCTGGTCAGGGAGTAGCAGATGGCATATTTCTGCTTAGTGCTGGTGTCCCTAAAAGGCTCATTTAAACACCAGCCTAGAAACAAAGAATCCCATATGATTTTCAATTAATTGTCTCTAAACATTCCCCAAAAAAGTTGTTTGCTGCTTTAAGGGAACTATATTAGAAAACTGAACATTGTGAAATCAGCCAACTCCAAGATGTAGTAGAGGGTGGAAAAGGGTCAGATTAATTAATTTAGACATTTTCCCCTCATGCAAATTTTCACCACTTGATGAATTTCTCTTAAATAACAATTGCCTTCCTAAATGACAACAAATCATTATCCAAACTTCTTTCTTTTATTCTGACCAATGTGTAAGAAAGAATATAAGAATGGGTGTGTAAGGTTACTGCCCTCCAGGACTTTCTTTCAGCCTCTGGCAATGTGTAGCTGAGAGAAAGTCTAACACTCTGTTAATGTTCTTGTGGTTAAAGACCTTCAGTGGGCTTTTTATTCTAGGATTTTACCCAGTTGCTTTCTGAACCCATATAAACTCTCAGGATCCAAAAAGAATTCCCCAGGTCAGCTAGGTAATATAAAGAAATGTAATATTTTTGTTTTCTTTTTCTGTGGTTTGTTCCGTTTCTGGTTGAATCTTCCACCAGTTAGTTTAGGTCAGTTCTCCTACAACAGGTGTACAAACATAAGCAAGTAGAATTTTCCACAGAAGGCCCTCAAAAGACAACTCTGTTGATGGTTTAATAAACTTGATTCAAAACTACTGCTTTGCCTCGTTCCCAAAACTGAGATATGACCTAGATGCTTAAGTCAGGGAGCCGGTGTCACAGTCAGAATAATTTACCAAATTATTACATTTGTGTATAGTATTGTGGAGCCTGATAGGGCTGACAGAGTGGTTCTCATGTGCTGTGCATTTTCTGTGTGTGGCAAAGGAGAAAGTAATGTCTGTGTTGATGATGGACAGTGGCTGAGCTGCTGATGTACCTTAAAGAGTGGCAGTTTACTGAAAAATGCAATGTTTTGTGCTAAAGCCAGAATTAATGTAGTTGAACCATCAGGACCAGTTTTGTGAGGCAGCACACATGCTGTAATTCCTGGGAGTCTGAGTTACTGTTGATTTTAATCTCTCATTCTGTCTCTAGTTTCCTTAAAACTGACTAGAGCAGGGTCTTTCTAAAAGCAAACTCCTCTTTGCACTTAAGTCAATGGAGAATTTGTATGAACTAGGGCTTATGAGATGATAGTTTAATAGGATTAGTGACCAGAAGCAGAAAATGTGATAGTCACGGATAGAGATACTTAGGGAAACTTCAGAAAGATATATGTTTCTGTTGTCAGTTTGGTTTGAGGAGGGAGAAGAGCACAGAGTAGTCATGTCTGTTCCTTACCTCTCCTTTTTGTACTTCTATGAGGTTTTGGCAAGCATTCTGTGTTTGGACTCCACACAGACGAAAGGAGTCTTTTCCATACTGATGAAAACATAGAAGGGAAAATTGGTATAGTTCTTCAGGGCTGGTGGGAAAATGAAGATCAAGAATGTTGTTAAATTATAATATAGACCTAGTAGAAAATAGGGATGATGGAAAATACTGACAGTCTAGCTGGCCTTTAATGAAGGATAACATTTTCCATTACAGGAAATGTAAAGCACTGGAAAACATTTTGAAGAACTATCATTTCAAGTTTTGGGTTTTAGTGGAAAATATCCCTTTTCAAATTGTATTCGTGATACAGTCCCATAAAGTTGGGATCATAAGTTCCCTTTAAAGTTTTGGCCTTTTTTCAGCATATTTTTTTTATTCTTTTATATTGTATTAACTTTTTGTTTGCTTTGAAGAGAAAAAAACACTCCTCTCTGTGTTTCCATTCCCCTCCCAATTCTCTTCTTTTAATGAAATGTTTGACTCAAATATCATTCTCCATGTTACCCTCCTAAATTTTTATCCTCTCTCTGTTCTTGTTTCTGGCAACATCAGAGTCTGCCTTCTCACTTTGTGTAGCTAAACAGCTTTCTTAAACTCAAATCAGCACCTAAACTGTAATTTCTGTTGCTTTTAAATCTCTTGAGCGTATATTATTTTTCGTTTCTATCACCTTAGTTTTAACCAATTCTTTCCTGATTGTCCAATTTAAATTAGTCTACTCTTCTGCTGTTTCTCTCCATAGATATAAATATTATAGTACAAAATACCATTGAACAGTTTGTGTCATCAGCCTATTAGTGCTGATATAATGTTTCTTTCTCATAGCCAGAGTTTCTCAAAGACCCTTTTTTGGGGATACCTAAGGCCATATTTATTCTTATTTTAAGCCACTGCCTAGACAGCTGAATTCAATGTTCCTTACTTTAGACATCTACAGAATTCAGACTTTTAAATGTTGGCATATCTCATTTCAGGGTCTAAATGCAGGCAGTGTTAATATCACACCTTCTTTTTCTATTTCCAATTTGATCCTCTCTCCGTCTCTCTGGATACTCCTTTAGAATACCCACCCATACACCCCTCTCTTCCATCTCAAACTGTTGTGGTTTTTTATTTATCCTCGACAACACTACTATTTTCTCAAGTTGTGAGTTTGTTTCTTCTGTAAATCTGTCATTGCCCCTCATAGGTCCATTTCTTATTCCTAAAGTTAGTTTCCTTCTCCAGCCTGAAGCCTGCTTTCAGCAATGACTGATTCTAGTTCCTTGAACTTCTGCGAGTGGACAGATGCTGCCTTCTGTACAAAGAAGTGAGCCATCTCTTGGGCTGTTATACAAATTCAACTTCCCTGTTAGAGCTTCAACCCTTTGACAGGAAACCTTAGTTTATCAAGAAAACTGCTTTCCAAAGGAATGTCTTTTAAAGAAAATTAAAAAGGTTTGTATTTGTCCAAAATGGTGAAAGCTAGTTCAGATGTTCTTATTAAATTCCAATTCAGCTACCAAATGTTTTTTGTGAGTATGCGCCTTGCTAAATAAGTTTATTTGTGATGAAATTAAACTCTTCTGATGTATTACTTCCCAAATTAAAAGGGAGAATTTGTGTACCATTGAAGATGCATTTTAAGCTGAATATAACCTAGAAAGAGGACAGGAACCACCCAGCTTACAACACTGAGGAGTTTGGCAGCAGCAGTTTCCAATTCAATCAAATTCCTTAATTTGCTGTCAAAATCGTGGTAAGAGAAAGATAAGGTGAAGATGAATAAAACAGACTACCAAAGCACCTTCATTTTCTGTGATTGTTGATATTAAATATAACTTCCTTTTGCAAAAGCTGACCCTTAGTTCCTCTTAAGAAGGTGTGATTTACAGTTGTGTCATTTACATCAAATTATTACCACCAAAGCAGGTGAAGGTGTGGTTAATGCGGATGTAAAGTTCACAAAACACACTGCATATTCCAGTCATGAAAAATGAGGTGTTTGGGGTGCTTTTATGTCTTGCTGAAAGCTCTGTGGCTCTACCACCAAATTGCTTTTCTATTCCTAGCTCTAACCAATGGGTATGGGATTCTGGGTAAGTTCTTTGTTCGGTTTTCCTATAATTTCATTATTTGGGAAGAGCAGGGGAATAGTTACTGTCTTACTGCAAAATTTAGAGTTATTTACACAGAACAGCAGACAACTGTGCAACGATCCTTGAGCTGGTGGGAATCTGAGCCAGTAATTCCATGTGCTATACTGAATAGCCCTGTGTGACTGGGAGCAGCCTAACCACTATTAAATGGCAATTTGCCAGGGGCTGGGTCTGGACCCCTGACAATAGCAATGATTATGTTAGATTAAGCCTTTTGATCCTGTAGACATTGCATTGTCCCAGCATACATGGGCTGTACAAGGCCTCCACTGAAACTGTGCTGTAAATTTGGTCTGTTTACAGGCAAACTCCAAAGCTCACATAAAATCAGTGCATACAGCCTATATATCTGACCCTCCCCTCCCACCTGCCCCGGCTCAAACGTGCTATACGCTGCCGCTGTTACTCATAATCTTGTCATAATTAATATTATGTCTTTTGAAAGATAAAGCTTACATAATCTCAATGGTACAAAACCTACACAGGCTCAGTAGGACCAAAAGTTCATTCTGTCAGATCAGAATTACCTGTAGGTGTTTCATAAGGTGAAAACCAAACTTTCAATTGCCTGTCACGTTCAAAGGTATTTCGGATAAGACTCTCAATTGCCTTAAATTTGCTCACTAAAAATTAAGGAATGTTGTCACCCCACTGTGAGCACAGTTAAATCCTGGCAAAAAAATCATTGCTAAAAAGATCCATTGGTACATTTTGTTTAAAAAGGAGGAAGATTTTGCAAGAGCATCAGCTTGGTGAGACTTAAAAATCCATTTTAAATGAGAAACATAATTTCAAATTGACAAAATCAAATTCTGTAGAAAGTACTTGCTTCTTTTTCTTAGCAGTCACCAAAGTGCACAAGTATTTCAAACAGCTTGACATCTGTATTACATAAGGAGAAAGCAATTCAGCTGCTTAGAGAATATAAAAAACAACTTTGACCTTACACTGGAGTCATGCTTCAAAAGACTGATTATTCATACAAGGAAAATTGCTCAAAAACAACTGCTTGAAAATATTCTGAGAAAGAAAATAGATCGATTGTTCTGAGGCAATAATATAATTATGGTATAACAAACTGGATCTTTTTTATTTTATTCCTAAGGCTTTTTAATTTTTCACAATAAGTGTTTCATCTGCTAGTATTTGGAATATTTTATCTTTCAAAATGTTTTCCTTGTTTGTTCAGCGTATTTGTTAGCTTGCTTGAATGGAATTCTTCAAGAAGATTAACAGTTGCTGCTAATGGGAGAGTTTCAAGCAATGTTAGGTGAGAAACCACACCACTGTAGGGTTAAAGAAATGTTGTGTTGGCAGAAAATAGTGTAAAAGTGTCCATAAGGAAAAAAAATTGTGATTCAAGAAATTTTCAATATATTCTTGATATAATACTAAATTACATAAATCCTGGATTTATTTTAAGGTAATATTTTCTCTCTGAAGGGGGAGGTCTAGTCATCTGTTTGAGGGGCTGAGTGGAAGTTCAGGAAATCTGGGTTCAATTCACAACACTGCTACTGATTTCCTCCACAGTGCTGGGTAGATAGCTCAGGCCTCATTCCTGAAATCACTTATGCAAATCTTTATCTTCCTTGCTGTGAGCAGTTCTGGGATTTCAACGGGTCAGACTGTAAACTAATTAAATTCTGAAGACTGAGGCCATGTCTCCTCAGCTCTCCTCTCTTATCTGTGGATATCAGTGGTTCACTTTCTCCCACCCATTTCCCTCTTGCTGCCTTAGCTTGTTAAGTATGTGGATGCAGGATTGGGCTTGGGCTTCTCTAGACAAGTAAATTAAGCTGTCTTGGCCTGACCAGTGCACTTGAACCAGCACATCTCCCAAAGCGTGCTCAGTTATTACAGCACGTAAAAATGAAGCAGACTCAAGTTTTCTCCTGAAGAGAACAGAAAACACCTGTAAGGTCATAAAGTTCAACCATTAACCCAACACTGCCAAGTCCACCACCAAACCATGTCCCTAAGCACCGTGTCTACACATTTTCAGAACACTTCCATGGACAGTGATCCTACCACTCCTCTGGACAGCCTGTTCCAGTGCTTGACAGTCCTTTCTGTGAAGAATTTTTTCCTGATCTCCAATCTAAACCTCTCATGGTGCAACTTGAAGCTATTTCATCTTGTTCCATTGCTGGTTGCCTGGGAGAAGAGACTGACCCCCACTTTGGTACACCCTCCTTTCTGACAGCTGTAGAGAGTGATAAGGTGTCCCCTGAGTCTCCTTTGCTCCAGACTCAGCCTCTTCATCTCCCTCAGCTGCTCCTCATCAGACTTGTGCTCCAGACCCTTCCCCAGCTCCGTTGCCCTTTTCTGGACACACTCCAGCACCTCAGGGAGGGGCCCAAAACTGAACCCAGGATTCAAGGTGTGGCCTCACCAGTGCCAAGCACAGGGGGACAGTCACTGCCCTGGTCCTGCTGGCCACGCTATTGCTGACCCAGGCCAGGATGCCACTGGCTTTCTTGCCCACCTGGGCACTCTGATGGCTCATAGTAATTAAATCAGTCCATAAACAAATCTTGTAAGTTGGGTTACAGGATCTGGTTGATGCCCAAGTATTGGGGTTCAATCTTTCTTCAAGTTCTCCTTCATGATACTATACAGTGGTCATAATTTTTTATTAACAAAGTGAAACTATAAAGTTGCTGTGTATTACACAGGAGATGTTTCTGGGTAAAATCAGGTAGTTTTCTCCAGTTATCTGTAATTCACCTCAGTGAAACCGTTTCAAAAAAGGATTTTCCCTCAGTGATCTGGTCACCTAGCTCTAGACAGTGACATGACATGATATTAACCAAACTTGAAAGGTAATTCACTTAGTGCTTCTGGTGTGCATCCCAATTTTATCAGTTCAGAATCACAGTTCAGTGGGCTGCTTCTTGTCAAACTTGAGCTATTCTTTTTCTACCTTACATTTTTCAAATAGTTTTCAAACCAAGGAAAGGAATTTCACACCACTGCTCAAAATAAGCCACTCAGCAGAAAAGTTTCAATTTCCATCTCTTAATAAATCACATAGATTTAAATCAGATTCACGAATTCCAGAGAAGTTAGGCATTTATGTTCTCCATTTCCATAACGGAAGTTGCAACTCAGTAGGAAAATCTGAACCCTCTAATAGTTACCTGCTGAATTTAATTTCAGGCAGAGCTCATTTCTTTATGTCTGCTAGTCTCTCAGTGTAAAAATGCTATACAATATTAACATAAACTTACTGCCTCATTCAGTCGCCTTTGTTTTGAGCTAAACAGGCAAAAAAAAATACCCCCTCTAACTTTAGCACTGGTCTCTATTTATTACACAGCATATCTCCCTATTAGCAGAGGTTGAGCAAAGACCATAAAAATATCACATCTGCTGACTTACAAAACAAAGTGTGGGAGTGTAAATGTCCCTGAAAACTTCTCTCCATCAAGAGACACACAGGGTTCCCATGTCTTTAAGATGCATGGCATGACCACTTGCTTGTGCAGTGATCGTCTCCCCATTTCATACTCTTGATTATTTAACTTTTGCATTTTGATGAGCACTTCTCATCTTCTCTGAAGGCTGACACTGCTGGGGCCTTTTCCCTAGAGCCAAAGGAAGGCTGCTCCAGGAGCTCTTTGCCAGGGATGCTGAAAGTGAAGCAATGGAGTCCCACCCTTCCCCTGTGCTGAGTAGGGGGCTGAGGAATGCAGATGGATTCATTCCACAGCTGAGGTCTCCAAGTTCACAGCATAATGTGCTGCAGTCATGTCCCTAAACTGGCTTCTTATCAGACTTTAAAATGAAACATTATGCTTTTTCTCTTCAATACTAACTTTGCCAGAAAGGAGTTTTTCATTTAAAAACCAAAAGTGTGTGTGCAGAAATACTGGAAAAAAAATAACATCTGTGACCTGATACCTGTGTGTCAGGAATGATTAGAGTCAGAGAGGGTGCATAAACATATGTAGCAATTAATTCAGCTCCTTCTTGGTTACAAGCATCACATTTTCTTTTTCTTCTGTTGATTACAAATGCTATGTGATTACTTTTAATCCAAAAGCAATAAATTTGTACGGCTGTTTAATCTCATCTGTAAACGAGCTTTTTTTGTTTCATCAGCCCCTGATTCATTGTATTTTTGAGAGAGAACAGCCAGTGTTTGATACTATTTGATTTTGGTGTACTGCATCTTTTTAGGTTCTTACTCTTAACAGTGTTTATGTTTACTTAAATTCCTTACGCAGAAAAAGTAAAACCAGTAAAGCTTATCTTTAGCGTTTCAAATCTTTCTGCTTTTTAAAAAAATTCTTTTTAATTCTTTTTTCCTTTTCAGATTTTCCACTTGGGGCGCATATACAGTACCAAAGACATTTCAGATTGTGCAGCATTAGCTGAATCTCAGGATGTGTTTAGACTCTCTCTTTGCAGTTCTTATATTGGCCAAATTCGACATTTTGCTCTGCCAGAAAAAGCCAGGTGGTAACAGAGAATAATTTTAGATACTTTCTCAAATGTCAACCAGATAGTGATAACACAAATAATAATACCAAACAAGTATTAACTTGGTTCTCACCCCTGCTTCCACATGCTATAGATGCAAAAGGTCATTTATATGAAGCACTTGCCATGTACTCTGCAGTACACAATAGACATTCCAGCAAAACTGGTCCCTGGAGTATCCAGGAAGCACCTTCCTTGAAATTCTCCAAGGACAATGGAAGAGACAATAGAAAAAAAAAAATCTATTATTAGTGCTTTGTGTGTATGATTTGAAGTAAACCACATCAAGTAAGTACTTCATAGTTTTAAGTCACTTGGTAGCCTTAACAGAGCCTCTTTATTGTCATGTGGGCAAAATTCTTAGCTCTGTTCTCCTGCATTTTCAGCTACTTACCACATTAGATCATGAAACTCCTTGGTTGATTTTCTGGAGTTTGCTATGAAACTGATGTAAGGATGACCACGGAGAACTAAAAAGAGTACTGACAATATTTCAGTCATATGTGATGGTTGGTTTCTCATCTAGTGCAGGCTATATTAGCATCATTAGTAAATGAAATAATATTATTTTCATCCACTCAGCATATGGTCCATGTGTTTCCTGTTTAAAGCACCATTTCTGTGAAGGAGATCAAAGCAATGAGTGAGCTTTAAAGTGACTGGGCGTCACTTTTTCAGATGAATGTAGTAATACTGCAATTAAAGGCTGTATACTTCTTCAAGACTTACCTGGCTAGAGAGATATTTGTAAATTACTTTGATGTGAAACTTCCCCAAAACAGCATTAAAACCAAAAAAACATGAAAGCAATTATCTAAAATTAAAGAAAACCAAATTTTTTTACCCCTTCACCTTCCATTAAAAAGAGTAGTTAAAGCCTTCTACTTCCTGTGGAAATGGATAAAACATAGATGCCTTCTGTCTTAATTTCCCCATGCATATTTCTGAGTCCTGACATTTTCTTTCTCTCAGCAAAATAAGACCTGAAGTTATGGCCTCTCCATGCTGTATTACATGTCTTAAGAAAAATACCGGAGTACCTCAGAAACTCTACTGGAATAAAATCATCCAGACTGCAATGTCAGGAGTGGTTTGCTTTTAGTCTGAATATGAGAGTGATCCATTCCAAATGCTCCAGAGAAATATTTCTACCCCCTCTTTCTTCCCCCTCAGCTCCTCCTCCAGGTTTCCTCAGGTTATTTTCAGTTTGCTTTTAATGGAAATTCCTTCTGACCCCAATTTGGTGCTTGATGAATTCAACCCTTTGCATTTATCAATCGTAGCAGCCTTTAATCCAATTTATGGAGGGCTGGGGAAAAGAGAAAGAAGATCATTAGAATCACAACAGTGTGATAAAAATCCACTCCCAAATTAGTGCAACTAAACAGTCTTACTCTGGTAACTGAGAGGCCTTTATATCTTACTGCTTCTTACCTGAGCTGGAGCCAATGCTCAGGGTCTTCTGGACTCATCAAATTATGGGTTATAGTTCTGCTTCCAAAGTCTGCTTGGCAATTTCTCCTCAGTGCTCTTGTAGTCAAGGTCTCATAGGTATTAAAGGCCTCTGGCTGATCTCTTCTTGTGTATGCATAGTTTGCATGCCTGACTTGGTAAGAAGTCCTCATGCCAGATCTCTGTCCTAGCTGAATAATGTGTCCAGCCAGCCATCAGCACCATCTTGTGGTGCTGGCATCACCAAACCTTTTAGAGCTGTCATGGCACAAAAGCGGGAAGGTGAGTTCTTGATTAATCAAACGGGCGACACCTACAACTCACACTCTGCACTTGCAACTGACTTTGACCTACAGACCTTTCAGTGCTGTGTCCCGGGGCTTCTGTACATAAAAACTCTGATGTATTTCAAAATAATCGAGGGTTAATTATACCAAAGAAAAACATGATTGCAATTTTCCCCTGTAGTCACTTGAGCCCATTTATTTCTGCTATCACACAATCATCTTTTATTTTGCCATAATTCTGCTGCTCAGCACAGAGGATGATGCATGTACTACTTACCATTGGTTTACAGTTAGAAGCCAAAAGCATCGGCATCGTGGCAGTCTCAGCATGGGATTTGTGTAGTCTTCCATGGGATCAAAGTGTTCTACAGGATCCATGTCCTCTAACTGTAACAGTTTTTCAGTAAACAATATTATTCCATTTATGAGGTTTATTCCTGTCTTTCAGATCAGCCGCAGGTCACGGAATGGTGAAAATGAAGTAGCAGAGAGGAGTAACTTGCACTCATGCTCAGAAGAGGTTTTGTGATGCCCTTTCCACAACTTCGTACTGATAGCTCCTTTTAGAGGGAGTGGAGTTAGTGGAAAACACATGCCAGCACACCACTGGATTCAGACAGCAATTTCAGGAGTGGGATTTCGCACAAACATTGTCTCAAAACCGCTATTCAATTTACATTACAAGCATGTACATAGCACATCCACAGTTTTCTCAGATATATGGAAAAATCTTTAAAATTTGTGTAGAAAGAATGAAGACAGAGAAGAAAAAGAATAAAAGAGATGTGAGAAATCTTAATAAAAATTTCTTCTAGGACAGTTGTTTCTCCTAGCTCAGTGTATTCCTGCAATATTATGCAGTAAGATGTGGTTTTCACCATGTATTGCAGGTGCTAAGGAGGAAGCTTGTCTCCTCCAATATCCCAGCAAAAGACCATGTCCCATCTACAAATAATATTTTTTTTTTCCCCAAAAACACATTTAGGAAATTTTCAAGATCCCAATAACTTGGAGCTGAACACTGAATCAATAGAAATCAGTGGAAACTGTGTAGAACCTCTGCTGATTTCAGCTGAAATGTGATGATTTACAAAACTCCAGACTGTTGCAGAGATCACACGTGAGTATGACCTATTTCAGAAGAGCTTAGGATACCGTAGTCTTACAAAAAAATATTATTCCATAAGATAATAGGCATCGTTTTCCTCAAACTACTCCGTATGCCACGTGGCAGCTTTGCACAATTCCTAATTGCTTCAGTAACTGCTCTTATTAGCTGAGAAGGAGTCAAGATTTTATGCACGATTTCCCTACATAGAAGGGAAAAGATGCAAAATCACAGAATGCGTGAGGTTGGAAGAGACCCCAGTGGGTCATCTGGTCCAACCTCCCTGCTCAGGCAGAACCATTCCAGAGCACATGGCACAGGACTGTGTCCAGACAGTTCTGGAATATCTCCAGTGAGGAAGACTCCACAGTCTCTCTGGGTGATCTGTCCCAGTGCTCTGTCACTGCACAGCAAAGAAGTTCTTCATCATATTCAGAAACTTTTTATGCATCAGTTTCTGCCTGTGGCCTCTTTCCATACTGCTCAGCACCACCAAACAGAGCCTGGTCCATCCCCTGACACCCCCCCTTCAAATTCTTCATCAACAGTTCACCTGGTCAACTAATTTCCTCAGTCTTGCACTTTCTTTATTCACTTCTTGTTAAAATGAGCTACTTCCATTTTCCCTCTCTTCACCTGTTCATAATTATTTGATTCTTTAAAATTAGGGTGGAAAGGATTTGTTTTCAAAGCAAGTAAAGTTTCATAGAAAACTAACTGGAGTTAACTGTAGCAGTATTCTTCAGTGGTAGCTTCAGCATACTCCTGTCCCACGAATAGATCATAGAATATATATTACTTTATTTCAGAATAATTTGTGTGCTTTCAAAGCAAAGTAATTCCTCTTGTGAAGAATAAGGGAGAGGGGGATGGAGTCCAAGCCACTTTTATTCTAGGTTAGAATTCCCTAGCAGCTGTTCCATGCTGCTCAACAGAGAAAAGAAATGACAACAGTGTGCTTTTCTGGGATTCAGAATGGACAGTCTTACCATTAAAGAAGCTGGATAAGAAGATAAAAATGAAAAGAGAAAAAACACCCAACCTCAACATGTATTGCCCTTATACAAAGACTTCTTATCAACACAGCCCAGCACCAGCTGTTGCCCAAAATAAGTAGTATTACTTTAGGAATAATCCCAAACTATAAGACCAATTCAAAACCCCTTTGGAAAAGAAAAACATGTAATATGTAAGGTTCAGATAACATATCCATGCTTAAATTGAGCCAATGCAAGTTTTCGAAGTGTGCATAAAGTTAGAGATGCTAACAAAATGTGTTAAAGCACTTTCTTTTCTGTTATTTTTAAATTGAATCCACTACTACAGATGTTTCTGCAAAATATTGTTTAATTTTATTGAAAATTGTAGACTGAAATTTTAATAAATGTAATGATATTAATAAAAAAAATTGAGACAAGTTTTGAGAAAAAAATTATTCTCCCCATTTTTTTCTCTCATTAAAAGCTGCAGTCAAAAAAAGCCCTCAACTTAAAAGTGCATGAAAAAGACTTCTGTGAAAAGTCTTGCTTAATTTTATGAAGAGAGTAAAATTTACAGATATACTGTAAGAAATCTAGTTTCTGTGCAAGCATAAGACTTGAAGGAAATGGTTCCTCAAATGTAATTTCTCACTCTTCTTGATTCATTGGTAACTTTGAAACTCGAAACTGGTTTTGGTTTTATCCCACCATGGAGACTAATTTTCATGGTCTCTCATAGGAGTACATTATTAACTACAGGTTAAATTTCAGTGAGTGGTAAAACAATCCCTCTCATGACAGTTTGTCCTCTTCAGGAGTAAGGAGCCTGCACAGACACCAAGATATTAGGAGAAACACCACAGTTAATCACTTGGAACATGGTACTAATCGGATTATATTGTCTGATCCCATTTTCTAATCACGAGAAATTGTGATGGAAATCAAAACAGACCATGTGTTTTGATTCTTACATACAGAAGTTGCTGTGGAAGGCACTGAATGTGACAAGATACAAAATAGTCTAGAATGAAAGGATTTATATGAAGCATAAGAAATGTATCAGGAATATATAATGGAAACACCTTAAGCATTTTATTCCCAGTGCTCTCCTCTTCCTTGGATGGAAAAGGCGATGATGGTGATGTTGGTGGTGAGAGGGAGGGAAATGAAAAATGGAAGGAGAATCTTCTAGGGAAGAACTTATTCAACAAATATTCAAGTAGCCTGTCTAATTCAACCATTACCAAGTTATGTTTGAAAGGTGATGTTTTTCCTGCTGATTATCTTGAAAGTTTCCTTATGAAATACATGGATTTGCTATGACATGAATTTTTTTTCGGTGAAAATTGCAACTTTTTGTCAAAAATACATTTTCCCTCAAATATATTATTTAGGAAAATATCTCAGTTGTCTGTAACTCCAAAACAATTGAGTTCCACACTGCAAAGATGATGAGTACCTTCATTTCCTCTCCAACTTTTAAAGCCTGTTTTCGCAGCATAGTATTAATGGACATTGCAGCAGCTTAACACAGCTGGACACTGGGTAATATACAACCTTAACAATCGATTGGCCAACAATTTACACAGTCAAATCTGAAGCATTTTTAAACTGCGTACTTAAAACAAAGACATGCTGAAAAGAAAGTGAGGAAACTGGAGTTGTACATGCAGATCGATATTTCAGGCTGCCTCATGCATAGGATACGAAATGCATTATCATTTGCTTGGGTTAGAAGGGACCTTAAAGACCATCTTGTTGCACCCGCCTGCCATGGGCAGGGACACCTTTCACTAGGTCAGGTTGCTCAGAGCTCCATCCAACATGGCCTTGAGTGCTTCCAGGGATGGGGCATCCACAGCATCTCTGAGCAGCCTGTGCCAGTGCGTGACCACCCTCACAGGAAAGAGTTTCTTTCTAAAATCCAGTCTAAACCTACTCTCAGTTTGAAGCCATTCCCCCTTGTCCTGTCACTACATGCCCTTTCAATAAAGCAAACTAGCCCAGCTATTCTTGCTGAGGGGGTTTCACGTGGACTGAAGTTAACTCTCTTGTTCCCCTAACAAAGGTTCAGTGTAGTTGAGAAGACGTTAGAACACTTTTGAGAAACAATTTATTTCTGCATGGCAAAATAACTGTAAACCATATAGTAGGAAAAATGCAATTTCCACAGCAAGAATTTCAGTTTTAGTGTGCTACCTGGAACAGATCCCTGTTATTTGAAGAGTCAGCTCCGTAGGAAGGTGTCCCTGTGCCTAGGCTGCGCTATAAAAGTTTCTCACAACTCATGCTTGAATAGCTAGCTATGTGATGAAGGTATTTGATATTTAACTGGTCAAGTGAAAGGTCACCCTGGCTGTGGAGGGGGTTTGGAACTAGATGATCTTTAAGTTCCCTTCCAACACAGGCCATTCCACCATTCCTATGATTTTATGGTATTTATAGCCCTGTGCATAGGCAGCATCTTTCAACTTTCCAAGAGCTTGTCTGACAATGCGAACACGGCAAACACCATACCTTTCATTCCGAAAAACAAGGCTGCTAAAGGAAGGAAAAATTACGTTAAAACTATAGCATTCTGCTGCATGAATGTGTGTGGTAAAGAAAAAGGACTCAAAAGAATTAAAGTCCTGATACGTACACAATGGTACTGTAAAACTCACATGAAGGGTATCAAAGGGAGTGTCTCTTTTTTTCCTCCTTCTACAGAGTTTTGCAGATGAACAGTTCTGGTCTAAGATAAAAAACAATGTTTTATAAATTGTACGACACAAGTTTGCAGAGTTATGTGGGATCACAAACTAGCTGTAGCTTGGAACATTAAGAAAGCCAGTCAAAAAGCAGCTTTATGTCAGTTCTTGTCTGATGTCTGTGGAGTGAAGCCCATTGAGGGGTGGGCAATTACAGGCTTATTCTTTTTGTCACTTCAGAGGTCAAGTCTAACTAAGAGCTGGTAGCCCCAGAGTCACTGTTCTGTGATTTGCTTCAAGTCTCAGTTCTTGTGCTCAGAATTCTTTACCCACATTCTCATCTCACTGATGCTGGTTTTATACCAGTGTAGCTCAACTGAATTATGACTCACAGCACCTGAGATACCTTTTTAGTGGGATGAACTATCCCCTGGCTTTTATTAGCTGCCTGCCTTCCAAAAGCTCAAGTTAGGCATTGAACCCAATTACAAGTGAATTTACAGAAGACTCTGTTGAGAGTAGTGTCTGCATCTTTGATATTGTTTCACATCTAATGAAAAGTTCATGGAATGTTCCTTCTAATGTTATGTTCCCTGTTGAAATTATTCACCAGACATTTTGTCAGGTCTCACTATTTGTTACTGCATGGCACAGCGCCACCATTTCTGGAGGTGTTGTTCATTACCCACTGCTCATTTGAGTAAGCCAGAAATATTCCTGTTCTCTGCCACCATGCCTGGAAGTGTCATTAACCAGGACAGCATCACCAAAGAAGCCAGCCCATGAGGCCATACGGCAGCAGCATTCCTGGAAGCACTGTTCTCATTCTCACTTTTCCGGGGGATGTCAGGTGACAGCAGAGCCAACTGTTCTTTAAAAAGATCACCAGTAGTAAAACTGCACATCTGCTCCTAGATACAGTTTTCCAAAACTTGCGGGGCCTGCCTGGAAACAAAATTCACATCACCTCCCTTTCCCTTCTGTGACCATCTCCCAAGACGCTTCCATGGTTTTGCCATCCTTGATGCAGTACCTGGCATGGCAGTGGCTTCCATCCCAAAGTTTCAGGAAGAGTTAATTTACACAGTTTTTGACAGTTTCAGTGTCTCCCACGATGGTAACACTATACTTAGATACCCTCAGGCAATTAACTTTAAATATTCTAGTACAGGATTACATAATAAGTGATATCTTTCTCATTTTATTATTCCATCATTAAGCACATAAAGCTAGAGGTAGTAGTTTATAAAGCAAAAAAAACTTTAATACTGCAGCAACAAATTCAAGCACAATTATTTTGGAAAACTCACAAGCAATACTGGCCCACCTGTCCTCACTGCGCCGGATGTAACTCTTTAAAGATGTTATAATGCTTTTGCACCATTCAATGTCTGCATTTACTGTCACAACTACTATCCTCTCAGTAATCCTTTGTCATAAATATATATGCATATATAAACTTGGACTGGGTGAACATGAGGCCATTTTGATTAAAACATGCCGGAAAAGCAGCACAGTCTTGACTTTTTTTGATTGGTCTAGTACAGAAGGTCAAAGAAGTGCTGGAACAGAGGAAATACTAATTTTGGAAAGTGTTTCAAGGAATCTAATTATAACAAGAGGGCTGCTACCTGCTGAAGATTATTCTGTCCAAGACACACTGATTTTCTTGGTAGAGTTTAACAATATTTTCTAGCCATAAACCAAGCAGAGAAGGGATTAAAAAAAATTTACTGGAGAAATTCTTAATGGAGTTTCGCCCAGCATCATGTCTCTCAGGTCTACTGGCATGCACAGTCACTTAAATGGAGCTAAAACCATCGAAGACACTTGCAGTTAAGCTTGGTCAATGTTAATCCTTGATGGCATCACTGCCACGTTTCAAACATCTGCCCCATAGAGTGACTCTATGACACAGATGGTAGAGGATGGCTGCAAGTGGTTTTCTCCTCACCGAGGGTCATGAAAACAAAACTTTAAATGTGGTCAGCATCTTACACTCTTCCTGCCAAACTAATGTTGATTTGTTTGAAAAAGCCATTTCCACACTCCAGCCAGAATTCTTTGCCAGTCAGATGCCCCGACTCCACTGGCATTTGCTGCAGCCAGATTCTGTGCTGAAATGCTTGGGGTGAAAGAAGCACAACTGCTGCTTTGCTAGAACTCTCAGAGCACATTTGCTGGCACCATAGGTGGTTCTCTCCAGAAAAGAAAAAAAGAGAAAGAAAGGAAAAATAATAATAAGAAGAACAAAAAATAAAAGGCAATGAGGAGGTGAAGCAGAAGAAGCAGAAGAAACAGAAGAAGCATGAGAAGCAGAAGAAGAAGAAGAAAGAAGGAGGAGGAGGAGGAGGAGGAGGAGGAGGAGGAGGAGGGGAACCATCCCCTAAGACTTTCTGTAACCAAATCTGTTTGACATCAGATTTGGCTATAAAGGGCTAAAGTATACACACTTGATATATTTTAGAAGTTATTGGTTTCTCTGTTTTTCTTCTTTATCCTAAAACAGGGATAAAAACATCTTGCAGTCTTTCATCTTTGGTTTTCAGGGCACCCTTAGGCAGGTTTCTGCTATTCTCTGAGCAAGTTGTAAAGAATTTGTTTTCACATTTCCTAGTACCAGTCTACAGACTTCGGTTTAATGAACATTATTAGTTACTTTACAAGTATCTACATTTTTCAGCAGATTCCTTTTTGTGAATTTGTAAAACCTACTACTTGAAAAATATGGAAGAGAAATAGTTCCCCCCACCCCCATTTTAAAGGGAACAATTTCTTCTGGAAATAACACACAAATTTCTTTCTTAATATATTACCCTGCTTTCAAACTCAGTAATAACTGTGTAGAACCATAAAGAGGGAAGGGAGTCAAATAGCAAGCAGGATTTTTGGAGACTGTTGCTAATATAAAACCTACAGCATCTGGTGCTATTGGGCTGTTCCTGAATTTTACCTCAAACTGGTGAATTGCTTTTTTCTTTTTCTCCTTCTCATAAATATGCAACAGCTCTGTCTCTCAGCTCAAGTGGTATAGCATGTACAGCTTGCACTTCACCCTCACTAACTTGCTCCTTGGTTACGGAAAATACAGTTTAGTTGATACCAAGTTTTTCTTGTTTCAGATTG
>JAYRBT010000001.1:1756244-1798616 GCA_036023395.1 Myiotriccus ornatus
CTTGAAAAATATGGAAGAGAAATAGTTCCCCCCACCCCCATTTTAAAGGGAACAATTTCTTCTGGAAATAACACACACATTTCTTTCTTAATATATTACCCTGCTTTCAAACTCAGTATTAACTGTGTAGAACCATAAAGAGGGAAGGGAGTCAAATAGCAAGCAGAATTTTTGGAGACTGTTGCTAATATAAAACCTACAGTATCTGGTGCTACTGGGCTGTTCCTGAATTTTACCTCAGACTGGTGAATTGTTTTTTTTCTTTTTCTCCTTCTCATAAATATGCAACAGCTCTGTCTCTTAGCTCAAGTGGTATAGCATGTACAGCTTGCACTTCACCCTCACTAACTTGCTCCTTGGTTATGGAAAATACAGTTTAGTTGATACCAAGTTTTTCTTGTTTCAGATTGGACCTTGTGCAAAAAACAAAAGCCTACTAATCTTTAACTTCCTACAGCTGAGCAGTAGGACTTTGTGCTAAATAAATATGTTATTGCCATGTAAAGAGTGGAAAAGAGTAGGAACAAAAAAGTGTAAGAACGCAGGCTGAATTATGAGGAGATGGATTATTTTGTAAAAGATTCGTATTTGAGGATGCACAGACATCATTGCTCCACTCTTCAGCCTCAGAAAGAAGGCTGAGTCATGAGGGAAAACTGCATCTAAGAGAAAAGGGGTGCAACTCAACTGAAATAGATTCAAGTGACATGTAATAATTTACACAAGTCACCCATGTGACCTAGGAGGTGTTGGGCAGGCCTTTGGCATACAGAAATGTGCAAGGAGGCAAAAGAATGCCTCTTTCTCAGCTCCTACATTAACTACAGATTTGAAAGAGGGCAAGTCTGTGTTTTCCACAGACCTTGGTAGGTATCTGTGGAGGCATCAGCATAGGCAGAAAATGGTTATATTCTTGGCACAACCACCTGGCAACTGTCCTGGGGACCTATAGTGAATGATTTCTTCTCCTTTGGACACAAAGTTGCCTCTCTGCTCTGTGCTTGTCTGCTCTGCTAGTGCTTGGCTTTCCTGTGTCTTAAGAAAGACAAATTATGATGTCTCAAAGAGAAAAACATATATTTTTAAGGGAAATAATTTGTAAGTCATTATTAATAAGTCTCTACTGAATTAAAATTTTACCAGTTTTTGTAAGAGGTACTAATGTGTGAAACTAAAAATATTGCATCTCAGGAATCTACAGTTCATGTAAGAGGCTGAGGAGTTAGATTTTCATCTGGAATTTTAAGTGGCACAGGTGAAACCGCGGCAGAAGCACCACGATGGTCCATGACTTCAAAAGCTGAGGGCTGTTTTATTTCTCCCCCCATATAATGTTGCACAACATTAACGAGATAGGAATTTATAGTCCTGCAACAGTTTACAGCTCCTAAACTGAGCCTCACGACTTTGCCTCAGCAGATGTCTGTCAGTGGCAGTATTTGTACTGCGAACTCTATTCCATTAATTTTTTCAGTGTAGAGAATGAAAGTGCTGTAAGTGACATTTTAGGGCATGTTCCAAAGATTGAAGAAACAGAGACTGAATAGTGGCAGCAGGAAAAGCCAGAGGAAATCCAGATGGACCTTCTACATCCTCAGTTTAGTATAAAAATTGTTAAGAGAGTGGGGGATTACGCAGTGACACCTGTACAATGTGATACGTAAGGTATTTTTGAATGACTTTCTCAAATTTCCCCTTAATGAAGTCCATGCTTTGTTGTTGCAAAGGGAAAGGTGGGGACAGCTTTATGTATGCTCTTTTGCTATGTGTGTTCCCTGTTAACTCTTTCCTGAAACACAGGCTAGGTGCTAGAACTTTTCAGGAGGCATTATGTGAAACCTCATGACTCCCAAGTTTTAACATGGTGCGAATAGTTCCTAATCAACTTTCAAAGAAGGGCTATCAAACAATTTTTAAATAAACATGCTCTGTGCATCTCAGTGCACCCATTGCTGGCTGTAGATGAGAAAGCAAGTAGTATCTGCTAAAACAAATAGGGGAGCCAGGGCCAGTGGAAAAACTGCTGTTTCATTCAAGGAGGAAAGTGGAAATACAGAGCTCTGTGCCCCAGGATGTTGTTTCTACCCTTCTTTCTGCTCCTTCTGCCTCATCCTTCACTGTGCTTAGGGGATCTTCTGGAGGACAATGGGTTTTGCTGCTGCTATCACCTGTGGTGGACTGAATGTGGCCCCTGATGCATTGTGCAATGAATTTTGGGAGAGCTGGACAGGGACCCAGGCACAGCCACAGCTCTGTAGGCAGCACCAGGGGAGTCCTGAGCTGGGTGAGGAAGATAACATGAATCATGGTAGCTACAGGAAAACAAGCCAAACACTCCCAACCTACAATGCCTTGTTAATTTCTATATATTCCTTAGATCCTGGACTTCCTCAGGCTTTTACCCTGAGACCTCACCTGAGAACTGCATCCAGCTCTGGGATTCCCAGCGCAGGAAGGACATGGACCTGTTGGAGTGTATTCAAAGGAGGGACACCAAGTTGATTAGAGGAGTGGAGCACCTCTGCTGTGAGGAAAGGCTGAGAGAACTGGGATTCTTCAGCCTGGAAAGGAGAAGGCTTCAGCGTGAACTAATTACAGTCTTCCAGTACCTGAAGGGAGCCCACAAGAAAGACAGAGAGGGACTATTTATAAGGTCTGTAGTGACAGGGCAAGGTGGAATGGCTTCAAACTGAGAATAGGTTTTAGATTAGATAGTACGAAAAAATGCTTTACTGTGAACATGGTGAGGCACTGGCATGCATGGTGAGGTTGCCCAGAGGAGCTGTGGATGCTCCATCCCTGAAAGTGTTTAAGGCCAGGTTGGAGCAACCTGATCAAGTGGAAGGTGTCCCCGCCCATGGCAGGGGGGATGGAACAGGATGATCTTTAAGGTCCCTTCAAACTCAAACCGTTATATGATTCCTTGCATAAGCACAGAACAAAAATCCCTGCTCTCTTCATTAATTTTCTTCCTTCCCTTGGGCCAATTAGAACAGAAGCACATAAACAAACAGTATGTTCATCAGATAGCTTTAAATTCATACAGAAGCTCATGTCCCTGGGAGAACCTAGTTGATGAAGTAGTAATTTTTCACATTTGCAGCCCACCAGGGATCAGTTAATGGACCATTATACTCCTTACTGCTGGTGCAAGATACAAACAAGTAACATCTCCAAGGGAACTTCTTATACAACCAAAATTGAACTTAATGAGGGAGGACATTTAACAAATGCTTTGAGATGTAATATGCATTTAGCACATGTCAAGCGCTGTATTCCTGACTTAACCAATTTATAAGTTAGACAATGCTCCAGCCTGTGTTGACGTAAATGAGACTGAGTGTGGTGGCTTTGACAAGGCTTGAGGGCACTGGGTACACTGAGCAGGCCAGCTTAATGGGATTCACATTAACCTGCATTAAATATATGAGAATGAACAGACCTAGCCTTTGTTGAGATATTTCCTAAAACAAACAAAAAAGGAGTGTATTATTTCAATGCAGAGCGAGAATCTGAAGTTTAAAGAAATTAACGCATAGGAGTGGAGACAGACTTATCCTTGCTTTGAAATTTTTTCAGACATATAAGGATATGATGACAACTAATAGGAGAACTAGTCATGGGCTAAACTTGAGGGACAGAAGTGCTTTGACAGATCAAAATATAGTTAAAAAAGAAAGGTCTTGTAGACAAATCTTACAGGATTATGCTCAGGAAGAATAACCAGCAGTAATAATTCCATACAGATTTAGTCACTCAGGGGTACATCTGTCACCAGACAGGGCAGTCTGTGATTCCAGCTCCAATATCAGTGAATTTTAAGGACATTGTGCATTGCTACAGTGGGCTTTATTCTTCCTAGGACTGTCTGAGCCACCATAACTTTTATTCTTTTCACTCTGTGAAAGGATAGATCCATCTTTTGTACTTTTATGCCTACTCTACAGATTTTAAATAATAACACTAGTGGGCAACAGAACCTTGGACTGCTATTTCTTTGTTATCAATTTCTTCTGAAGAGATGAAGTTTTTCACCTACTGCTTGCCACTGTGACCTTTCCAACTTGTTCTAAACCCAAACACTCTTGAACGTCTCACATAACTCTCATGCATATCATATCATATACCTAGATATGGAGAAATCAGCAACTTCGGTGCACCTGCAAAACCCTTTTCATTCCCTCACAACAGGGAACCTCAGCTGAGGGTAAGGTTTTTCTAAGGAAAAGATTGACAGCTGACAAAATTTGGCATTGTTCTTTCCTATCCCATTTTGGTCTTCTCTTGCAGCTGTGTTACTAGCCAGGGCTACATATCTCTTAACAGCTATGTTAACAAGTGGGTGAGAAAGATTAGACAGGACAGATTATGGGATAAAAGAGAAGACTAGAGAAGAAGGAAACTATTAGAAAGGTGTTGGAGAGCATCCAAAAGATGGCTACAATGATGGTGAAGGGTTTAGAGGGGAAGCCATATGAGGAGCAGCTGGGGGCACTTGGTCTATTCAGCTGGAGAACAGACTGAGGGCAGACCCCATAGCAGCCTGCAGCTTCCTCATGAGGGGCAGGCACTGGTCTCTGCCCTGTGGTGGGCAGTGGCAGGATCCAAGGGAACAGCTGGAGCTGTGCCAGGCGATGTTTTTGTTGGATAATAGGAAGAGGTTTTTCACCCAGAGCATGGTTGGTCCCTGGAAAAGGCTCCCCAAGGAAGTGGTCACAGCCTCAAGCCTTCCAGAGCTCAAGAAGTGTTTTGACAACACTCTCAGACATGTTGCTGGGTGTGTCCCGTGCAGGGCCAGGATTTGGACTTTAATGAACCTTCTGGGTCCCTTCCAACTCAGGATGTTCTATGATTCTATGAAACTGATGGGGAGAAAGACAGTTAAAGTTCTAACTAAAAGACTGGCATCAACATAAACAGCGTTAATGGGAAATTGTAACTCAGCTTGTGTAGGGATGGGAGAAGTGCCTGCAGACTCAGACTCAGAGAGCAAGGCTGTATGGATGTGATCATATCGCCAGACCCGGTGACTTATGGTCAATGCTGATTCTTTTGTTGCTGATCTTCATTAACTTCTTCTCCCTTGGAATTATTTCTTGCATCTTTTTTCCAACACCCAAATTACATCATGTACATACTACAAACAAACTTAGAACCTCAGCTGGATTCAGAAAGTCTTCTGCCACTTTACTTTGACTGGAAAACCATAATACAAGTATCTTATGTATATAAAGATGTCTCCTGCCAAGGCCAGAACCACAGCTTCCTTATCAAGCATGAAAAGAGTGTATACAAATTTATCTTTGGGTCCATGTCACACCACTGAGTGTGACACAGGCTCTCAGTGGTGGCAGCACAGTCTGAGGGCACGCAACTGTTTACATCACTCTAGTTAAGGACAGGCTTTTTCTGTGGAAGGACTACATCAATGTTGCCTTATTTTAAAATATGGTTAAACATAAACTGCAAACCAAAGCTGTAGTAAATTCAATGTTACAGTTAAAACAAAAACTAAGAAAATCTGTAAGTTAAACCACAAGGAGAGAAAAATGAACATCAAATATCGAGTTTCTAGTTTTACAGCCTTGGATCCCCCGGCAATATACATGCTGTCATTTATTATGAGGCATAGAGCTGTGAGCTCCAGCTCTCTGTTTACCACTCTGTCTAATGTGACTGTATCCATCCTGACTAGGAAAACAGGACAATCTGAGATTCATATGGTCACCATCATAGAGAGACAGTACTCAAAACAGTGGTTGCTTCTTGTCACACTCTGAGCTAGAGAGAGCTGACAGCATCAAGGAAGGCATGATGTCTCGGGGTTTGGCCTCAAGTGTGAGCTTGAGCTGTGAACTAACGCGGGAAAAGTCTTTTGATCCTGATTTTTTGCCCTTAACATACATCTGTCCTTTTCCACCTTGCTGTTTCTGAGGCAGAGTTCATCATGCTGAGTAACTCCACCAGCTCGGCAGCAAGCTGCCGCTCCTCCCCTGTAACTGCTGGCAGAGGAGCAGCCACTAAACTGAGGTGCTCTCAGGTTCTGTTTGAATTCTCTCCTGTTTTGAGATCTATTTAACACAAAATAGTGGGTAGAGAGAGGGAGTAAGTGACAACTGTCTCATCCTACAGCAACAGCTGCTGTGGTCTTGGCTCTGTGGTAGACAGGCATCAAACTCCATGACTGTCTTAGAGATCTGTCAAGATCTTTCTTAAAGTGCTGTCAAGAGTTTTCATCTTTCAAAACAGAGGAGGTAGATTCTTTCCCTATCCTTATGTTGCCACTTCTTCAGCACATTTGTAAATGCAACCAAACTAAAGAACAACTGCCCCGTAAGAGATTTTATGGTCAAGCGTTCAGTACAACTAGAACAACCTTAGGCCTCTCCAGTGCAAGCACCAGTAACAGGTCCATGCAGAAAGATGGATTAAAAATACCACCTCATTTCTTCCATTTTCTGGGAATATTTTTCAATTCTAAAGCAAAAAGAGGTATCTGGGCCATTCTGTCTCTAGAGCAAGGTGCCACAGATCCTCGTGCAGAGAGGGGTCCTGCCTATCTGTCTACAAAACAGAGGCATTAATAGAACTGCTCTGTCTGCACATTTTAAACTTAAATCCAAAGGTCCTTTTTTTTTTTTTTTTTGTATGTTTTTCTCTGTGCTCAAATATCTCCAGTTTCTCTTCCATCACAGCAATCTCATGTGTTTGCATGCCCAGCTTCCATGGCAGGCAGGACAAAGGGGGCTGTTATAAACATAGTCTCAGCCAGACCTTGCTCACAGGCCTCACACCTACATTTCTTCCATAAATTTCAGTCAAATCTCTATTCTAAGAGGTAACTGCTGAGTTGGCTGCAGGCCCTGGAAACCACATTTTCAAATAAAATGGAATAGAGGAAAAAAGAAAACTACTTTTCTTCGTAGGAACAACAAAACAAAGCTAACTACTGCTGAAAAAAAAAAGGATTTTTAGGTAATGGCAATAAAAATAGGTTCAAATTTAAACCAGAGTGAGAAAATAATTCTCAAGAAAGATTCCTACTTAAGGATCAATGGGGCAAGAGCCTCAAGTGGCATAAAGTGGAAGAGTGCCTGAAGTTAATGGATTCCTGATCATTTATTTCAGAGGTGAATCAATGTCCCTTTTCAAGACAATCCCCTCTGTACCTGTGAGCTGTAGTGAGGTGGACAAGTCCTTATATACTGCAGCTTCCCCCTCACAGCCTCATGTTTTGGTTGATTTAGCAGCCACCTGGTCTAAGTGGCAGAAATAGTATGAGAAACATTTAATTAACATCACAGGAAATGCTCCAAGTGTGCTTGGAAATAGCGGGGATAACATTAACATGTCAGTAAATATTTAATAGATTTACAATCCTTTCAATTTAGAATTTTATTGACTTAACAAACGAGTGTATCCCTGTGCTGCCTTTCATCCATTTGTAGTTGGTTGGTTTCTTCAATCAAAGATATGGATATAGGGTAACAGGAGACCACTAATTTCACGCTTGGAGGTATGAGGTATGAAGTGCTCAGGGAACCAACAAGCCCCAGTTGTATCACCTCAGAGTATTTTCAAAGACATTTATCATCTAGGGGCCTCTATGCCATGCTACATAAATATGCCCGATGAACAGAAAAAAAGCTGCAAAGGAAGTGGAAGAAAGTTTGAGTCCTTTTTTTTTTTTTTTTTTAAGAAAGAAGATAAAACTACCACCTTGTTGGCAGAAGATATTAAATTGCTCTACTGAATCACGAATCTGAATCACCAAATTGATTCTAAAGCAGCATTCAAGATGGAAGAGACTAAGAAGTTTCATTGTATCTGACAGCTTAAGAAAGCATATCATCATTCCAAATTTTTTTCAGTGATTCTAAATTGAAACAAAACTAAACTCCACAAACCTAGCATTTTGATAAGAAAGAGAAAAGTCTTACAATGTGAACATCTCTTCCTTGGAAAGCTAGTCTTTTATGAGTCTGTGTTTCCACCTAATTGCAAAGACTCCTCCGCAACCAGAAATATTAGATTTTGCAGTGAATATTTGTTATAAGTCTAGCATAAAATCTGGAAAAGCCTAATCATTCAATAGCAACAATCAAGGAAAGAAAGAATGCGGCACTGTTACAAAAGACTGAAACATTGCTTGTGGCATATTAGATAAATAACTGAGCCAAAAGCCATGCTAGATTATTTTAAGTGTGCAAAGTGCTGAAATAGCCTCCTAATGCTCCATGCTAAGCAGAACAAATTCTATGGAACAAAATAAATTTCTCTAGGTTAAATCTGAAATGAATCTAAACTCCATTCTTATCAGAGTCTGGTGCTGGCAGGAGCAGCTATAACTTGCTCTGAGGAAAGTGCTTGGACACAGCATACCAACACCTAGTTTTATGATGCCTTTTCCTGAGGAAAAGTTAAACCAGTTCACTCCATAAAGTCAGCTGAAAGGTACACAAATTATTGTTCTGCATATGGGGTGCATGTGAAATGAAATTTGAAATCAATTTGCCATTGGAATGGAAAAGCAGACATGGTAGGAACTGTAGGAATAAAACACTGGAATTACTCAGATTGCTTTCTAACTGATACAAGACAGGGATGCCTCAGCCTTTCAAATAACCCCTGTTTGGCCTCTGGAAAAGCTCTCTCAAAGATGATTTTTGTTTATTTTAAAGTTGGCCACAATTATAATAGTAAATGTCTTGGAAGCGTACAAGGGTCAGGCTTTGCTACTGATTTGGAAACTCTATGTTTAGAAATAGTTTTGAGCGTTTCCTTAAGCGCTTCATGGAAGGAGTTGCTTTATTAAATTAACCCTGGCATTTTAGCCACCAATCTGTAGCAATAAGGGGTGTCACTACATAGGTGTAGCAACCGCTGGGCATTGAAGTGGTTCAGCAGCTTGACGTGGGGAGGCCCCATGTCCAGACTCTAACATGGAGCCAGCATTTCAGGTTCACACCCGTGGTCGTATCAGAAATCACACCTGAGCTACTTCAGGCTCTATCAGCTGCAGAAGCAACACAGTCATATGCACCACATTTGTTTCTCTTTTGGATTGGGGTTTTTTACAGCTCTTGACACTTTTAGTGGCTTTTACTGCTTGGTGATTCATCCTAGTGAGACATTAATGTTTTTCTTTATTATAGAACAAGGTTGTTCATTTTATTTTATTTTTTTTTAAGAAAGTTCTGAACTCTGACCCACTGGCCTAATACCTTTGCCAATGGACTCTAGTTCTGCTGCCAAGGCAGTGGCCTTCTCTGCAAGGGCCAAATGAAAACTTAAAGTGGAAGGTATAAGACTGAAGAAGCTGTTCTTTTATCCAGGAAGAGTAACAAAGATATCTTTATATACACTGTTCAAACAACCAGAGCTGTGGGAAGAGGAGGGGGAGTACAAGCAGAACAAAAGATTCCAGAGGTTTGACTGAACATTAGTTTGAGGGAGGAAGAAACTGTAGCCCATGCGGGTGAGTTCAAAGCAGCAGTTGACATTGTCCAGGCTGTTCAAACAGGCCTGTGGTGCCCTAAGGGACTTTCTGAAATTTTGATGAGAGGTCTTTTTTGCACCTCAAATCTAAGATATTGGTGACAAAAAATAGGTAGATTTGGAGTATTTTAAAGCTGAAGAAACAGTGCCTGAACTGTGGTCTATAGATAGCTGTGTATTCCCAAACTCCTTAGTGAAAGTCTTTTGAGAGGTTGCTATTGAAATATGATGCTGTCTTTTCCTTGTCTCAGACTGCAAAAACAGATCACTGGGCCTGAAAAATATATGAAAATCTTTCCTGATACAACCATTTGGTTGGAGGTCAACCTGAGGGATGTTGGCTGGTCATTAGTGGGAAGGGAATAGGTACCTGATGTGACTTGAAGCAATCTTTGCACTAAGGTAGTATTAGGACTCTAACAACTTGTCGTGAGGTATCATTTCAAGGAAAAGGAAAATGTCAGGATAAACATTTTTTAGCTGGGTGGCCTATGTTTTGTGGGTTTTTTTCCCTTCTGTCCTTATAATCACATGAAACAACCAGGCAATCTTTTTGATAAGCATCAAATCATATCTTAATCTTGTTTCTTACCTCCATGCTACAGATGGGGAAAGAGGCTTTAAACCTTTACCTACAAGCTGTATGAAGGGCTTATGTGCATAGGAAGAAGACCTAATATATGGCATTAATTAACCAGTAATACAGAGTTTGAAGCCAGCTAAATGCATGTGCATATATGACATGACAGGCTGTTGTAGAAAAGCTGATCCATGTAGGGAAGAATAGGAAGGCAACTATTCAACAGATTATTCTACCTTGGTTTAGAGCTGCTGGATATGCTGATTTAAAGCTCATGTACAAGGATATAAACCCATAAATTTCTTCTCTACAGTCACTGGCATAAAAAAACACTGAATCAAACAATCACAGAATCATTTAGATTGCAAAAGACCTCTGAGATCATCTTTGACCGAACACCTTGTCAACTAGACCTTAACCCTCATTGTCCCTTGCCCGAGTCTCGAGTTCCAGAGCCTCATACCTATTCTGTAAGGGCGAGGGTGGTGGGGAAGGGATTCTCTGTCTCCTCAGGCAGGGACCTGTTTCCATTTCCCCATCTGCCTGGCCGACTGACTGCTCGGAATAAGAAAACGTTCAAATGGTCAAAATATTTACAGGGGTGGAGGGCTTGCTTTCAGGATAATATGTTTTCATTTTTCAGAGTGTGAAAAGAATGAAATAAACACCTTTTGCAATGTAAGCAGGCACTATGCATTTTCTTCCAGCTTCACATGTGTTGTATGTTTTAGCACTTTGGCCTGAAATATGCCATACATTTTTAGGAATACATAGAAAAAATGCAAATGCAAATCTGAAGTTTTCTAATATTAAGTAGGCCTTTATTTTATGTATAAATGGACATAATATAATAAATATAACGTCATAACTATACTAAATGTACTATACTATGCTGTAATAGAATACAATATAGAGACATTATAATTTCTATCCGCTAAAAAGTAAAAATTTTCACAGTTAAAACTTCAGTAGTAAAATATTTATTCTAAGATATTCAGCAATAAAGAAGGGGTACTGTTGTTTAACATTTCTGATCTGCTATCATGCTTTTCAGGATTTTTTTTCTCTTAAGTGCATAATGTTTTGATTAGCTATCCAATATTTCCTGACTATATCTGTTTATTCTTTCATGTTTATTTTCTTTGTCCATTATGCACAAGTAGCCTTGGTCTTTCTCATTTTACCTTTCCCCCCCCCCCTGCATCAAGCAGAATCTTTGCAGATATTGTGTCAAAATGGAACTAGTAAAACTTTCTTGCTCTGAGAACGTTCAGTTCCTAACCCACTAATTTAGGGGTGGAACTATTTCTGGAACTGTTATGAGCCTCTGTGCTGAAGAACCTCTCATTCCGTGAGTGCAAAGACATTAACACTGTGATACAAATGGTCTGTGCTCAGATGTTTTCCACGCATTTGGTGAGTTGGTTTTATTGGAATTCTTCTAAAAAATACATATCTCATTAAGTTTGCATGCTGATTTTGACATCCAGTTTTCAAATGCAGTCAGTGAGAAGTATACAAAAATGCTTTATTTTTTACACCTTACTCAAGCATGTATATTTCCTATTTCTTCAAGCCTCTAAGTAGGGTAAATTTTGGTGGAGTTGGTCCATTTTTCTAGCACTTGAAGTCATTTAAAGGGAAAGAACAGTGAGAGAAGTTTTGGAGTCTGTGAAACAGCATGTACTATTATTTTTGTTTGGTTGGTTGTTTTTTGTTTGTTTGTTTGTTCGTTTTTTCTCCAGGACTGAAACAGAAGAGTATGATTTTAGAAAGAAATTATTCTATTGAACACTGGAGAGCAAATACCCCGGGACAAAGGGGCAGATCACTGAGCAGACACTCTCTCTAATACAGTGAGGAGAGAGGAGGAAAAGAGGTAAAAATTGCAGGTAGAGTGTTCCTACAGAAATAGATTTTTTTTTCTGCTGTGAATTTTTTTTTGCCATCAAAGGTTTTTTATCACTCTCCTCCTATTCTAACGTTCTTCAGAAAGGAAGCAGTGTTGAATTCAGCCAGCAGAAAAGACGTATAAGCAGTCCTTGGACAATATTTCATCTTGTTTATGTTAGGACTTACCTGAAAAATGAGATTCTCAGAAAAAAAAATCACAAACTTGTTCTTTCTTTAAAGTTTTATATAATATAAGGTAAGGGACGGTGGCACACTAGTGTTGGTAAAACAGCTGAACAGCCCACCCTCCTCCAAATTCTTGTCTGTGAGTGCTTGATATCTGGATCATATCCTCTATATCTTGGCTTTCCACATTTTAAATGAGGATTTAATGAGTGTGAAAGGTGTTAGGCTGACGGTCCAAGAAACAGGGAAATAACCTCAAATAGTGCACGCATCACACCCTTCATAAAAATATCACAGCACACTGTAAAATTAAATTAGACTCCTTGTTTTGCCCACAGATCAAATACACCACAAGGCGGAGGAATGCAGGGGATTTTTTTCTCCACTACCCTGCAAAAGACCTTCAGCATCAACTCACAAGACTTCCTCAAAGGTGTGTGGCTAATCCCATTTGGTCTCCAGTCCTCTTTAATAAGCCTGAAAAAAATTATGTGTGGTCGTAGCTGGTACAAGTTAAGCTGGTGTTTTCTGTGGTGTAAACATCAAATGGGAGTTGGTTTGTACCAGGTTTTCCTCTCTAAGCCAAGGAATCATTCAAATGGCAGTACAAAGCATGTGTGATTCACAGGTTGATGCATTTGAATGAGAAATCTAAAAGGGGAAAAGACACCACAGTGGACAACCAGTAACTTAATCTGAGAAATCACTGTCTGTTCAGCTCTGAGGAAACTATTTAGGCAGTTGTAATGTTCTCCAGAGTTTCAGACATAGGAGAGGAGAACACTAACATTCACAAAAAATGCTTTTTTTAATTGTTGTTAGTTTTCTAACAACAATAAATTGTTCTAGAAGACAAATTAAAATATAATGCACTTTGGTTTGCACTGCAAAACAGAAAAGCCACTGGTCATTAGGATAAGCAGTTGGGGGATTAAAAAAATGAAGCAATCATGTTTCAGAGGGTGTCACTATGGGGAAGGAGTTGGCTACTGCCTAGCAACCACCCATATCAAAATATTTATACTTATAAAACATTTACACTCCTATTTTTGTTTATAGACTTTAAATAGATTTTTGTGCCTGGTATACTCTGGCAATACCCTTGTAAGGAAGTAAAGAAGGTAAGAACCTTAAAGCATGCTGTGGTCTAACCCTAACCAGGGACTTTGCACATTAGTATCCTTGCCAATTCCCAGCCAGCATCTCACCCACCTTTTCTCGGAACAAGGTTTTATATCCTCAAATTCCTTGGACTGCAATCAGTCAGACCACAGATTGAGGCAGGGTGGTTGGGTGCTGGAACAGACTCCCCAGGGTAGTGGTCTACAGCACCAAGCCTGATGGAGTTCAGTGTTTGGACAACACTCTCAGGCACCTGGTGAGATTTTTGGGGCTGTTCTGTGCAGGGCCAAGAGTCGGACTCAGTGATCCCTGTGGGTCCCTTCCAAATCAGGATATCCTATGGTTCTACGATCCTATGAATCTCCTCCTGCCCTCAGGAGAGCACTTTGAGACAATGCCTTGCATTCATTCCTATGTTCTTTTTTTTTAAGACCCAGATACATCAGAGCCAGATGTATCAAACTTTCACCAATAGCTGACTGAGACCAGTTTCTGTGTTTAATCTGTGAAGATTCTCATCAATCTAAATAAAATTGATATTCTTTGGCAGGGAGAAGTCTTCTAGATGCCTATTTGGTTGACTGACATGTGATGGCAGATATCTGGCTTCAACTGTTTTCCAAAAGGTGTGTGGATGCTGTCGTCAGGGGGTCTAAAAATGAAATACTGGTTAAGGTGAACATTTGCTCCTTCACTTAGAACAGCCAAAATAATACTAGATATACATCGCTGAGCAGAGGTACTTTTTCTTTTTGTGATTGTGATAGGGTTTGTAACACTGCTGATTTATACAGGTTTGTGTCTTCATTACCTTTTTAATTAGACTACCTCAGTGCAATTATGGCCTCAGAGTCCCTGATAATGAACACCAATATTACATGCTGAATTGCTTAAATCAATAAAAGGGGACATATTCTGTGAGGGAAAAAAAAAAAAGGAAAGCAAAATACAAAGTTTTCTCAGAATAAATATTAAAGGTTTAATTGAAAAGAAAAGCTTCAGCTTTCATTTTATTAGAAATCTTCATAATTTTCTCTTGACTTCTTTTCAGTAGGAGAAAGGGGGAAGAAACCAGGAGGAAAAAAGGGAAAGAATGAGGAAGGAAACAACAAATTATTTTTTTTGTTTGAATCCAACAGTATGCATATTATTTGGTTGTAGAAATAACATAAAATAAGAGAATGCATAGGATGGGTTGGAAGGGACCTTAAAACTCATCTAGTTCTGACCCCCTGCCATGGCAGGAACACCTTCCACTTCACCAGGTTGTTCCAAGATCTATCCAACGTGGCCTTGAACACTTCCAGGGATGAGAGATCCACAGCTTCTCTGGACAACCTGTGGCAGTGCCTCACCACTCTCACATGGAAGAATTTCTTCCTAATATGAAATCTAAAACTATTCTCTTTTGGTTTGAAACCATTCCCCCTTGTCCTGTCACTCCAGGCCCATATAAATAGTTTCTCTTCATCTTTCCTGTAGGTTCCTTTCAGGTACTGGGAGGCCCCAGTTAGATCATCCCAAAGCCTTCTCTTCTCCAAGCTAACCAATCCCAGTTCTTTTAGCCTTGCCTTACAGAAGAGGTGAAAAGAAAGACAAGCACATTAAAATTGTACAGAAAGATTAAAAAAAAAAATTTAAAAAGGGGGAAATGTTTAGATTAGTTCTACATAAATTTTTTTTGGTGTGATTTAAGGGCACATAATAGTTATCCAGAATAACTTACCTAGACAATATCAAAGGTACATATGTCTGCACTGACAGAAGCCAAGTGAGTGTGTTGAGTGTGTAGTGAATATGTTGAGTGTGTACTTTCAAAGTAACCGGCCTAGAGAGACAACTGTGTTGTTGAGTGCAGGATCTTGTCAATAAAATGGAAGCTACTCATATGCAATTAAATCAACATATTCATACATTTCAGTCTTATTGCATCTTACTTGACACAGCAATTAGAGAAGATGCAGATGATGATTATAAAATATGGAATCTATTATGTAATGGCTTATGAGATGTGGAATGGTCTGTTTGATCTGGTTGTTACCGAATGAACTCAATTTTTGAGAAATCCATCCAACATTCAAATGGCTTTTTCACATGAGCTCACAGAATTATTTTACTGTTGCAAGCAGGCGACCTAATTCCCAGTGAAGGGAGTGGTCTGAAAGGCAATATGGAAACAAGCCTTTCCCTTCTGGGGAGCCAGTGGTCATATTCTCCCAATAAAAAAGTACCCTGTAGTTGTGGTGGAAAAGACATTTATTAAGAGAAATCTGCTTAAGTAAGAAAGTACAAGAAGTGTTGTTCAGCATGTATTTTGAATCTGGAAATTTCATACTGGCTTAGCATAAACCAAAGGACAAGAGCTCTCTTTTTGCTTCATGAAAAAAAATTATCATTAACACGGCAGCTGCATCAACTATGCTATTGTGTGTCAGGACAGAGCTTCCATTCCAGCAAACAGCTAAACACATCTAAGGGTCGATAGCAAGACCAGAGATACAGCTGGAGATCCATATTTCCAGGTGTCAGTCTCCTATGCGAAGTTTTAACTTGTTTAAGAAACACCACTGATGTGAGAGGGATAGCTAGTCTGCTTAAAATTAAAACATACATAGGAAACGTTGGTTCAGTTAAGGCTAAAAGGATGTCAAAATCAAGGGAAGAGAGCAGTAAGGGATCTCGTTTTCATTATAGTGGATATTATACAAGAAATACAAACTACTGAATGAAAGCGTTATTGTTAATGTCTTCCCAGTCAGATTCAGTAAAAGGAAACACATGATATTTATCCCACCAAAGGCTTATAATTAATCAATATTAAAAGAAAAAAGTAGATAGGAAATAAAGAAAAAAAAAGCTTAATCTGTAAATGCGTAGGTCACTCTTCTATTGTTATGCTAGGTAGCTTTGTTGAAACTGAAGTAAAAAATTGTGTGTTTTAAAGCATTTAAATTTAGCAGGCTTTGATGTGAGAAAGAAAACAGATAAAATATTCCAAGGCAGAAAATGCTGAGCTTCTAGGAGGTTGAAGGAGTAAAAAATTAATGGGACCTTGGTCACAAAGATTACGTTACTTGTAAAAAGCGCTTTCTTTTAGCAAAAGAGGAAGGTAAAAATATCTAGCACTAGGTAAAATAGAGGAGCTAAAAAGTCCAACGCAGATTCTTGCTTTCTCATTTTAAATAAATCACATTAATGATTTTTTTTCAGCTATGGGTATGGTACTTTCTCTTTTCCCCCTTTCGTTTGGAAGAGCTGATTTAGCTCTTTAGAGCTTTTAGAGCTTTTTCTTTTAGAAAGAAAAATTCTCATTTTTCTTTCTTAGGATTAATTTTAAGTATATGCTAAAATATTTTGCTACATTAGGGCTACACATGGTAGTACTTTTAGCAAATTATTGAGGGAAAAACAAAAGTTTCCAAGATGAGTCTTGAGCAATCCCAGTAAAGGCAGAGCATGTTGCTGGAAAGCTAAAGGCCTAAATTTTTGGAGGGCAGGGACTCATAAAGGAAGAGCATCAGTGATAAGGAATTCAGTTCCTTTGTGAATTAATGCTAATAATTAGAAGTAGAGCCAATATCTAAATGGCCTGGTGGAATTTGTCAGGTTCTGCAAGCAGGCTGTCCTATTGCTACATGCAATCTGCTTATAAAGATTAACACCACCTATTTATCACAAGTAGCTGAACTATAAATCAGATAGCATAGAAGGGAACTGTAATAAAGTTTCCAGAACTGAGTTATATTTTGGAGAAAATCCACTGTCTAGTCCCAGCAGTAGAAACTCGCTTTAGCAGGTCAGTGGTTGATACAAATGGGTTAGTCCCTTTCAGAATAAGATGTTTTTCCTTCCTACTTACTTTTACCACTGCAATTAAAAAAATGCCATTAAACCAGGCATTATTATTTATTAAAGCAATACACTGACATCGTCCATTAAGAAGGAGAAGGTGCCCTGTTGTGTTTCTTTCCCAAGCACTGACTTCAGTGAACTTGTCCCAGGCCACACGGACAGTGAGGTGGGTCAGTTCAGTCTCCATACTTTCTGGCCTATAAAAACACAAATGGCTTAAAAAAACACTCCCCATGTTAGAAAAAGGCATTTTTCAAGGGAATTTTAGAAGGTTAATAAGCAAAGCTTTCACTGCCTGTGAGCTGGACCGTACTCTGCCAAACACTGGCTGTGGATAAGGAAATTCTCCTTTGCCCCAGGGCCAGGTCAGGTTGCTGGGCCAGACTGGATGTTTCTCCTCCCTTCAGCTGCTGTGTTAGTAGAGCCTGGGATGGTGATGAGCTTCCAGGGGAGATGGATCATTTCCCATCCCTGCTGTCCTCTCAGAGGGGAGGAGGCTTTCTCTGCTCCACGCTTCCCAGCTTTGCACAGAAGGACAGAGCTGAACAGGTTGGCAGAAGAGCAATTTACTACTTATTGTTCCTTTCAAAACTTTTTGTGTTTGCCTGAGTATAAAAGCTGTCCAAAAAAATATGTTCATATATCAGTTCACAATTAATTAAAAAAATCTGGGTTTACTGATCTTAATCTGGGTTTGGAGAACATAGAAAACACAGAGTTTACAATAGTTTTGCAGTATGGAGACACGTAGCAGAGGAAGTACCTAGCACTTATTGCTGTCCATTTTCTGGAAGTCTTTTGGAGGTGGGTAGCAGCAGGCCCTGGAGTCAGAAGTCAATGTGACTACACAAACCCATTTTCTTGTGGGCCATGCTCAGCAGAGTAATTTCACAGAATCATAGATAGAACGGCCTGGGTTGGAAGTGACCTTAAAGCTCATTTAGTTCCAACCCCTCTGCCCTGGGCAGGGACACCTTCTACGAGACCAGGTTTCTAAGAACTCCATCCAACGTGGTCTTGAACAGTTCCAGGGAAGGAGCATCCACAGTAAAATAGCAGCTCCCATTGTATTTCTCTTACCCCTCACAAATTACACATAGGAACCTGAGACAGGGGTCAGAATTGAAGCTATAACATATAAAATACTACAAAGTGGTGTGAGTATGACCCTAGAGATTAAAGTTATACTTAATGGCACTTTATGAAAAAACTGACCACAGGGAAAAAGAAAAGAAGATTTCCTTTAATGTGCTGAATTTTAAAATTTAATAGATTTTTTTGTACTGGCAATCTTAAATGAGAAAAATTTGGTTTATAAATGAACAGGCTATCCATTATAATGTCTAATTTCTGATATTGATCCATACTTTTTTTCCTCATAAAACAGTTTGCTTCTTTCCCTTCTTTCCCCTGTTTTAAGAAGAAAAAAAGTATACTTTCTTAGCTCAATAACACTGAGCTTTGCCTTTGCCTTGTAAGTTAGATATTGTAAATGCCTGCTGTGAAATGATGAAAGAAGTGGCACTGGTGTGGACTGCATATTGCACTAGTGTGTGACTTTGTAATGGTTAAGCAGCCACATGATTCTGCTGATAAACTTGGACAAGAACAAATCTGTGTCCAGACAAGGACCTGAAAGCATTATTCCCCAACGTACATTTACAAATAGAAAAGGTATTTACCTACTACTTTTCTAGGTCATCTGAAACACTCTGGAACAAGATAATCAAGAACTGTTATGTGCCCATTATACCAAATGCTGCTTGGGTAAGAAATTAACATTCTTATAACTTATACACAGAATCCCAGAATGGGTCAGGTTGGGAGGGAACATACTGGGTCATCTGGTCTCACCTCCCTGCTCAAGCAGGGTCATCCTAGAGCACATGGCACAGGATTGTGTCCAGGTGGAACTGGAATATCTCTAGTGAGGCAGACTCCACAACCTCTCGGGGTGATCTGTTCAGTGCTCAGTCGAGTGCACAGTAAAGAAGTTTTTCCTCATGTCCAGGTAGAACTTCAGTTTCTGCCCGTTGCCTCTTCACCTGCAGTTTCATCACAAAAGATTCTGTAAGGGGGATGCCTATATGTACACAGCAAACCAGGCTTTAGAAAATATAACAGGTATGTTTTACTTAACCTGGTATCTTTATGGCATTAAACCCTTAATGTTTGTGTTTTCAACAGGTGACTCTGGCACTGCTAGTTACGCATTTCTCAGCTACCCCAGCAGCAGTTGGAGGCAGTCATCACATTAATGAGCTCAGCTTCTGAGGCCTCAGGGCAGTGAGTGTACAGAACATCATAAAACATGAACATTTGTAGTACAGCTTTGATGTTACAGCAGCAAAGGCTGTTGAATTGTTCTACTTTCCTTTTTTGCACCAAGGTCTCACAAGACTGCTTTGAACACATGCTCTGTATCTGTCAGCCATGGGACAGTGCATGGAGACAAGACTTAGGCAAGGAGACATCTACAGCAGAACTCCCTTTTTCTCAGTTAGTAGAACCCTTATTTGAAAATCAGCATGCTTCATAATAGAAATTACATGTTGCAGATGATGCTGAACAGTGTGGGAGGTCTGGCTCCAGGGGTGCCAGTGGACACTAAATTTGGCTAAGCTGCTACTGTTCAGCTAATGAAACCATTCTCTCTTGTTGCTTTCTGGTGGCTACTGGAGAGGCCATAGCTTAGGCACTGAGAGCTGTGTGTGCAGGCACTTCAGCGGACAGAAAGGCCTGTCCTGTTGTGGTGGACTTGTCAGTATGTGGATGCACAAGCTGTGACACGTGTAGATCTGTCTTTAGTGGAAGGATTGTAAGTGACTGCAGTGGGCATCCCAAACCCTGGCTTAAGTTTCACACAGTCACTACAGCTCACATGGACATTCTGAGTGAATTATCTTCCACAACTCAGAGACCCCTCAGTGGTGTCCAAAGACATGCACAAGCTTTTGCTAAGTATTTAAAGATTATCAGATGGGCATGGAGAAAGGATTTGGACCACTGGAATGCATCTCCGTGATCTGTTAAGCTCTGTGGTATGCCAGCTGTGAAGGACTTGTTTAACCAGATCCTTATTATTTTATTGACTGCAAGGGGGAGAAAAATTTTTCTTAATACCACCAGGAGTTAATTAGCAGGACCTAAATCATTACTTTCCACAAGGAAGTCCTGCCTGGTTCCTGTCTCCAACTGCACACAGCTCTGCACCTCACCCAGCTTCACCAGTAATTCATATTTTGTTTCTGGAAATATTCCATGTTTCATAAGGGGTACAGTAAAAGTAAACAACAGTTTAGTGGGAAGATATGTTGGAAAATCCAGAAAACAAATGTCTCGGGGTACTACATTAAATGATAGATAATGAGGGATTTAAAAAGTCTAAATATTGGTTTTAGGTTACATCAGCCTCCTGCATGGAAGAGTTCAGTGGCTGCAGCATCACCCACTCTGTGATTGTTATACAGTGAAATAGAATTATTACCAGTTCCATCACTGATTAGTTTTTTGTCATAACAACTGCACTGTCTTTACAGGTAGAGGTGGATGTCTGTCAGTCACACTGTGTGTGCCTCAGTATCTCAGAGAGAACTGTTTGAGAGAAAGCTGAAGCTTTTTACAGCCACCTTTAATCTCAGAATAGTTTTACCTTGCTCACAGAATGATTGTCTTCCTTATGTCTTTGCATTTTCCTATTCTGCTTGTCTCTTTCCTTGTCCTATTCTCTGTCTCAATTGGAATAGTTCAGTCCCTCTGACTCAATGTCTTTGCTAAAAGTGTTCCTCAGGATTTTCACACAGAGCTGCATCCCAGGAGAACTACGCATTTTGGTCTTACTTATTATCCCATCCACTCCCTCTGAGAGGGCTGAGTGCCCACAGGCAGGGGCTGTGCTGTGGGTGGTGAAAAGCCCTTGTAAAGATGAACAGAGATGCAGCAGCAGAGGAGCTGGAAAGGCAACTTAGAGCAACTTCTGAGTTTTATGTTTGCAGGTTTATAATTAAATATTAATAAAGTGACTGGACTGGAAAGTAAAAGAAGGAAAATGCTGTTTGCTGGTGCACCCCAGTGAAGCGGAGAACACTGAAATCACAGCATATGTTTTCTCTCTTCTTAAAGACTGTAGATTATTACAGGCAGACTTTATTGTGGTCTATAATTTTGGTTTTCTACTTCTGACTATGCCAAACAGCATTTTTTGTTTTGTTCAAATAGCAATCAAGAATGGTATGTTATCAAGCCACAGTGCTGTGACCTTTGGATTTAAAGTGAATATTCTAGTTACTTGGAGCCAACACATATATTAAATTGTAAAGTTGGAAGAAGGGTGAAAAACAGAGGACATGTTTTTTAAGATGTCTTGCAGTCCTGAAGCTCAGTTTTTCATTTCTCTTCAAGATTTATTGATTTTGGTCCATGACTACAGATTTTACAGGGATGTTATACAAAGGGCATTCCATCTATTTTGGTCAGCAGCCAGACAGTTAAATTTCCAAACAGCTGTCTGGGACTGGATGAACACATGGATTCAACATGTCTTAAAATAATGAAAAAAATTACTTTAATGCTGTTTCTTCCAGTATAGGTATGGTATAAACAAACATTCAAAATATTTTTCATTTTTGCATACATGAGGAAGAAAGAGAAAGATTGTGAATAAAGTTTCTGAAAGAGAATAGTACATCTTACCTTCAGGACAATTGAATCCTTCAGTGTACCAAATAATTTTCTTCCTAGGAGAATGTTTAACAATGTTGGAGAGCTTTCATACAAGTTTTTTTTTAATAAACAAAAAAAGCCCCACTATGAAACAAATCTTTGATTCTTAAGTATGCTGTAACCTTCCATCCTCTCTGCTTTTTTCAATCTCTTTCTCTATTGCAATAAAAGGAGAAAGTACAGTCTACATTTCTTTGTCTCCCAAAATACAACTTTTGATTTCACTGCATTAGGTGGATAATAGAGATCTCATTAGTTAAGGTATATGACATTCTTTCTTTTTCCTCCTTGGAAGCAAAATAGCTGAGAAGTACTACTTGCATCAATATGTAGCCTCCAATCAGAATTCATATGCTGATAGCTTTGAAGGAGAGTGAAGCGCTGAAAATTTTCAAGCTATCAGAAAATAATGAAAAATTCAAAGGGAACAGAGATCACTGATCTTTTTCACACTAAATACCTGAACACTTGGTCCACAAGCAGGAAATGTAGCCTGGAATGGGCTTTGACCCAGGCTGAGACAGTTACTGAATAAGCATTTTTGGTGATAGGATGGACATATTCAGTCAATATTTCTCTAACTTTCGCTATCACTGTTGTGCCAGCAGAAAAAAATTTTTTGTTTGTTTTTGTGGTTTTTTTTTTTGAGCAGGAGGAAAGGAGAGGATAGATTGGACAGTATTTCAGTCAGATTAGTGTCCCATTACATCTCTCTGTGTGCTAGTACAATTATTTGCCACAGAATAATCTAAGGGATAATGCAGGAAAGAATATATGGCCAAGAAAAAGGGAGATTGCTTAAACCGAAGTCCAAGAACCACAAAAACCAATCAGGTCAGTAAGGGCTTTACAGAATCCAGTACCAATACTCCTAATTTGGAGTAGAGAAGGAACAGTGTAAAAATTAAAAAAGGAAATTAACCCAAAACTTCAGACTAAATAGGATCTTACGAGTATTGCTGACTGCGTATCTCTGTGAAGCTTGACAGCTATCAACTCTAAGACAGACGGATGAAAAATACAACAAAGTTCTCCTCCTTGTAACAGGACTAAACTGTTTCTGGTTCTCCTTGTAAAGAATATAGGGAGAGGCACCTCCCAAAGGCTGTGTTTGAGGACCTAAGGCTTAAATCTCTGCTTTTATTAAAAAGAACATATTAAGAAAGTTGCATTTCATTAGCTATTCACAGAATTCACTAGGCTTTAACACTGTTTCTAAATTACATACAGCTGGTTTGAACTAGACCATGTAATTCCAGACTACAAGTTTGCTCTCTTTCATGATGAGAGCAAAATGCCCTGAGGAACATTTGTCATCCTTTTTTTCCCCAAGAACAGTTCACTGATTTGAACACTCTGCAAGACTGAAGGGCATAGGCCTACAATGAGACAGCAGCAAGAGGATAGCTTAGTCCAGGTCATAGAGATTTTTGTAAGTATAGTAGCAAAGTTTAGGCAGCTACTAATCCTTATGGCTTAAATATGTTTTTGAAGTATTCATCTGCAGGTCATGAAATCTTCTGCTGTGTATCCCTGTGCTAGCTGTTGAGACCAGTCAACAAAGAAAGGTTTCACTTAGTGCCAATTGTGATAGGGGTTTGGGGAAATGTGATTATTAATGAGCATTTATGTGGGTCTCTGTGTAGATTCACTCCTTCTAATGAGAAGATCAGATTTTCAGATGAGAAGTGAGCTTTAGCCCATATTCTTATCTGATTTTAGTTTAAGACTGAGATCCATGCATGTGAAACTTAAATGTTCGGAAATTAAAATACAGCTGTCTGTACTACAATCACAGAACTGTACAGAGAAATGTTTTCATTAATTCCTGATCTGCCTGTTTTGACAGCAGCTTAGTTGTCTGATAACGCAACTAGACAAATTAAATCCTGCTTCAGGCAGTACACAGACCACATTACTAAAAAAGAGAAATTAAAAACTGTTGAACATCTGTTATTAGTGTGAATTTAATCTGTAGAACAACTTAATTATTTTACTTCACATATTTAACTTTATTATTGAGGAAAAAGAGAATGTCTTGTGGTTAGAAAACTGTTTTTGGGGTTAAAAAATATCTGTTATTTATTCTCCTATTTGTCATTGATTCCGGAATGCCTTTATGCAAATAAATTAGTCTCCTTGTACCTTAGCTACCCCATCAGCAAAATAGGAATATTATTAGTGCTCTCTTCATGAGGTGCTGGAAAAATTAATTAGTTTGAAATTTGCCCCATCTGGAAATGGCAGAAACTATTTCACTCACCAAAAAGGACTTTGAGACTAATGAATTAAGAATCTCAGTATGTGGAGCCAAGCATTTTTAAGTTTTTTATTGTAGATCATTGTTACGGTTTTGATGACAGAGAGAATGGTTACAGCACAACCTTCAAATGGGATAGAAATCGTATCATATTTTTCACTGGCCTGGGTAGTCTCTTTTAACTAGAAGATATTAAGGCACAATCTTACTTTAAATGATGCAAATAATACAAAATGGCTTAGCTTTACTCAGTGTTTTCAGCATGGATTATAGTCATGTTTATGTACTTTTTCTTGATAAATGATATTCAAAATGAAAACCAAAAGTGGCACAACACAAAGAAATTTACAATCCCTCTCGCAATTTTTGTTTGGCAGTTCACCCCACATATACACTGTTGACTGTTTGTGATCTTGATCACCTAAAGTTCTGGGGGTGAGTGAGACTAGCTGAGAAAAAAGGTTTATTAGCTTGGGTATAGCATTGATCATGTAAGGTTGGCATGAGTTGCAATGTTTCTGCACCATTGCATGCCGTGGACAAGGACCCCAAGAAGGAGGAGCAAAATGCTGGGATTTAAAGGAAGAATAATTTTTGAACTGAAACCACACAGAATCTTTTGATTCTGTGTTTAATGTAAGTCATTAAACACCACCCCCACACTGCTCATATTGCATACTAATATGCTGCTTTATCGAGATGTTTTCTCTTTATGCAAACGAGCTAGAGCTGAGCAGCACACTTCAGAGGATTCTCACAGAGGAGGAGTGAACTTTCACTGTAGTTAGATGGATTTGAACCATGGCTCCATACAGAATAGAAAATATTTAGTAGCAGAATATTTTGTAGCAGAGAGTTATTGTAGGTGGGATCCACCTGTAGGTACCAATCAGAAAATGAAACTATTTGAAAAGAAAACAGAGAGTTTCCAGACATGTAAAGGGAAACAAATAAGACATAAATATGAGAGAAACAGAAAATTAAAATTTGGGAAGAGGTATAAAAATAATAGGGTGCAGATGTAACATGGAGAGAAGGTAAGCTGTCTGTCTTGATGGAGAGTAAAAATCAGATGTACGGCTTTTAACTGAATTTTTGACTGCATTTGTTTGAACTGGCTTGATAGGATTAAACTCAGCTACATTTGAGGTCTGTGTTTGACATGGTATAGATACGCTTGCAAAACTTCATAAATGCCAATAAATGGAAATGTGGTTTGAAAGATGGGAAATACAGGTGACTAGCAGAAACAAGGACCAGGACTTAATTGGAATTACAGAGAGCAGATTTAAAGAATCTGTCCACTAAAATGTGCAATAATGATGCATGTCATTTTATGTGATATATAAAGAAAGAAAAGCTGTAAAGTGTATTGCAAAATAGCAGAAATAGATATTCATAGATAAGACTGCTTTCTACTCCATGTATTTACTGTTCAGTTACTAACACATCGTAGTCCAAATGAAACCAGGAGAAATGCTGCTCTAGATACCTTCAAAATGAGGTCTGACCTTGCAAAAGAGAATCATCATGGCTAGGCTTCGCGAACGAATAGATGACTTCCAAAAGAAATGGTCTTGCATAAACCTTGAGGATAGTTTCTGAGATATTTTTCTGAAGAAAATAAAATTTACTTCAACCTGATTTCCTTAATAGGTATATACTGTCTTTCTCAAAATACTGTTACAACTCTGCAGAATATTATACAGGATTTCATGATGAACATCACCTGGAAAACACGGGAACACAGGTGATAACATTTTTGGAACAAATCATCATCTGTAATGGATGGATAAAGCATGATGATGAATCTTCACTGTTTGTAAGTTTTAATGTTGCTTTCAAAAGGAACAGGATATCTACAATGAACTCCTTGTTTTGGATGAATTAACCACCCTCTCACAGCCTTTTCTATTTTTCAAAATGTGGACATGAATCAAACTCTGGAGGTGTAATAAAAGAACTAGTAACTCTTTTTTCCTTCCCCCCTGCCCCCTCTGCCCTCAGTCTTCCCTTTCTTTTTTGTGATTCTCAGAACTTCAGTCTCTTTAAAGAAATTACTGTATTAACAGATCATGTGACAATAACTGATGACATGTCATAAAGTGCTTCGTTATTCACCATCTCAGCCACTTGCAAGCAGACCTAAATTACATCCTCTCCCTCAGCAATGCCCAGGTACCTTCTGTTTTCTACATCCCCACTGAATGCAATGAAATGAAATGCTTCCTGTACAGAGAAAAAAGAGCAGATCTAAACATTTATACTGTATCTATAGGCACATTTACCATCTGGACTATACAGTTATTTTCACCATATCTCCGTAAATCTCTGTGCTCTCACTAAAGTTGTTTCATCCCAAAAAAAGAAGTCAAAGTGATCATCCCTTTTTAATAGCTACACTGACTATGTTTCTTTTTATGAGATATTAAGGAATCTGGCAGTTATTTGTCCATTCACCCAAGTGATAGTTGATCTGAAGTAAAATATGAGGGAAAAGACCAACTATTAATTTAAAAAAAATTAAAAAGCTTTTTCATCTTCATGCCTGATATATAAACTGATAAATTACCAAAGCCTGCTACAACAAGAAGGTAGAGGTGCAAGAAAACATTCTTTATGCAACAAGCTGCAAGGCTGTTGTCAGAGCCTGCTTTGTCCATGGTTTCTTGGCCATTCAAAGCCCTTGGTGTCTCACCTATCCACAGGTGTTCTGAAGTCAACTTTCTTCCTGCTCTTGTAGACTTTATATCGTACAAGCCCATTTGAACATAATCCTTTATCTGAAATCCTGCTGTGCTCACTTCTGTGTCATAACACTTTCTCCCTGTGCAGCTCATGCAGCACACACCCCCACCAGCCGTACCAGCTCTGGTGCTGAATTGGCCTTGGGCATCTCCTGCTGAAGTGATGTGGAGGAAGAGAACTCTTGAAGAGCACGGGGGGGGCTGTAGCTGTCACTGACTGAGCTTAGCCAGGCACACACACCCCATGAAGTTTTAGAGAGAGCAGGTTCTGGCTCAGGGACGTACCTGTGTGCTCTTGGCCTTTGTATGAGTTAGCGGAAACCTACCTTGCCCTGATAATTTATGTACTTACTTTGGTTCTTCAGGAATTATAAATTGCAATTCTCTAGCGACTGACTACCATTCTTGAGCTTATGTTGTACAACAAAGCTTTGTGTGCCTTTTTCATTGGTGCTTGTGTCCAGGAATGTTTTAGGCTGACCTCCAGCTACGACAGAAACTCTAGAAGTATTCACTAGGCAATATTTTCATTCTTAACAGTAGTGTTTCACTAAAATGCATTAGTGAAACATATTCAAATTATCGTTGTATGCTACTTTTTATTCCCAAACAGCTTTTCTATTTTTCATCACAGCTTTCAGAGTAAATATTCATGGAATCATGGAATTATTTGGGTCCTAAGGAATCTTAAAGATTATCTTGTTCCAAACCCCTGTCGTTGCCAGGGACACCTTCCACTAGACCAGTTTACTTCAAGACTCATAAAACATGGCTTTGAACACTTCCATGGATGGGCCATCCACAGCTTCTCTGGGCAACCTGTGCCAGGGCCTCACCACCCTCACAGGGAAGAATTTCATCCTAATACGAAATCTAAACCTACGCTATTTCAGTTTCAATATTGTGAATACTTCTCTGACCATCCATTAAAGAGGTGAAGATAAGTAAATATCTGCTAACTGACTGTACCCTAAATGTCAAATATCAGTCAGTTAATCCTTTTAGAGAAACTTACAGTACAAACATGTAATAGAAAATTAAAAAATTTGATGATGACAATAAATTTTACCACACAGAAAGAAAAACAATACAGTTTCAATATAAATTCTTGCTAATGTTGAATCCAGGCATATATTGCTTTTCAGTGGTTGACACATCAAATCTGTAGAATCAGAGTTGCTTCCATAAAAGTTTTTTGTAGATGTGTGAAACCACTTCTTTCCTTCATAAAATGGAAGTATTTTACTATCATCCAAAATCAGTTTTGTATGTGTTTGTCCAACTTTTTTGCAGTTCTGACTAACTATAGTCACCTATTGTATGTCACACTATATAATTGGATATTCCTCCCTCAGACTTCACTTTCTGCACACCCTTCTCTGAATCTAATCTGTTTTAATATAATTAACTCCAAAAGAGATTTAGTACAGCAGCAAGTTATATAAAGGAGCAATTGATTGTTAAAGAAGAAGACAGACAAGCCCTGATGCATAGGCTTCCAAGCAGTGACTCTACATAAAAAACTGATTAATCACAATAAGGTAGGGGTGTATTATCCATAGCTACCCATCACTCAGCAAATTTTTAGCTGTGGCATCAACTTCAAGTTACAATGAACACCATTTTCAACTTTGAGCAATATATTCAGTATTCCATGTGAAACAGAAAAGGAACATTTGGGCACTTCCAAAAGGTAAGTTATCCCAATTAAATTTTCAAAGGATAGCACTGCCTCAAAGAAAAAACCATTTTTGCCCTTTGCCATATTGCTGCAGAATCCATCCTTAACAAGCCATGAAACTAAACACACACACTAAGCAATGCTTCAAGTTCCTCAGTTTCCAACATGAACCAGTTAACTGCAGTTCACCTCTTGGAAAATAGTTACTCTCTTGCCTCAAATGTCTTTGCCATGAATCACAGGTGGATATTCACAACTGCTATTTGTTTTGAAAGCAGAGAATTTTTCTCTACTGAGTCTATGTTAAGTAGTTCGAATGTTCTCTAATATGAGTTACATGTAAATTAATTTGCAGCTTCAGGCCACACCCTTAAATTAGCAAGGCTTTGCAGTTGTAGGAAACCTTGAATTCTTCAAGACTGGCCAAAGAAATCAGTTTAAACACATCAACATTATTTACTTGACCTTATCCCTTCTTTGTCTCATTATGTGTTACAAAGACAAGGCTAAAGGCTGGTTAAGAAAAATCTGTACAATGCAGGCCTGAATGCTCATGCATACCTTTTGTAATTATCAGCTGAATAGAATTCCTACTGAATTCCTTCAAATGAAAACATGAGGAGAGAAAAGTCTCTGTAGAAAAGAGACGCATGACTGTCAACATTACTGAAGTATTAGACAGAAAAAACTCCCCAGCCAACCCCAAGAAAGTGATCTGTTGTTTTTTAATCCTGAGAGCAATTAATCCCTCAGAAAAACTTTACTAAGGACATACTTCATTTTGTCTTACTCGAAGTGTTAAGATCAAGATAATTTTCTGCAAGACATGCTGTAACTCAAAGTACTGTGGAGTTCACATGGAGTGAGTTTTAAATTTTTTTATGTTAAAGACCATATTTTTTTTGCCTTTCTGGTCTTAGTATTTCTGTGGTTTTTAAAAATTGTCTTTCAAAGGGCACATGTGTCCAAAGTAAAATTTTAGTGGTAATTTTATGAAAATTCCTTTATTCTGCTTTCTTCAGAATACATTTCTGGACAAAACCCTTATATCCAAAAGGATATTTGAATATACTCTGCAGTTGAGTTTACAATTTAGAAAGCTGATTTGATTTTTAAGAAACATAGAGCCTCCACAACTGAACTGATGGGGAGTGTTTGGATTATTTATGGTCACTGGTTACTAATGACCACAAGTTGGAGATTTTGTGGTGATGTTTTGCTTGTTGGTCTTTTTTTAATTTTTTTTAAGCCCTACGAAGGACAAAAAGTCTAAAACTTGCAACTGTCTTCATCTTTCATAAAGTTGATTTGTGTTTAAGTCCCTTGCTTCTCCACTGCTGCCTATACACAGGCAAACTTATTTACTTTTTTCTCTCCATGTTGTCCCTGAAACTGTCACGAAGAAATAAAAGGAGTAGAACTTCTGAGCCGCCTAGATTCTGTTCCCAGTAAAAAGGGTAGCAATGTATGCCCATTTTTTCCTTGCAAGAGGTTTGTCTCTGTTTCAGTACACTTCATTTTCCCTCTGTCTTGCCAGAAATAAAAACAAATACACCTGGTATGGGAAAAACTTGTGTATAAATACAGGAAAAAGGGATACCCCTTGGCAGTTCATGAGGAAGGTCAGACTGAGGCTAAATAAACAGGATACTTTTTCACTCAAATGATGAATTCCTAAGTGTGTTATGCCCTAATCAAATTAAGGAATGAATTCTGTATTAGTCCCTGAACACCCTAATTCCAGAAAGTCTCATTTCTCCTGGGGTTCTCGCCAGTTCATCCAGCTCATGCACCACAAATCAAACCACCCTTCTTGGAAGTACTTTTCAGTGTTTTTACTCATGATATTTAGATTTCAAAATTTTACTGTTTCCTTAATTACCAAACCAATGTGAATCATAGCTTTTCTAAAGAAAAGTAATATTACCATCCTCTTAGTTGGAGTGGGGTGGAAGAAACCTTTTATATGTGAACAGGAAGCATCTAAACATCATGAGAAAAAGGAGAAGAGTTTACAAATTCTTATTTTCAAAATATCCACTTTAAACTACCATTAATGGCTGAGATCTGGACCATTCTGTCTGCATCGTCCGTGTTGGTGGTAACACACAGAGTAGGGTAAAACCTGAACTGGGTCAGGTTGTGCTGAATTTAACTTCATAACAGCCTGCGTGGTGCTTTGGTTTGGATTTGTGGCCAGAACAGTGCTGTAACTAAGCAGCTCTTGCACAGCATTAAGGTTTTCTCTATTTCCCACCCTGCTCCTGCAGTCTGCGATCTGGAGGCTGGGGATGGGAAAAGGCATAGGCAGGGCAGCCAACCTGAACTGACCAAAGAGACGTTCCATACCAGCTGATATCATGCACAGAAATAAAAGCTGAAGGGAAGTAGGAGGAAGCAGAGATGTTCATGGTATTTGTATTTGTCTTCCCAACTAAACCTTATGTGTGCTGAGGCGGTGCTTTCCTGGAAGTGGCCAAACATCTGCCTGTCAGAATGTGAATCAGTAAAAGCTTTCTATTTGTTTTGGTTACCTATTCAGCTTTTTCTCCACTTATTAAACTGTCTTTATCTTGACCCATAGGTTTCTTGTTTCTGGTATTCCTGTTCTGTCCACCTTTCCACTGAGGCATGGGAAATGAGTGAGTGAGTGGCTGTGTGGGTTTCATCACAAATTTAGTCATATTCCTAAAATTACTCTGCACAATTTTTGTCCCCTGTCTTTAGTCCTTTAGGTTTTAGAATCATAGAATCATCAAATTATTAAGGTTGGAAAAGACCTCTGCAATTATTGAGTCCAATCTTAAGAAGGCCAACCTTCTATTTTGAGAAATAGAAGAGTATAACTGAGCAATAAAGTTCTACTAAAGGGTATTCCTGAAATTATTCAGTGTCTTTGGACTCTTGCCCCACTCTCCCCACCCCCCCATATTTACAATATTCTTTTAATACTTAAATAGAGATAATGCGGCATAAAATGTTTATATTTGTTTTCTACTGGATATTCAAAATCTATACGTGCATGTAAAAAAGGTTATAAACATTACTGATACAAGGAAACTCACACATAAGAAGGGAAAAACCAGTTTTTAAGAAAATGCTTTAATGTCTTCTGTTCAAAATTTGTTTATTTTCCTCCTTTGATTATGTTGCATGCACAGACATACTACACTCCACTTTTTGGTTTAGTGCATTCCAAACTTTGAAGTACTGAGAGCCTGAGAAAATGAAGACCAAGTGATTTACTGACATGATTTTAGTGTTCTTGGGTCAGTTCATCATGTTCCTGGCTTTTCTCTTGCTTTTCTGTGTAGATGTGCAGGGTTCAAATTTATGACAAGTAACATTTAATAACTTGCATGTGTTTGCCTTTGCTAGTCAAGAAAATTATTGCTCCACTTTGGCTAATGACCTCAATGTTCTAAACCACTCAAAACATTCTTAGTATTTTGTTTATCGCAATGAAGAAAAGCAATATACAAAGCACAGCATTTTTTTTTTTAATTCTGAAGTCAACACTTCTGTCATGATCCATGTGACAGCTGGCAACTTCCAAAAAGTTACTTAGAAAGTCTTGTATTGCAGTCCAGCTAAATTAACCTCATTGGTCAAACTCATACTAACCTTTCATTAATCATTACCTCTATAAGCAGATTAAACTCTTAAAACGAGAAACATGTGATGCCATTTTGAGATAGTAGGAGAAGATAGGAACTATTGTAATCACATGCTTAATTATCATGGAGGATTTGGTAAAAAATATGGAAAGAAGATCACAGGCTGCACAATTCCAGGAAACTGAGAAATGCAAGGGGATCTTTCACAGTGATTAGAACAAATGGGACTCATTCATCATTGCATTTCCCCTCGAATTTTAGGGCTTACATGTACTTAAATTATTTGGGGATATCTCGGATCTGTTATCCTACTTCAGTTATGAAAGTGTTTTCTTCACTTGTTAATAGCTGTGACTTTGCTATCTATCTTGCTGATCTGATAGAAAACGTCATGTGAACAAGGCAAAGGTTTCAGAGGAACCACACAGCTAAACACATGGTTGTTCCTTCTTCAGTTAGCCTGATTACACTCTTCAGTTTTTTTGAGCATGTTTGTTTTATTTTTCTGCTTTTCCTCCTAAATCAACAGACTGAAAACAGACACTGTTTTCTTTTTATGACATCTTGTGTTTTCCATGTTTCAGAAACCGGCAGACAGCTTAGGGCTGAAGAGTGCTGACACACAGCAATTGCTCAACAGAGATACTTTTGATGTGGAGGGAATTTGCTTTTTAAGGCAGTGGGAGAAAGACGGTGCAAATACCACTCACGCTCAGTGGGATTTCTGGTGGTTGGCTACCTATTGGACATTGCTGACACCATCAAAGGCACTGAGACCCACTAGTCACTTCCCAGAGAAATATGGGCAATTCATACCTAATTTCACAATAATCTTCTGAGGTGGGGCTTAGCTTAAGAAAAGTAACTTAAGGAAATGATGGTCAGCTCTTATGCACATCAAACAACCTGAGTTCCTCTAAAGGGACCTTTTTTTTTCTTTTTTTTTTTTTTTTTTTTTTGTGGGAACATGCTTTCCTCTATGCTGAGCTTCTTGGAGAATTAAAGCCAAAAGACATAAACCTTATATACCACTAGGTGCAGCTCCAGGGGCAGCCCCACCTGAGTCAGTGAGGTTGTTTTTCATGTGAGAATTCCTAAAAGTAAACATTTGTCAAACATTCCTGGGTTTGATGAGCTCTGTCAGTCGAACCTCCTTTGGATCCAATTGCTAAAAGGGGGCACTGCTCTGTTATCATTGGTAAAAGTTGTAGCTACAGACAAGACATCAAAAAAATGTTGAGAAAGCAAAAATTTAAAATTCTAATGATTTTCAGAATTTTTAAGAAGCCAACCCAAACCCTCACGTGCCGTAAGAAGGTCAGCTTTTAATAATGCAGGACAGTTTCGCAGGTATTGCCAGATCATTGGAGGAAACATAAAAATGAGTGAAAATGAAAATCTGCTGAAATCTGAAACACCCCAGCAACTAATGTAACAGTTGGAAACATGATCTCACCTCTTTTGTGGTGTAGTTTTGAAAAATATCTAGTTCTTCTAGCTCTATTTATGAAAAGAATAGGACAAAGCAGGTGAGGAACTGTGATTTAATGCATTATCCTTGCACCATACTTTGTGAGAGATAAAAAAACCTAGAATGCTTCTTAATAATACTACTATCCTGAACAAAAATGAGAATGAAAATAAGTGATGTATTTCTTCATTTGAGAAAAATAATTTGGGGGTGAACAAGTGTGCAGGAAGTCTGATTTTTGACAGCAGTACCCTTTTCTGATGTAACAGAGACATGCTTCATTGAGATTTTTTTTTTTCTTTTTCTTAAAAAGAAGTCCATATGTAGGCCCTCAGCACTGGATCCTTTATTTTACTTCATATCTATTTGGACATTATTTTGTTATCCTTATGTTCCCTGATTTTTTCATTCTAGATGTGGTTGCTAAGTATTAACCAGCAATAGGTCACAACATTGGAGTGATTAATTTTAGATGTTTCTTAATGGGATTTAAGACTGTACTTGCTTTGTTAGTAGATCTGGACTTTAAACTAGATATAAAGAAGAAGTTTTACTTAAAAGAAACCTGGTGATAATATAGACTGTACTAAGTTTGTGGGGACTCACCTTTGTGGAAGGCTTGTTAGTGATGTATACTTACCTTGGAACATCTCTTCTATTGTATTTTAGCAACTGTCCATTCTTTAAAAAGAACTTGCTGTAAAACCTGTTGGATTCCTCGATATTTAACTTTGCCTCCTGAGTGTTCACATCAGGCTATTGAAGCAAGCTATAAAATATTTGGAGTGGATTGTAAAAATAGGAATTAAAATTGTCCTTGGTAGGCCTCAGCTTCCTAGTGCATACTTCCATTGCCCCTCTGGATTTGGCAGACCTGCAAGTTGTTAGCAGCAGTGAGGAAAGCAAGCAGTACTGCTGAGCTGTGTCTAGAAGGGGGTCCACTATTTGCATCCAGGGTGAAGCCAGTCTGCAAAAGAGCTCACTAAACGGGAAAGGAAACTTTAACCTGCCAGACAAAGGCAAAACAATAGCATGGGATTGCACTAATAGCTTTCATTTTAAGTTAGTTTTTAGTTGCATACCTTACAAATCCACATTTTCCTTCTATAATATTTGGCTATCAAATGTACCTTGTGTTCTGACAGCTGCAGGAATGGCTGGGTACTGGATGAACTTCCTACTGGAAGACCTAGAGCTGTGAGGCAGGAAAGCCTGGTGACTTGGGATGTAGCATTTTGCTGCTGCAGAACTCTGCCTCATAGAATCATAGAATCATGGAAGAGTTGAGGTTGGAAGGGATCTTAAAGATCACCTAATTCTGACCCTCTGCCATGTGCCAGGACCTTCCTCCAGCCCAGGTCACTCAATGCCCCATCGAACATGGCCTTGAGCACTTCCAGGGATGGGGCATCCACAGCTTCTCTGGGCCACCTGTGCCAGGGCTCCCCACCCTCACCATCTCACAGCCCCCTTGGAAACTAGCATGGCCATGCCTTGACTCTTCAGACTTTGACACTCAAAAACCAAGATGTGATGCTTCAACTAAAGAAAGACAACACGACATGGGAGCTTCTTTCTTTTGTTCTTCCACAGGGGTTAAGCAGTGCCTGGCCTTCTGTCTTCAAAGACATGAAAATATCCATAATATATCTTTTAAAAGGTTCAGGATCAAAGGCAAGTGAAATCCAATGTGGTTTAATGCTTGTGAAACTCTGGAACATCTTTAGGGTTCACAAAGCTTGTTTTAACTTGCAAAATGTTTTTCCTTTAATTAAACCCCCTATTTCCCAGCCAGGGTGATTCAATTTTATATTCAGCTAAAGTAAGAGAGTGCTGTGTATTAACATAATCTGAAACACACACAACAGAATGGGAACAAAAAACTGGATGCTAAAAGACTACAGACATAAAAAAGCAAATTTCTCATTAGCAAACAAAGTAAAATAGCAACTAAAAAGGCATAACAAGACTTGGCTACTCTTGCAACAAAATCATTGATGTCATTAACTTTATTGAATAAGCAGTGTTGCCATATTTGGGCGCTGATGTTTAACCAGAGGAAATTGTCATAGAATTTTATAGACCCATATAAGTTCACATCTACTGAAAGCCTCTCCTGAAAACACTGGGTTAATTACTGGAATATTTATTTCTTTTAGGAGGCAAATAAAGAGATTTCAGGGGAGAAAATCAAACAAACAAACAAGAGAATTACTCACAAAGCTAAAGAGGTATTGGCATGCTTAAATTACACAGAACTGAACTGGACCAATGTGATAAATTCAGAAGAAGAGAAAACCTAGTCAGAATATTCTTACTCATAAATGTGACTTGTGGCATCCTGTCCCATGGTTCATTCCAAGAACTGAAACAGCAGCTGCTTGCTCATATCCCAGTAGCACTTAAAACTTCCCACTTAGATGCATCATTCCATGTACCTCACACTTGACTCTACTGACTTTATTGCTCTCCTTTTATAGGAAGAACAGAAATAAGGTATGACTCCTGGCTAACTTTGCAGAAATATTCTCATATGTATGTCAACTTTATTATTTACTTTACCTGGATAAGTGATGGCTAAGTGAAGTGTGATAGAAAATGTGGTTTTTTAGAAATGTGAAGAATTTTGTTGGGCAGTACATATTAAGAAGAGGAAATTTACAATTGATCTGATTTATAACATATAAAAAATAATTTGAGTCAACTAGAAGCTTTTGCCCTTAATTCTCTTGGCATAAGGAACGGAGACTATCAACAAACAAGAGGGAAAATTACAGGCTATAATACCATTCAAGGCCTACTCCAGAGATAGAAAAAGTATTCTGGAGTTGACAAATAAACTGCTTTTGACAAGTAAGAAAAATCCACCTGGAGGCATAGATTTATCACTTTAAAAAAGCAGCTTAAGAGAGAGTGAGAGGTGAAAATTCAAAGAGATGTCCAGTCATGAAAGTGTGAATGTGAGAAACAACCGGGAAAGCTTTCAGGAGCATTCCGTGGCTTTGTAGCTATACTGAGAAAATACTGCAGATCTGGTTAGATAGGTTTGTTCTGCAATGAGCTTCAGATAGGAGAAAGGCAAAAACTTTGACTATTCTAGATCTGCTATACATTTAAGCTCAAGCTGACCTTAAACCAGAGACTCAAATAGAAACAGACAGAAATCTGCCTTTTTAGTGAAGATTTACCTTGGACACTGCCCTGGGAAGTGTTGTCAGGAGTTTCCTGAAGGGTACTTTACTTTGGAGTTTTTAAACCTTTTTGTTGGCTCAGCAGACCCTTGCTAAATCTTAGCATTTCTTGCAGGCCGCACTGTATTCTTGCCATCAGTTTTTAACTATGATTCTTTACTTTTTCATGGGTTTCAGAGTAGGAATTATCCTTAAAGATGTGCAAACTATACCTGGATTTATGTTTGGAAACCTTTGCTTTGTTTCACCAGTGTCTGGAAATTCTTATAGTTGCTCCTTTCTAAACAAAAGGAGTTACCATAGAGTAAAATGGTAATATCCCTACTACTGGAGTAAAGCAGGCTTCACCGTGTTTCTGTCTGTTGCCAAACCACCAAGATGTTCCCATTTATTTTTAAAACTTATTTAGAAACCTGAATCTGGATGGGGATAGGAAAGTAAAGTCAACATTAAGTAAGGAAATAGCATTTCAGTTACTTAGCTTGCACTAGGTTCACCCTTATTTGTTATTACTAAATTAACTCTGGACTGGAAAGGAGAGGAAAGCTATAATCAGTTGGTTTTAATGCAGACTTAAAAAACTGTAGCCAAAATTTTTTAGTATTCTGGATTCCTTTACCTACTTTCATCCCCCCCGTGGCAACTGCACTTACAGAAATCCAAGGAAGTCAGTTTGGGGGCAAAACTTTCCTTCTCATGGCAGTGAGCATGCAAAAAAAAAAAACCAAAAAAACCACAAACAGCAAAAAACTTGCTATTACATCTTGAGATAGGTGGGGGGATTTTGTTCTTTCCTGTAGTATAGTGACTTAGACTGAATCAGAGCACCATGAAGTGATTACTTCTGAAGCACAAATGTTGATTTGTAAGGCACTATCAGACAACATTCTCAAGGCTGGTTGCAAAACTTGCTATAAGAGTTCGGTTGCCGACTGTATGCTTGGTATTTGGTTTCTTGGGCCAGGGGAGCTGTAGGAGGCTAGGTTAGTTTTTTCCCCTATGCTCTTCTCCAAGGTCACCAGGAGCAAGATTTCCAATGTGATGTTTCACCAGTTTCATGGGCAAAACTGAATCAATTTCCTTGTCATCAGAATTACTGTTGTACTGATGTCCTCGCACAGAGATAAGGACAATTATGTTTTATCCAATAGAGTCCTGTTTGCTGCCTCTCATCTCTGAAGGCTCAACTTCATTGTGCAGAGTTTTTATTTATGGTCAGCACATAACATTTTATCCCTTCTGAAGAGTTAACTTATATTTGTCAAAATGCTCAGCTGTTCTGTAAATGTTTATGTTTCTTGTAACAGTAAGGGCCACCAACAGAGTATATGCAACATGAATCTACAATATTTTGCTTTGACCTGCCATTCCAATGGAGCTATTAATTGACAGAACTTGCTTGACACAGCATAATTAGTAATCTTTCTCATCTAATTTGCTTCACTGTACTGCTAAGAAAGCTAACAGTGCAAAACTGATTTTTTTTTTTTCTGGAAGAAAGAACAGCTCTGAGTCCCAGGCTTCTCATCAACTGCACTATACTAGGATAATGTGGTAGCTTCAGAATTGTTTTCCTACTGGGATCTGATGTTGACTGGATTTCCAATTGCTTCCATCTAGTTGTTTAACTATTCCCTTTCAAATCTTAAGGCCAAATGTCATCGGATCCCATTTGAGTACTTCTGCAGGGCAGAGGTGAGGGCAACTCAAAGTGTTTTCCTGACACACATTGCCTTGCCAAAGTGCCAACTAGGATCATATTCCCTTCTCCCCCTAGAAATGTTCATCTGCTCCAATTCAGCACCAGCCCTAATCTTCCAATGTGGGGAGCAGCTGGGTGGAGGCTCAGTTATGCCTGTGTGCCGTCTGGTACTTTTAGGAGAGACTGACCACGTGTTTCAACATTTTAAAAGTTAATAGAAGCAGAATCTCGTTGGGAAGATGCTTGTAATTTTGGAAGTCATTCTTTCAGGCACTTTACCACAACAAGAATCCTTCACCTCTCCTTTCCTAAACACAACCTAAGAAGGAAGTCCAAGGTGTCATTGAAAGTCCAAAGTTTACTCAAAATTTGATTGAAAACTCAGCTGCCTTATGAAAACAAACTGCCATGAAACGCATTTTAATGATGTTCTTGATACTATTGCTTACAGGTGAGCAAAAGGAGACCCCTATGTCATAGAACAAAGAGGACATATTCTCCTGAAAAAAGGCATGTGGTGAACACTTTGGAGGCTGTGTTTTCATACACTGTTAGGGATGGATTCAACTCTGATATGAAATAGACAGTTCCTCCTGGGAGCTGTTGGTTTCCTATCTTGTCCTTCCTAAGTGAAAGATTCCTTGCATGTGATAACAACTGCTTGCAAATGTAGTTGAAAATGCAGCTTTAAAATCATAGATGCAAAAAACAAAGACTTTGTTCATGTCAAAAATCTGCTGAATCCTGTGTTATTCATCTGCCCATGTGTAATTTAATCTGGCACCATTTCCAGTGATGTCATGCCTGGAACGTCCAGCCCTGTGGAGAGAAACTCTCCGGGACGGAGCTGCTGCATGAGGTGGAGAGATTAGCAGATGTGGTAATTCACTCTTGGAACGGAGTTCATATCAAGTTGCATATTTGAGTAAAGGCAGTTTCTGTTCTTTAATCCATGTAGTTTTGGAGCAGGCATGTGTTCAAAAGACAGGTAGGTGACGAATTCTATAGCCAGTTCTGGCTCAATATTGCAATTTTAAGGAAAAGTGTTCCATTATTTCATTTCATGTCATTTCTAGGCAACTGGCTTTGCAACTGTGGGATAAGGAATGTCTGGCAAAATCTGTTCCATGTAGATAAAGTTCTGCTGCATTATGAGTCTTTTCCCACCCCAGCTGAGAAAAGCTGTGGTCAGTTTTAGTCCGGGGTGTAGTTAAGCAACACAGTCATCACTCAAGTGATGATGAGTGGTGGTGATGACTGACTGCCTATCAGTTAGAATACCCCTACTAAGTGATGGTCCCCCTGTAATGGATTATGACAATCTTCAATGCAGTTATGTTTGTAAATATATTAATAATATAATATTATATTAAATATAATCATTGATAAAGGAATTCAACTACTTGTTAGTCTATCTTACCCAGGGTGCTGAATGGAACTCACTATTTGTCAAGACAACTTCTTCTCTGCCCGAAATCTTACACTGTAAAGGAGGTCAAATAAGAAACTTTATAAAACTTTTTAAAAAGAAAAAAAAAAATTGTTTCCTTTCAAAAGCTGTCACAGATGAGCTTGAACAGTTATTTTATTTTGATGAAAACCTCTACAGAATAACATTGTGCTTGAAAGTTCTTTCCACATAAAGGTTCTCAAAAGCTGTGTTCCCAAGGAGTAAGGACTCACCATACTCTACTCTCTACCTGACAAGTTTAGGTTCTGAATGGAGCAAAGCCCAGGTCCTCTCTGGTCTACATTCCCAGGTTTATTTTCATAGACTTTGACGTGTGAACTGGTATTTAAAACCACTTCTGGCTCCAAACAGGTTAAGGCAAACTTTTGTTCACAGATCACTCTTCTGAAACCAAGACCTCACATTGGAACTTCTAAAAATATCTATTTTTAATGCAGTCACAGGACAGCCTCAATGAAAAGCTTCCTTTCCATGTCATCTCAGGGTTTTACAGATGCAAATATAACGTGAGCTGCAATTCCGTATTTTCTGCACTCTTTGACAGTCATGTAGCAAACTGATAGCAATTATTGATGCACATAAACTCACAGATCTCTTAAAATCTGTAACTTAATCTGGATGAAGAAACATAACCATTATGATAGTAAAACAGATAACTCCCTTCATCAGTTAACCTGCCTTCAGTAGCAGATGATGGCAAACAGAGAGCAACATGAAAAGCACTGAAAAACACTTAAATAGTTATATTAGGCAATACTAATATGTTTTCTCTTCACTTTACCTAATATTTGCTTAACTCTGCATTCTATGTTGAGTCATCCTTAATTTCATGGAAGCAAAAGGTGTGTCTACCCTACATGTAAATATCTAGTTGTAATGCAAGTAGACTTGCAAACCCAAATGAGCATTAGTTTCACCTCTAAGTTCTGGATGAAGAATAATTGAGGCAGAAAACTCTTAAGTACTTATCCAACATTGCAGCTAAGCATGTGAAGCCTACACTGAAAGCATAAAGGTTGTCTCATTGAAAAATTAGTTTAAGGACAACCTGAGGTTATCCTTTACCTCAGAAGACGCACAAATGGGAATTGCTCGTATAGGTATGTTTAAAAGTCAATTGAGGACTGAAAAAATCTCATTCATCTGTCTCTTCATCTTGTTCAGAATAAAAGAATCATCAGTAAATTATTCTCTAATTTTCATGTTTTATGCATAAAAGCAATGATTCTCAATGACTGTTAAATAAAGAAGATATTTAAAATCTTAAACTCATGTTAAGGAGGATTATTTACTGCAAGCAGAGCATTCATTGAATGGAAATTACAAAATCAATATATTTCTATAACCATTCTAGCAGATAGTGGCAAGATTCATTTTATTAATTATTTAATTGGCCTTCCAATAGAAAATAGAATTTAAAACTGCAGTTTGGGACTACTTCTCAATATTTGGAATAGCAAGAGACACCTACCCATGAATAGCTGAAAGATCAGCTAAAGTGTATGTACATTTGGATGTTGTTCAAACAGTGGGAAGAACCTTCATAGAGTGGATTAATCTGTTCTGGGGTCCTTTAGGATGTTGATGCAAAGCAGTCAATTTGTAACCTAGAAGCCAGTAAAGAGTGCAGTCTGCTGGTAAACAGCTGATTTCTCATCAATATTACATTTTCAAAGTTCTGCAGTGATTGTAATGTAAACACTGGTCTTTTGTAAAAATTGCTCAGTCTCATAATTTTAGGAAGTTTATACTTTTAAGTTCTCAGTCAGTTTGCACACGACAGCAAGTTGCATGGAAATGTCAATCTGCTGGAGAGCAGGAAGGCTTTGCAGAGGGATCTGGACATGCTGGATTGATGGGCTGAGGTACAACAAGGCCAAGTGTCAGGTCCAGTACTGGGGTGTTGTGATTTTTCCCACCAGCCCCTGGGGCTGAAGATAGTTTTGTCCAAGTGAATTTCTGGACAAGAAGCCAGTCGAAAAGTTCAGTAACGCCTTTGCTAATTACATATTTAAGAAAAACGGAAGAGAGGGTGGATTGCACAGTTGAAATTGAGAGCAGCAGCCATGTAGAAGAAATGGCGGGCCCGAGGAGGGCCAGGCCCCCTCCACCCCCGGCCTGGGCTGGGGGCAGGTGTAGCACTGAAGGCCCCCTTTCTCTTGTAAAAGAGTGAAGAGAAAAAGAAAATCTTTAAAGGACTAACTATTTGAACGAGAAACCGCTGCAAAAGAATTCCAGCAAAGAGATAACAAAGTGTCCGAGGTCAAAGCTGGTAGCCAAAGAGAGAAGAAAGGTTCAAAGTGGGGGGAGCTGCTGCTTCTCCCTTTCGCTCTCTCCCTTCAGCAGGGAAAAGACTGAAAAATAAATCCCTGCCACCTG
>JAYRBT010000001.1:1798716-1812530 GCA_036023395.1 Myiotriccus ornatus
TCTCTCTTAAATATGTTCTTCCAGAAGTATTGCCACCATCATTCATGGGCTCAGCCTTGGCCAGTGGCAGGTTGCTGCTTGGCTCTGACTGACACTGGCTCTGTTGGACATGGAGGAATCTTCTGGCAGCTTCTCACGGAAGCCATCCCTGCAGACCCCCTGCTACCAAAACCTTGCCAGGTAAACGCAATAGACAGGGTAAAAATGGTTTTGTTACCAAAAGTCCATTCTCTTTTGACTCCTTTAGTAAGTCTGTAAGAATGTCAGCATCTGTGGTTCTTTTGTGTAACATGGACATTATATATCCCTTCTCCACACCCTCCTAACTGAAATGAGCTCAGAAAATATAATTCCTTGTAATAAAAAAAAAAATCAAAACAAAATAAAACAATTACTACCTGTCCTGGAATCTAGTAAGAGATGAAGTATTTTTTTACTTTTTTTTCTATTTTATTTTTGGTGTTTTGTCTCAAAATCTGAAAATGCTGAGATAAAATTAAAAACAATGAAAGAGAAAGTACCACAATGTATTGATAGGTTTCTGTACATGTTCTTCTAGACACCTATATTATTTAGTTTATGTGATGAATATTTCTGTTACCTTCTTCAAAGAAGTAAATCAAAAGGAAAATATACCTGCAGCACTCAGGGCAATTATTTATGATGTTTTAATGGGAATTTCTGACACTTTCAGATTCTAACACATACCATTTGTGTGACCAGAACTGATCTTGAGTGATCTACATTCAATTATCAATTCTGTCTAATCACTAAATTGCCACTAAGCAGAGACAACATTCTGTAGAATTTGGAGTCTTCTCTGGGAGCAAACTACGCAGGGTCCATGGTACTATCAAGAACTAACATCATCTGCAAGTAGCCTCTTTTGCTTTCAATAGCAAACCTGTATCACTTGCAAATTCTTTTTGCCTGCTAATTCTGGGAGCCAGCAAAGCCTGCTCAAGTATGAAAAGCAGATGCCCTCTCTGACACATTTTGTCAGATCCAAGGAAAGAAGCATACTAAAGGAATGGAAAATCTCTTTTTAGCAAGAAAGACATAGCCCTTTATATCCAAATCAACTATAAAGTGCTGATTTAAAGGAAACTCCCCATTAACCTTAGGAAAAACTGTGGTCAAAAATATCCCAAGGTTTTAGCCAGTCCAAACTGACATATTTCCAAGTTGGCCAAGTCCAGAGTTACACAGACAGAAAGACACAGGCTGCTGCGTCTTGGCTGACAAGACTATTTGAAATCATTAGTTTACTTCTTGGACTCCAAGGAGAACAGAACATAAGAATACAGAACAAAGAAAATTTCGAAATCTTATCATAAAAATAATCTCAGTGATATGGAACCTTTGTAAATCTTCTCCAAACATACTGTAATAATTTACAGCTTTTTATACACTTAGACCCACACCACAATCCTTGAACAGAGTTTCGAGTGAGGGACAATGCAAAACTGCTCAAGAGTCTTGCCCTTTCTGAGTTGCAGGAGCTGCCCTTTGATGTCTCCAGGATTTGTCAGATGCATGGGACTTCCAGGCCTAAACTTGTTCTCAAAGACTGACAATTTATAGCTCTAGTGTTCCATATACTGTGAGGGTTTTGGGTACTCTTAAGAGAGAGGAAACCCTCAGGGAGCTGATGGAGGTTTGCTTCTAGTGATTTTGCATTGCTGGAAAGGCACAACTCTGAATCCTACTCTAACATTTTGTACACAGCAGTGACAGTACTCAGATGTATTTAATGCATGTAGCAGGCAGGTAATAATGTATCACTACACACACACAGAAAAAAATTCTGTACAAAACTCTTTGGTGTTTGGTACTTGGATGAAGAAGCTCTGTTGAGTATCAGTTTAGGCAAGAAAACGTGTGGGGTAAGAGGACAGGACTAGGATATCAGAGCGCAAGGATGTTACAGAAGAACAAACAAGGATGGCGCTGCTGGCTTGAGGGAGTTAAATATTTGTCTAGAAGTTGTCTGGGAATGTAAGGAAAGAAGCTATGTTGTTTAATGTCTCCTTTACCAGAAAAGAAGAGCTATTTACTTGTAAATGAACTGCCTTCTATGAAATAGCTGACCACTACCCTTAAGATAAAATCAAATCTACAGGGCTCTGACTTTGCTTTACTCCTCAGCGAAAGGGGTTGAAAAGAATAGATGAATAGTGACAGAGTAAATTCCTCTGATTGTAGTCAACAACAGAAACATTCAGGTAAGAAAAACAAAAGTGTTGCATGAAGAAAGCATCAGAAATACAACCCAGGCTGACTTGGCAGTCCTGGGCTGGCTTTGTATGTACCATGAATGGAAAACTCCTGTAGATGAGAAGAAATGCTGTAGTCAGACTGTGTATTTAATTCTCAATGGCATTTGCAGAAATCCGGAGAAAAGCCTGACCTGAGATGGAATTTAAAGGTTTCGTGCATGTTCTCCCTACCCTGTCTTTCTCGTTTATACCTTTGACTAATGGCTTCATATTTTTTTTTCAGAAGAGAGCAATTTTGAGCTACAAAAAAAAATTCCCCCCCTTGGAGACACTTAGAAGGTGACATCTTAGGTAAACGAAGCATATTTTATTCTTCCAAATGAAAATTGTTTGTGAATTTTCCTGAAGTTGAATTTCTTCCCTGAGCATCTTGGTTTTATGAACTAGGGTTGAATATTCTGAATTTCTACTTACACTTTTAGCATCAGCTGGTTATTTTTTAGCAAACATGATGATAATTTTTTTGAGATATTGGCTTCTGACAAGTGAAGATTTAATAAAGTGCTATTTTTCAAAATATCACAAGTACCATTTATCATAGGATGATATAATAGAGACAAATATTCAACCAGTAATGAAAAGCTAAGTAATGTTTAAGCTCTGTTGTATGCAGAGAAGTACATTAAGGCAGATCTAAGTGACACTTTAATGGATTTAACTTTAACAATCAGACCTGAACTTAGTATAAATCAAATACCACTGCATTTCAGGAGAATGTACACCCACTCATTCATTAACACTGTTAAGTGCAGATTACAAATATTACTGAAGAAACCTTGAGCTTTTGAAGAATCTTTCTTCAGACACAGCAATAATTGAACAATAATGATGACAGTCTTTTTTTTTTATGAATCACTGTAACTTATTGATTTGCACCTGGGACTTAAGAGAGCTTTCTCCACCAGTGTGCAATAGGAAATGCTTATAAGCTATCAAAAAGCTAAGGATAGAAGGAGAGTCAGAGAGAAAGAGAAGAAGAAGAGAAGAGAAACTGTGAATAGGTGATGGAAGTAACATTGGTATTACATAATTGCAGACATAATCAAGATGTAATGAGAGGATCCCTAATTTATCAACAAAGTGATGCAAGGTAAATTAATTACCCTGCCTCACATATGTGTTCATACATGCATATTTCATACATGCATACATTGAGGATAAAGGAAAATATGGTACATTTTTATTTTGCTTTCCAAAAGAAAAAAAGGGGACACACGTGTAAAGATTTCATGAATTGTATACACATAAGAGGAAAGGGGACTTTGCCGCTGACTGTGATATACAGCTTCAAAACAACATAAGCAGTATGAGGTTCTGGAAATACGCAATCTATTACTATGAAAACAAGCAGAACTCTTCTATCTTCTTTTTGTAAAAGATGTACTGGTGTTTGTTAGGGAGCTTTTTCCTATCTTGTATCTCAAAATTGATAGCAAATTGAATACCCAGTACCTATGAATGTAATAGTGGTATATGTCTCTGTTTTGAAGTAAGAGGTGTTTGTGTGTGTGTTCATTATTGCTAGCTTTTCATTTCTCTTGTTTTTGGAAAAAAGAAAAGATCTGATTTCACAAACCTAGAGAAAACTGGAATTGTTTAACCATTTATTTACTTATACTAAATTTGCACTGGTACGTACTGAGCCTCAAATAGCTTGGATGCGACCAAACAATATGTTCACTTGTGAATTATGGTATTTTTCTATCATAGTTTATTTTAAGAGTAAATTTACATATTTCATGCTAGGAATTCTTTATGATAGCATTTAATAGTGTTACAACTACTTTCTCTTTCAATAATATTCCTTTTTTAATGATCTAAAGTTTTCATAGCTTATCTCAGCCTAATTTACTGAAATCAGTTACATCAAGGCCAGATTCTGAATAAAATTCAGCTGTGGAAAAAGCGTTTGGATATTCAGAAGTTCAAAATAAAGCTCCATGCTGATTGAAGTCTAGAGAATTTAATTAGTAGGAATAATTAAATTACAGCATTTTTTTGGATTCAGGTGTCCTGCTGGGAACCCTGAAATATTTAAGCTTGTAATGTAATCCAATGAAACACAGATGTTTAAAAGTCTTTAGATATGAGTAAAAATGTCAAAAGTATATTTTTATATGTTTCTGTCGTGGTTTTCCCCACCAGCCCCTGGGGCTGAAGATGGTTTTGTCCAGGTGGATTTCCAGATAAAAAGCCAATCAAAACTCCTACTGACGCCTTTGCTAATTACGTATTTAAGAAAACGGAAGAGGAGGTTGTGGCGCAGTTGAAATTAAGCAGCCATGTAGGAGCGACAGCAGGCCCCAGGTGGGGGCCAGGCCTCCCTCCTCCCTGGCCCTGGGCCGGGGGCAGGTGTGGCACTGAAGCCCCCCTTCTCTCATGTAAGAGAGTGAATAAAAAAAAAACTTTAAAGAAGGACCGACTGCTTGGACGAGAAACGCTGTAGAAGAAATTCCAGCAAAAAGATAAGGGACCTCCAAGGTCAAAGCTGGCAGCTGGAGGAAAGAGAAGTGCGAAGGGGGGCCCGTTTCTCCCCCGTTTCACTCTCTCCTTTTAGCAGGAAAAGGCTAAAAAAATAATCCCTGCCACCTGTAAAAGTTTGTTGGAGTGAGGAGACCCCATGCTGCTCGTAGAAAAGTCCACACTGGAGTAAGTTGATGCATGAGAAAGCCGAGACTTTATGAGAGACCTGAAGTGAGGCAGAGTCCTGTTGAAGAGTTGTGACCCTGAAGAAAACCTACGCTGGAGCGAGGCTTGGGTAAGCTTGGGATCTCAGTGAGAGATCCATGCTGCTGGTGCAGCTAAACTTGTGACCCTGAAAGACAGCAGAGAATGGAAGACCTGTTGCCTGAAAGATGGACTCACGTCGGAGAAGTCTATCAAAGACTGTTCTCCCGTGGGAAGGGACCTCTACAGGGAAATAGGAGTGGACTCATAAGCCATTATCCCCTGTAACCCCGTGGAAGAAGATCCATGGTAAGCAAGTGTCTCCTTTGCAAGACCATGGAAGAAAAAACCTTCAGGGCCTGGGTAACCCCCAGCCTCCGGTCTTAGCCCTGGAGGGGGGTAAGCCCAGCCCTGGAGGCCGACACAGAGCAAGAGAGAAAGAGTTCCAGCTGCAACGAGAGTGCTGCAGAATTATTGAAGAGAGCTGGAACTCCAAGAATGGAGAAAGGAACTGCTTCTCCTCCTTGGACTGATATAAAGAGGAGAGGAGTATTTCTGTAAATATATAGTACCTTTTACTTAAGTAGATTATTGTAAATAGAGTTCTTAAGTAGTTTTTATTTTGCTAGTAATAAATGTTCATACCATTTTCCCCAGATCAGTTCTCTTTTGTCTGCATAAACCTTTTCTCAACTAATAGTAATTGTGTGGGGGGTGTGATAGCAAATTGACCCAGAGCAAAACCACGACATTGGGTCACCTCAACCCTCTGCAACACTACAGGCTGGGGGCAGAGTGGCTGGAAAGCTGCCTGGTGGAAAAAGACCTAGGAGTGCTGGTCAACAGCAGCTGAACATGATCCAGCCTGTGTCCAGGTGGCCAAGAAGGCCAATGGCATCCTGGCCTGGATCAGCAATAGCGTAGCCAGCAGGCCCAGGATAGTGATTGTTCCCCTGTGCTGGGCTCTGGTGAGGCCACACCTTGAATCCTATGTTGCCTTTTGGAGCCCTCAATTCAGGAAGGACACTGAGGGGCTGGAGCAGGTCCAGAGAATGGGAAGCATAGCTGGGGAAGGGTCTGGAGCACAAGTCTGGTGAGGAGTGGCTGGGAAAGCTGGGAGGGCTCAAGCTGAAGTAGAGGAGTCTCAGGGGGTACCTTACTGCTCTCTACAGCTACCTGACAGAAGGCTGTAGCCAGGTGGGGGTCGGCCTCTTCTCCCAAGTAGTAAGTGGTAAGAGGAGAGGAAATGGCCTCAAGTTGTGCAAGGGGAGGTTTAGATTGGACATTAGAAAAAATTTCTTCACCAGAAGGATTGTCAAACACTAGAATAGTCTGCCCAAGGAAGTAGTGGAATCACCGTCCCTGGAAGTGTTCAAAAAATGCTTAGATGTGGCACTTACGGACATGGTTTAGTAGTGGATCTGGCAGTGCTGGATAATGGTTGGACTTGATTATTTTTGAGGTTTTTTTCAATCTGAACAATTCTATGATTCTATATATGATTATGTGCCACAAGTAGAGCATTCTTATGATTTCTGTAGAGCCTGTTCAAGACATGATCTTGTTCTTGTTCAGCAATAGGAATTAAACCAATTTCTTCATTCACAACACATTGGATTTCATGACCTAACAAAAGACTGGGATTTGGGTTCCTGGTTAGTCCTGCAGTACTATAAGTGAGTGAATTTCCTTCTCCATGTTTTTCTTGGAGAACACTGGAGAAAATATAATTTTCAATCAATATCCAAGATAAATCAGATTCCAGAAACTTGCTTTGGAAACTTGAGACAGTGGAAGATTGTCCTAGTCATGCTGAATTGCCAGAAGTGACAATTTGTAAAAGACGTATGAACAGAAAGCAACATCCATGGTTTTCAAGGTTCTTTCATCTGCTTGAAAAGTGAAACATGTCTTATCACTGAGCACCACCAGCACAAAGTGGGGCCTCATTCCTGACTCACAAACACTGGACTCCAGTTTCTATCTAAAAGGGTGTTACCACTACCACTTATGGGTAATCAAAAAAGTGTAATTACAGACAAAATAATGAGCTAGGAAAAAATGAAAAATAGGTCCAACATTTGCTTTCTGCAATATTTGCTTTCTCCCATGTTAAGTATAATTGGATTAGACAAAGATGGCAAACAAGATATTGAATGCAATATGGGGATTTAATTATTTACATCTGAGTTCTTATTTCATGATGCTGACAGAATAATCTATTACAGAGTACTGTGAAGGCAAAAAAAAAAAATTCTGTCAAATTAATTGTTTGAGATTTTAATTCTTGAGTCCAAAGAAAATCCTTTGTTTGATAATATGTCAGAAAAGCAAAGAATTCTAATAAATATTTAAAGGTGATGCAAGTAATTTGTTTTTGAGGGGCTGTAATTTTTAACTTGTTTTTTGGGAGACTGTAAACAAATCTACAGGTCACAGTAAATTCTTCAGTTACAACAAGAGTGACTAATATGGTAGCCATATAATGGAAATGAAGGGTGTTCAGCAAGTGCTGGCATGATGTATGAGACTTTCTGTAAAACCTCTCCCTCCAGGTAGACACCTGAGATGGAAGTCCTTTCAGGAAGACAGTGAGGGGCTATGGAAATTCAGGGATAATTCTGTTGCAGGACAAACTGTGGACTTCTCTTTAAGGATTGGTTTCTTTTCTGTTGAGGATAGTGGAATTACATTCTTCATTGGAAGAATATATTCCCTTTAGCAGAATGGTATTCTCCAAGCGTCTGGTAGAGTCACCAAGGTTTAATCCTTTGCACTGCTGCTGATAGACAAATTGTTCATTTAATACATGAAGAGACAGATGTGGAAAAGGCAGGGGAATTGTTTGATTTTCCCCACAGGTCTGAACGCAGGTCTTGACACCCCAAATAACAGTCTCTTTGTTGACTACTCTTTGTGACTTAGGTGAAGGTGTTTTTTGAGGTTGTCATACCATTACATTACATATCTTCTGAAGGCAGATGTTGCTTATGGTGCAGACTGAACATAGACAAGACTTTTAGTAAAGAAACCTGACAGCTCAGGCTCTCAATAATGATATGGTTTGATCTGTGTTTTGACTGGCACCCCAACATGACTGTGCATGTGGAAAAATCTATGTATGATGTCCACATGTCTGTATATAATAACTCAGCAATTTCTCTGTAGACTGTACACTAACCTTTCTGAATTAGCAGGAGCCACAGAAGTATTCAACAACAAACACTTGATTATTAGAGTTGAGTTCAGGTAATGTCAGATAAGTTCACTGTAAGGGTTTAGCCATAGGAAGTTAGAGGAGTTCCTGGCTTTCAAAAGTTTTCATTCAGATCATTAACATTTTTTTTTTTTTAATTTACAACAACAAGAACTAAAGAGAAAAATAGTATCCATGAGGGACAAGTGCAAAAAGTTCCATTTTGCTTTCCCAGATCAACACAGTGAAAAACTCCAGCCATGAACCCAATCAGACATTTGCGTTTTTGTTTTTGTTTGAGTTTTTTTTAATGTTCTATAATTGAAGATATGAAGTGATACTTTTTAGCAAGAAAAGAGAGAAAAGAAAAAGTTCTTGCTAGCAAATGCTTTCAGTTGAGAAGTCCTCTGGAATGCTAGCTTAGATAAGAGAAGTGACATGCACTTGATATTTATAATTTTTGTCTTTTATGTGGGAACTTTTGACTTTGTGGCATTTGAGTCTGTTGCTGTGAAATGGATTCAGATGTTGCAAAAATGCACCAGATTTCACAGAGCATAAAATTAATTGTCTCTAGCATAGAAAACTATTATTTTTGTTACACAAAATAAATCAAAATTAATGTTAGGCTAATAATAAATAAAACTACAGTCTTAAATAATCTATTCCCTTAGTTAAGTTCTATGTTTTGCATGAGAAATTCAAACAACAACAAAAAGCCCCCAAAAGTTCTCAAAGTTCTTCTCATGTAAATGACTTTACTCAACAGTGAAAAAATACATTGAAATGAATCTTCAATGATCTCCTGCACTGTAACATAATTACACTCAGTCCAAGGGAGGAAAGCTGATGTCACGTCTATTCTTTCTTCTGGGAATGATTTTTAGAGGGTTAAAGAATATCTGCAATATCCTATCTTGCAAACAATCAGTGTTCAAGTGATTAGGCTATTCAGCAGAAAGGTCTACTGACCATGAGAATCTGGAAAGAAAATAAACTTGTCCTTTTCCGTGGCCTGTCAGGAAGAGACCTAAGTGGAATGCAGAGATTTTTTTCCCAAGGTAATATCAGATTTGTTTCTTTTCAAATATCCAGCCCGTGGCTGAAAAAAATGTGTTCTGCACTCAGAAGAACTTTTCTCTAGGATGGGAATCTGGGAATCACCAGGGACAGACAGGGATCTATTACTAAAATTCTTAGTCACTCACATTAGACATGAAAAGAAAAGGAGTACCTATACCTTTATTCTAATCCTTGTGGTCTATTGTCTGGTTTAGCCTCAAAAAAAGGCAAAATACTAAAATAAGACTCACAGTTACATGTGAGCCTTGTAAAAATATTCTACAGAACAAAAAATCTTTCACTTCTTTTCTGCTATAGGACTGACATTTTGTCACATAAGCATGGAAATTCCATTAAAAGAGAGTCATTTCAGAAAAGCAGAAAAGCTCTGGAGCATATATGAATGAGGCTGTGTATTTCTTCTTAAGTCACACCAGAAGATTGAAGAAGTGTTCATAAATTGAGGTCCCTGAAGAGCAAATAGGTTAATGGTGCAAGAAATGAGACTGTAAGAAGTGAGAATTTATGTTTGTTTCAGAGCAGCTTGATGAAGTAGGAAATAAAGTTTCCTGGTACACCAGCAAAGCTGTGATTTAAGGGAGGCATTTTGATTACCAAGTGTTGAAAATTATAAATTCTTGAACTGAGTCATCAGAAAACATCAGGCTTATGATATCTCCATACTCCTGCTAGACCCTGCTGGTGTCAAGTCCCTTCTTTTGGTAGGACCTTCTACCAAGAGCCAGGTTTGACATCAAAAAGCAAAAATGGCCCTTTTCCCTTTAGCATGCACAATTCTTCACACTCTTTCAGTGATCCAGACATGTAAGATTTAGACATCCTCTTTCCCAGACAGAAGGAACCTCTAGCTCCCATCAGTCTCTCCACCAAGCAACAGGTTGACAGGTCACATCAATTTCCTAGATAGTCCTGCTCAGTTTAAGTTCTGACATCCTCACTATATATAAATCTCTAATTTGAAGGGCATGCTTGCAAGATTTTTTCAGACCATTGCAAGCATGTTTTGCCCATACCCTGAGCCAGCCTAAATCCATGTAGCTGTAATTTACTCTTTGACAAGCCTGAGCTAAAAATTTATCTTGAGACTGTGAAATACATTAGCTTAGAGATGGTGTCACCTAACAGAAATATGTGACTTTGATTTGCCTGTGTGTGTTGAATACATATTCCTCTTAAGATCTTACTCAAGCTGAATACTTTTAACTTTTATATCACGGATAAATTAGAGGTGACTTTCCAATTTTGACTCCAAGTTTCCACAAATAGCACCAGAAACACTTAGGCTAATCCTTGTGTTTGTAGGCCAATTCAACATCTGACACAAATACTTTGTGTTCTGAGTGTTCTTTTAAATACTGTTGCCTTCTGGATGTGACATTTGGGGATATGGTTTAGGGGTGGTATGATTATGGTGGTGCTGAGTTGATGGTTGGACTAGACAGTTTTGAAAGTCTCTGTCAACAGCACTTTATGTATAGTTTGCCACCCCTGATTGCAGCAAGTGAAACAATAAATGTACTAGCCTGCTGTTGCAGGTAAAATAAATTCTTAACACACTAAGGAGACTGGGGAGGACTCAGTAGACAAAAATAATTACAGTGCTAAAGCAATTTAATAAACTATACTGGCCTAAATCCTTCCTGTTTCCATGATTTTTTCCCCCACTGTTTTTGTACAAAGTTGTTAGAAGAGGATTAATTTCATATAGACTTAGTGGTGGATGAAGGGGCATGGGAGGCAACTGTCTTTAAGGAAAAAATAAGGAAAAACAAAAGCTGAAGAGAAAAACTGATTACATTTCAAGCAGAGCACCTTCATTTCCAGCAAGATCTCTGCTGTTTCTCAAAGTTTTGGAAAGGTTTTCTCATGACAGAATGGATTGTTTTTCCCCTTGCACTTTCCTTCAGTCTGTCTACAAGCAGTTGTTGAAATAGATTTAAATGTGCAAATGGTATTTTGAATAGAGTCTGGAAATTGTAATACATCAGAAATGACAAAAAAACCCCACCCAAACCAAAACAAAAAACCCCTCTTTAAAATGGGAAAGAATGCAAAACAGGATAAGAAAACATGCCAGCTGTGAGAAGAATTGGAAAGTTCCTTCTGGTGTTTGCTACAGCAGAAATTTAGTTCTTTCTAGAATTTCAGTAGACATTGGTGGTCCCTAGTAATTTTATATCACTCATGAAGGTGTATTTAGTGACAGTGGTACACATGTACTTGGTACATTTACATATTCTTCATGTACACAAAGATGTTTTCCAGAAAGCAAGCACAAGTCTTGAGAATCAAACCACTCTCTGACTTAATTCAGCTGATACACACTGTTGGATGGACACTCTTTGTCCTTCAATATGTTGTTTGTTCAGTTTAACAAGTTGTGATATTTTTCAAAAACAATAAAGCCTCCAAAAAATATCTAACCTCTATTAATATGAAGTAATTCACTAATAACTGTAATGAAGTGGTACAGGACTAATCTACTCTCCATGTCCCTCCAACTGATTCCTTAAAATTATTTAGCTACCACAAGAATTTAAGAGCTTTTTACTCCTCCAACAGCACCAGCTCTTGCCTACGATATGTCTGCACAACTTCCTTGTCTGACTGGACCTGCTCCTTTGCCAGTTTATGCATCAGCTGCCTTGAAGACAACATTGCAGAAACTTAGTGTCTGAGGTCCAAACTAGTTACTGGAGATCAACGTTATTTGTCATTTCCCATTTCAAAGCCATTTCCTAGATACAGACTTGATAGCTTTGTGGAAGACATAAAATTCCAATTTTTATGCCCTTCCACAGAGAAAGCAAGCAAGTAACAGTCAACCAAGTTCATTAAGACTTCTAAGGAGAAGTCTTAAGGTTATCATGCAGACTTTGTGCTACATTTTATTAAACTATCTCACAAGCCTTAGACAATTAGACTGAGAATTAATTTCTCTGAGACAGCAGGGAACTCTGAGACTGGCACCTCTGTCTTCTTTGATGAGAAGGAGAAAAAGCTGAGCGTATCATCAAAGAAGCCTTCATGGGGCTCTGAGGTTTCTGTAACTGAGTTCAACTAACTACCCACATTGCCTAATTTCCTCATGAGGTATTTAACATTATGTACTGAAAATCAGAGCCTGTGAACAACAAAGGTTTGGAGAGACAACACTCAGTATGGAAGGTCTGCCTGGAGAAATAAAATTCTATCCAGAGCCTCACTCACTGAATCCTCACAAAAACAAAAGAGAGGGGAGAAAGTAAGGAGCTATGTAATGAAAATTAAAAACATCAGCATATTCAAAAGGAAACAAAGACATAACCAATTCCCTCAGTAGCCCTGTCCTCGCTACAGATATGGTGTTAGCAAATTCCTCTCAGCTAAAGAAAGCAATTACATTTGTCACAAGGGGACACTGAAGTGTTTCAATATAATTTTTCTTACTTGCTGCTGTACATTGCTGATAAAGTAACCATTATATAACAATTAACCAATGTTAATAATATTTACCATAAACACCTGTAGCAAGGACTCAGCTTTGACAGAGAGTTTGTTATATGCTGTACACTGGCATGTGTGACTGTTCAAGAAGCTGCCCCTGAAACTGCTACTGTTGGGATGCAGTTCATATTCTTTCACACCTTTGACTACACAGCATATGCATGTCCACCTCTCAAACCCAGGAAAAACAGCTGGACATCATTTTTTATCACTTCTGTATTTTTCTAGAAGCTCGAAAATTCTCCTGATCTGTCCTTAGACATGTGTTTTTAAATACTTGTCCTTTTAAGAGTTTCAGCTATACCCAGCTTTGTTAATTCAGCAAAAATGTAGTACAAGTAATGTCCTTCTAAAAGGGGAAGATCCACATTAAAGTGACCTACTCATTCCTAAATATCTTAAACAAAATGTTTTGTCCACATGCTTATGAAACAGCTGAATAGGAGTGACCAAAAAAAAGTTTCCAGAAGGCTGTCTTGAGTCAATTATATCACAAGATACAGATCTGTTTCAAGGCTTCTCTCTCCCATTTGCAGTTCATCAAGAATGTTGGAAGTTTGACAAAGAGCTTGAGCTGGAATTGCAGGTATCAACCATATCCCTCAAAAAATCTTCCTTCCATTAAAATAAGAGAATGTATAAAAAGCACTTTGCTCCCACATTTACTTAGGAAAGAAAGAAATCCGTTCAACCCATCCACTCCAGAAACCCCCCAACAAACCCACATTATTAATTAGATACATATCCCTGCTATTCTAAAAGGAATTAAGTTAGAAGTACATGGAAGAAGACCCGTGACATGCTAATGATGACTGTGACCTGCTGTTTGTGATATGTATGTGTGTGTATATAAATATGTATAGAAATTCTTTACTGTGAGGATGGAGAGGCCCTGGCACAGGTTACCCAGAGAAGCTGTGGCTACTACATCCCTGGAAGTGTTCAAGGCCAGGTTAAATGGGAATTTGAGCAACCTGGTCTAGTGGAAGGTGTCCCTGCCCATGGCAAGGCGGGTTGGAACACGACGAGCTTTAAGGTTCCTTCCAACCTAAGCCATTCTATGGTGCCATGATTTTATGATATATGTAATGTATAAAATGTGA
>JAYRBT010000001.1:1824549-1874117 GCA_036023395.1 Myiotriccus ornatus
TGCCATGTGGATGCTGTGGATTTATTTCTAGCCCTTACATATCACACTAAGATTTCCTCCTGAGTAAGACAAGACTCAGTGGCACAATGTGGCACACTGTTCTTTCATCCCCTCAACTGTTGCCTAACTGCGAAATCTTCAGTCTTACTGTAACTATTCCTACAAAATTTTAGATGTCTTGCACCAGGGCAGAGTAACAAGGAAAAAAATATTTCCTGTCTCGATACTAAATATTTGAAGCCATGATAGCTTCATGTTACATTAAATGCATTTTATTGTATTTTTTTAGTATAATTTATCAGCATTATGCAACTGAAACACAGTTAAGCCACAAGTAATTTCTAATTATCTTTTTTTTTTTTTTCTTTGACTCCTTTTTGTAGTAACATCTTTTAGAGATGAAAAACAACACCAAAAATTGGATTGGATTTTTGGTCTCAAAGATTAGGTGGTTAAAGATTGGTTCTGCACCGGACGGGAGGCTTGTTGCACGTGACCCCTCCAGGGTCGTTCGTGGGACCTGTTCTTCTTAATACCTTTGCCTGTAATATAGAGGTGGAGAAGGCTCCCTTATCAACTTGGTTGACAACTCCAGGCTGGAGGTAATAAACGATGTGACCAAGGACAGGGTCAGGGGCACTTTGGCAGGCTGGAGAAATGGGCCAACAGGAACTTTATGAAATTTGGCCAGGACAAATGCAAAGTCCTGCACCTGGGGTAGAATAAACTCCTACAGGCACAGGATGGGGCCTGAGTAGAGTCTAAAAGCTGCTGGGGCACTTGTGAATAGGAAGCTGGACATGAATTAGCTGTGCAACATTAACTAGGATGGCCAACAGCATCCTGGGCTCTATTAGTGGAACACAGCCAGCAGATCAAGTTAAAATGTGGAGTACCACATTCAGTTCTGTCTCCACCCCCCAGTGGGTGAAGACATGAATAACCTGGAGCAAATTCAACAGACAATACCAAGGTACTTGGGGCTGCAGCACTTTCTCAGTGAGGAAAGTTCGATAGAATCATAGAATGACTTAAAGATCATGTAGATCCAATCCCTCTGCTGTGGACAGAGACATTTTCCACTAGACCAGATTGCTCAAAATCCCATCCAACCTGGCTTTGAACACTTCCAGGGATGGGGCAGTGAGAGATTCTCTTCACACAACCTGTGCCAGGGCCTCCCCACCCTGGCAGGAAAGACTTTCTTCCTAATATCCAACCTAAACCTACACTCTGTCAGTTTGAAGCCATTCCCCTTGTCCTGCCACTGCAGGCCTTTGTAAAGAGTCTCTTTCCATCTTTCCTGTAGGTTCCCTTTAGGTACTGGAAGGTCACAATTAGGTCACCACAAAGCCATCTCATTTCCAGGCTGAACAATCCCAGTTCCTCATAGGAGAGGTTCTCCATCCCTCTGATCAACTCGGTGGTCTCCTCTGGACTCGGTCCAACAGGTCCATGCCCTTCCTGTGCTGGGACCCCAGAGCTGGAGGCAGCACTGCAGGTGGGGTCTCACCAGAGCAGAGCAGAGGGGCAGAATCCCCTCCCTCCCCTGCTGCCCACACTGCTTTGGATGCAGCCCAGCACACGGGGGGTTTCTGGGCTCCCAATGCACATGGCTGGGTCATGTCTAGCCTCTCATCCACCAGCACCCCCAGGTCCTTCTCGACAGGGCTGCTCTTGATCTGTTCATCCTCCAGCCTGGATTGATACAGGGGGTTGCAGATGCAGATCCAGATGCACCACCTTGCACTTGATCTTGCTAAACCTCATGAGATTCCGATGGGCCACTTCTTGAACTTGTCCAGGTCCCTCTGGATGGCCCGATCCTTCAGAGGTGTCACTGCAACGCTCAGCTTCAAGTTTTTTGAGGGTGCATTCAATCTCTGAGAACAAGACCGCTTCAGGAGAACCTACTGGGCATCCTCGCAGCACCTATGGGGAGTTTATCAAGGAGATGGAGCTCTTCTCAGTGGAGCATGGTGGAAGAATGGCAGGCCCTGGTCATAAGATGAAATGGGGAATGTGAGAGGTTACAAGGAGAAAAAATTCTGTCACGAAGATATTTTCCCCACTAAAAGCTTGTGAAGACTCTGGTTTTGGAAATTTTCAAGATGTGACCGACAGCATCCTAAGATACCTGGTCTGAATTCAGTCTTAAATCTGCTTTGTGCACGAGTTTGGATTAGACACTTCCTGAGGTCCCTTCCAACCTGATGATTGTGAATTCTACGTAAAAATATTTAAATTTCTCAACCCAGATACAGATCCACCAAATACCAGAATGTTGCTAGCTAACTCAGATTTATGCATTGGAGTTTTATTTGGAGTTGAAATCTTGTTCCAGAGGAAGCACTTGGTTATGTGCAGTTTTGAAAGTTTCTACTGTGTGATATTATACACATTGCTATCTACATATTCTCTCTAAATCAGTCCTTTTGAAGAGTTTTGTTTAAAAGATTATTTCCAAAGGTGAGAGAGAAATGAAATTGTGACTCATACTGACAGAATTACATTAAAGTTGCTAAGGAGAGGAGAGCAGGCCATGTGTGAATAGGCAAGGTAGGCTGCTTATAGGAAAAGAGCTTCCTCATGACTCTTTTTGTCATGAAGTATAAAGACAACAAAGAATTTGGTGAGGTCCCTGATTTCCCATGTCTTCTGGAATAAAGTACATTATTAAATTAAAGGCTGAAAGGAGTAACAATGGCAGTAGCCATTCTTTAACTTAATATTACATTGGTTTATTTTATAGAGACCAAATATTCTCCACATGTGCACAAACTGGTGATTCCAAATAAATGGCTACTGTGCCACAAATACACTGTGAAAGGCAAGCTGTCTGAAGGGTAATTTGAGAAAACAGAATAAGCCTGAAAATAATGTATATTAATGTGGTTTAAAATTATCCATGTGTTTTTGAGAATACAACCAATCCAGCATGACAAACATAGGATATCACATATTTTTTGAAATACTGTACTGGGTTTTGATACATTTTTCATTTTTACTAGTGAATTACTAAGTATATCTATATTTAATGAAACTGAAGTAAACAAATGCAAACAGCTATAGGGGAATTATATACCTGAAGAAGCATGCTCCTTTTTAACAATTATTTTTTGTCACGTTTTCAGGCTTGATATACTTTTGTTTCAATATGCAAAAGACCGAGAAGTCAGCTGAGTTGTGCCAAAAAGTTAGAAAACCTTAATTGGCTGGCAATACAGAAAAACGAAAATACAAATCAGTTTTATCACTTGGAATTTTCATTATAATTGCATAGAGAATGATAGGCATATTACCACTGCATAAAAGTGATAAAGCTTAGGGGTTTTTCTATGTTTCAGGCATGCTTTGCTCACACTAAGCCAAGAAATTCTAAATTTCCTCTTCATGCACCTTTAATTCTTTCAGTCATTTTTCTTCCTTTGATTGCCTATCATGTATTATTTACCCAGACATATTATTACTACCCTGGTTCTAGCCTATTTTATTTGTTGCCATAGTAATGTCCATAAATATTTTCCTTATCTACTTTTAAATTTATTTTTTTTCTTCTGTATCTCTTTGGGTTCTATCTCCTTTCTTGTTCTTTCTTCTTGTTCTCTCTGCTCTGCTAATTCTCTAACACTTGTCTGTTTAAACCATTTACTGTTTCTATCCTTTGTGCACAGACTTTAAGCATCCCTACACTTCTATGTTTGGGAAAGGAAGGGAATTGTCTTTACTACTTAGAACACATAAACTTATTAAAGATTTCCAGGAAAAATTCCCAATTTTGTTTTTGTCTGTCTCCAAAGTCACTGGGCTGCCCTCCCTTTTTCTGGTGAAACTCCTCTTCATTTGAATGAGTTACAAGCAATATCCTGAACAAAATAATGCTCCTGATGTCTGTTTCCTACCCAGCAGCTATACAAACAATCATTATCCATTTGCAATTTAAGGACAATGTCTGTACAGTAAGGTATTTAAATGAGTATTTAGGTATTTAAATGCCTTTCAGAGGTCCCTGAAAATCTGAGACATGAAGATATGTCTGTAGTCCCGAGACAAAGGCTACTGTAAAGTGGAGGGAGCGTTTAATATAACTTTTTTGTGGTTAGGAAGAGTTTCCTCCTGCGGCCAACGTGAATAAATTCTGACTGGCTGTGCTGCCTTTTAAGGCTTCTTACAACCACTTCTGATCCAGCTAGAGTGGCTTCCAACACTCAAATGACTTGTTACTCCTCTAGACATACAGGTGCCACAAACTGAGCTCTCCTGAGTCCTGTCTAGCCTCTCCACATGCAGATTGCTTTAAGCGCATTTACTCAGAATCATAGAACCATAGAATATCCTGTTTTGGAAGGGACCCACAAGGATCACTGAAGTCCAACTCCTGGCCCTGCACGAGATCATCCCCAAGAATCCCACAGTGTGCCTGAGAGTATTGTACAAACCCTTCCTGAACTCTTGCGGGTTTGAGGCCGTGACCACTTCTCTGGGGAGCCTGTTCCAGTGCCCAGCCACCCTCTGGGTGAAGAACCTCTTTCTACTGTCCAACCTAAACCTTCCCTGACACAACTTTGGGCCATTCCCTCAGGTCCTGTCACTGATCACCACAGAGCAGAGACTGGTGCTGTCTCTCCTCTTCCTCTCCCAAGGAAGTTGTAACTGCAGTGACATCTCCCCTCAGTCTCCTCTTCTCCAGGCTGAACAGACTAAGTGCCCTCAGCTGCTCCTCACATGGCTTCCCCTCAAGGCCCTTCACCATCATTGTGGCCCTCCTTTGGACACTCTCTAACAGCTTAATATCTAGGAATAGATTAGGAATATAAAGGAAATACAGCTTTCCTATATTGTGGCACCCAAAACCACACACAATATTGAAGGTGAGGCCTCCCCAGTGCAGAGCAGAGCGAGACAATCCCCTCCCTTGACCAGCTGGTGATGCTTTGCCTGATGCCCCCCTGGACATGGTTGGCCCTCCTGGTTGCCAGGGCACTGCTGACTCGTATTCAAATTGCCATCAACCAGGGCCCCCAGATCCCTTCTGTAGTGCTGCTCTACAGCCTTTTGTCCCCCAGTCACTTCATGAGCGTGACCTATCATTCGACTATTTCTGAAGTACAAAGACTATAAAAAATATATCAATTGTAGGACGTGGTTTCTAGCCCTTCTAAATAAGATGATGACACTCTTGGTGACTCAATGTCATTAATATCTCTCTCAACCAAGTAAAACTACAAGTTCTGTCATGATAATTCTAGAGTTGTTCCTCCTTAATTGCACTCCTCTCATAGGGCTGACTTTCCCCCCTCTCCCCCGCCACCTTTGGCAATATTTTAAAAGATAACTATTTACATAAAGTTGTCCCTATGGGCAATTTCACCAACAAGTAAAGGAGCTCATTAAGGTAACATAAAGACACAGCTGTGTGCCTTTTTTTCCCTAAGCACTCCTCAGAGGTCTCAAACTTATCCTTTCACTTAGATTATTTTGTCAAAGATATTTAGTCCAGCTATCAGTTCGTTCTTGTAAATGCCATCTGTTACACAAATCAAACCTACTGACCCTTTTGTAGTCAGTACGCTGAGAACATGTTGCTCCCTACATGTGCATCAGATCCTTGGATTGCGGTCAATTCAGCTGACATGATACCCATAACTATGCATTATATCCTTCTGGAAGAGAAACTAAACTTGAAAAATTCCATTGCAATTAAGATGATTTCCAACAGCTCTAGCTCTGTCAATTGTTAATCTTTGGCAAATATTTTGCATGGAAATAATAAGACCCTTGCCCTTTCTCTCCAGTAGCCATATTGAAACAGTCTATTGTGTTCCTTCATGGCTACACTTGGCATCCCATCATAAAAATCTTCCTCTAGATCTGAGTCATATTGCAGAAAATTCAAAGGATTGAGGCAATGTAAAATTGGAAGTTGGCCAATGAGGAAAATCTATTTGTTTCACTAGCCTGATGAATATTAATTTATTTAAGACAAAGCTGAAATAGGTCCCTGAAGGATGATCTAATAAACCTTTAAAAGTGTCACCTTGCAGCCAACTTGCTTTATTGTCAATAAGTAAATGATGTAACACAGACCAGATTCTTAACAGCTAGCACAATGATTTAAACATCCATTAAATAGAGATTTAACTGGTGCTTGCCACCACTTATACATGGATGATATGTGTTATTTCTTGCATTTTTATGAGGTTACATAACATCAAGTTCATATGGTTTGGTTAATCCTAGAACAAAACACAATTTAGGAGCATACAGCATAAAATCTGTTGTACAGATGTTTGATCTTTCATTTCCAGCTAGCTTTGATTTTCATGCATGTGTGGAGGGAGATGATAGTTTCAAAGAAGGACAGTCCACTGCTGCTAATCATGTATTAGCAGCTTTTCACAAATTATAGGGTAATAATTTCACTATAGCATTCTGTCAAGGACAAATTATGACAAGTGACTCCATAATTAAAATTTTCTTTTGACCAGTTGTAGGTGAAGCTAGTGGCTTCTCTTCTTAAGGTCAGTTAATATTACTCAACAGAGCATCCCACTTTCGTGTCATAAGAGTTTTACCGAGCCATTTGAAAAGAGGTTTCCATTGCAGGCTTCCAAATGCCTTGGGAAATGCAAATCATATGATTCACATTTTTCCGAGACATACTTCTCAAAGATATATATTCTACTAGCCCCTGAAAATGGCCACATCATGGCAAAAAAATATGTTTTTTAAAAGTTTGTTCATGCTCAGGAAAAACTTCTGAAACCTTTGTACTTCTTGTCCTTGTTTGGCACTGAACCACCACTGAAGTTCAGGTTCATCCACCTTTTCAGTTTCTCTGCCACTTGTTCCAATTCGGTAGAATAAAAGCAGTTTAGAAATATAAGAACTTTTTAGAACTCCTGTCACTGCAGATAGGACAAAGAATATGATCTGAAAAAAACAGAAACAGGAACTGGCATTAGGGATGAAAAGAAAGAAGCTGACCAGAGGGAGGCAAAATACAAAACAGAGATCGTAACGGAGACAGAAAGTGGGATGTGGGCAAGTCGCAATTACTGTAGTGGGAGAAATGGAGACTCAAGAAGCCTAGGAGCAGATGCTGGAAGAGGGTACAAATGAACTATCTACCAAAGAGTAAAAGGGAGAGGGAGAAAGGGAGATGTCTAAGAGTGGGGATCAGTGAATTAGGACTGTGATCCATTAGACTAGGATTTTTCAGACTGTGAGAAAATCTAGGAAAACATAGGAAACAAGTCTAGATCTTAGATTCTGGAATAACTGCTGAAACAGAACTCATGATATCTAATAATATGGTCTTTTTGCAAAACATTTTGGAATTTCTATGGGTATCTGTTTCAGTGCTCTAATAATACAGCTTACTCCTGCAAGCCTCACCTCTGATTTGGCCAGAAAAACAAAATACTGACTTCAAGAAACACCAGTAACTGGTTTGTGCTTTGTTGAAGAGCTGGCAGAAATCAAGGGGAAGATCTTCATGCAATAGTCCATGTGACAAACACTGTGCAGCTGTAATTCTGAGAGCACCAGTGCTTTGGGATGGGCAGGTTCCCATCACAGATTTGGATTCTAATAACAGGCATAATCTTGCAGAACATTACTTGGCAAGTTCAACCTGATAACTGCAGAAGTGTAGCCCGGATAGCAAGAATAGCACTAAGAAAGAGGGAGTAAGAGGTAGGGCAGGAAAATGCTGAGAAGCTAAAACATTAAGTCATCTTAATTTCTCTTTGTGTTTCAAATATTTTGCTCAGAATGTGAATAATATCCTCTTGGTTCCTAGAGTTCTATAAAAATAAAGTCTTACGTGTGAAATGCTTTGAAAAATTAATCTTTTTAATCGAAATCAGCTTAGGAAAAAAAATTTGAGCAAACCCCAAAAACCTAAACCCCTGGGGAGCACACTATAAGCAACCAGAAAAAAAAGGAAAAGAATAAATAGTTGGTCATAGCAATTCCTACCTTTTTGCATGATATAAAGCAGAGGATGTATGAAAAATAGTACCTAATAATATAACTTAAAATTAAAATTTTCACATCCTTTGGAGAACGTGTTAAACAGATCATTCACAGATGATAATGTAGCCATTATTTTCATATTTTTGCCCAGGCTTTCCAAATATCCTCTCCTTCGCATAGCAGGGCAAAAATTCTCTCTAATCTGGAAAACCCCTCAATGTTGAAGGTTCAAGGTCTACGTACAGTGAAAGGTACAGTGGGGCCTCTCTGATTTGAAAAATATTGAGGGCAATGTTAGCCAACTTGGTTTCACCCAGCAGCAGCACACGGAGCCACCGTGATAATCATGCAGCTGTATCTGAAAGGAATTTGGTACCTATGACTCATCTTTGGGTTGTTCATTCTCAATTCTCCTTTAGTATTTCAAAATAACTGTAATTTAGAGCATTCAGACATCACACTACTTACACAGAGCTGGTGTCTATCCTTGTGACGCTAAGATTATACCAGACGTGAACCTACAGCTGTGGGATATTTCCCATGTGAATTGCATATTTGAAAATCCAAATGCATTATTTGCAAAACTCAAATGCTCTTTCAGTGTACTTGATCACTCCAGCAATTTGTTTATAATAAGGTGTATCCAGTATTTCCCTTATTTGGTGGCCCAAAGACTCTGACCTCTACATTTCTCAGAGTATTTAGGCTTCCTTATATTAAAATACCCTTTATTTTTATAGAGACTTATTTTTTTGCTCTCACTGTTTTTGAAGTGGTTGCATTATTAACTGTGGTGAAGGCTAGGAATATTTCTCTGCACAGAGATTTCTTTTCTGCACTCATCCCATCACATATAACTGGCTATGGAAGTAACTCCAGATCTGAAGAAAGAACTGCAGAATTCAGTAAATAATTCTAAGACTTAGCCTTCAGCTGTGGCTTTTCTTTCAAACTTTAGATATTATCACCTTCATAGAGAGAGAGTCACATTTGCTAGTGAGTGTTGGTCTCTCTCTAATCCTCATCTATATTGTTTTTGGAGATCTTGCAACAAATTAGTGACTGTGTTCTAGGAGGTACAGAGACCACAGAAGACAGATGAAAAGGCTGTGTGTCTGCCATATAAACCAGTTTCTAATAGTTAGCTTAAAGTCATTCCAAAAGGTTAATATGCCAGTGAAGTAAGGGAGCCTAGTTATATTTTAATGGTCAGATGCTAAACTTCAGGAAGCCACCTATATTTTTATGCTACTGACATTAGTCAAAAATTAATCCTTGGACCTTTTACCAAAATGGTGGGTCATATTTTCACATTTTAATATTGAACTTGCTGGAACTGCTTCTGAGAATTGGAATGTTAAAATTATTCTCGTCCAATCAAGAAATAGAAGCAAAAACAAGTGATTCATTCCCAATTGTAAACCTTCACATTTCTGATGGTCACAATGAACCTCCTAAATTGACCAAAGCATATTTGCACAATGTATTTAACAAATAGCTTCTAGAGTACCGACCCTGCTAAAACCTAATTCTGCACACACTGGCCATTCACAGTAAAAAGCGGTACTAAAAATATCACTTAAAATTATGAGGTATTTTCCTAGTTCTTTGAGTTCTTAATGATGATGATGACTTACTCCTGTATCTAAATGTAGTCAGATACCACAGCAATGAGCTCAATTAGGTATATACATAGAGAGAGTATTTTCTTTAAGTTATAAGCAATACTTTTAAACAGTGTCTTCGTTGTATCCCCATAGCTGAATTACTGGCAAGAACAAGTAACAAACACTGTAAAGCTCTTGAATTCTCAGCTGTATTTTGGCTGCATGTATCCATTTTTTAACATACATCTCAAGCTACCATCAATTCAAACTGTATTTGACGTGACTAACTACTTCAGGGAGTATTCTTGCTGCACCAACGAAAAATCATGAGTGAGGCAAATTTTCTTCCTCAGACCCGCAAAATAGAAACCCAATGTTTCCTTCTCAGTTTGATCTCTAAATGCAAGCTAGGAAGTCTCTGCATAAACTCATGTCAGGCCAAACGCAGGTTATTCCTCGTTTCTGTGTTTGCTGCAACTCCACCCCTACCTCCACACACAGTCACGGGATGAAGAGAGATGTTAAGACATAAATAATTTTAGCTACATTTAGCTGCACAAAGATTCTTCTCCTCCTGTGAACTCTGTGAAAGCTGTCAGTGATTAGTAATAGCAGCATTACCAGAACTCAAATGCCACTAAAAAATATCTCTATTTGTTTACAGCTATTATCAAGAGGGAAGATAAAGATGCAGAAGACACTTGCTTTATTCCCACAGAAGCAGTACCTCATCAGTTTGAGGTCAAACACCAAGTTAAAGGTGTTTCATTAAAATTTAACCCATGTTTCTAAACTATCTCCCATGAACAGACAAGCCAGCCAGGCAGATCACCATGGGAGGGATTTGGAGACAGTTAAATAATTGACCTGTAACCTATGAATGACTTTGTTAGTAAAACATTGTCTTTTCTAGTAAAAAAGCAGAGGACAGAGTTTGAAGGCATGCAGGAAAGGAATGTTAATGTAATTTTCATACGAGCGACTGCAGCTCTCTTAGCTTTGAGCACAAAACACACAATGTGCAATAACACACCAAGGACAGACAAAGGTGTAGAAGAAGCCAGTAACCTGAATGCAAACATCAGTGCACTGTAAGGATTACAGAGATTGTGTTCTGGTCCAGGTACAAATGAAAAACCCTTCTGCATTTTTAGCTGTAACACTCTCACCTTGATGACCAGATTTTTTTGCAACTTTACACCTGCAGGATCATTGCACTTACTCGTTAAGGCACTCAGACCACATGTGATTTGGACTGCAGATGCCATTGTGATATTCCAAACTTCTTTTTCAAGGCAATATAATTCAGTAGTGTATGTGAAAACACTGGCTTTGTCAGAGAATATCTTGCATCAATACATCTCTTTTCTTTCTTCTCTCTCTGCTTAATTCATGTCTCAGCTAAGTCAATTTATATTTCTTTTCAGTGAAAATAGGGAGTTCAAGTCCTTGTTTAATATACCTGGTTGTACTGTGTCTCAAACTAGGCCCTAGGTATCTTCTGTCGCACACATTTGTTTCCTGGTGCCATTGGGAGATTTTGGCAAACATTCCCTGAGACAGGCACACAGCCTTGTACCTCCCTTGCTATATCCCAACCTTATTGTTTTGAGCCAGTAACGCAAATAATACTGATCATATGAGAATCTCCTAGTCTGGTAATACTCAGGAAAGCTATTCTATGTTAAAAATGTCCAAGTGAGCAAACCTTTTCTGGAGCAGTGTCACTCACCTTGTGACCTGCAGGGGACTGATGACCTGCAAGAGCATGGCAGGTGCTCTGGGAACTGGCTGCTGTGTCCTGGCCTCCTCCACGACTCTGATTCACAAGAGAAAAGCAGCTTTTACTGCATCACAAATGAAAACACTCATTATTTTATTCTATTAGTATTTTTAACTAAAATATTAAGAACACTATATAATGGTTTTGGAAAAAAAATCAACTTGTTTGCACAAGCAAAGCAATTGTTATGACTTCTGCATTAAAATTTGTACACTTTTCATGTGAAGTATAATATGGGTTTATTTCATATTTGCTGACAAGCCTGCTTTGGTTGTCTCACTGTACCTGAGAAATACCAGTTAAAACAAAATAACACATTATCACAACTCTTCTGTAAGCAGGAAATCAAATATGTGGGCAAATGCAGTCATTTGTTAGGATAAAAAAAACCCAGTAAAATGGGCATGAGTCTGCAAAGACTCAGAAATGTGACTTTATAAAGCAGAGGACAATTTGAAGGAAGCTGACAGATCACTGCAACCCACAAATAACTCCTGTGATCAGAGTCACATTTCAACTCTGTTGAATTGAGCACTGAGCACTGAAAATCAGTTTGGCAGAAAATTAGGCCGAGAAAGAATACCTAAAACTTCAACTGCCCTTTGGTTCTGTAAACCCTTTTCCTTTGAAATATCAGTGCATTAAAATGGTAGAACAAAGAGAAGGATGAAGCCTACGTGTGTGTGGGAGCTGTTTGTTTATTTGCTTTGCTTTCTTTAGAAATGAGTCTCCAGAAAGACTTCCCTGCAACCTTTTTGTAAACACAACACAACCCTTCCCTTTTAGTTTTGTGTTACCTAACAATACTTCAGCAGTGTTCCTGAGGGAATTAAGTTGTTGTTCCCAGCATGACCCACAAAAGCATAGTGGTCATCAACCTTTCATACTGTGAAAGGTGACACAAGCTCCAACAATGACCTGGTAAGTCACTTACTCTGAGGTTCTCTGAGGAAAACAAGTGGTTTGCTACTTTATTTCACTAATTAAACTCGAAATGTCCATGTCCTTACTGCTGGGTGGACTGCCAAGATTCAGAGCTCTTCTTTTGTAAGCTTCCTGACCTGCCACTGATGTCAGTCGCCACAATTAGCCTGCCAACAAAATCATAGGGCAGGGGGTACCATGCCAGACACGCACCATCCTTCCACTCTGCTGTTTGCTGTTTGGAACAAGAAGAAAAACAATCATTCAAAGCATTGCCATGAGCTTTTGCTTCCTTACAGGCTCCAGCTGCAAGTATCACAAGCTTTCACATTTAATGATTTTATGTGTCTCCACCCTTTGCTGCTTTCCTTTCGTAAGAGCAGTTCACATGCCGAGAGCCTCCCACCTAGTGTTTTGTTCCTTTTTAACTTTGCAGGCATGACTTTCTTCCAGGCTGAAACACCAGACTGACAGAATTTTCAGCGAGAATGGCAGACTTTTTTTCTACAGAACTGTGCTCCAGAACCCACAGCAGAAACAAACAAACAAATCCAATACCCTGGGAAGGACCATGCTTGACTGGAGTAAGCAACTCAACACAATGTTCCGAAGTACAGACACCCTAAACAAATACCTGGAGTTAAGACAGAAGCTGGCCCTGCTCGGCAGGAAGGGATCACCATTAACAGACCTCAGAGCGCACTTTGGTAACCTCAGAAAGGTATATTAAGGTGCTCTTTAGGCTTATTTAAAGCTATCAAAAGATCATTACTGAACAACTTAAATCCTCAGATTCAAGGTGCTATGCTTACATTGGACCTCTCTTCATATGTTTAAAAACTGAGCATTTACTATTAACATCTGCCTTTCATATTTTTGCAGGAGCTCTATTGACTTATTAGGGGCCAATAGCCTAAGTGTCTGGCTCAAATAGCTATCTGTATCTTCCTTTTGACTAATTCTGCAATGCTGACATTCATAACAGCAGAGGCACTGTGTCCCTGGGCATCAGCGGTAACTGTGGCAAAACACTTCTTAAAACATGGCAATTTTCCAAGTGTGGAAGCAGGCACTGGGAATGTACTTTGCACTGTCAGACTTTTAACATGACTGGTTAGAGCCCACTGCCTCACAATTTTCTTCACTCATGTCCTGAAGTAATGAAACCCAGTGATATACTGTACTCTTACAATTCTGACTATGCATTTTGCTGATAAATATGTTCACCTTTGATTTCATAAAGGCACTTCTTGTTTTGTGATGCAAAATGAAATGGAAAGTTTTATCTCTCTACCTCACTCTGCAATTTCTAGATGTTCACAATATATATATTCCCTATAGCCATTTTTCTTTTGGAGACAATACAAATCTCTACAGTCTCATGAAAGGCTGAACTATTTGAAGAAAGTATACACCTTTTAAACAGATGCAGTTATATAATAATCTCTTCACATTGTAATGCACATTTTGAGAAGATTACCTGAGTTTTCCAGTAAAATAGGATCTAGTTTGAAAGATAATCAAGGATTGTTTATATTCTGGAATTTGTATTTGACATCTTTAATAAGCCTGTGCAATAATGTTGGTGACTCTTTTTGGTCCAAGGCTATCAAATAAAAAAAATGTCTTCCTTTGATTGAACTTATTTCTGACAATATATTATTCAAGTAACAAGCACCCTTTTTTTGAGATTCTTTTCAAGTTCAACATGTCTGTAAATTCTGATGAATAAAGAGAAATAATAATTTAAGTGGAATAAAGAATTTCAATCCTTGAATTGAACAGATATCCTATACTTGGCAAGCAGTTTTAGGCTCCAGCCACATTTCAACGACTGAGAAAGATTGCTGTGCAAGTTCTGTTAGTGTTGGGAGGACTTAGTCCTATAAATCCTGTGGGTACTGACAGCAAAACAAAATGATACATGCTTCTGAAAAGGGATTGGAATTGAAATATCTGAACTGGCTGGAGCTTTTATGTGTACACACTATTTGAGATAAACATTGACAACCTAATTTGCCATCCTTTTGCTAAAAGCACAACTTACATGTTCTTTCTTTAGTCATTCAGGCAGGGAGGGTGTATACAGCATTCCTGAGCAACAACCATCTAACACAACTAAATTTCTCTGGGCTTTATTGAGACTGCTTGATGATGAAAGTACTGAGTGTATTCCTGTACTTGACACCCATTGCAGCTTCTGAAAAAATTTACTGACTCGTTGGGAGGGTGTCCTGGATTTGGCTGAGATAGTTAATTTTCTTCTTGATAGCTGGTATGTTTTGTATTTAGTATGAGAATACTGTTGATAATGCACTGTTATTTCAGTTGATATAAGGGTCAAACCAAAACTGCAGGTAAATTTGTCACCTCAACTCGCTCCTGTCTCTTCCTCAGAGTTCTGAGCTGCTTACAGCCCATGGCAAGGATCCCATATTACTATAGCACACAAATAGGATGCTCCTATGCTTGGAGCTGGGGTTCTGCCTGAATCCTGAACTCATGATTTTAACACACAAGACAAGCCAATGGTGCTGATGCTGGGCAGGTCTGCAGCAAGTTTCACATGTCCAGTCCTCTTTGCCCCTACATAGTCTGCACAGTTTAGTCATTTCCACTGTCCACAGACTTCGGTGTCTTAGGTAGTGCTCTCTCACTGATTTATTCCACTGACCTGTTATTTTGCACTGAAATAGTTCTGAAATACTTACTTTGTGAATTAGAAAGAACATTCATACAAGCACTTGCAGCCAAATGCCATGCCATGTTTTTTCTGAGTTTGTACAAACTCAGCCAAAAGTAAAATTTAACATCAGAATACAGTAATTTTTCCTTATTTTGTCTCCAGTTTTTATAGCGCAGACTCCTTTACAGGAGTAGCCAAAGGGAATGAATTAGTCAGTTTTCTATTGTTCCAGTTGTAACTGAAACAAAATGAAAACCAATACAGAAAACATCCTAGCTCTCTACAGAAACATCTTGCTGCACAGACAAAGCCACTGTTTATTCAAAGAACGAAGGGTGGAAAACAGAATAAAATTACCTGAAGCGCTTTGATTCATGTTGACAAACTCAATATCAACATAACACAAACACACATGAACAGAAAAACCAGTTTGAGACTTTAAATAGAATGGGTAATAAACAACATTTAGGGAAAGAAGATGAAAGATATTTATAGGATTAAAATGTCTTTAACACCCTAGACGATATTATTTTATTTACAAGCTCATTATGAAGCTCTAAAAACCTTAACAGCAGCATTTACCACTCTATGTTTATCGTGCAGAAAAAAAATCCTGAAGAGCTGTGGTGTTCGACTTATTACTTTGGAAAGGCAACAGAAATATTTTCCAACAGGTAGCTAAATATAAACATTGCAAAGCAGGGTGGAGCAGAACAGAGCATATCTAAAGCCACATTGCACTGGCTCTCAAATGTTTTAGATCAATACTCACCATTTCACAAGTTGTGAACATTCCTTATGAAGACTAGAAGGAAAAGCAGTCTAAGAGTGAACGATCTGTCGTCTGCTCGTCATGGCCTCACAGATCTCAATTTGGGAGCCACTACAACACAGAGTTCCTTTATCCCAGTGACAAAATGTCCTTTCCATAGTTCAGTAAAAATACTCCCGACCAGCTGTATCTTCCTCTTTAATGGAAGAATTTCTGACAGGTCATGTAGTTTGAATTTCCATTCTCAAATATGTTTTACACATGTATGTTTATATATTCATCTTCCTTTTCTTTCAGTAGCTTGGTAAAGTTATGAATTGATAAAAAACCTGACAATTTCAGAGGGAAAAAAACCCGGCTAGTCAATCCAGAGTTTTATCATTTACATATTGGTATTTCAGTTGTCATTACAGGAAAAACAATTTCTATTGGAACTCCTAGCTGAGGTTATGCAAAATATGTCATTTTTTAAAAAAAACTTTTTTTATATGATATGGCTTTATTTAGCAGTACAATTTCAAAATTATTTACTGCTTTTGACATTTTCATGGCATCTGATTTCTTTGCTGACTTTTGATATTTTGAGGAAACTTAAAAGGAACAAAAGAGAAAAAAATCAAAAGTAGTATGACTTTATTACCTCTAAAGAGGTTCCATAAATGTACAATTCTAACATTTATGGCATCATAAATCAGAATTATATTGATATTGAATTAGCATTATGGAAAGTAACAGGGGTAAATTAGCATGGGTAGATTGAATTAGCCACGATGGGAACAAAATAATGGAAAAGAGGGAACATGGAAAGTATGAACTCCAATAATTAGGTAATGTATTGAAAAGTAGAGCAGATGAAAATTGTGTATATACATACATTAAATATTCTCACAGTTGCTGCCAGGAATCCTAACTTTGCCCAGAGCCATGGATTATTAATAAAATAGCCCAATCTAAACACAAATAAATCCATTGTGTTCTGAAGATGAAAGAATTATAAATTGTTGTAAGATACCATTTCTCTGAATTGAGCAGCATCCAAGCCAATTTTACAAGCAACAGCTGTGAAAAAATTTGCATGGCAAAAAAGAATTCAGAAACAAAAGCAACAACACAGTTGGGGAATAGATGTTCTGGACTATTGCTTGCTTGTCTGGCAGAGCAAATATTTGGTGTCAACACAGACAAATAAATATTGTATGCCTGAGTCACCATTTCAAGTACAGAGCTGCTAAATCAATGACAATGTGTATTAATAGTATTACAAGTTCTTTCCCAACATTTTCAATATATAAGAAAGATCATTCAGGAAAAATAAACAATAGAGGTTATGCATATGTAAAAATGTAAGGGAAAATGTTTTGTTTTGCCATCAGTATTGCTGATCTCTAGTATTTAGGTGTGCACTTTCACAAAAATAAGGAATTTATGCATCTTACGAACATAAGCAAGTTAAGAAAAAAATATTGTGCATTGGCTTCACTTGATTTTATTTCTGCATCTTCATGTGTACTCATTTGATTCAAGATGCTTAAGCTTCAGCAAGAAACATCCAAACAAACTGGCAAGCCTCACAGCACTTGACCCTGGGAACAGCTAGCTTGCTGTGCTACAAAATACTGAGGAGGTAGATTGAACTGAAAGGGAGAAAAAAACTTTACAAACACTGCTCACTACTTTTGATGGATGCATTGAGAAGGCTAATAAAAATTTATAAATACAAATAGTCCAGCTCACATCATGGTGCATTCTTTGTGTGTACTTCCTCGAAAGGACATTTACAAAACATATTCTTAGATGTTTTAAAAGTCACATCACTTGTTGTGCTAACACTTAGAGTTGATATGACACTTTCTCCAAAATACCCTTCCACTCAGCAGATTTGCCCAATACTCTGGTTGGGAATGTGAGGTAATCAGGTTGCTGTTGATGCTTCCTAGCCTTGCATACATGAAAATACCAATTTATGATGTGCTCAAGCCTAGAGATGGTCGATAAGTATAGGGCAGATTTAATTTGGATAGTACTGACTTCTCAATATCAGCAGTTCTTGGGGATTCCTTCATCTCAGGCTCACACAGGTCTTCTTGGCTGTCACACACGAGGGGTGGGAGTCATTGCCTGCCTCGCTCTGTGCATTTGTGTTTGTCTGCAAGGCTCACAGGAGAGATTTTCATACCCTTGGGGGGCAGCCAGCCAGCCTGCTCCCCTTTGATGCTTCTGCTTGATTCCTAGGCGTAAGCACAAAGCAGCAGCTGGAGACAGTGTGCAAATGGAAATGCCAGTTCAGAAGTTACTGCCTCCAAGCTCACCCCAGGCTGTGATGGAGTAAACACAGAGCAGAGCGGAACAAAATCCAGGCTCCTTTCAGCATCGCCCACTTCACAGAGAAGCCTCACTCTAGAACAGAACAAAGCATCTCTGTAAGCATCCTCAGTCTTCTTCCTTCTGTGCTCCCTGTCCTGTGGCCCCTTCTCACCACACCATCCCTTCACCTACTCTGTCAGGAATGCAGCAAAACTTCACTCCAAGGCGTTATTCATATCCCCCTTTCCCCACCCTCTGTTCTCCACAGGAATAATAGGACAAAATGGCTCTGCTCCCTTTTTGATGGGAGAGGCAGAAATAAAAGTTTGCCCTGATCTTGTTCATGTCGTAGAGATTCAATGATCATTATATCCTTTTTTTCTTTTTCTTTTCTCTTTTTCTTTTCTTTTCTTTTTTTTTCTTTTTCTTTTTCTTTTTTTTTCTTTTTTTTCTTTTTCTTTTTCTTTTTCTTTTTCTCTTCTCCCCCCCCCCACCCAAAGCCTTCATTGCATCATTTGTTGTGCACTGGGTACCAGAAGAAATAAAAGTTAAACTCTCTAGAATGGTGAGAATGCTTCTGCTTTCCATTTTATGGCCAGTGTGCCTTTGTATTTGATAATTCGTGTCCAACTCAGTATATTCTGTGAATCTGTGAGTTTTGGTTGAAGAAACTTGACCATGTTGACTGGGTTAGCAATTATCTTATTTTCTGGTAAAAAGAGTTCAGGGTCAGTAAATACTCAACTTTCTTGGACTACCTGAGTCTGTAAACTGACAAATCTCTCCTTTTGCTGATCCAGTGATTTACAGAAGAAAGTATATCCTCTTTTCATCCATTTCTTGGAACTAAGAAAATCATAAGAAATGGGATTTTCATGCACATGGCACAGCAAAACAAACATACCAACCAACAAATCAACAACAAAACACTCTCACAGAGATATTCTATCTTTGTAAAACTTTGTGTTTCTATTCTTGAACAAGAAAGAGCTAGAATTTTTCTCAATGAAAAATATACTAGCCCATTTTTTAAGCTCGGGAGTTTTCTTTGTCCTCCTAGAACTGTATCCCACACTTCAGACTTTTGCTTGTATTATCCCATAAGCTAACAAGGTGAACAAAAAGTTTTACATAGAAACCTGGACATCTGACACCAGAAGAATATTAACAAAGTTATGAATGTGGAAGACAAAGTTTTACAATGGAAGCAAAGGGCAATTTCAGTAGCAGATGGCATTATCAGGTTCACTAGTTACATTGGCGTCTACAGTATCTTTTCCTCACCAGGAAGAAGAAAAAGGAATGCAACTCAAGGTTTGAAGATGCAAAACTGTTTTATTTTTGCTGTACAAAGTCTTTTGTGTTTGCCCCAGTCCCATAGGAGCCCGTACTGAGAAATCCACGTTCAGCTCCCTACATTCCTTGAAGACTGAAACTAATTTCTTTGATAAAATGTATTCCCTAAATATAGTCTTGGAGTTTTTTAACTCCAAGTTAGGTTTTCCCCCAGTGCTTCACAAATAATACTCTCTAAGACTTGTGTCTTCCCCATCCCTTTTTGAACACTGAATAGGAATTATTCCGAATCTTGCTTACGTATTTTGAGGTCTTTTGTGCAAGGAAATGAATCTCTCCATCTATTCCCAGGGCTTTCACGTCTTTCCCACACAGTTCATTACTCAAGACATCTTGAGCAGCTTAGCTCAGCCTTAGATCTCAGTGTTACAGAGTTGCACATTTGTTTGCCATTTATAAAAAGTATAAACAGCTGAGGCTTTAGGAAGTCTATTCATAAGTGTTAGAGACTGACACTATTTCTGAAATGTTCAGCAGCTAATTTAGAGGTTTCTGAGGCTTAACGTAGGTTTGTTACAGAAGCTTTACATTTCTAGAAAACAGTCTGGTCCTTTTCATTACCTCAAATGCTACTTGCTACACGGATTTGAATCTGTGCTCATGCTTACCAGTGCAGGGGAAATACAGACAAGGAATGAGTTGCCTGTCTCACTTTTCCAGGAGGGCTAACCTTGCCATGAGGTGTTGGACAGATAGAATCTTTCTAGAGAAAATGACTCCTGATGAAATTTGGAGATGCGCACAAGAGAAGGTGCTCAGTGAATTGAGAGCCCTGAGGAACATTATTTCTATACAAATTTCAGCCAAATTTGCCAAATTGCTTCTGGTATGGCATTAGCAAATTGTTCAGAAGAATATTCTTAGTGTTCTTCTCTTCAAATGCTGTTAAGGTCAAATATTTGTTGCTAAATATACAAACCTAGGAAGGAAATTATTATGATACCGCACAGTTGACCAGAAAACGTGTTTGTCATGGTTTTCTGCCTACCTATTTTCTACTTGATCAGAAATTCTCTAAGAATATTTTGCCTTTAAGTTTGTTTGAATACTGAAGGGATATAGGAACAGCTTCTAAGTGGAAATGGTTCAGAAATCAGTGTCTCCCAACTCATTCCAAAGGGACAAAATCCCAGGGATATTTTTTCTGGTTTTACGTAATTGCCTTTGATCTATATTAGTCACACTTCCTTTAAATGTTTTTAACTTGCATATCACTGATTTCCTTTAACTTCAGACTTTTCTGAGGGCTCTCTAAGTATTACCTCTTACCTGTAGAAATAGGAGTTGAAAGCTGGATGACTTCTTTGTCATTGTCTCTGTGCTGTGTAAGTCACCCAGACCCCTCATCCCAGCCCACACAAAGCACTGGAACTCCTTTATTTCTGCTGTCTTTTCAGGATTAGAAGATGATAGAGGGCAAAGACACCCTTACAGTCCTGTTCTTCTGCACTGGTGTTAGTGGTGATGTGCAGAATATCAGTAGTCACTGCTCAAGAGAAAGACTCTGTGCCTTATTGAGACAATTCTTCATTCCTCTTTTGAAAAAAAAAAAAAAGGTGAGAATGGCAGCTCTTTATTATTGCTTAAAGCTACAATAAATCTGACAACAATCTCCTGTTGATGGAATGTCAATGAAAAGGAAATAAACCTCTGTGGGGACAGAACTTTTAGGGGCTTTGGCAAGGTCTCAGAGGGACTGGAATCATAAATATGTTACATTGACTCAGTTAAGCCTCTCTTGAGAGACACTGAGTTCCCCTGACACAAACAGCACAGATTTAATATCAGTGCCAGTTGCACCCTTTAGGGCTGTATTGTCCTCACCTCTGAAACAATATACAGTTTTCCAGTGATGCTGTCACTGCTATTCCTTTACTCTTAATAGTCTGTTACTGTTTCATGATTAACAGAAGTAACTTCTGATCAATTTAGAAGAGTTCTTTCAATAATTGAAAGACTTTTCTGGCTATTTTTGCACACAAAATCAATTCCACCCAGATGCAAAGATTACTTACTTATTGACCTGCAACAGTCCTTTTTTTGTTGACTGAAATGCAAGGCTCTGGTCATACAATTGACACACCATTTGGTTTAAAGAACAGCAGGTGTTTGATTTTGCCTAAAACTTTTCAAAGATGCTAAACATTTTAGGTAAGTATTATGTAAACACACCTGCAACCTCAGGTGAAAAGAAGTCTCATCATATATCAAAGCATCCCAGAGGAAAGATAAAATCACTGATATTTATGTTGAAACTACTGATAGGCAAATTTTAGTCTTTTCTGTGTGGGAAATTTAACATATAAGCACAAGAATGCATATTACACTAAAATTTAAATTTAAACTGAGCTTACCTTTGTGTAAAAACAAAATCTTAAGAAATTAAATACTGCTGCAGGTGGGAATGAGGTTTGTTGGCCAGTTGCAAAGAATCTACCACATAGGATGTAAACTAGGTTCTGAAAGATGGCTCACAGACTTAATGAGGGGTAACATTAAAACTCATTTTACATTTCTGAATATTCTGAGCAGTAAGAGATCTTGCATTGAGACCTTCAAAGTATGATGAAAGAATGTACAGCTTCTTTAGAAAAGTGCCTTCTGTGATTTGAGGTCTGTTATCTCTTTGATAGTCAGTAAGACTTAACTGCTTCTGAAACTTTTACTCACTTCTTTTTAAGTGAAGGCAACCTTATGGAGCCAATTCTTCAGCTTTGCTAAACAAGCCATTCTAAGTTTCTTATATGAATTTAGAATCTCACAAGGAGGAAGAAAAAAGGAAGTTAAGAGAGAAATGTACTCTGAAGCACTGTATTTTCACACTGAAAAAAGATTGACTGAATCTTTAATGATTATTTAACTGTAGTGAACTTTTGTATTAAATGACTTCACATCTTTTTTATATAAAGCTGCAAAAATTCTCAAAGTGTACTGAAAGAATTTTTTCCATTGTCTTCAGGTTTCACTCCATAGGCTCCGTGTGACCTCATATCTGTTTCCATACATAGTTGCCATGGAGCTTTCTCGTGATGGAAAGCTCAAACAAGCTAAGGCAGAAAACATGCACGTGGATCAGTGTTCTGGAAAAAATTACTAGATACCTTTTGACTTCAACAGGACTTATCAGAATTAAAATTAAATACAGTAAAAAGTTATGTGCACAAGTGCCTGGTGTTGAAATTAAAACAAGGAAACTGGATATTTGCTGAATAAGAATATGGTACATGAAATTATGATCTTCATGTGCACATTATCTGATTTATGTCAGGGAAAGGTCCTAGTCCAAAAAGAACACCTATTTATTAAAGTAATTCAGTAATAAGTGGCAGAACTTCACACTAAAGGACAAGTATTGCAGAACAGAATCTCCTTTTTTTCTCTCTCTCAGTTGTCTCTAATTGTGCAATAAGAATACTAACTATGGACAGAAAAAGAGTACAGCAGCAAGGAAATGTTAATTCTGAGATGGTTAAAGATGTGGCTTAAAATCAAAAGTACATACTTACATACTGAAAAATACTGAATTTTATTGTGGTAGCAAGAAATCAAAAGGATAGGGAATGAGGAAGGAAAGAAATTTAAATGCATTTTTCATATTCAGGATTTTATCTTGACTCATATTCTGATATCCCTAATTAAATTCAAAAGCAGATGCAACCCAGATAAACCCAGTTTATCTGTTTCTTTCTGTGTAAGACTAACCTTTCCTCTAAACAAAGTTCAGTAGGAACATTGCATTGCCTGGGAGAAAGTGCATTTACATTTACCAGAGAGAATCAGACCACCGTGACTTCCTCCTTCACACCTCCTGTTAGAGGCTGGTGCATAAAGTAACAGAAAGGCCTCGTATCACCTCCTAAGATTCTGCAAATTGTTCATAACTGAATGCAAATGATGGCTAAATCTGCCTCAATTCTGGTTTAATTACAGGCCTAAATTTTGGCCTTACTTCAAACAACTTTCAAAAGACCTGGGCTGAGTTCTGAGTGTACCACCTTGCAGAGCATAGGGGAGTACTCCAATGCATCTGTACAAAGGAGGAAGGATTTATGGGTTTGGATCTCACCCAAACCAAATTTGGAAGGCATCACTCAAATTTTCTTTGAACCTTGCATTTAAGGCAAACCTGTTGAAATTCCAGGTGAATCAAAACCAGTGCAAAAACCTGTTTCTGTATCCTCTTGTGAACCCACACTAATTCAGCATTTTAAATCCATTTAAAATAAAACCATATAAAATAGGTGCACATGGCTCTAGAAGGGCAGGAATCTGCCTCTGTAAAGGCAGAGGTCTGACTTGGTTGCTAGTGAAAGTGGAAAGTCTAATGGAAGACTGAATTAGAATGAATATTAGGATAATTTAAAGTATAACAAGGCACCTAAGAATAGCAAAGTTTGATCGCATAACGGGATGTTTTCACTACGCTAAGAAAATAATTTTCTCCCTGGACTGTATTCTGACAATATCTCCTGCAGGTTCACCAATATTATTATACCTTAATTGAGTTATTAAGTTCTACATTTAACCAGGGTACATTGTCAGTTCCACTGGTCACCAAAGAGCCACTCTAATATTTCCTGTCTACCCCAGCAATGTCCGATAATAATAGCACTGTCCCTGTTTAGAGTGGAGGTATTAAACCTCTTCATATACAAGTGCATCTTGGAGGAACAAGTTAACAATCTGAAGAGCCATTCTTTTGAATGCTATTTCATTTACTGGTAACATCACACTGAATTTGCAAATATTGAATCAAAGGGGAAGTTTCTTGATAGCTGACAGCATCACAATGCTAATTTCATTCCCCATTTTTAAAGATCTGGGATATTATATAGGTCACTATACTTTCTTCTCAACTTCAAATTAAGTGCAATTCTGGCATTATTTCTCAAAGCTGAGCAAGAATGTGTGATGATGCTGGCTGTGTTCTACCACACTACAGAAATGCCCATGCTCAGTTGAGGAGTGAATATTCTTCATTGCACTGAGGATGCCGAGTTCCCTCCATCTCCTGAAACACACCTTAAAAGCAAAAAAAAACTTTCACGGTGTTCTGTGGAAAACTGAGGTGTCATTGTGCCAAGAACATGTTTATAAATTCACTAGGACATAAAATTGCAATGCAGCATCATGTCTAACAGTAAAATGGTGTTTAATCTCTAAGTCTAAGGACAAGATTTTTTGAGTTTTCTTTTCTTCTTTCTCTGTCAGGATTTTGCTTTGATACAGACTTGAAAAGTTGAACAAGAGCCAATTGAAAATGAGATGCTATGTGACATAAATACTGTAATCTTTGATGAATAAAAATTTCATTGAGGTTTGTTGGTTTGAACAGTGTCAGGGTGCTATAGAAAATGAATAAATAGCAAACATAAAGATAAACTGATGGCTATTACACAAACAGAATCAAAAATCTTAAGAGGGTCCACAAACATGGTGCAATATTCAAGCTGAAAGAGAGTAGATTAAGATTAGATATGAGGAAGAAATTCTTCCCTGTGAGGGTGGTGAGATGCTGGCACAGGTTGCCCAGAAAAGGTCAGGCTGGATGGAGCTCTGAGCAACCTGGTCTACTGGAAGCTGTCCCTGACCATGGCAGGGGGGTTGGAACCAGACAATTTAAGAGGCCCCTTCCAACCCAACCCAACCCAACCCAACTCAACCCAACCCAATTGATTTTAAGTTTCTATGATGATCCTGTGATGTTATGTAACTCTATATTTTGAACATGTAATAATTATTTTTCAAATATTGAAAATGAATAGTTGAAAATACAGATAAAATACTTGAATATCAACTGAATCAAAGCATTTCAATAAAATAATTCTGTTGCTCTGAAATAATTAGAAGTTCCCAGGCTAAAAAAAAAAAAAAAAAGAAAAAAAAAAGGTGTAAATCTGCTCAGTACATAAAATATTTGCATTTTTATACTTGGATACTACAACACTGATATAAGTGAAGTGAATGCTCAACATTCTTTACAAAGGATTTAAAATAAACAAAAAATCTTGATTCTTCTTTCATTTCTTTACTCTAGATACATCTTTTGGTCTAAAAAGGTGGAAGATTTACAGGATTTGGAAGATTTACAGAATTTGTTAAAAGCAGTTTTCAGAAGTATGGCTCAAGGTGAACATAACTTCAGTTGCTCACTTTTTTTTTTTTTTTATTTCTTATATTATAGATATACTTATTAAAAGTCTAGCTTTTCCAAATTTGTGTCTCCCTCTTGTATACTCTTCAGTACAAGTCTCCTCCTTTTTTTGTTTCTCCACACAGTGTTACTGAGAATCACATTCTCTGCACAAATCTTCACTATTTTTAAATGTCATGCTGTATCTCTTTTCTCTTCCTCTTTCTTTTCTGTCTTCTCTGTCAGATGGAATATCATCCTGCAAATCTTTATATTGCATAAAATTGATTGGAGTAAGCTTCAGTAGAGAAGAAGCATAATGTTGAACTCTTTTTGGAGTAAGTTCTATTAGCACTTATTAAAGCTGCTATGAAGTACATCATAATGTTATGCAGAATATAATAAGGAAGACTAAAGTGTGAATATTTTTACACTCTATGTTTTTAATACTACAGTCTTGACTTTATCAGACATTGACTCATTACATTTATTACCTCTGATATTACTTCAACCATCTAGAGTTGATTTAAATTCAATATTTGGAATCGTATTTTCTAATATTAGGAAATATGATAAAACCTCTTTCTTACTATGTCACACTCTGTAATTTATTGCTTGGCTTTCAACTGATTACTGAGAAAGGAATTGCGATGGAAGACATTTAAAGGTTGACTCTCAGAATAAAAGATATGTAAGTGTTCACCTGCACAGTGCACACAGCAAAGCACCAGGAAATGGCATCCACAGGTGGTGTGTTCAAGTGCCCCAAAAAGAGAGAGGCTGGTTCCCTCAGGGCATTAAATAAGTGCTGGCACTTCTTTCAGAAGTATTTTTGGACATTCCAGCCTAACAGATGCCACATAAAAGTTCCTTAAGAAAACAGTTAGATAAGATCTATTATGATGTTAAATATGAATACAAAAATAGGTTGCCTGAGGCAACAGGAGGCAAATAATAAAAGACAGTGCGGGAGTGGCTGAAAATAGGTTTGTTGACTTAAAAAAAATGTAAAAATCTATTTATTTTTATGATAACACTAAAGATGAACAAAAAACACAACCCATTGGAAGAATTACTGAGTTTTCTGCAAGTGGGGCAGAGAGTTTTTATCAGTGCAAAGTAATTCTAGATTTTGATTAAAAAAATAAACCCAGTTCCCCTAAAGGATAATAATGAAAATGTACCAGATTGTCTCAAAGTGCAGTAGATTTGTCAAGAAATCTTGATTTTTAATATCTTGTCTTGAAAATTATTTTCTTTCATTTTACTGGTGATGCTAGTGAGTATTTGTTATTTATAGTAAGGAAAATGAACTTTGTGTGTGAATGGCTTGATATTAATTGTGGAAAGATTCATGCAGATACTAAGCACTGGTATTAGCAGTGCTACCCATTTAGTGAAAGTCAATACATGTGCAGAACTCTACATAAATGAGAGAGTATATGCAACATATCAAATTAATTTTTTGAGCTTTGCTTGTGATAGAAAACCCTATTCTTTCAATTCTTATTTTTAACCTTTATTTCTTGATATTTCAAAGAGTCATATTGATTATTTTTCTATTAAAAGAATCAAGAAGCATATTGTTAATTATTAAACAGTATTTCTGAACTTGATACTCATCTTTACTGCTTAGATATGTGTCCAAGATATATGCAGTTATCCAGTACACTCTGCTCTTTCCTATTGCATCTCATGTTACCCAGGAACATCGTGTTACAGCCAGGAAACTGAGACAATGTTGGTTCACAGCAGGACTGCAGATTAAAAGTCACCTTGCTAGCCTGAAAATGCCAAATATTTGCAGAACTTATTTCAGGAAATATATTATTAGAGCACCAATTTAATAGAGGTGCTGTGAGCACTTCTAATCCTAAAAAATCTCTCCTGTCTACTGAAATCAGATTAGTTTTTCTGGATTGGGTTTGACCGAGTACAACACAGATTGTTCCACTCTTCAATACTATCCAAACTTTTTATTCTGTTTATTAATAACCTATAAGATAGAAAATGGCAAATAAGAATATTATAAGAATGTCTGAGATTGCAAATGGACTATACCTTTATGAATGGCAGTGAGGAGACCATCCCAAGTGATTCATGCTACATACTGTTTCAAGAAGAGGGTTTTGAAGCAAAATTATTGGCCTTATTCAAGTCATTAAACTTCTTTCCTCCTCCTAAAACTGCACATTCTTCACATTCAGTCCTTATTTACTTTGTGCTTGACCTTATGAAGACAGACCACATAAATCTAAAGCTCTGTGTTCTGCTGAAATCAGCAGAACTATTTGCAGTTGCATAAAATCAAGCACATTAATTTTTCTGGGATCAAGAGTCTTGCTTGAAGGGACCTGTTCCTTATGTAAGGAATGTTATCTTCGTGTGTGCTGTTAAAAGTACGGATGAAGTTGAACAGAACATTGTGGGCAAACCGTATTCCCAAAGCTATGCAAGCACCTTGCTCTCATCTGGAAGATCTCAAAGGTTCGTTCAACCAACTAGATTTTAATGATCCTGCTTTTTAGTCTAGAGGAAATGGGATGAAATTCCTTACTGGATCAGAGAAGAATAAACACTGAACTCACACTAAGAATGATAGAGTTAGACACCCTTTTTGTATTTCAGTACCAAATTTTACTTACTTGATTTCACAACTGTGCTAGCATATATCCTCGCCAATTTTAAAAACAAGGGTGTTAAGTACTGAAAACCAAATTAACATAATACACAGTATCTAAAAAAGGGCAATGTATATATTTTGTAAATACATATTCATGTTCAGTAATTGCAAAACAAACTTAATGAATAGGCCTTACCCTGAACTTCCCATTACAGGTGCTACTCCCATCTTTTCCTTTTCTTTTTATAAACTGTACTTACCCTCATGATTGTGTTTACATGTATCTTCAAGGTACTCAAAATGTTTTTTCTATAATTAGCATTTCTATAAGTAGCATTCCAGTAAACAAATAGCAATATGTTTCTTGATAGTAACATATATCAAGATGCTCTGTGTGCATATATACATACACACACATTTATATGAAGATATGATTGTATAGACATGTGCTTATAAAAAACACAGAAAATTGTATGTTTATTTTCAGGAGATGGTTTGGGGGTACAAGTAAATATAATAAACAATAAACAATAAATAATCATTTTCACACCAGTGGGATAGGGTAGAGAATCAGAAGCATAAAAGTGAGAAAACTCATAGGTTGAGATAAAGACAGTTTAATAGGGAAAGTAAAAGCCACACACACACGGAAAGAAAAACATGGAATGAATTCACTGCTTCCCGTGGGCAGGCAGGTGTTCAGCCATCCTCAGGAGAGCAGGGCCCCAACACAGTGACTTTGGCAGACAAACATCATCACTCTGAATGTCTACACCTTTCTTCTTCTTCTCCCATCTTTATATATGGAGCATGATGCCATGATGCATCATATGGAATATCCCTTTGGTCAGTTGGGGTCACCTGTTCAGGCTGTGTCCCTTTCCAGCTTTTGAGCACCAAGCCTTCTCAGTGGTGGGGTGGTATGAGAAGAGAAAGATGACCTTGACTCTGTTTACAAAGTGCTGCTCAGCAAGAATTAAAACACCCCTGCCCTGCCAACATTGTTTCCAGCACAAATCCAAAACACACCCCCATACCAGTTACTATGAAGAAAATTAATTCTACCTCAGCCAAAACCTTCATAACACTAATTCTGTAGTAAGTGAAATGTTTACAACAGGTTTACATACATGTCCTCATCATGTGTTGAGTGCTATGTAAAAAAAACCCAAGAGCTGTGGGGAGTGAGTGCTAGAAACACTGGGAATTGTGAGTGGGCCTGTAGGCGTTCTGGTTCAGACAAATGCAGCATGGAAGTATCTCATGGAGTGTGGGACCTGAAGCCTGGGTTTCTGCAGGTGTTTTCTTACTGAAGGCAGCCCTCATGACCAGCCTGACCAAGGAATGCAACTTGAAAAGCAACTTAAACAACTCCACTAGTGGGGGAGGGAGTGAGCATCTGGGTGGTGTTTAATTGCCAGCTGGGGTTAAACCACCATAGTATGTAATAGTTGCAAGGTTTGTGAAAGAAGAGACACTAAACCAGAAACTCTGGTGAGAGTTACTCATGGGGAGAGACACATCCAGCAACAAACAACTGCTTTGATCATTTTCCTGGTTTTGTTTCAAGAGCTGGCGCCAACTCCAATGGATTTGTTCCTGGTTTTGCAATAAATGTGAAGGCTACATAATCTTATTCCCAGTTTAGAGAGGACTGTTGAATCATAAAATCATAGAATCATAGAAAAACTTGGGTTGGAAGGGACTTTAAAGATCCCTTGGTTCCAACACCCCCTGCCATATGTAGGGACACCTTCCATTAGACCAGGTTGCTCAGAGCCCCATCCAACCCGGCCTTGAACACTTCCAGGGATGTGGCAGCCACAGTTTCTCTGGGCAAGCTGTGTCAGTGCTTCACCACCCTCACAGGAAAAATTTCTTCCTCATATCTAATCAAAACCTATTCTCTTTCAGTTTTAATCTATTCCTCCTTGTTCTGTCACTACAGGCCCTTGTAAAAATTCTTTCTCCGTCTTTCTTGTGGGCTTCCTTCAGGTACTGGAAGGCCACAATTAGGTCACATTGAAGCCTTCTCTTTTCCAGGCTGAACAATCCCAATTCTTTCTGCCTTTCCTCACAGGAGTTGTGCTCCATCCCTCTAATCATCTTGGTGGCCTCTTCTGGAGTTGCTCCAACAGTTCGATGCCTTTTCTGTGCTGGGGACCCCAAAGCTGGACAATCAGGTTTCTGGGCTGTGAGTGAATTGAGCCAATTCATAAGAAAAGTTTGTCCCAAGTTTGACTTATGGAAGTGTCTTGAAGATGTTTGTAAGGACTGCTTATTCAGATCTTCCCAATTTTGTTTCTCGGGGAAAGATCAAATAGCAGTAGCAATACTCATAAGTATTAATTAGCTTCTGGATCTTCCGTTGCCACAGCAAAAACCATGGATTAGAAATATTGTGTGAACTCAAATTAATCCATTTTCCAACAACTTAAAAAAATTGGAGGGATACAATCCTAGATGGGCATTTAGCAGTGTATGAGTACCTGAGAAGTGTTAATGCACTCCAATAGCTTACATTAGCTGTGCAAACACAGGTTACTGAATTGCTGTTTGATCTCTTTAAGAAGTCAGAACACAATTGTTTATTGTACTTAGGTGTTAGAAATAACCTAATATTTACCTGCTTACTGGTCTCTCCTTTTTGTATCCCATTTGCCTCTGAAAGTGAGTCCACAGCTGGAATAAATCTTACACTACACACCAATATCCCTCCAGGACCTATTCTAAGTAAGTCTGTGGGAAATTCAGACAACTAACCACGATGGAGCTGCAGAAAGCTGACCTCCTTCTAAAAGCAAACAGCTACTTTTGCCAAAATGGATTCCACTAAAATTGAACCTCTACCATATCCTAGACATGTGCTTACCTTGGCTGTAGCATGTGCAGTCTTCCCTATACTTAGCATAGGAAATAGTATCAGAAGCAATTTTAACTGCTGTGAATGACTGTAAATGGCTTCTATAGTCTCACTGTAAATGTCTGGCATTTCATCGCAGGAATTATGTGACGATCCCACAGATGAATGACCCACCTTTAAACTAAAGTCAGCCTTTCGCTGCAATTATTCAGGAAGAGCTAACCAGAAAAAAACCCCACTGTTTCCACAGAACTCAGGTGAAATAAATGTCAGCTCTGATTTCTGTATTTCAGATGTCCATTAATGCCACTAATTACATAAAATAGTTTTATGCTAATACGTATATAAAACAGTGCCCCTAATTTCTGTTTTGTCTGAGAAATCTGGACATAAATTGTTGCTAAATAAGAATATCTCTTTATATAAATTCAAAATTCTGGGGGACAGAGAATATTTTTCAGTTTCCTCTGGAATACTCTTGGACAATGGTATCACAGGTCATAATTTTTTTTATGCAGTTGAGTGGAGAAAAAAGTGTAAAGTGCAAAGTGTAAATTCAAATATTTTCTGTAACTATTGAAATAATTGCTAAGAAACAGAATCTGAACTAAATAAATACAAACCATATTGCAACTACTCAAATCATTACATTCACAGAAGAATTTAAAAAAACCCAGCTGCTATGTTTGAATTTTTGTGGGAAAAGAGCACTTTGTGTATTTTCAATAGCTTATGTCTTTCTGAAGCCCTTTGGATGATTTATGTTAAAGATAGACTGAAGTTAGGTGGGTTCAAGTTGCTGTATGAAAACCTGCCAAGCAAAGCACAGAGAATTCCATAACTCCTTAATGAGATGACTTCTTTTTTCCCCCTCGAAAACACTGAAAAATAATATAGCAAGGCTACAAACACAGACAAAACAACCTACATAGACAAATGCATACAACAGAAAACTCTAGTGTATTTTCTCTTCTCAAACATCTTCCACTGCTCCAAGATTGCTACTCTGTGTATCAAATCTCAAGTTGTAAGAAAATGCACATCAAATCCATCAGTAAATAAAGACATTATCAACATTATTCATGTTCCTGCACCCGAGGTGTTGATTTCTGTTACAAACTCACACGTTCATAGAAAACTGTCCTGGGACACGACAACTTGCTTCAGCACATTTCATTAAGGCTTCCTGTGGAGGAACAAGTGGAGATGGGTAAGTCATTAAAGCTGTCCTGCCGAAATGAAGTCCATCCACCTCATCATGTGAGCCACATGGGCACAAGGGCTTCTTCCACAGAGACAAATGCACACTCATTTCTGCAGGTAAACACCTGTTTCCTCAGTGCCACATCCACGGGACCTCCTCGTTCATTTGCTCCCTTTCCCGTGCTGGCAGCTACGCTGTACGTCAGCAGAACCCAGGAGGAGGAGACATACAGAGAAGCTGCTGTGTTTGGAAACCTTCAAACTGAACTTGGCTTTCCCAATGCCCTCCTACAGTCAGCTCATCTTATGGCTTCAACAGGAAATCAACATCTGACTGCTCTTTAGAAGCAGGGAGGGGATCTTTTGGGACCCTAACCTGACTGTCTGGAGTACTTGTGCAACCCTCTAATCTGCTCTGTCTTTTGGTTATCCTAATTGTCACAAGCAAAACCACAAAACCAGCTTGCTCACATGAGATGTTGCTTCCTCAGCACTTTCCAGTGTTCCCTCAGTGGGAGTTCACTTGTCAATCAAAATTAAATTCCAAGCCTCCTTCTCCCAGTGACTCAGAACTAACCAGCAGAGCGGCAAGTAAGGTCAAACAAAATATATTCCTTACAGATTAAATGAAAGTGTGTTTCCATGCCAAATAACTTTCCCTTGTGTTTATATAGACCATATCTCCATCCTTAGTTTTTTATTTACAGATACCAGAAGTGCCATAAGCAATTATGTTTAAACATCCTATAACAATATTAGATAAATAGAAAAGAATTGTGTCTCTAGGTATTTTTTTTCCAGCATTTTAAGTATTTTTTAAATGATTTTAAAGGACTCCTTCTCAACCAAGCAAAAGATGAGATTACTTCCAATTTAAATAAGGAAGTTCTGCAGTTGATGTATGAAAGAAGTAAGGACTAAGTGACCTTTGGACAATGTAATCAATATCCTGTTCTGAAAAAAACTACTTATTGTCCTAGAATAGAGTCCAAGTTAAAGAATTTTGTCCCTTAATTCTATGAATATTTTAGTAAAGAACACATTGTTTTTATCTGTGAGAACTTCTGAGGTAGCTTTGGGGTTCTGATGTTTCTAATGTATTACTGGGGAAAATATAATTTTTAACAGTCATTTCACTGGGGGGGCATGATGGGGGGTGTTATAACTCCTTTATTTTTGTTCTTTAATTTCCTAAATATAAAGTTTATTGAAAAAAACCTTCAAGAAGAGAACTTTGATACTGAAGAGTATTTACCAACTTAGAATATATTTTTTTAAGATGCTTGTTAAATCATAATTCTATCTGTCACAAACCTAAGGAAAAATATTTATTCCAGGCAATCTTCTATTGTCTAAGAGAGTCAAGGTGTGTATTCAGCATTTTGGAGAGCAATCACACACTTTAAAATTTAAAAGCAATTAACTGACTGAAACACATCTGAGCTGTGTCAAATACATGGATTTGACTGATCACCAACATCTGCAAATAGATGTGGGGTTATTTCACAGTCTGTCAGCAAATAACTCTATACTATCGAAATCCCTATGGGGAGAATATATGATTTTTACTGGAGTCTCTTTTCTAGCATATCACTTATCAGATTAATAAACTTTATCATTAATTCCTCTGACATTCTGTTTGTGACTACTCATCTTATATATACAAATGGGGAGGGAGAGACGGAGGGAGAAAAAGGAAGAGGGAGCCTGTGGGAGAGAGAAAGGGACAGGAACACGGAGGGGGAGGGAGATGGAGGGAATGAACTTACTATTCAATTATACACTGGCATGATTTTTAATGTTTGCATATACATTAACTTTGGTTTTAAAGAACAAATTTAAGGCCTTTGATAGGGCATTAGAAAGACATCTGATGCAAATGATTTATCACATGCTTTATAAGGCATGTGGTGAATTCATCATCAGGGCAGCGCACAATTTACAAGTTGAAGTTTGAAGTACCAGGTAAAAATCTTAGCTGTCATTTATCCAAAGAGGAAGTTTCTCCAGCAATAATATTTCAGAACATAATACAGCAAGACTTTCATCCTTCTCTCTTTCTCCTCGAAGTCCTGATGGAAGGAATGCCAAGGATAGGACTAAGCATGGGAGAGAGAAGACATACATAAAGATACATAAATGAAACTGAAGAAGTCCTCCAGACATCATTTATCTGTGAAGACACAGTAATCTGGACTAAAAAAGCAATTCAGTACAAATCACCAAAAATCATGTTTTCAGTGTCACAGTATCTTTAGTATACAAAGATAAAACAGGAAAGGACATTATAGTTTATCCCTCCTGTCATTGAATCCAATGAGAACTTCCTATTACTGAAACCAGAGAAAGCAAATAAACCTGGATGAATAGTGCAGTTAGCTAATAAGATTTTGGAGATTAGATTAAGATCTCAAAGAGCTACTTGTATATTGAAGTTAGGTGGCATTGAGTAATGCATATTGAGAGTTACGTATTGATTTTGCATTATGTTTGATTTCAAAGGAAGTAATTCAAAGTTTGAGAGGCCATCTGGCCCTCAGAAATTTCAATCATCTTTCAGAAATGGGATAAACTATGGCACTGACTAATTATTTTCTTAACGGAAGGAAAAGCTAAAAAAACCCTAAAAAATAAATAGATCTTTCTCTGATTGTTGAGAAACTTGGGAAACTTCCATTTATTGAATTTGAGGCATTTAGATGTAAAGGGAAAGGAACAAAGGGAGCAAAATAGAAAATAAAAGGCATATATATTTGTCAGACCAGTAGTACTAAATCACTGAATCTGATCATACCAGGGAAATGAATATGAGAAGGAAAGAAACATTCTGTATCATTCAGTTTACATAAACTGTTTAAAAAATTCTTCAGTTGGTGGTTGCAAATCTATTGCAACCACCTTTTTCTAATTGACCTTAGAATGCCTTGACTAATCTGTATTTTACCAATTTTATGAAATCTTATTAGAATGTTCTTTTCTAGAGACCAAACTTTGTGGTGCCTTTTACCAAGATGTACTTGGACAGGAAATACAAAACAAACATGGGTTGCTAGAACTTTGTACCACAGACTACAGCCTTTCCCTTCTTACCTTGTTCCACAAGGTCAAATAAATAAACCAGAGAATATTAGACATTAAGATAAAATACAGTAATTCCCATCAGGATTTGTTTATTTCTCATTGCCTTCCAAAAAGTAGAAATAAAGCTCTTTCATTAACAGCTTATCTACTCTAGATTTAAAGTTATTAAGTTAATGAGTTTGTGGGGTTTCAGAAGTGTTTGAAAATAATTTAGGTGACATGGCATTTGGTATTTTGAAACACCAAGGAGTAGGCTCCACAGACTTGCTAGTGATAACACTTCCAGCCTTACAGTTCTCCATTCTCCCTCTCTTTGCTTTTTTCCACTGGTCTCCTTTACCTTGTTCCCGGTGTTAGTAATCACTGCAATGAAAAGGACTGAAAAAGCCCTCACTACAATACGCTCCTCGTGTATTGGATGCCTAGAAAAACTTCAAATTTCAAAACATTTTATGCAACTCATTCCCTGTTGGAGAACTGTCAAGAAATAACTTCTGTAGAACACAAAGCATGTCAGGGACTTGAATTTCCAGCTAAGACCAGCTGCTGAGATATTACATGGTCTTTCAAATCTGCTATGCTGTGTTCTGTTTGATGTTTTCTAAACTAAGACACAGAGAACACCAGATTTTCCAAACATTTTAGCCAATTAACAGTAATTAATTTACTGTAATTACAAAAAGTGATTGCAGCTCCACGCTATTTGTTTCCTTGTCTTTTAATCCACAGAAAAACCTTGCAGCTTAAGGGAACTTAAAAAATGATCATAAAGCTATTAATGAAAGTCTGCCTCGGAGGGTTTGATCTCAAAGACATTTTCCAGTGTTTGCTTATTAACATTTTTGCTACATTGATGCATATTTTAAAATGCACAGTTCTCTATTATATATACACTTGATAAAGCAAGGACTTAGTTAAATATTTGTTTTTAGTATGGAACTTTGTTTGAAGGGGCAACTGTTTGTTTTGAAAATTATTTGAAACTGGTGGTCACTGAACAAGGAAATACTACAGCAAATTAATCAATGATGCTGGCTACCTGCCATTAAATACTACAGTGAAAAGAATAGGAAGAGGGCTGGATGCAGTACAACCATATATATATGTGTGTATATATATATATATATATACACACACATATATACTTCCCAGAATATTGTCTCTGAAGAATACTAAAAGAAGCTTCTCAATAAATTTGAGGAATGACAGGAGCAGTCAGCCTTTGTACTTTCAGCTCAGAATTTCCAGCTTTCACAACTGAAATAAGTTCTTTGGGTTGTTTCAATTCAGATCTTTATTTAAATATTATTTTTTATCAGTGAATTACTTCTTGCCTTTTATGTTTGTTTTAGCTTTCTGCTCCTTAAAAAAAGTACCTGAAGGGAGGAAGATATCTGTGGATCCCATTTCTGGGCACACACTTTATTATTACTTGTGTCTGATATGTTCTTCACAGAAGAAAAAAATACAAAAATGAATCAGTATCTTTATCTCTCAACTGCAGTACTGCGAGTAAGCAAAACCTGCAAAGCTTTCTATCTGCTTTCGTGCCTTCTTGAGCTATTCTTCCTTGTCTCCTAGACACTGACTCCCAGTTCTGGCAAACCTCTGCCTCTCACTCATTATCTAGTCCAACCAACTTATGCCTTCACCCTTGCTGCCTGTCATAGCAAGCGGGTGCTTCCAATGGAAGACATAAGACATATTTAGTTTTCTTGACATTTTTAGGTTGTTGATGTTCCTGCTTTTCATTTTGCTCTGTATCCAAGCAGAACTTGGATAATCAAGTTTATGTTTTTCATAGGAAAGAATGTGCTGAGAGCTCTACATTTTCCATCAGCTCTCACTTCTCATCCTCTGCTGGAGTAGCAACCAGAACAGTCGTGATGCCCCAGAACAGGAGATAATAGAGCCCATAATGCCTCTCTCTGTGCCCATGTCAAGGCAATACAGTCAATGTACCTGTATGAGCAAGCTCTTGGATTTCAGAGCTGAAGATAAAATCTGTGGTCTCTGTCCACAGTCTGGGTTCCAAGCAGGGAGCCCTCATGACTTTTGAGCCTGATGCTTTCCATCAAACAGCTGTAAATCTAGAAAAAATATGGGAAAGTTATGCATGAATATTGCATATAAGTAGTAGAAAATTCATGGTAAATGCTCCAGAACAAATAGGATGCTGCACAAAAAAAATCAATGTTGTGGGTTTCTTTTGCAGAAATTGTTGGAACTTTGCCTTGTTCCTAATTTGAAAGAAGGAATACACTGGTACCAAGTCAATCACATGTTTAAGTTTATATCTAAATACAGTCTAACATGAAAAAAGCAGCAATAAAATTACAGATTTTCTTTCTAGAACAACATTCAACTCCATGTGTCTAAGAACAATGCCTGCCCAAGATGCAATCTTTAAAGAAGACTATAAAGATTTTCTTAAAATTCTTTGGGGAATTTTCTTCATTTGTATAAACATTACATGAAGGTTATAGATGATTAATGCTTCTGGTTTCTGAACATGAACATATTCCTGCAAGTTTACAAAACTCATTTTACTGTGCCCTTACATTCAAGTAACTTTTGTCTTTTTTATTCCATTCAGTAAGTTTACTTTGACTGCAAGGATTTGGAATATCCCCTTTCATGGTCATCCTGCTTTTGTTTGGATTATGAACTTCTGCAACATGTAACTCAAGAGACATTCACTTTCCAAGAGTAAAAAAAGATTGATGAATTGTAGTGACAATTTCTTTATGAAGCAAAGTGCATTCCAAACATTTTTCCCATGACAAAAATGTTCAATTTGCATGCATAGACTCTGTATACACAGTATGTATATACAGAATAATCTTGAATCAATCTTTGAGGACATAAATTTCTCCCATGACCGATCTCGCTGTGCTCAAAAATTCTATTACAGCAGGAAATTTCAATTATATTAAGAGTTACAGTTAAAAACATACATTTAAATGGAGACATTGCAGGCATCGAGGCATGTTATTTCTGATAAAGAGATATAAGAAATCATAAAATAGAAAACAGTCAGACATAAAGGCTCACTGAGCTCTTTCTGTACTGTTATAATGTACATAATGCATTTTGTTCTACAATTGCTAAATAGTTATTTTAGAAGTAAGAGATAGGAGTAAATCTAATTCAATATTTTTCTTTAATCTTTTTTTGTCAGTAGTCTTCATTATTCTTTAAATGTTCTACTTTTTTTGAAACATAATTTCATGAGTTTCTTAAATTTGGAAAGAACCTGGGGCAGTTGGAAGCATGCCTTCAGGTTGTAAAAGTGGTACCCAACCCCTGACACTTTCCATTTCCTCCACCCAGGTAGACAAGCTTTGTAAAACATTTACTCCTGATTAGGTGGAAAATGAAGACACAGTAGGTTAAGGTGTGCTGTCCCTTTGACTTAAACTCTGTAACCTCTTAACATTGAATAGAAGGTGAGCTGTGTCAGATTTATAACTCTGATTTTAACAGAGATTTCTGCCTGCTCAAAACTTGGAATGAAATGAGGTCATCTGTTTTGTGTTCAACTACAGATTGAGAAATTAATGTGTTTTATAAAGGCGTGGCTATTCATCCTTGTATTTTCATGATCTTCAAACATTTATTTAGCTATCGGTACTGTGTAGAAATTCATACTGATGAGTTAACTTTTTCTGCAGTAGTACAAAATCACATTTGCAGAGTGATCACAATATGAAAACTAGATTTCTTAAGTCTTTTTTTTTTAGAAAGCAAGAAGTTTGTACAAAATAACATTAAGGGTTAGAAAAGTAAATTAAAATGGTGTTGCAGCAACTGAAATAATGATTTGATGAGTTAGAGATTAGTAATTTTAAGTTTTTCATAATTAATCTCATAATTTCTTATTTTTCTAAAAATGTGCTGACTTGACTACAGACACTGAGTATAGCTAACAAGTATAATAAATATCCTGATTAGGTAAATTCTTTTTACACATATAGGTGATAAGTGCTATGACAAACAAGGGCTTGAGAGTGTCTCCAGTAATTAATGTAACCTTTGTTTGCTTGTTTGTTTATATAACTAATTTTCATAATAGAGTAATTCATGAGTTAAATTACATGTTTACATATGGCCCTCAAGACACAGAAATTATAGTACTTTTCCTTAAAAAATTCATAGAAATCCCTTCCCAAGGGAAAAATGTGGTCTCTTTATAGTTTCCATGTCATAATAATAATTGAATAGCATATTTTTCACATTTTTAATGTTTAAAGTTGATTGAAAACTCCTTTGATTAAAAAAAAATATTCTCACCATTTACTTTCTTGAATCTTACTGTTATTTACTATGTATTTTTTTCCCAGTGTGACAAAAGCCACAGGCCTCTTAAATTTCATTGTTCCCTTGTAAAAGGTGATTTTGTGTGAGGATCCCCATTCAGGGAGAAGTTGAACTTTTATGGAGGGTGGAAACCTTTGCCATCAGTCACTCCCAGCAAAATGCTTGCGAAGACTTTGGATGTCAAGATGGAAAACTCAGAGTTCAGGTTTGTATATTCAGGAAGAGGGGAAAAACCCAAACAGAACCTCAAAAGAGAAAAAAGCAAACCAAAACACAAACCAGAGCTAGTGCCAGAAACCATATACCAAGGGAAGCCAACTCTCTCCATCTTTAACTACTAGGTACAAGGCCTGGAAGGCTACTACCAGATCCCACTGAAGTTCATAAGGATGTTTGCAGTCAGCATCAGTAGGTAGGATCAGACCATTATTTTTCTAGCTCTGGTTAACCCCAGAATATTAGAAAATAAAATGATGGCAGACCTATTTAAGGAAAAGCGTGTTGAGGTATTTTTTTCAGAAGATTCTACTGTTACTTTATCATCACTCTCCCTCTTCCCTTTGAAAGCAACACTTGTTGCTTTCTCATGTTGAAACTCATGTATTTCCAACCAAAAAACCGACTTCAGCAGTGGTTCTTCAAATGCCAAATCATGGCACAAGGACCTTGCAGTAAATACAGAACTTCTCCACTGTGGTGTCACTGGTGGCAATGCTGGGCATGGGACACTGCTGCAAGGAGTTGGAGGTTGAAGTATGGAAGGAAAAAGCAAGGGGAAAGCCCAAGAAGGTTCTTTCCCTGCTCCTGCCCTTGAGTTTGCCACAGCTACCTCCTCGCAGCCATATTTCCTGCAGAAACTCAGTTCCCAGTGCGTCAGTACATTAGAATAGCCTCTCTGACTTGTGTGTCTGTACATATATATATATCTCTAAACACTCAAAAATTTGTGTGTTGCAGAGAAGAGGATGAGACATGGAGCAGAGTGATATGTGGAAAAGCATATGGAGAACCTATGACATATGCCAGGATACATGTGATTAAAAATACCCCAGATCCTTGTTTGATATAACTGGCTGCCAACAAGGATATTTCAGGGAACTGTATCATGTCACACTGTTTCTACTGATTTTGCTATTCTGTACCTTGAAAATGGCATTTTGTTTACACATTTCAAATTTTTGTTTTTCACAGTTCTGGCTAGCAACAATAAAGTAGTAGGAACATATAAAGAAGCTGAGAATAGGCAGGACATAAAATATTTTGCCACAGAAATTCTGTATGTGAGTATTACTTATTTCCTTTTTCATACATGGGCAGTCGGCTCTAGTATTGCAGTTTACATTCTGGCTTCAAATGCCAAGTTTAACTTGGCTTTACAACCAAGGATTTTGGTTTACCAGAGGTTAATGGTAGCTTTTCACTAAAGTTACCCATATACAGACACTTGAATGAAAAGTTTGGAATGTTTTACATAGTTTTCTGATATTTCTTTTGGTTGCAAAATTGAGACCATTAGAATTCATGCTCATAAATTAACCTAGAATGCTGACTGTATATAATAGAGAAAACAAGATTGTAAAATACCAGACGTGATCCAGGTGTTCACATAGCTTTCAGACTTAGTTTCCTTTTCTTGCAACTCTTCTATGAAGTTAAGTTCATAAATCTCAGGATGAGACATCTGTAGAAGTCTACTTACCCAGAAAAGATTGAGGTTTCCTAAGCAGACAAATACTAGAAGGTGACCTAAAAACCTATTTTATAAAAAGAGTTTGTCACTTCAGAGCAAGCCTTAAGTATCATTCTGGCTCACTACTGCCTAGATTCTCACACCTGTGCATGATCTGCAGCTGGACTATCAAATAAGGAAAAAAAAAAAAAAAGAACCATGCAAATATTTTGTGTAAACTCTGCAGATGAGAGAAAGAAATCTAGAATTGAACTTACATGTTTCATATTCCTCAAAGATGTTGCTGAAAGAAATTTATGGAGATTTCTGTGCTGCTGAATTAGGAAGCTGAGGAAATCTTAAAAGAACATACAAGTAGTCTAAGAAAAATAATCAATAAATAATTACACTGATGGTAGCTGATACAAACCACACTGAATTGCTTTCTTAAACAAAAACCCAAGGAATGCAACAGTTTTCTTCTGCAATGGTGATTTCTCAGTTCCAGTCATTTATGAAAAATGGCTTTTTATCCAATACTATTGCATTTTTCTAATACTGATGCTTAAGTGAAGCTGTGTCTGTTTATATTACCAAAGCATCCTATAAACATAGGTCAAAGCAAGGCGTAAACATTTGCAGCTGTTTTACTAAAACCAAAATAAGGTTTGGTGAGTTGTTCTTGTCTTTAATTGTAAAGCACCATGAGATGGTCCTGCAAACATTCAGAGTGATAGGAACACGCAGAATGCAGGAGAGGATCTAAAACCATCCAGCTCTTCTCCTACAAAAATTTTCAAGTAGAGGCCTAGAAGCAAAAAACCTCTCTGTTTTCTTTGTGGCTGACTAAATGCCAGTACAAAAACAAAACATCCCCCCTGCACACTTTTGCTCTTTCATGAGCTACACCTATTTATTTATTTTATTTACTTGATTTTAATTTTGCACTAGCAGCCACTGGAAGCCCTATCCTCATCCTTTTAATATCTGACTACTTTCTATAATGCTCTTGTCAAAAACTGGTTTTGGAAGCCTGTCAGAGGCCAATAACCTCTGAGCAGGTCCTCTTAGATATTCCACACAAGGAGACTTTAATACCAAATTTATTTATCTGTAGTTATTTGATGTTATACAGAATTTTTGATTTAGCAAAGGGGTACAGTAATACACTGAAGTTACAAGTACACTTAGCAAAACATAGCAGTTGCCCTTGTTCATCTCTCTGAGCCTTCTTGTATTGTAGGGGTTTATTGATCAATAAACAATCCTGGTTTTGACATTTCTGTTTCATTTATTACATGGAGAAATATCTGTGTCTTTTTCTATTGAAACACTGATTTTTCAGTTTGAACATAACATACATATTAAGAAACTCAGAGATAAAAATCAGTCAGACGTTATTTTGTTTGGATTAAATTAACATTTTGACTGACATAAAAGCATTTCCCCCATCATGGTTACTAGATGCAAAAAAAAAATCTATTATGTTCAAGCTTTTTTCTTTCCTATGAAATTTACTGGTATTTAAACAATTCTATATTGTAGTTGCGTGACACATTTTTTAGTAAAAATATCCTAAATCACTCCAAGTTCTCTAAACAAAGCGAAGGAGAATTAGTCTTTTCTTTCCTAATATTTAATTGTGATATTGGAATCTACTTAGGTCTAAACAGTGCTGGAAATGAGAATGGGCAAAGCACCAACAGCCTTATTTCAAATAAGTTAAACAATTTAAAACCAACATTCCAACCATAAATTAATATCAAAAAAATAATTTTAAGGCTATTTTGCATTTCTTCCATATCCAGGTACACATTTTTGAACACATTATTCACTATATTCATTGTCCTGAGATTTGCATGCTTGCAATGGAAACTTTAATGGGAGCAGGCCAACATTTTAACATAAAATTTGAGTATATTTTTCACTCAGGTTGGTTTCAATACTTTATTTTTGTTAACCACTGTCATCTAGAGGGCCAGAATCGGCAAACTAAAAATGCCTTGGCACCTGTTTGACAATCAAATTATGTATTCTCCATACTTTAGTAGCATCCTGGAATTTTAAAAATCACTCAGTTAGAATGGTTAAATAGAAGAAACAAAATAGTCATCTTGAGGTGATGCAACCACGAGATGGAAGGTAAAGTGCAGAATTAGAACTCTGATTCAGGGACTGTGGCTTTTTTCACGAAGCAGTGAGACAGCCTCCACTGGGAAGGAACCATGAAAGGGTAATCTGCCCAGGAAAGTAGAATGATTCTTAAAGAAAATTGGATAATAGTTTCAGGAACTTATTTTGTTGTGAGGGAAGCCAGGGAATTTGGGCAGAAGGCCTGCTTGGCTAAATGGGAAACTTCCAGAGATCTCAATCACAAAAAGTGGGCACACAGGAGTTGGAAACCAGCATCTGCAATGAAAGGACTGGCAATAAAAGCCTGTTAAATTTGGTCTCTTCATCCATCATGATGAACAGAGAAGTGATGGTTTCTCTCTGCCCCTTGCTTGGGCTAATGTAGTTTAGGATGGAGAGAAGCAGGCAGGAGTGAGGAAGCAGCATGACAAGTATTATTTGGAGAAGCTGTATATAACATACATGTAATATACATGTATATTACTTGGAGAAGTTGTGTTTTTGTTTGTATATACATACAAATGCATGGGACTGGATGAGATTCATCTGTAGATGAAAAAATATCTGGCAAAAGCTGTTACACATCCCCTGTTTCACATGTGTGAAAAATCAAAGACAGGAGAAAATGCTAATATCAAAATGAACTTTGTAAAGGGCAAGAAGGAAAACTGAGGACAGTACAAGGTGATTTTCCTCTTAGAATTTGGAAAGGTCATGAAGCACATCATCCTGGAAGTCATCCCAAGCATGCAAAAGACAAGAAAGTAGTGAGGAATAGTCAAAATGGAATTAAAACATGCACATCAATCTTGATCAACCTAACTTCTATTTACAATAAACCAACTGGCTATGGCACACTTTTGGAAGCTGAAGAAATATCACCTGATGGGCAGTTTAAAAACTTATTTTGTTCTTGCTGAAGTTCTTGCTGAACTTAGAAGGGTAATTATCTGTTCAATGATATTCACCTGCGAATGTGTGAAGTACCACAGGGTTTAATGCAGGGGCCCCATTATCCAACAGCTTTGCCAACAGTGTCAGTGATGACACAGGGTACCCCACCAGTAAAGTAGTGGCTGACGTAAATACATCAAGGGGAGTGACTGACACAGTGAACACAGGGCTTCAGTCCAGGGCAAACTAGAGGGAGTTGAGGACTGGACTAACAGGTATCTTCAGTTAAGTTCTACACTGAGAGAAAAATAACCCTTTGTGTCAGTACAGGCAGGGAAGGAACTGACTATTAACAACCTTGTTAAAAGGGACCTGGAATTATACTGAATGACAGGTTAAACTCATGAACAAGGCAAGGACTGTTCAGAGCTACATTAGGAGGATCATGGAGAGCAGATTGAGAAAAATTATTATGACCTTTTACTTGGTGCTGACAAAGCCAGAGATGAATAATATGTTCACTTTTGTGTGCCTCAGTTCAAGAAAGATATGTAGAAACTACAGCCCGAAGAACTGAACAAACTGATCAGAGTCTGGAGCATCCAACCTATAAAGGGAAGGCACATTAAACTAGTCTTGTTTTGTTTGCTGAAGATGAGACTAAGTTCAATACTACTGTAACCCTTTGAGGCTGTGAATCATTATACTTGAAAGATTTAAAGACTTGACTAGACAAAGAACAGCCTCTAGCCTCAGCTGGGGTGGTCTTTATCATTCTCTTCACTCTACAAGAGGATTTCCATTGTCATGCAATGTAATAATGATTTGATAACACAGAGAATAGATGCTGTTTATGTCAGCTGTCCACCTGGAGAGGCTGCACCAGCAGAAACTGAGCTGAGCTTAACTAAATGCTCCTCAGTATATACATGCGTCTTCTGACCAGAAAACATTTGTGATTATTTGCTAAATATAATGCTATTTGTTAATAAATACTTTAAAAAAATACTTGAAGTGATTGGGAAACAATAATTTAGCTTTTCCTTGCTCTTTGCCTGCTTGGACACTTTCATCTTTCTTCTACAGTTTAATTCATTTTAAAACTGAAGAAGATGAACTATATCAAGATTTATTTTGATCCTTTCTAGTATTAATCTTGTGGTGTTATCAAATAACCTGCAAAGGTATTTTTGTGGGAGTATATTAAACTTTCTTTAAAATTCAGTTATCAGCTCAAGGAGCTTATGATATTAGAAGTAAAAGTTCAGCCAAAAGATAAGATTTGTTGCCTATGGATAACTGATATTACTATACTAACACAAACTCTCTAACTGTCTCTGCTTTCAAAAAAAAAGTTCTCCACATTATTTCCTGCTGTGTTCAAAGTCAACATTTGGCATAATTTGATAGAGATCACTTAATTATACTAGGAAAATGCTAATTAGCAGTTTCTTTTTGGTATTTATGATGCTAGAAATGAGCAAAGAAGAAACATATAGATAATCCATTCATTTAGATGCATACTGGGTCTCGCTGGAATGGCACTAACTTCCTTCAAAGCAACCTGTGTGGTGCTGTGGTTTGGGTTTGTCACTGCAGCAGTGTTGTTAACACACCACTGTTCTACATTAGTTCTTTGCTGAACAGTTCTTTCATGGTGTCAAGGCTTTCTCTGCTTCCCTTTGCCTGCACCATCAGCAAGCAGGCTGGGAGTGAGCGAAGGGCTGGGAGGGGACATGATGGGGAGAGCTGAGCTCAACTGACCAAAGGAATAGTTTGAACCCTCTGATGTTGTGCTCAAAAATTAAAACTGGAGTTTTGGTCTTTCCAAAGGAGCCATTGTCTTGACACTGGATGAACATTAGTCTGCTTATGATAGGTGATGATTGCTTGCCTTGCAACATGTCGTTCCCTTTCCCTTTCCCTTTCGGTTTCTCTTTCCCTTTCCCTTCCCCTTCCCCTTCCCGTTGCCCTTCCCCTTCCCCTTCCCCTTCTCCTTGCCCTTGCCCTTCCCCTTTCCTATTAAACTCTCTTTATAAACATGTTAAAACACCCTTTATAAAGGAATTTCCATCTCACTGGAAAAGCATGCTCACTATCTGCTTTTGGTCTGATCCCAGAGCTGTCCCTGCTTTGGAGAGAAGGCTGGAGTTGAGACCTCCTGAAGGACCTTCTCATCTGATGGATTCTGTGCTGGAATGTCAGGGTCTTTTTTTCTGTGTAAATAGATTCAGGGATGGATAATTTGAAGAAACAACTCAAACGGTGGGGAGAAATCACATGGCTTCCTCAGCCATTCAGTTTAAATTGACTTTTCCCTTCTTCTTCTCTGCTCTTTCATATTTGCTTTGTTCAATTTCTTTCTGGTTTTGAAAGAAAGCAAATTCTTTCCCAGAGACCAAGATGAAATTATATATTCCATGATAATCACATTGAAAGACCCTAGCTGTACAATGTTGTGAAATTCTTCTCATAATTCTTAGAAAACTGATACCATTTTAACCAAGGCTGAAAATCCACAGGTGAAGATCTGTTCTATATCCTGTTCTGAGAAAGGCTTTGATTTCAGCAATTCTAGGCTTCTATATCAAAAAGAAAAAGAGATTTTCAGGTTGCTGAGCTACTTTCTCTCTCTGTATTACAGCATTAAGCTGTCATACAATGAAAGAAGTTGATAAATTATCAGCAAAACTGTAAGAGAGGTGTACTAAGGTTATGCTGTAAGCAAGAAATCACGAGAAATGAAGAAGATACTGGATGACCAAACTAACTGTTGGGTAATGGGAGAGGAGAGAATATGGGGCAAAATTACTAAACCCAGTGCTAAGCAGATCTGGAGGAGGGAAATTTGCATCAGAGGACAATCACCTTACTTGTTCTAAACTAGGGATGGTGACCAACAATAACCATCACACATGCTAATAGTGGACTGACGTAATTTAAGAAGTACAACTGACTCAACAGTGTCTACTCTGTAGCTCAGGAGTATGGGACAGTGTGGGAACTCTGTAAATGGGAAAGTGCCATAGTGAATCCAAAAGCCTTTAAAAAACACCCTGAAAAAAATTACACAAGTGCCTGTGTGCAAAATAAAAAGCCTGAACTAAAGTCTATTGAAAGCAACATTAGTCTTTCAATTAACTTCAGTAGGCATTTCATGGATCCTATTTGTGATCATTAAGAATGAATAACAGGAGTCTCATGATTCATCCCTAATTATCTCAAATATTCATTTAATGAAATCCTGACTGAAGTGGATGAAGCTCTGCCATTGACTTACAAGATGGCAGGATCCTTGCCAGGATTGCACAAAGTAGAACTAATTGAGGAACATTCTGCTCTTACCTTTAGCACAGGTAGCAAATCTGAATTTAATTATCATACAAGCTGAAATAATGACTCAAGAATAATCAAAACTATTAACTTAAAAATCTAGCTATCCAGTTTTTATTAACTTTAGAAAAATAATTGTAGAATCATGGAATCAATCAGTTGAAAAAGACCTTTAAGATCATAAAGTTCAACTGTCAAACAATAATGCTCTATTTAAGTTTTGAGAACTAGAGCTTGACTACCACATTATGCTATTGCTTGTTGAAGGAGAAATATAAGGCATTAATTGTATAGCTACTGAGTCATTAAACCCCACATTTTTTTCAATTAAAAACATTGACTGGAAAAGCCATTCATATGAGAAACCTGCTTTCCTCTTTCTTAATCATCCAGAAAAACAATTGGTTGTCTATGTTTGACAGTAACAAAAACCTCTGAATGTGTTTTGAAAACACTGAATCTCCTTCCAGTTACACCAATGAGTTGTATGGTCAAATGAGAAAATAAGGCTTCCCATTTGTACAGGGGCATGTATGTGGAAATGTTTCTACCAGATTAGCAAACCAAAACATGGGACAACTCTGCTTCAGATATTGCAGGCAAATATTAACCTTAACTTTGCAAGTATCTCCAAAGGGAAAAACTCTTTGCATTGCTCAAAACATTTCTGATGAAAATGAAGTAAGTTACAGTGTGCAAAAAGTTTTACATTCCCTTGGTATAGAGAGATTTGCAAAATTGTTGCAAACTTAACAAACCAACATCCCAGGCCCTTGTTTCTTTATTGTTCCAGAAACTGTTCTAAGCAGTCAGAAAACCATCCTAGGTACTTAACAAGGATATAAAGCAGGCATAACATGTTTTTCCTGAATTACTTGCAGCATAACTCTCACAATATCAGAGCAAAGAACGAATATCAACCAGCTGGTGAAAACATGGTGTCACATCTAACAGCCATCCTACCTCTGATGGGACATGGCAACTCAAAGACAGATGAAAACCACTGTAATTTTGGCCAATGTAAGGTTAACACGTAATTCTTTAATTCCCATTTTTACCACCACTAAGCCTGCAGAAAGGTAAATTTCCTGCTGTTTGGCTATCCTAGTCTGTTTTACATAACTGTCATCCTTCACAACATTCCAGTCAATTAGATGTTGGTGAAAGATTCCTCAACAGTACTTCGGAGGCATTTGGAATGAATGAAACCTCAGAAGCACAAAATCTATGCTAAATCAACTCTAAAGATATTACTGTTTATCAGCTGCAATGACTTCTCATTTGTCAGTTGATCTGCTGTCAGTGTAATTCCATATACTGACTATAAATCCATGAGAAACATGAGGCAAGGAAGCTTAGCACAGCCACAAATTCTTCCATATTTCTATTTCTTTAGTATTTAATAATATTATCACACTGCAATGCATTTTATGTCTGCGCGAAAGCGCGACCCATGTCTGTTTCCAGTTTCAAAATTAAACTCCAAGGTTCTTTGAGTTGCTCCTTGGATAAGCGCTAACAAAAAGTGGAGCATAATGGAGCTGGCATATTTCTAAAGTACCAAAATCTTAAACCTTTTTTTTTTTTTTCTTAATTTGCTGATTTTGTTATTTCAACTATGGTTTTCATTTTATCCACTGCAAAAAAATCAAGAACAATAGTTTGGTATTAATAATTGCAGTAAGTGAAGTTTGTTTCGTTTAACAGGGAGTACCCTGACCTTTAAAGTGCCAGACATGTTGTCATTATTTTAACTGAACATTTATTATTAAAAACATGGTCTATGAACTATTAATACATAATCGGGGGAGTATAGCTGCACTTCAAGGAGCCCCTGGTGGTCTAGTGGTTAAGGACGCGGCGCTGTCACCGCCGAGACCCGGGTTCGATTCCTGGTCAGGGCC